>CM028249.1:9702187-10951236 GCA_016432835.1 Brassica nigra | reverse complement strand
AGAGTATCACGCTGAGATTTTTTCAATTCTAATATTATATTTGGACAACACATGCAAAAGGTTTCGTGGTGTAGTTGGTTATCACGTCAGTCTAACACACTGAAGGTCTCCGGTTCGAACCCGGGCGAAGCCAATTTGTACCTTTTTTAGCTATGAGCTTCAACGACGTCGTTGTATATAGATAACTTATAACTATGAGAAAGAGAAACAGATTGCACGGGGTATTATTTTGACATTAGAAAAAGAAAAGAAACAATATAGATAATGAGATGAAATATAAGGACTAAACTGAAAATAAATCACTCATCACTCATGTGTATTATTAGTTATTACTCATGCAGGCCCATGAATAGGCCCATATTTAACCTGCCAATGAACACCGGTCAGTCACCGAGAGACCTTCACGTCGGCGGGAAGAAGAGTTAGTTGCGCGATGGGAGAACACGAACCGCGTGATTGGATCCGCGGCGACGAGACCGCGAAGCAGATGCTATCGAGAGTTCTCGGAGACCGCGCGTTCCTGCTTCTTCCGCCACTCCACCGCGTGCCTCTACGCGCGGGGAACGTAGTCGAGATCACTGGCTCGTCTCCGACGGCGAAAACTCAGATCCTGATTCAATCCGCCATCACTTGCATTCTACCGAAGACGTGGAACGGCGTCCACTACGGAGGATTGGGGAAACTGGTCTTGTTTCTCGATCTGGATTGCAGATTCGATGTGCTGCGTTTATCTGATATGCTCAAGCATCGTCTCCTCGAAGCTAACCGTATGCAAACTTCTCTTCGTCTCTGCTTTTGAGCTTTAAGTAGATTCTTGGAAGCTTAGGGTGCCTTTGGCATTGATAATGAGTTCAAATTCTTGAAGCTGAGACGATCTTAGTCACATGTGGATAGATTGAGATGATTGAATGTAGTTTGTTTCAGCGTATTAGGGATAGGCAATGGAGCATGGTGGCAACTTGAAGAGTCAAGTGTTAAGACTTGTAGATTTGCACAAGACAAGTCTAAGATTGTTTATGATGAGGAGTTGTATGTTTCGTGCATGAAGAGGTTCTTGTATCTGCGCTGCTATGATAGCCTCGAGCTTTTGTCCAGTCTCAAGGTATTGTTTGTGGTGAATGTTGATGTATGATGAATTACATTCTGAGGTTTGTGTTTCATTCTAGGGCCCTGTTAACAAGTTTCTATCATGATACCGTCGTCTCGTTGCGTTGCAGACATTGCATTATCGGATTAGACTGCAAGAAGAGTGTGGAAGCCAAGTTGGAGTGCTTATGATTGACAGGTTTGTCTTATTCGGTTGATTTTACAAATGATATTGTCTTCAGCGATTACTTCCAGGACCATTCCATCACTTTCCATTCCCTGAATGCTGATACTAATACTAATTGGTTATAGGTTAGGAATATGTAAAGTGGCGCTATAAATGATCCCATATGGGCTTAGATAAGATATCCTAGTCCAATATATCTGCGCAGATGCATTGTAGGGTTGTTCTTGCTACTCTGTAGCAGCAGACATGACTAATTTGAGCTAACTATTCTGTAATCTTTTCACCAGCATCGGCGCTTTCCACTGGACTGATCGTCTATCGTCATCATTGGCATTGGATAAAAATAACAGGTAAGGTATCTAGATAAACACAGTTGAGACTCTAGTTACATTCTCATCTTTATATTTCTGCTTGGTGTAAAGTCCTGCCACATGTAAACCTAAAAGGTTCAGTATGGTGTTGTAACAGCGTAAAGAATAGAGACTGCTTCTTTGTTTTCTGTACAATTGAGGTTGCTTTAGTTTGATTATGTGTCTTTCAGCTTACTTAATTCATCACGTTGAAGAGTTTGGGGAACTTTGAGTCTTGATACTTTTTGTTTGAGACTCTTATATCTCTCTGATATACAGGAAAAGTCTTTCCCTTACGAATGTGGTGGAGACGATAGTGCAAGAGATGAAGAAGCTAATGCAGGTGCATTCAGTGGTAGTAATTGCCAGTAAAGCTACAATTTACGAAGAAAAGTACCCGACAAACGAGAATAATCGGTTAGTTGGTTAATCGCACGCCTTCTTCTATGTTGTTGTTATAGTGGCTTCACCTCTTAACTTCCCGCGAATTTCAGGAAGCTCTCCTCAAACAATGATCGGTCAGGGAATGCTTCAAGTAAAGCTCAGCAGCCTCCTTTCCGTGAATTCATGCCTTCTTCTTGGCAGGTCATTTCTGATTTGAACCCCAAATACCATTTTCAAGACTGTGATTTTGCTCCCTCTATAAACTCTGACAAACTCATTGATAGTTTCAAAGGATGATTCTTTCCCACTAACACACCTTTGTGGTCATTGCAGGCATTTGTGACACATAAAATATTCATACGGAAATCAGGTTTGATATATTTTTCTATGCCTTTTCGTTGAGCTCTTTCGCGTTCTCTATGTGTCTTTGTTCAGTCTGGTTTATGATCTCCGCAGGTGATCATCAGTCTTCGGGACAACAAAGTTTGTCGGCATACTCACTTGAATGGTTACAACCGCAACTTAGTAGCATCGACCGATTCGTAGTAGACGATGTAAGTAAACCCAACCATTTCAAGTCTTGCAAGACCATTTTACTATAATAAGCAGAGTCATATTTTGTTTACTGTTTCATCATCTCATGCAGTCTGGTGTTGTCATTGTCTGATGACTTAGAGATTCTGTTTTCAGGTATTCTTTGATGTCTCTCTCTCTCAATCTACTATACACCACAAATTTACTGGCACTTACATTTGTAATTCAGAATTCTACAGAAATAAATCATAGCTATTATCTAAGCAGCGTGCAGCAAAGTCCCTGATGTAAAGTTAATGCAGAGTTTATTTATTTACATAAATAGATGAAAAAAGTCAGAAAAAGTTAAACCTTTAAAGGTAAACTTGTTCCTTTTTACTTGATTAGGTTATTCTTACAATACTTGGATAACCTTATCTTCAATATATAAAAAGAAAGAGATCACACTTGCACATTTTGGATTTGAATTGGATTTTTATTTCATTCTAAAATTGTTAAATTCTATTCTCATGATTTGACATCATGAGACTTGAAATTCCAACTGTACGTTAATTACATAACCTCGATCTTGGATCATACTTTTTTTTTTAACTTCCCAGAAACTTGAAAGTGATTCTTAATGGGACCTCACTACTCAGGCCTTAGCACTAGGAGTCGTGTTACATTTTTTCGACGCGAAAATCATATTGTAGTTGCATTTTGCTTGTGGACTCTGTCTAAGTATACAGGTAGGACTGGGTAAATAAACTGAACCCGAAAATTCGAACCGAATCCGATCCGATAAAACTGAACCCGACATAAATACTGAATGGATCTTGTTTTACGGTATTTCGGGTTATGGGTATTATCCGAATCGAACCCGAACTTAAATGGATATCCGATAGAATCCAAAATATTCAAAATTTCAAAACTTGTACCAAATATGATCTTTAATATGTATCCAAAATACACTAAGATATTACTAAACATCTAAAATAATTATCTATCACATGAATGTTAATGATTATATTATACGAAAGTTAATGGTTAAAGATGGTCGTTAAAACTCGAAGGTTTTAGATTTTAGTTTTGTTTCAATTGAATAATGTTTCTCATTTCATGAGAATTTAGTTTTCGTATTAAATTTTTAATTATTTGGTTTTCTTTCTATCAATAACTATGTTTACTTTTCGTTTGATTTTGAATGATCATGTTTGATGTTCTTTTCTTATTTTTGAATCGATTTTACTTATGTTTTGGTTATAAAATAGGTACAAATCAGGTATTTTTAAACCGAAAAACCCGATTTTACTTATGTTTTGGTTACAAAGTAGGTATAAATCAGGTATTTTTAAACCGAAGAACCGATTGGGACCCGAAGCCGAAAGTACATCGGGTTGTACCGGTTTTTTGAAGATTTACTAATCTCGACCCGAACCCGATAGAACCCGAACCGGTCCCGAACCAAATTTTCATATAATCCGAATAGGACTGATTTTGTCAAACCCGAAAAACCGAAATCCGATTGGGACCCCGAATGCCCAGGCCTATATACAGGCATAGTGTTTGAGTGGTTACTTTTCTTTTTCCACAGTATATCTCGTATTCATCATATATATCTGATCGTGGGACTTAGCAGATAAGACAGTCTTGTCTAGTGTTATTTCTTCGTCTTATGGAAGATTAGTATGATCAACTTGGGTTTAAGAATGATTATTGTGTAATGTAATAATTAGGTCTTACCAGGAGTGGGAGTAGTCAAATCCTTTGGATACTTGATGAGATGTAACAATTTTAACTTTAGTTTATTTAACAAATATGACTTCCACTAAAAAACTTTTATGTGTTGGATATGATGTGTGCTGTGCAACTAAAAATGATTCTACTTCTTTAGATTGCGTTGATTACCACAGGCATTCAATCATCTTTACAACTAATAAATTGAGACTATTAATTGAAGATTATAGGTTCTTTTTTTACATCATTGAAGATTATAGGTTCATTTAGAGAAAAAAGACACATCCAACACAAATTCAAACAAAATTTTCAAAAATTCAAGCCTATATAGTAACTGAAGAGCTTGAAGAAAAATTAAAGATAACAGTCCATGAATCCATCTTTATCATCTAAAAAAATTTAAAGATAAGAACGAAAACATTTTACCAAAAAAAGAGAACAATTTAAAAGATAGAAACACAACAAGATGTGGGCATGTGTGTATGAAGGGCCTTGACGAGTTTGACTTTGGCTTTTGCCTAACTTCCATTAATCTGATGGTTACGTCTACTGCACACAACAATTAGCCGAAACTATATCCAATCCACTCTAGTCTCATCCATTAGTTGAAAGTTTAATTAAATTAAGGCTTTCTTTATAATTAATTATTATCGCAAAGTTTGATTTGTTCATTGCTTCTTCTTTTTTTCTTAGTACCAATATCACACTTCTCCATTATTAACACCACGTAGCCCATGTTAATCAAAGACTTTATTAGACCATTTATTTAAGATCGTAGAATATTACTATGAATACAGATTACTTTTTTTTTTTTTTCTAATTTTCGGTGTCTTTGTTTTCTTACGCAATCCAATTGTAAGTTTATTGTGTGTTATAAATTTCATTTTTGTAAAATTAAGATATTGTAAACCCTATGACAAAAAGGTTATTTGGCTAGTTAAAACAGTATTTGTTCAAAAAAAAAAGTATTTGATCCATCCAATGAAATTCAGTTAAATAATCCCTTGTATGCTTTCATATACTTTTGGATCGCGAGATACTCACCTTAGCTTTCAAGTTTTCTATATTTCCAAATTTCCCTTTTTAATGCATTAACATAAACGCAAACAATAGATAGATACTCAAATGAAATAATGAAAAATTGAAATGTATTTGAGTGATAGTTAATGAGAACAAACTAAAGAAGACAAAGATCTCTTGATCACGCGTGTGGCAGTGGGCATGTGCGTGCGTATGCGTAAGCAATAGATCATCCAAAGCCCAATGTGGTTTGTAAGTTCACAGTTTTATCATATACAAACAAATAATTTAATTTGAATGACCTTGGAGAAATCTGAAGCAAAGTTGAGGAGAGCACCCAGACACTCTTTTTATTCATTGGGGCTTGCCTACTGCTAGGCTCTCCTTTTTTAATTCATCTGATGAATTGCTTAGTAAGTTTTTTAAAATAACAGACAAAACAACAATAATTATAATTACAAGAACCAAACAATTATTTGAAGCAATTAAATAACAGTGGAGTGTCAATTATTTTAAGAGAAGTAGTGGGTCCAAAGAAGAGAAATCAGTTGAACTCTCAATCTTTTGAGCAGTCTTTGAGTTTGTGTGGATCTCAATTTTATAGCAAAAGCCACTGATTGCTACTTGAGGGGGACTGCATATGAGAAAGATTGATAAGTTTTAAAGTTTTCTTCATATATACTTAAATCACAATTTATTAAAACACACATTTTTAAGTTAGCACATATATAAATAATATACATACTTTTATAGAAAGTTGTTTCTTTGTCAAATTTAGGTCAAAATATTTGTTAATAATTGACAGGTGTGTGATCCTGTTTGAATTTGTGCGGTATTCTTGCGGCTATAGTAAAGCCAAAACACATTGATCTACAACTTCATAGTTGTATCATCCAAAACATTCTTCAAACTGGTTTGGTTTATTTATATTTCTTTCAGTTTTAATTGTTTGGTTGACAGCAATATAAAATCATACAAAATATCTTTAAAATTATTTATATCTTCATCCAAATTTTAAGTGTAATATTTTTAATCTTTATGTCATCAGAATTTTAGATATATCAACATTCAGTACTTGTACAAATATATGTAATAGCTATATAAAATATGGAAAATATTTTAAAATTCAGATAAAAATAGGAGGGAATGTAATAATGGGATGATATTGGGTACTTACAGAGGTACAAAATCTCAAAATGAAGGCAAAGGTAGAAGAAAAGTGGGACCCACAATCCTATGGTTGACGACCAAACCCATTTACATGTGCGCCACGTGGGTCATTGCGGGTGCATGATCTCAGCATGAAGTGTCATCATCACTCCTCGACCTCGAAATTACTCCTACCAAATATATATTTTTAGTATTATTAAAAACATTATGTAATAGCATTATTTATTTTGGTTTGTAGCTAATTTGTCTTTGGCGTAAAATGTGGACTACATTAATAAATAGAAAACTGACCGTTAAAACGTGGCTAAAATGTCCCAAATACTGAACACTATGATTGAGTTTTTCTAATTGGTGTTTATAAGTTGAAAGGTTAAATGCATTATTGTTTCTTATTCCATAAGAACTTAGCATATTATAAATGAACGTGACATCAAAGTTTTAAGCACAAACGCTACTATACTATGACGTCTTACTTTCTTGTTAGTGTTATGTTACATGGGGAAATTGTAAACTATTCAAGTTGTGTTATATTATTTTTTTACCAAGACTTGAAAAGCGAGTATTGTATGATATTTTCTGTTTCATGAAAATAAGATAAATGTTTTAAAAATAAAATTTGTTTTTCAAGGATACATGTTTGGTCTTTTATACAATAATATTTATCAATTAATAATTGTAAATTTTAAAATTTAACAATAATTTTTTAAAAAATATTATTAGTTTAAAATTATGAAAAATAGAAACCGCAAAGTATACATTTATATTCAAAATTTAAATTTAAATTTTAAAAGATATTTGTGAAACACACAAAAAAATACATCAAGAAAAAACAGAGAGAGTATTTGAAAAGAATAGCTCTCTTGTATTTACAATTTTCCAACGAATATTTATAAAACAAACATGAAAATATTGAATTTTAGTTAACAATAGTTTAATATGTAGATGTTAACGAAATGGTAAGATAATAAGAAGTGGATAAGAATCTTCTTCTTAATGGCGAGTAGGAAGAAAAAAGATACCCTTTTGCGTGGAAGTATCCAATCCTGCCCACCTCTCGTTTCCGCCTGCCTCCTTCCTCTACTTTTAGTCTTTTAGATATTAAAATATATTTTTACTGAATTTCACATGTGTAATATTTGGTTCAATCCCATTTTCCACAACATTTGCAAATTCAGATATCTATTCCGTTTCAAAGCTCTGCTTCTTTGTGGAACTGTACATTTTTGCTTATTATATCTATGTTTGGTTACTGCAGAACATATAAATAATCAAATGAAAGCAAAATGCAAAAAAAACTTTAACAAAAAAAAGAAGTAAAAAACAGCAGCCAAAATTGTAAGATCCACTTAATCCAAAAAAGAAGCTTTCAAATGCCCCTTTGACATCGCTTACTTAATCCTCTCTTCTTAGTTCCATTGCACTTACTGCTTCCATGTTACCATCATTCTCCTATGTTTTTCTTTATTATTTAAGTATTTTTTAAATAAAATTAAAGGTGCTAATTTAATGTGAGAGAAGTCATGTATAAAAAGTATATGACTTCCTAGTTCCACATTTACCTTAATCTTCTTTTCATATCTCCTATATATATACCTCAATCTCCCACACACTTCCTCTGGTTCCACATCATCTTCTCTATATATCTATTCTCTCCATATTTAATCTTCTTCCACACACACACACGCAACCACATGTATGTGCATGTGAAGTAGCTAGTACTGAGATCAATATCGTTATCAATGAATCTACCACCGGGATTCAGATTTTTTCCAACGGACGAAGAGCTCGTCGTCCACTTCCTCCACCGCAGAGCTTCACTCTTGCCTTGTCATCCTGACGTCATCCCTGACCTCGAACTTTACCCTTACGATCCTTGGGACCTTCCTGGTATGTACCCACATGTCTCTTTCTCCACGCATGTATCATGCAATATATGTGTTCGTATTTGACTCTTACCTATGTATACATGCATGTGAGTGTGTATCATGTTATGTGATACGTATAGTTGACAATATATTTGTGTGTGTGATACTCCAAATTAAAGGATGGAGATTGATTGTTGTCACCAAATTAAGTAACCAATCTGTCATTTCTTAGCAGTAGACTTTTGTTGTGTTGCTCTTTTTAAGGATTGTTTTTGTTTCCAAAATCTTACCATACACTCAAATGCTAATGCTACCAATCTCTACCTAACAATTTCCCTTTAATTTATTCTCTTGGAAGGAATCTATTAATTGGTGAACCATAACTAATATTGCTTTCTTCATAGTCATACATGTGAACCCATATCAATCATTCAATCTCATGATACACAAAACACAATCAATCATATACAAACATTACACAACAAAATATGTACGTGGACATAAATTAAAACGTATACATATGTATCGATACTAATCAAATTTTATCTTACACTAACTTCGTTTACGTATACAATTATAGGGAAAGCTTTGGGAGAAGGGAGGCAATGGTACTTCTATAGTAGAAAGACACAAGAAAGAGTGACAAGCAATGGGTATTGGGAATCAATGGGCATAGACGAGCCCGTCTTCACAAGCTCTACACACAAGAAAGTGGGTATCAAAAAGTATCTGACTTTCTATCTAGGGGATTCTCAGACTAACTGGGTCATGCAAGAATACTCCCTCCCTGATGCATCTTCTTCATCTGGTCGATCTTCTAAGAGATCAAGCCGTGGTTCTACTAGTTCTGGTCGTAAACCCGTAAGTTCCTTATATTTTTTTCATAAGCCTATCACTTAGATTCTACATTTGTAGTTAACCAAAAATTCATGATTGACATCTATGTGGAACTTATTAAGGATAAAGGTCCCACATCAGAAGTTATAAATGATATTAATTAGTATACAAAAGATATGAGCCAATTCATTTATTACCAAATGATTTTATATTGGAAGCCTGACATGAATCTTTGTGTGCAGGATTATAGCAAGTGGGTGATATGCAGAGTGTATGAACAAAATGGTAGTGAGGAAGAGGATGATGATGGGGCAGAACTCTCATGTTTGGATGAAGTGTTTTTGTCTTTAGATGATCTTGACGAAGTAAGCTTACCGTAATGAGGACAGAAGCACCCAAAAAGCAAAAGGTTTAGTGGGCAATTATTTCTAAAATCTTTGTATCAAAAAGAAAAAAAAAAGTGGAAAAGGAGAATGAGAATGACATCATTCTTACAAGTTATGTGTTGTGAGATTAATAGCAATCCCAATTTGCAAGCAAGAAGCAAAACAAAAGGGAAGAAGCTCTAGTCTTGTTGTATTTTTATTTTTCTTTACAATTCAAATATATATACTTTAATACTGAACTAGTTATGTTTGATTTGAATTAATCTCTCTCACAGATATAATTCACAAAAGTGTTTAGATAAACCAATAAAACAATATGGTGAAAATAATAGATATTCTCAATTCAGTCATAACCTAAAATTATTGGTTAATGTAGATTTCCCAATAAAACTTTAAAATAAAATATGTATCTCGTCTTTTTGCCTAATATATCGAAGGTTAGGAGGAAAGACACATACACTATAGCCTGGGATGAATTTCCAGCCTACTTCGCATCCTTTGAACAATATTATAACTCAAATTATATTTTTACTGGTAGAAACGATTAGAGTTTTGACTAACAAGATCCAAAGCATAAGAACGTTTTTGTATTAAGAAGTGGGAAATAGTAATGATTATGTTACCACTGGATGCATGCAAATAAGACTTAAAAAAATAAGCCCCCCATGGTGGCAAATAATCATGGGGAAAGGCTTATAGTGTGTTTAAAAAGTTATAGAGAGCAAGCTAACTTTTTTCTTTCTTTCTTTTTCTTATTATTTTTATCTTGAAAGTTTATATGATTTCTAATTTATAACTCATCTCTTTCTTAGATGGAAGAGGCATGCAGCTTGAAAAACAATTTTTCTAATAATAATATATGGTGATAAAAGTCTCAAGTTTATAAAGACAACAAAAAGGTTGAGAATAAATTTTATAAACGTTAAATATTATAAGCAAATGCTGTTGAAGTACATAGTGTGACATCTACATTTTATATGTACGTGTGGCCTGATACGGTTTCAGGTAGTAGGATTGGTGCTTTTTGTTAATTATTTATACGAGTTTAGCAATCGAGAGCCTTTTTCTCCAAGTTATAGCATCTCTCTCTTTCTCTATAGATCTTTGATTAGGTTTAGTAGTAGTTGTCTTGTGTTGCCGAGCCAAGCAACATTGTCTTTTTACATCTATTTTATATTTCATTTTCTTAATGGGTGCTTGCTTAACAAGCACTGACTCATGTATGATGCAAGCACCTTGCACACAAATAATAATAAAAACAGAAAATAGCAAAGAGTATGATGGGATTTAAATCATTGTATAGTTTGTTTGTGCGTTTCATGGTTTTGCTGTTTTTGGACTAACATTTTTAGAACTATAAAACCGAATAACTTCAGTGATCAAATACGGAAACAACCTCTGCTTCTTACACAAGTAACAAAACAACGAGAACACTTGTATTACATTGCAACATTCCAAATCAATAATTAAATAAACAAAAGATTTGAGTTCGAACCATCCACTAGATGGTCTAGACACAAGATAAAACAATACAAACAGAGAACCATGTACAGTATATACAAAGGACCAAAGAGAGAGAAGAAACAAAAAACCCATAATACTATACATATTACATAAGCTTTACACAGATTCTAGCTTTTTAGTTTCTGTTTGAGGCTGCCATTAAGCAGAGAGATAAGCCCACCACCATGAACTCTCTCCTCAGGAATCATAAAGTCAAAGATGTTCCGCCCATTGTTGTTCCTTCCCGGTCTCTCAGTGTTTGAGAAGCTTAAGCATTTCATTGATGGAGGCACAAGAACCTGCATTGGTATCATCAGCTTCTGTCTTTTATCAAGATGATGATGCAGCTGCCACGAGAAGCCAATGGAGTCAGTGCAATCAAAGACAGTGCTGACTCCAAACATAGAATGATCAGTCGTGGTAGAGACAAGGCCACAGAAAAATCCTGGTCCAATCAAACCAATCTTGCTTCCAGCTTTGTCCTGAGACATACTGTTATGCACAGCGCATAAACCGCTCTTCCTCTAGCAAACTTCTCACATTTCAAACCTCCTCCCTACGAGCAGCGTTTACCTCCACCACGAGCCTTACAGAGATCAGTACTACCTTGGCACATCCCATGAACTTGCACTTCTTTGGGTTGGTCTTCTTTTGCTGAGAAGATGTGGCAGATGCTGTCTTGTAAGAGAAAGCAGCGCCTAGAGAGTATCTTGACTCATGGCTCAGCTGTGAACTATAAGCATTAGCTCGAGGCAGATTAGTGTATGTATATGTCAATGAGGAACAATCAAGCCCGCTTAAACTGTCCATGGTCACAGAAGGAGGACCGAGTTGCAAGATTGAGTTATCCCCTGATGAGAGTTCGTGAACAGTTCCAGAAGAAGCTGAGACTGAGTTGCAACACCGGTTTGTTGTTGTTGTTACTAACCATGACATTGAAATAGTACAAGGGAGGTGTTGCACCTAAACCCAGAGCCAACCGGCAACCACCATCAGGACAAGTAGTTACATCAGAACAAAGGTTATGGTGGTAGTGAGAGCTCCCCAATAATCTCCCTGAGCTGCTTCCAAGGCATTTCAAGGTGAGAGCAGTATCATTGAGATTGTCTAGGTTTTAGATTAAACTGCTTACGTTGTGAAACAGAGGGAGCAACATATATGGGCCAAAAGCTTTGCTGGCTTATAAAAATAAACTCTGGTTTATATGATATTAGTCGTAAGGAAGTGACGTCTAGAGAAGAGTCACGCTCATCTTTACAATTACACAAGAAGTCTCAATGCTTCTGCAGTATCTCTTTAACTTTCCTTTAGCCATACAATCTCTCTACCCATCAAGATCCCACAAGCCCTTTGTACCGAGCATGCGACATTATGAACACGAACAAGATTGCACAACACATCCCTGTTCCCATCACAACCTGTACAACAACAAAACCGGATTTACATAAGTCCTGAGATTTATCAAGCAAAAATCAAGACCTTGGTTACATACATATTTGAACATGTATCCATGGTCATTGTTCCATGTGTATGGAATGTTCATTCCGAAAATTCCAGCGACCAGAGAGTAAAATGATGAGCACACGGTTCCAGAACTCAACACAAGCTCCAGCTGCAAGGTTTTTGAAGATGATCAAGAAGAGAAGCTCATGAAGACGATATAAAGATTCAACATTCACTTACCTGAATCAGCTGATTACGATGATTGTCTAGCTGCAAAAAAGAACAAAAATGGATAAATATAGGAAATTAAGATTTCAAGAACAAATGATTCGTTTCTTGGTTTTACCTGAATGTTAATGTAATCCTCTGTGTCATCGATGTATTCACGTAGCTGCATCAAAAATCAAAAGTTTGAGAGCTGGAAAAACAGTTTTAAGAGAATCAAAAAAGACACAGGAGCAAGAAGATAACTGTTGTTAATCTGTTCAAAGTGCTGTCGATTTGCATGAAGTATGCCTCGAGCAACATTTCAAGTTCTTCAACATCATTTTCATCCCCACGAACTGTGGCTAGACTCGCTCGACTTGCTCTTGAGATCTTAGAGCCTATTGTTGGGGAAGTAAGATAGTAATTTGGACTGCTAGCCGCTGAGGAAGCACTAAAGAGTTTCCTTGATAGGTAAAGATCCGCCATGTCATCATCATCATCCAGCAACTGTTCCAGCTCATCTCTTACCTTTTGAACACGAGCTGTCAACCGAGTCATGGCACTCTTCAACTTCCTAACTCTATCCAAGTTACGGCTACTAATCTACAAGATGGATGCAAAAAACACAGTTGAAAAATTGGAACAATGGTGATACTTAAACGAGGAGTGTAAGTACCTTTGAGGTAAGCTCATCCAAAGCAGGATAAGCAGCTGTTTCTAACTCTGTTGTTCTTGCTGCTAAGAAGCTACAGATTGCTTCCAAGAAAACTTCCAACGCCCGAAACTCAAACGGGGATTCTATATTTGCAACAAGCAAGCAGATATATCAGTAAACCAAACAGGAATGCAAGTGTTCTGAAAAGATAAGAGCCTGTGGGGGATAGTATAGTAGAGTACCATCTTCTTCACCAGCGTCAGCGTCATTATGTGCATTTGAGTTCTCTTTTCCATCTCCTTGACCATGGTGTTCTTCGTTACCAACAGGTAAGCGTCTTTCAAGCTCCTTCACAACGGGAATAACATGTTCATCTGATGGATCCCTAAGCAAAACCTGTAGTGAAATCAAGTTACTAATGCAAGATGAGATAAGGTTTCATCTAATTCAATGTTCTAAAAATCGGTCTAGGAAGCAAATCGATCATAATCTGCACATAAATTCCCGCCTCGAAGCTAACCTTCCATAAAAAGTCTTATTACCACCTAGCAATTTCTTGAACATTGATATTTGGGTGTCTTGAAGCCAATGCTCTATAAAGAACCTAATTACCGCATATCAATTTTCTTGAACATTGATACAATCAGTCATAAGCTGCGCATAAATGCCCGTCTTGAAGCTTATCCTCTATAAAGAGCCTAATTACTGCCTTGAACATTGTATCAGTCATAGGCTGCGCAAAAATGACCGTCTTGAAGCTAATCATCCTTTATAAAGAGCCTAATTACAGTTTAACGATTTATTGATCATTGATACAATGGGTCATAAACTGCGCATAAATGCTCGTCTTGAAGTTAATCCTATATAAAGAATCTACTAAGAGACATCAATTTTTTTTGATACAGTCAGTCATAAGCTACGCATAAATGCCCATGAAGCTAATCCTCTATAAACAGCCTAATTACGGCTAAGCAATTTCTTGAACAGTGATTAAAAGAAAAAAAAGAATCAAAGAGAAAACCAACCTCTTCGGAAGTGATAATCGCCTTGATATGCTGCATCACACACACAATCACACTGTGAAACAGCAAAAAAGAAAAACGAATGTCTGAAGAACAACAAATTAGAAGAAAATCAAAAACCTCCAAATTGAGGACAATGGCTCTCTCACGGCCAAGAATAGTGGAGGGGTAAGAAAGATTGGGGTCAAGAATCCGAAGATCACGAGCGTGGATCTGGACACGGTGCATGATAGCATACTTATCAACATCAAGCGCCTCACTCTCTCCCGTCGCCACTATGCTCACCCAACTCCTCGACGATTGAGCCTTCGTCTTCTTCCCCGCCAAAGGATCAACCACGTTGTTATTATTATTATGCGCCATGTCTGAAATCACACAGTTCCTCACCACCGTCCACTTCCACGCCGTCTGGTAACAATTATTCAACCACCGTCGTGAACCTCACGCGAATTCGAGAAGAAAAAAAGAGAGATAGAGGAAGAGAATCTGACCTTATTGATCAAGTGTTCATACGAATTCGAAGGAGGAGACAAAACCCTAAGGCGAATCTTCGTCTTGTCTGCTCCTTTTTCATTTAAAAAGATTTGCTTCTCGACCTTTTTTTTTGGTAGGTTTGGTTTTTGTGTGTTTTGGCCCGGAGAGTTTTAACAGTTTTAGATTAAAAAGAAAACGTGATTACTTTTGTTCTGTTTTCTCAAATCAAACCGGAAATATCCGAGATAAACCGCTGGTGATGTTCCTGATTTGTATCTCGGGTTAGGATTTTTTGGGGGTTAAGATTATTACCATTACTACGATAAATAATACTCCATCCGTTTCGAATTAGTTGTCGTTTTAGATTTATGCGCACAAATCAAGAAAACATTTAATTTTATATAGTTCTAAAATAAAAAAATCATTACCAATACACCTAACGATATTTCAACCAATAAAAAAATAAACTGGAGAATATTATCGATAAATTTTACATTGAAACTCTAAAATAACACTTATTTTGAAACGAAAATTATACTCTCTACAACGACTAATTTAAAGGGAGGGAGTAAGTATTTAGATAACTATCCTCGGGTTTCAAAATTATTCAAAAAATTTCTATTGCTTAAACTATACAATTGTCCAAAGTGCTTTAATTTGTAAACGACTCTATATCGAAAGTCAAAGTTAATTGCCCTTAATAGAAGGATATGTCTCACATGTAATAATAAATACTCGTTTTAAATAAACTAGAGTCTTTGTCCGCGCTATGCGTGGAAAATGTGTTTAAATATATTGTGTTTATGATTAAAATATTTTAATAAATTTATTAATTTCTATTACTATATAATTTTTTGTTTGAGTTAAATTTTATTAAATTATTTTCCTTGTTTTGGTTTTATTACTTTATGCTTAGAGTTATACAATAGGTTTAAAATTCTCAAAATTACTCGATATGATTTTTTCCTTTAATTCGTTAATTTTTATTGACTGCATATTATAAAATTTTTATATTATTGTTTACTTTGCAATAGGATAAACTGACGATATTTGATACGTAGATGATACTTGGACTTGTGGAATTATTATATTTAGTTTATGTTTTGGTGTAGTAATGGAAATTATCAGAAGTAATTACAAAGGAAAATTAGAGTTACTTTGAAAGGTTTGTAAACCATAATACTAATTGATAGTGGTTGTAGGAGTTGGTTTTTTCTATTCCACCTCCTTCAATCGAACGTTATTCTGTTTTATTAGTGGTGCTCTAAAAAGACATATGAAGTCATGTGTTTTGTGATTCAACAAACTGAAGAAATTTGGTCATTCTCTTAAAGTAGTAACAATCTTCACATGCGGTGTCATCGTCATGATTGTAGCAATCTGTCTGGGGCTCCATTATGGCTATACTTGTTTTATATGCCGGTTTCATAATGGTTATGATCTGAGTGTGATCTTTTGATCATGTTCCAGCATTGGTCGGATCTGAATTGACTGTCTTTCCATTGTAACTTATCGATATATTTTTTTCCCTCTTCGAAATTGTCTCTGCGCAACATTAGTAGGCCATAAAGATACCTACTGTTGTCATTGTGTCTTTTTGCCGACTGGCGAAGATATTTAAGTCCTTTGATAGAATTGTGGAGCTGGAAGTACTGCAGTATCCCTTCAACGTAGTGTGCCTCTGGATTGCCACTGGACACTGCTTTAAAGTAATGAAATTATGTAACATTTTTATCGGCTCTCCTACATAATATTGAAGATACTAAGTTTTTGAAATAGATGGTGGGGTCTGTGTTTCCTTCACAGCTTCCAATGCTTTCGTCGGAGTTATAATCAATTTCTGAATTATTCGACGCCATTGTTTGTGAGGATCTCTTTTTTTTTTGGTTTTATGATAGAGTGGAAGAACTGTTGTTCTTGTATGTTCGAGATCAGAGGCAGATCTACAGTATCCACTACGGGCGCATGTGCCCCCAATTCTCTATTAAATTTTACTTAGTTATAGAGATAAGCTGATGTATTTGTAGAACATTTGGTTAAGTGCTCAACGTTAAATCAATCTTTGCCAAATTCGAAGTCCCCTCTATGTCTTTCTTTCTTTCTGTAAAATTGATGTGCTGTTTTCCTCGTCTATTTTTACCAATAGTAGCATTTTTCATGCCGTTTGTTTAATGTTAAAATACTTTTTCTTGTTAACATACATTTTCCTTTGTTTATTTGTCCTTTCATGATTTTTTGACTAAATTTGTCTATTCATTGTTCTTGTTATTGTTCATCTTTATACAGTATATGTAAAATTTTTAAACACATTCTAAGTTCATTGTTTTAACAGTAGACATTCATAGTTAATACTAACGTAGTAAATAATGCATTATTTTCTATTTAATATTTTAAAGTTTAGTTTTTATACTATAATAACCAAAAACAAATTATGAAGATATTAACATGTTATTATATATATAAACTTCATATAAATTTTAATGTAACTTAATTTTTACTTTAAGCAGAAAAAAACCTTAACTTTAACTGTAGCATTATAAAGTTTGTAATTTTTTTATTAATTTAAATTTTTTTATAAAATCTCATGAGTAGATTTACTTACTTATACTATATATTAAATACATCTTATTTTAATTTATTAATTTAATATGTCAAATATATTTATTATGTGCCCCCATCAAATAGTTTGTCTGGCTCCGTCACTGTTCGAGATGGTTCATGAATTAATATAATGTGCAGGTAAAGGAGTTCTTTTTGTGGAAGCCGTTTTTAATACGATTTTAAATATTAGTCTTCAGGAGTTTATTTTGGTAAACGAATTTAATGAACTTTTAAGTTACTAAAACTATTGTTATTTAATGACTTTAGTTAAATTGGTGAATAACATAGTATTAAATTTTGTGTAGGTCTTGTCGTTTTTTTTGTTTTTATGGGAATTCTTGGACCTGAGGATTATGGTCCTAAGTTGTGAAAGAAGCTATGATATATTTTTTGGGTTTAATTTAATCGTTATTGTTTTGGAGATTTTATTTGATATTCCAAAGAAGCTATGATAAATTGTTATGAATTTTTCTTTTCTAAATTGGTTTATCTAGGCTATCTATTTTTAAAATAGAGATAAAATCTGTAAGTTGAACGAAATTGTTCTTTAGAAAGATAAAAAATAATAACAATCTGAAAATATTCATAATAATTTAGTTGTTGGCTGGGTTTATTGGTGATCTATTGAGTCTCTGATGCGCTGGTTAACTCGCACTCATGTGTTGGTATCGGGTCTTATCTTGTTTCTGAAACTTGTGATGTGATTTCTTTTTGCTTTGTTGTTGTGGTTGGTTTTCATGCAGATTGTTTTTATTTATATTGATGATATAATTTTTTTTGTAAAATATAAACGATTGGGCCATGTGTTGCGGGGTTTTGGTTTGGTTTATATCAGAATTGGATTATTGTTAGTATATTTGGAAGTGAAAGTAAGGCGAAATTTTAGAGTTGTTAAACTTAAATAGTGGTCTCGAGTATGGTGGAGGAATTGCAAAAAGACTGTTGTTGTTGAGCCTAAAATGTATGACCCGTTGAGATAGAACTCTAGCTAAAGTGAAATAAATCGATAGTTTATCCTTTCGTATTTAATTTATTTGTATGAACAATAAATTGAATATAGATCACTTACCTTTACATCAGTTGCAGAATGGGCTATAAGCCTACAGATCAAACAGGCAAAAAAGAACAAAAGCTCAAACCACAATATATAGTAAATGATGTGGAAAAATGATATAATTCTACTGGCTGATTTTCCAATCCTAAGTGGATGACTTAAGAAGGCTTCATTTGCCTATTTTAATATAGTTTTGATATATATATATATATATATATATATATTAGGGATTTTTCGGGCTACACCGGTTTGGACAAATATATTTACATATAAGATATAAAGTATATTATGGTTAATTTATAAAAAAAAACTATTTTATATTAAGTTTAAAATGCTTGCAAGTGGTTGTTTTTGGATTATAAAATATAGGATGGTGAAGATGCAGATTAATAAAAAGTTGATTAAAAGTGTAATCTAAATATTTCTCATGAAAAAAGTTATTAATCACTATTGATCCAAACTTATGCACAGCTCATAGTTTCAATTTTTTTAAAAAAATCAACAAATAGTCATTAATTATATATTTTTTCTATTTTCTAATGGGATCACAACTCCAAATTTATCAAAATTTCGCACTCATTACTTTTTTGCAGTGTTGCTCGAACAGTAAGTTTAATATGTAAATCTCTTTATAAGAAATATATGGTAAGTTAAAATATGAATGCCAAATAGAAAGTGCTCGTTGCAATTAAGAAAACACTAATAATTTAAATTTTAGAAAAGTTTTTGAGTGATACTACAAAGTGCTTTTTCACAAAAGAAAAAAAGTTGCAAGAAACTGATGTCTGAGATGCAATCGCTTCAAGGAGAGTTTTTTTTTCCTTTTAAAGTATAGTAACTTAGAAAAGAATCGGTCTTTAAAAATCTATCTAGCAGACGGACACACTCTGATTCACTGAGTTTCATAGAAAGAGAGTAGACATGCAAATATAATCCAAAGACAACCACTTTCAAGCATTTAAAACTTAATATAAAATATATTTTTTTTTATAAATTAACCACAATGTATTTTATGTCTTATATGTAAATATATTTATCCGAACCGGGGACCTTTGTACAATTCTTCCCAGAATGATCCGCTTAATGAGATTATTGTTCCCATAACTTTAGCCCTCGTTCTCGTGGTTCTCCAATCCAACTTGCTCCTTCTATATAAGCATGCATAGATAGTTATAGTTTTAAAAATTACATCTAATTCTATCAGATTGTGAAATGGTGATGATAGATGGCTTACCCAAAGATAAGATTGAGCAAGAAGGAGAATGAAGGAATGAGTAATCCCACTGCACATACTAATATGGGTGAGCTGAAGCTTAGTCCCACAAATGCCAAATTTTGGAATAGAAATATCCTTCACATGTTTAAAATATTTCAATACATTCAGTGTATGTGTATATGCATAAATAAGATTTTAAGAAGTTAAAATGCATGTAAGTACGTGTGTGCGAGCAAATGGGCAAAATAATTAGATACGACGTCATGAATTTTTTTATAAATTTTATATTAACAACACATAGAAAACGTGGTATGTGATTTATGCCGCTCACAAAGAAAACGTCGTGATACAAAAAGACAAATATTTGTAAGTCGGGATATACAAATCCGAGGATACCTCTAAAGGGTTTAATAACATACAGAATATAATTTTATTGATATTTGGTAATCTTTTTTTGCGAACAGTCCAGTTTTAGGCAAAAAAACAAAACATTCTTTGAATAGTCTTTCGTCGTCAAAAAGACATTTTTTGATATTTTCATTGACAAATATCTGATTTAATGTTTAGATATTTAATACTATTATGGATTATTAATTTACTTTATAAACAAATATTACTATTATCTTAATAAGTTTACTAATTATCTTTGTATATTTTCTACTTTTTGTTTTATAACTTTATATATAACTTTTCTTATAAGGATTTGTTAGTTATATTTAAATCACTCATTAATCAACCTTTGAAATTTGTACATAACAATAATTTAGAAGTTTGTCTAAACTATTATTTGTGGTATTAAAGTGTAATTTGAATTATACATAAATACGTAAGATAAAGCTAATATTCTCATATTGGATGTTCTTTCTATTTTTTTTCTAGCTATATTCAGTAGATACCTTGATCCTTTGAAACATATTATATATGTGTCACGGACTCTTTTTATGTAACCTTAAATTTAAACCAATGTTTAATCGCTAAGAAAAGGTTTTCATCAAAGTAACAAATGTAAGATGATAAGAGAAGAGAGAGTCGAGTCCTTCAAAATATTATACTTAAAACACGGGTGAGCGATATCTTCGTCGAAGCCTATAATTGTTCAAGAAATATTGCATACTCCCTTTCCCTCAACCGTCTTACTGAAATGAGATATAATTTATATTTGATTTACAAAAAACAATATTATAGAAGTACCAAAGAGGCAAAGTCAAACTTGTTCATAAAGTAATACCCAAAAAGGGGGAAAAAGGCCAAGGAAACGACTTAAGCATTATAGAAAACGGGAAAAATGCGGCTTGAACTCCAATTCTCTTCACCTAAGCCTTGCGTACTTTCTTCACCTTGTCTGATGCTCCTTGCGCCTGGCTACTACCACCAGCTTCAACCTTAGCAGGCACTGAAAGGGCACCGGGGCTGTCATCTCCATTGTCATCGTCGCCTCCCTATTTGAAACCGAAAAAGTCAATATCTTTATACCGAATAGCTACATATCTGGAAAATCTGTAAACCTTACATCATCAACGAATGCAGACTGTGGCTCACACTCATTGAGGATGAGCCCGACAGTAAAGGTCTGATGATTCGCTGTGGAATTTAATGAACTCACCCTCACTTGAAATGTGTAGGTTTTACCTACCATGTCTGACATGAACGGTGCGGCCTGAGTTTCCTCCGGGTTGACACCATCACCAGCCTTAGGAAACAGTGGTTAGTGCGAATGAATGAATAAGTTGCCACAAAAAATATGCATGACGATCGATTGATAAAGTACATACCAAAAGATGGCCAGCTTCATAGGCCTTCCATGTCGTGAAGATTCGTCATCACTCCATCGAAACAGACAAACAGAGCTTCGCCAGTTTCATCTGCAATAGACATCTCCACACGGTATCTAGCGGATAGAGAACATGTAGCAGATCCCAAAGGTGACTTTGTGTTAAGTCAGAAGTAATTAGTACATAGCGGAGGACACCAACTGCATGACAGACATGTGAAAGATGAGACAGTGCACTGAACTTTCTTGGCACAGTTTGAGCAAGAAACATAGCACCATCCCTTCTCCATCTTTATTTCAGTCACTCCCCCAGTACATATAAAATCAATTTCCCACATTGTTTGAAAACCATAATGACACGCAGAAACTTAGACATTCAACATTTGAACATTATAAATCTGATTGCCATACCTGCGAGGGAGCAGTTATGACAAAATCATTCAGGAAATTGATTTTATATGAAACGCGAGCTGAGCCAAAGTGGGGTTAGTGTTGTTGGAACGGTGACGACTAACAACGGGATTGAAGTCTTGGAACTATTCACAGCGTGTCAAAGAAACTCGGGATTTCTCTTTCAAAAGATTGTAATTGGTGAGTGTTAAGAGGAAGGCCATGTGCTCAAAGATGGAATGAGTGTGTTTCATAGAGTTTCTCGGTGAGTCAGATCTTGTCGGTGTTGTTTTCTGAAATCTTGTCCTAGTCGCTCACTGAATCAACAAACACAACCTTCCTAACAACTTCAAGCAAATCTACAAATTAGTAGTTTCCGGAAGCCTCTAGGAGATACTCTTATCAACTGGTACCTGAAAGAATTCATGATAATATCTTCAAATATTGTTTAACCAGCTTAGAAATTATTAACACACACAAAGCAAGTCAGATTAGACTTACGAAAGCAAAGCAAAGACAACTGGTTGCCTAATAGCGTCAGAGTTATGTTGGGTGATTAGGTTATTGGGTATTCACTCCCAAGTAAGGCGTTTGTCTTGTAAGCTGTAGTAGAAAATAGAAATAGATACAGATTTTTCATTTTGGGAGATTGATTCTATATTGAATACTTTAACCATGACGAATTTCAATTTTACTTACCACAAGACAGTAATATTAAAACTGAAGGCTAGAGAAATCTTGATAACTAACAAATTAGAGTGAAGATGAGTTCAAACCGTTAATGTTTCTTCAAACTTCCTTGTAGCAGCTAGAAATAACTTCTCACTGAAAGGATGTTTCTCAATACACTGAAACACAGCAAGTGGAAACACACACCCTTAAAATCTGAAGAACAGAATACACAGTTTCATGGTGCTAACATCAAAACGTTTAAAGGGATCTCCAGTAAAAATAATAATCTCCAAATCAGAAAGATTCTTAAGATCTGAAGCAAATGGTGAATCAGAGAATCATGGTTTCATTACCTGCGTCAACTTGCCTTCTGGAGATATTGAACATGATGATGATCTCATCTAAGTATAGAGGATTTTCCATTGACTTTATTGAATTTTTTACTGGATCGTATCAATCTTCTCTTTAGCTTAAAGCTATAAAAGCAGCAAAAATGAAAATTCTAATGATTTAAGAGAAGGGTTATAAGGACATAGCTTAATTTCAGATCAAGCATTGCTTTTTCCATGTACCTCTGATTAACCCTCTTTAGATTCTTCCGAGTTGGCTCTTAACCCAGATTACACCTCCGTATCATCCTCTCTTTTTTTTTCTCAGAGAGCTGCATTTGACATTCTACTGCAAAAAGAAGTTTCAATTGTTATTAAGATTTGTGACATAGCCGCCGTTCTCTGACCTTCTCTGTTCTTCGATTCAACCTCAACGAAGAAAAAAATTACAGAACAGAGCATGTGATCGAACCCATCGAGTTATCTCCAGAGATAAAGTCAACCGTCATAGAAGATTTCCAGACGGTGCTTCTCTCTGCCTGCAAAACATCACTAACAGCGAAGATAACCATTGTTAACACTGGATTTTTTGAGAAGCTTATTGAACATATGAATTTTCAGGGGATAGAACCAACCTTTTTATAGTTGAATATTCAGAGAAAGAAATTTAAGGGGATTTACTCATTGATGAATCGTCATAGAAGTGGAGATATTGTTAATGACTGCGTTAAAGACAATGCTTGAACTCAGCCAGATTCTATAACGTTTACAGATTTCTAGGTTCTGATGAGATGAAGAAGGGGAAAAGACGAAGAAGAGAGGAGATGTCGAAGAATTCATCGTCTAAACTTAATCGATATAGGGCTTCCTTTCGTTTGGACTTTTGGGCAAAATACTACATCTTACGGATAAATGAAAAAGATCAGCCCAACTTCAGTTTGACGTGGACAAAAGAATACATCCCATTGGTCGATTTTAATTGTCGACGTGGAGAACCTCTCTGTTGAGGATATTCCCCTTTTAATATAGATTAGATAAGTCTCAAATGTAATAATAAATACTAGGACCATCCCTATATTATATACTATAAATATAATTTGGATATTATTTTAAATTATATTTTAAACAACAAAAATATATTCAAAGTCAAAATTTAATGCAAGTGGAAGAATATCCAAACCAGGTCAACCCAAATCTGATAGAATGCACGTAAGTCAAAATTTGCATCCCTGAATACCATACTATACTCAGCTTTAAGAAAAGAAAAGAAAATCCCAAATAGTACTTTTATATATTTGAACTATTTCATAGAACATGGTATTAGTACCATGAAATTGACTTTCAGTTTCCGATAATAAACAAAAGCAACTGAACGAAAAAAAAACGAAAATTCACCATTTTCATCTTTATTCCAACTTGCATAATAAGCTCAAACATGTTTACAGTTTTTTCATTTTAATTAAAATAAAATAAAATCAGTAAGAATCAGATTCTAATACTCAAAGAATGTTTCAAGTCACCAACATGGAGAAGATGCTGACCCAAACCAATCTTCCTCTTACCAATCTCATCAACAACACTTAGATCTTTACAGACATCAACCTTAAACTTAACCACCGCTTCTTCCATCTTCCCCAAACGAATCTTTTCAAACCTCAAAAGATGCTTCCTCGGCGATCCATGAACCGGCGGCGGAGTCGTGAATAGAAACACCGTGTGAACCCCTTCTCTATCTCCGTCGTTCCGTACCTTAACATGAACCTCGAAACCAGAGACAGTGTTCTCACAGTGAGGCCCGAGCGCGTCAAGCGATTGACATTCCGACGATCGGCAGACGTGATTCTCTTCAAGACGGAGAGAGACGACACGTGGAGCTTTGACTAAGCTGTGGCTGAACTCGGTGTAGCTGAGTCCATCTCCGAAGGCGTAAACTGTTTCTCCGGTGTAGAACCGATAAGTCCGACCCGGATACCCGTTTGATGTATCGGGTCTCATGTTCATATTCGTCATCGGAACTTTCTCCACATAGGATTGTGGATACCAGGTCATCGGTAATCTTCCACCTGTAATAAGTAATAACAGAATCCTACCGGTTAACATCGGTTTAAGCTAACCGAAATTTCAGTTACAAAAAGAAAAAAAAAATCTTACTTGGATTATAACGGCCAAAGATGACGTCAGCGATGGCTATACCACCAGCTTCCCCGGGATAACCAACCCACAAGATTCCGGCGATCTTCTCATCATTCTTAGCGAATGTAATGTCGAAACCTCCACCGGACATGATCACAAGCATGACAAGTCCTTTAGCAGCTTTAGCCACTTGCGTCACCAGATCTTGTTGTTGTCCGGGAAGGTTCAAATCAACTCTATCGCGGCTCTCTGCCTCTATAGACTGATCCGCACCCATTACTAACACCGTCACATCCGCACCCGCCGCTAGCTTCGTGGCGCCTTCTACATCAGCTACCGCGCAAGCCACATTGGAACATCCTTGCAGATACGTTGTTGGTACGGTCCCGGCTAATCCTTGAAGCGGTGTTGTGTATTTGCACGGGGTGCCTTCGTAGTTTCCGATCATTGTTTTGGTGACGTTAGCGTTCGGTCCAATCACGGCTAGTGATTTGATTTCTTTAGGAGAGAGCGGTAAGCATCCAGTGTTTTTCAACAGGACAATGCCTTGTCTTGCTGCTTCTGCGGCTAGCTCTTGGTTCGCTGGCGTGCAAACGTCTTTAGGACCTAACTCACCGTAGATTTGCTTCTTTGGATCTCCATCAAAGAATCCTAACCGCATAAGGGTTAAAAAGTTGTTCGAAATCGCTTTGTTGATAGCTGCCTCATTTACCAAACCGGCCTTGACTGCGTCTTCTGTGTGTTGTCCCAAGAAGGAACCACAGTTCAGGTCCAAACCTGCATTGATAGATATAGCTGCAGCTTCTGCTGGAGTCTTGGTGTAGTGCTGTTTCTTATACAACACATCTACTGAATCACAATCTGAAACAATGTACCTAAGAACGAAAAAACATACTTAAAAATAAAAATCCAATCTCTTTTAGGTTTGACTTGAAAAAGGGCTAAACCGGGTGATCAGATCAGATTCTTACCCGTTTAACTTCCATTCGCCCCGAATAACACCAGCAAGTAGATCCGGATCAGCGCATGTTGGTTTACCGTTAACTTGATTGTAAGAACACATAACACTTGCTACATTCCCATCAACTACACAACTCTTGAACGGTGGTTGATATGTATCATCCATATCTTGTTGATTCACCTACTCCAACAAACAAACAAACAAAGCAAAATCAGTTAGTAAAAATGTGACGAAAAAAAACATTACAAAACACTTAAATGTATTTCTTTGTCATTAGATTTTACAGTTTTTAAGTCTTTACCACTGCGTTGAAATTGTAACGTTCTACGCCTTTCCAATTATCAACGTCATAAGCTGTGTAGTGTTTGCAGCATGCAGCAACTTTGAGGCGGTTAGCATCGCTATCGTCAGTGTCTTGGAGACCCTTAACGTATTCTGAAGCATACTTGCTAGAAAGCAATGGATCTTCTCCTGGAGTCTCTTGTCCTCTTCCCCACCTTGGATCTCGGAATATGTTGACATTCGGTGACCAATACGTTAAACCGGCTAATCCAACGTTGTACATTGCCCTCGCCTCCGTCGAGACAACCTTAACAAATGAGTAATAAACAATGTCATCCAACAAATCTTTGTGTGTTCACTCCGGTTTAGCCTAGCCGGACTGGTTTAAAATGTACGAAAACAAACTTGTTGAAAAGTGGTTCCTTCTATCATACGTAAGAGAAAAACAAGAGGTCTAGTTGCATTAATAAGTGAGATATTTTTACATTATCCAAAAAAGAAACAAATGCAAAGGACGAAGATAATATTACAAATATAAAAGTTTTGAAAATTTTGTTTAATAAAGATAAATTTTGTGTTTTTTTATAATTTTTATATTATTTGATAATAATACATTTATTTTAAATAAAATTAATTAAGTTATTGAATTATTATTGGCTTAATTTTATATAAAAAATGCTAATCACATAAAATAATGCAATCATTTTTTTTAATATGTGCGAACAAATGAAAATATATCATATTTTGTCAGTATAAATGTATTAAGAAGTGAAAATGGATAAAATTTATTTACCTTGCCAATGGCTTGAAACAGAGATACGTTAAAAGAAGCGGCCGTGAGTATGACCTGCGGAAAGCTCGTTGCGCCGGGAACTTGGCTGGAGAAATGCGTACCGGGTCCGACGTAAGAAACTCCGTGAAGTGCTTCCGACCACCATTCATACGTCGGAATCCCAAGCCGCGTCACGCCGTTAGCTTTACTCACCAAAAACCCTATCTTTTCTTGCAACGTGAGCCTCGCGACTAGATCAGCCACTCGGTACTCGATCTTCAGAAGGGTGTTGCAGAATCCGTAACCGGCGAGAGATGGGTTTGTATCGACATCGCAGGCAAAAACCGGCTTGGTTTGAGCGTTGGATGAATGTAAGAAACAGAGAATGAAACAGCAGAAGATAAGAAGAATAGAGGATGGTGCTCTGTTTCTCCTTGTTAGCGGAGAAGAAGAGCCCATTGTGATCGTTATGTTTCGAGTGTTCGCAGGGGATATTATTTTTGCGTTTAGTGATAGCAATGAGCTACTAGGCTCAGTGAGGTTTGTATAAATAATCTAGGCGTGTATTTTTACTTTTAATATATCTTTTGGTCCTATTATAATTGAGAATATGTTAAAAGGTTGATACGGTGTTCGAGGAAAGAAATAATGATTCGGACCATACGGTCTAATGGGGATAGTGTTAGTATTTATGACCTCTGTTGTCTCATCTTTGCTTACTTTTAATATAACGAATCTTCAATCTTGCATGCGAGTGGATTTTTAGCTTTTAGCCTACATAAGTGCACATAGAATATTCAACGTATAAAACTGTTTTTGTTCTCTCTTCTGCCCGAGCGTATAAATACTTTCTATTTAAATTTTAATTAATGGTTTAAGGTGGGAAACCATTATTTTTCTGAAAGGAGAAAAGAAACGTGAGCAAGGAGTCGTCGATCCCAATAAGCAAGAGTGTTTGGTAGTGACCCGTGACGGTGTCGTATTATTTACCAAATGGTAAAATTTGTCGAGCTTCATAGACTGCAAGTTGCTTGCCTTCTCTGTTTCAAGTCCGTGAATCTTAATGGTTTCCCACACTTGTTTCTATTTGCATGACAGACTGTCTCTCTAAGGCTCTCTCATGCGCGTGATTCACTAGCATTATATAACTTCATGCACATCAAAATTAATTTAGATAAAGCCTTTATTTGTATTTAGTTAAATTGATGATAGTATGACGATGTATATGTCAAAATTATTTCAACTAAACCAAACTAGCTAAGATATGACGGAAAACATATGATGAAGGCAAATTTTTATACTTTTTAGGATAAAGAAAATAAAAATAAGCACCAGGTGGATTCAACTTTACATATATATGAATATCGTTTGGTTATCTGATACAGATCGGGTTTCCAGTAAACGCGTTTCTTGTCGATGGCAACATTCACAAAAAGATTAGAAAGTCTAGCTAGAGGTTATTTTGATTGTCGGTTTGAAATATTTTAGACATCTAAAAGAATGGATGAAATTAATCTAACTATGGACATTAATAATTCGCTCTCAACTAAAAATATATTTGATTTTCTGAAAATTTAAAAATAATATTATAATATATGTTTGAAACGTTTATAAGATATTAGTATTAACGAAACCAAAAAAAATACGAGACTGAACTGAAGAAGCTACGTCGAATTTGAATTTTAATCTACACTATGCTCAAAGAACCATATATTTACAAGTAATTACTCTATCAAAAAAGGTATACTGGGAAATTTTCAACATTATAGAGAATTAATTCTCTTTTTTTCAGGAAACGTTTCTCAAATATATCAGCCATCGAATTCAACATCAACATGAACATCAACATCCAATGCATGTGCACCTTAAACCAAATTAGGGTTTTACGTCTCAACTACGTTACAACAAGGTCTCAATCTTATAAAATGTTTCTGATTTTTCTCCATATAATGTAAATGAATATTTTATTTCACAACTATGATATATACATATATGTGATTTTTACATTACAAAGAAACTAATATACGTTTGCCCAAAGAAAAAGAAAGGAGTATATACTATATATACTCGGAACAAATTAAATATCCTTCATTTTCTTTTTTGACGATGGAACGCATACTATTGTTATTAGTACCAGCCATCATCTGGTTACGTTATTTTACCATTTTATTGAGCATAATTGTACCTTTTCAATACTCCACATATATACGTTAACCACTAGAACCTTAACTTGTCGGAAACTACTTTCGTTTACCACTATATTTAAATAACGGCTCTTTCTCTCTCTAAGCGATAAAAGGGCGATCTAGACTTTCGACCGTTGCTCCGGCGCCGGAGGGCTCCATTCTCGCCGGCTTCTCCTCTTTTCTTCTCTCCAGTTCCTCTGTTCTCCCTTCTCTGTCCTCATGACGCAATGCTCCTCTCCAAAAAGAAGCATCGTCCTCTTTTTGGGTCCTCGTTAAAGCTCCGTCTGATTCGCGCCGTCATGAAGTCTTCGATGGCTAAGAAGAAGAGTAAGCCCTTCTCTCTCGTTGCTCTACCTGTAGGCGACGTAGCTGCATCTGGGTCTTCGATCCAGGGGACAAATCTCTCCTCTCTGGTCTCTCTTCCTGTCGGTTCTCCTCCTCTTGGATCTGGGTCTTCGGCCTCTGTTCATGCTGCTTGCTACTGGTCACGGGTCCCCTAGTGGATCTGCTCATCCCGCGGTGGAAACCGCCCCGTCAGGTTTTCAATCTTCGGGTTTTCAATCTTCTCCTCCTCTACCCTCGGAGGTTCATCCTCAAAGTGGATTAGCAGGGTCCGTTCAACCAAGCTCCAAACCAGAGGATGTGGTGACTCCTCTAGCAAAGAATTATGCAGATCTTCTCAAGAGCACTGCTAAGCTGAAGGAAATTGGAACTCCAATTGAACACGTTTCAGGTGCCCCTTTTGTCCTTATCCCGGATGAGAATATTGAGGCTGCAAAGTTAGAGTTTAAAGACTTTATATACGCTCGGTTTCATGGTGATTATCCTGCAATAGGTAAGATTATTGGAGTGGTGAATGCGATATGGGCTAAAACAGGTCCACGAATCTTTGTCCATAACATTGGACAAGGTATGTATCTCCTCCGAGTTACAAATCAGAGAACTCGCGAGGTCCTTCTATCTCGCACCTGTTGGAATATTGCTGGTCTTCCTATGTTTGTGGCTCCATGGTCTCCGGATTACTCTCAAGATGAACCGCCTCTTACTAGTGCTATTGTTCCGGTTGAGTTGCGTAATGTTCCATACCTACTCTTCAATCAGGAGAGCTTGAGTCGAATTGCGACGGCAGTCGGTAAACCAGATTCGCTTGCACCGGAAACAGAGAGGAAGCTAAATTTCGAGGTGGCAAAATTATATGTTCGGGTTGATCTTACATCGCCACTTCCTAATAAGATTGTCTCGGGCTTCTCCAATGGTAGGGAGGTAGTGATAGATGTGTCCTACCCCTGGCTTCCGGTTAAGTGTGATCGATGTAATAAGTTTGGCCACTCATCCGTTAAATGCACACTGGGGTTGCAGAGGGAGGTTTTGCATCAAAAAGTGTGAGAAAGGTAACTACAGAGACATCAAGGAGATGTTCAAAATCTAGAACTGGTCGTGCAACTGCCAGGAAAGATGCACATGGGGCTCCTCAATATGTTCCAGTTGTTCGGAATTCACACGAGGAGGCTAAAGTTGCTGGAGTAAATGATGCCCAGAAAATCTCAACTCTTCAGCAAGGAAATGAGACTGACTTGGAAGAGGGCGAAATTTATCAGCAAGTTCTAGAGATTGTTACCTCAACAGAGCACACTTCGGTAAAAGAATTAGAAGTACCAAAGCCTGCAGATGTAAGGTTGGTAGAGATGGTTACTTCAGGGAAATTTGATGATGCTGCTGGTATCTCTAGTACACCTACTGCAGCAAATACCGATACTTTATCATCTTTTTCTGAGGTTTGTGGGAAAGACAAGTGGGTTTCTGATCCAGCGCTAGACATCTTGGACGCACCTTCTGCGGCAGTTGGTGTTTTGGTTATTAAGTCTAAGGGCACAGTGGATGATAAATTCGCGTCTACTTCAGCCACTATCAAAACGGACTCACATGCTGCTGTTGTGGGAGTTGGCGTGGAGTCTAAAATTAACAGTTCACAGGTAATCTCTTATGGTATGGATGCTATAAAACCATCCGAGCCTGTTTCTACTTTGGAAATCAATGTGCAGAGAAGGAGGAATCCTCTCATCACAAGAATAAAGCTCAGGATCAGGAGCAAGAAAAACCTTTTATCCTGGTTAAAAACAGGAGAAGTGGCCGCAAGGCTGCAAAACGCCATTAATATTATTAGATATGTTTTTTGCGTGGAATGTTCGTGGACTGAATAGTGAAAGACGCCACAATATGACCAAGGATTGGATTAATATCCATAGGCCTCTTTTTGGAGTTTTTTTGGAGACTCATATATTAGAGAATAATAAGGAGAGAGTTCTAGGAGCTATTCCGAGGGGGTGGCAGTTTTTTGGAAACTATGATGCTGACGACTCCGGCCGTATTGTCATTGTTTGGGACCCCAGGGTTATTTTGGTTATCTATGATGCAACAGCTCAATCAGTTACGTGCGGGATTTCGGTTCTTTCGGAAAATATTTCTCTGACGGTTACATTTGTGTACGGCTTTAATCAGGTGGAAGACCGGAGGTGTCTGTGGCATAATCTTGTCAACCTGCAGTCCTCTTCTCCTGTGTCTTTCTCTCCTTGGTCGGTTCTTGGTGATTTTAATCAGATGCTGCGGACTTCTCATCATTCAAACCATCTTACCCTTCGTGTGGATGAATCGGGTATGGAGGATGCTAACTTAGGACTTCAGGATGCTCAACTCTTTGAGGCGCAAGCTAAGGGCCTACCCTTTACATGGAGGAACAGTCAAGATGATAACCCGATTCCAACTAGGATCGATCATGCCTTCATTAATCAAGCATGGCTCACCTCGTTTCCGGATTCTTATGCTGACTTCTTAGATCCCTCTCAGTCAGATCATGCTCCTTGTTTATTTCGGGTGCCATCTATCAGGCGCCAGATAATCAAACCGTTTAAATTCTTTCACCATGTTATTGATCACCCAGAGTATGCAGGGACAGTCAGCGGTGCGTGGGACTGCACTCGGATTACGGGTACAGATCAGTTTAAACTGGTTCGATCTCTCAAGTTATTGAAAAGGCCTCTGCGTCAGCTTAATAAACGTCATTTTAGCGGTATAACTCAAAGAGTTAAAGATCAGAAGGAGAAGGTTGATGTGCTTCAGAGATCTCTGCTTACTTCTCCTGATGTAGCTACTGCTCGTGAGGAGCACTCTGAAAGGGATAAGTTGACCGTTCTTCTCAAGGCCGAGGAGAAATTTTTTACACAAAGATCAAGGGTTCGTTGGGCAGATGTGGGTGACCGTAATACCCCATTCTATCATCGGACAGTATCAAGCCATGCCTCCAGGAATCACATCCATTATCTTACTGATGGTGAGGATCGCTTCTACTACACGATGGAGGAGATTAAATCCCATGCTGCTGATTATTTTCAGGGAATCTTAGGCTGCACGGATTTACCTTCCTCGCCAGCTTCTAATGTGGAACTCTGTTCCCTGCTCCCGTTTCGCTGCTCTGATCTTCAACAGAATTATCTGAAGCGTGAGGTAACTGCAGCTGAGATCAAGGCAACCTTATTTTCCATGCCATTAAATAAGAGTCCGGGGACTGATGGTTACTCGGTTGAATTCCTTAGAGCTTCTTGGGATATTGTTGGTGAGGATATCATTTCTGCTGTTAAGGAATTTTTCAGAAATGGAAAATTACTAAAGGATATGAACACTACGGCGATAGCTCTAATACCCAAGAAACCAGAAGCCTGCTGCCTTACTGACTATAGACCCATCAGTTGCTGCAATATCGTGTACAAGCTCATCTCCAAAATCATTGCCAACCGGCTTAAACCAATCCTGGCCTTATGTGTTAGCCCGAACCAGGCAGCTTTTCTGAAGGGTTGAGCCTTGGAGAGAATGTGCTATTGGCAACCGAGCTCATCAAAGACTACAACAAATCTTCCTGTCTGAAAAGTGCCATGCTCAAAATTGATATTCATAAGGCGTTCGACACAGTATGCTGGGATTTTGTGGTTAAGGTCTTGGAAGCTCAGCACTTTCCCCAAGTGTTCATCAATTGGATTTCTGAGTGTATCTCTTCGCCTAGGTTCTCGGTGGCTATTAATGGTGAGCTTGCGGGGTTCTATCTCCCCTTATCTCTTTATTATGCTTATGGAAGTTTTATCTCGCTTGTTGGACAAGGCAGAAACTGATGGTTCTTATAGACTGCACCCGCTTTGTTCCTCACCCAAGTTAACCCATCTACTATTTGCTGATGACCTTCTGGTCTTCTCGGACGGGTCTCAGGCTTCAACTGCTGGGATAAAAGGTGTTATGAATCACTTCAAAGAGTGGTCAGGGTTGGACACTAATGAGTCAAAATCAGAGATCTTTTATGGGGGATACTCAGAGACTCAAGCTGCTGTCCTGAGTGATCTATCAGGATTTCGCCGAGGGGAATTTCCAACAAGGTATCTTGGATTGCCTCTTAGTCCAAAGAAGATCTCAGCAGCAACTCTCCAACCATTTGTGGGAACCGAAATTCGCACCGTCAAATTAAGTTGATTTGGAGGAAAGCCAAGTGAACCAAGCCTTCCCTGAAGGTCCCGGATATCTGCTGGGCCGCACACGACACAATCAGTTCGACAAAGAAAATATGAAAACGGAATAAAAATCGTAAGAAAAAAGAATAGAGCAAAAGATTTTATTTCGAATCCGCTTTGAGCGTGAACAACGTGTAAGAGCCTTGCTACGAGCTGTCGGCAAGTTCGCTAGTCGATCGCCTAAGTCTATCCTAGTTGAGTCGCACCGCTAGTGAAAACAGTAAAAGAATGCTAAGTTGCTCTAAGTGCTCGGACGTTTTGTGATCTGGTTTGCTTCTTGCTCCAAGCTCTCCTTATATACTCCTCCTATGACGGTCTATCTTCTCGAGTTGGGCTTTTTCCATTTTCGTCCATCTTTGTGTTTATCGAAACTTGACGCTTATCTTCGAAATCTTGACATTTATCTTCCGAAACTTGATATTTATCTCTTATGGAAACTTGACATTTATCTCTTATGTGAGGATAAAGATAAACCGTCATAGTTATCCTTCTCTTCGGAAAATCGACGCCGCTTTGGCCGCTGGGCCGCTCAGCGCTTTTACGGTTTTCGAAGGACAGTCTTTGAAGGTCTCGGTGTTTCCGGGAACCTCAATTCCTTGTTTTAGTCGAGAAGTGGCGTTCAGAGTAACCGATCATACCAAACTTGCGTAGATTGATCCAACAAGCTAAGATGGGATCGAACCGGCACGATAGGAACGAAACCGGGATGAGGGCCGGGACCGACGCCAGGCGACCATGACGGGTGCCGCCAGGCCGCCCGCTGCGGATGGCGCGGCCGCCGGCGCCAGGTGGTGCCGCGCCGGCCGCCAGCGTGGCGGTGCCGCCGGCGCCAGGGGTGCCGCCGGCGCCCGCCCGCGTGGCGTGCCGCCGGCGCCAGCCGGGTGCCGCCGGCGGCGAGTGAAGCCGCCGGCGCCAGGCCAGCGCCCCGCGTGCCGCCAGCGCCAGGCGGCCGGCGCCAGCGTGCCGGCGCGAGGCAGCGTCCGCTGCCGGCCCAGCCGGCCCCGCCAGCCAGCCTGCCCCCCGGCGCCAGGCGGTGGCCGGCGGCCGCCAGCGTCAGCCGCGCGCCGGCGCCGGGCGTGCCAGCCCCGCTGCGCCGCGCCAGGCGGTGCCGCCGGGCGGCGCCAGCGCCAGCGTCCCGTGTGCCGCCGCGGCGCCGGTGCCGCCGCGCCAGCGGTGCCAGCCCCGGTTGCTGGTGCCAAGCCGCTCGCCGGTGGGTTTGTTCGATCTTTCCTCGTCGGTTGTTTGGAAATCTTCGAGTTTTGGAGGGTCTCTATCGTAGATCTCGAGATAATTGTTTCCAACGAGATTATGCGAGTATCGGATTTTGAGATGGACTTAGATCTTCAGATTTTCCGCCGCGAGGATGAGAGCAATGTGGTTCGAAGTTTTAGATATGTTAAAAGATGAATCTTTTAAACAATCGGAAGGTTTTACGGAAGACTCATTGTAGATCTCGGACAATCAAGACATGGATTTCAAGGGACCAAGATGCTGTCATTGCCCGAGGTCATGAGACGATCGCATGGACGGGCGCCAGGACCCTCGCCGTTGGCGCCAGATGGGAGTGGACGAGCCTTCCGTGAGTTTTATCGAGCGACGACCCGTTTCTTGGATTTGATCGTCGCTTGTCTTTTCTTTCGAGGACTTTCGGGTGACGATTTCGTCATTGACCGATTTTGACCCCAACACCATTTATCGACCGCATTACTTCAAAGCTTCACTCCTGGACAGTTAAATTTTTATCTTTTGCGGGTAAAGTAATGATGATTTCTTCGGTGATCTATGGTATGGTTAATTTCTGGAGCTCGGTTTTTGTACTTCCTAAATGGTTTTATGCTAAAGTGGACTCCCTTTGTTCTGGGTTCTTGTGGAAAAATAGTGCAATCTCTGCTGCAGGGGCAAGGGTCTCTTGGGGAAATATTTGTAAACCAAAGTCTGAAGGTGGACTTGGGATAAGGCATCTTGAAGAATTTGAGATGGTTTTCAGGTTAAAGAGGGTTTGGTTATTCTTCTATGGTTCCGGATCCTTATGGGTTCCATGGTTAATCAATAATCGATTTGGTGGCAGAAGTTTTTGGCTTATTAATGATTCGTCTAGATATTCTAGGACTGTCAGAAGCATGCTTCAGCTATGGCAAGAGCTTCATTTATTCCTCCGCTGCAATGTTGGGAATGGGATCACAGCCTCTTTTTGGTATGATTTTTGGACAGATTTGGGTCCGTTACATATCATGTTTGGTCCCTTGGGACCTCGGACTCTGAGAATCCCTATTTCTGCTACTGTCTCACAAGCAGTTAGCAACGGTAACTGGAATCTCCCGCCAGCGCGCTCTGAAAATGCTGAGACTCTGCAGATTGTTTTATCGACTTTGTTGATCCCTTCTGCTGATAATGGTGGGGATACTTATTTGTGGAGGAATCATTCTGGAGGTTTCGGACTATCTTTCTCTTCTCGTGATACTTGGGACAGAATCCACGTTCCTCGCCCTTTGGTTAACTGGCACTCGGTTGTGTGGTTTAAGGAGGAAATTCCGCGATGTTCATTCATAGCTTGGACTGCCTATCTTGGAAGGTTACCCACTAGAGACCGTTTGATCTCATGGGGTTTATCTGTCCCACCAGGTTGTGTTCTTTGCTCTGCAGCTGATGAATCTATTAGTCATCTTTTCTTTCGGTGCTCCTTTGCAGCTGCTACTTGGTCTCGGTTTTGTGGCAGGTACATGGCGACTCCACCGGCTTCTCTAGCAGCTCTGATGGTTATGTGCCAGCAAATGCAGGGCCCTCATGCTCCCCGTGCGGTAGTAGTTTTGAAGCTCCTTAATCAAGTCATCATTTATTCCCTCTGGCGTGAGCGGAATGCTCGTATCTTCAGAAGTGAATCATCGTCTCCGGAGGTGTTCTTTCGTGTGGTGGATCGTGCGTTGCGAGACAGGCTGCTATCTCTATCTCGGCCTTCTGCTTCAGTTCAAGCCCCTTCTCTTCTTGAGTTGTATTTTTGGTTTCTCTCCCCTTTTAGTTAATGCAAAACTCTATCTCCTTCTTATTTGCTCTTCCACCTCTCTTTTCTCCTCTCTTTTCTGCTCTTTCTTGTAATAAGTTGTGTTTTTTCACGACATTTGTAAACTCTAAAAATGGTATAAATCTTAACATTTAGACCAAAAAAAAACTACTTTCGTTTTTGTATTTATATTTTATATACTTTATAAAGAAATACTATATTTTTTGACCCGTGTTTTTTTGTTTTTAAAATTAAATAATTTTTTGGATAAATTTCTATATAAAATAGTGCATAGGTTTAGACATATTTATTCGAAACCGCGAATCAAACCGTACTAAACTGAAAAAATTTAAAATCAAAATTAAACATATTTTCATAAATAATCAAACAGATCATATATTTCGAACCAAAAATTGAAACCGAACCTAGAACAAAATGGGTACCTAAATTTTAAAATAAAATTATATACTTATAAATATTAATTATATTTAATATATAAATAAAATATTCTAAAATACTATTTGTGAATCGAATTACCCAAAAATCGAATTACCCATATATTTTGTATTCAGAATATTATAAATTATTTGAATCTTCCGATATTTTTATCCGAACAACCCGAATTACCTGAAATTTAAACTGAAAACCCCACATTATCCAATATTATATCTATAAATCTCTAATTACCTGAAAAATCAGAATCAAATCGGAACTGAACCAAGATTTTTTTTTTTTTTGCATATTAGTTGGCTTTAAACATTGCTACTGAACTGAACCAAAAATTGGCATAACTCAACTGAAACCAAACCAAACTTTGTAAATATCTGAATGGTTCCTAAATTCTAGAATCGAAACTAAATGCTGAGGACTAATAGTGCATCTATATTTAAATGGTGAGAAGAAAGTATAATTTTTTACAAATTATTTAACTCCTTTAGTGCATCTATATTTAAATGGTGAGAAGAAAGTATAATTTTTTACAAATTATTTAACTCCTTTTACTGGAGTAGATATGTGATTTATAAACTAATTAAGATATAAGCAGTGTTTTTATATCTGATCCGGAGCCTCGACCGCACCGGTAAACTCAATGATCGTGTATAATCCAGACATGCTTATGTTTTCATGTAGTATCCTATTAGAGTTTCTACCAACTGATATATTCCATAAAATTTGAATTTAATAAAAACCTATTAATTAAAAATTTGATAAAAGCCATTAATTCCCGGTTGACCCGAAAAATCCGAAAAATCTTATAATATATTTTTATAAGAAAGTTGATAAAACTTCTCGTAACTTTATAATAGTAAATAAAATTAAATAAACTATTTGATTTATCATATAAAGTAAATGCATTATATTTATATCATGCATTTTAATTTATACATTTTGTAATGATCAATACTATTACAATTTTGTTGTGGATAATTTATTTATTTTGTTTAGAACCATACAGTGGGTTTATATTTACTAATTAAATTAAATTTATAATTGCTGGAATGAGCTTTTATAAAAGATCATAGAGATTCAATAAATTAATTAATGGTTTAAGCCTATAAACCGGAAGAAAAAATTGCCATTAATTAGAATTAAATTTCCATTGTAAATTTAGAGTATTTTTGGAAAATTTACATTTTCATTAAAAAGAAAAAATAGTATAGATGAAACATGTATTAGGATAGGTTTTGGTTTGTATTTAGAACATGCTAAATGTTTGTAAAATATGCTAAATTAAAAAAAAAAAACTAAATTATGGAAAATATTTATAAAGAATACATATATAGATTCAAACTATACATGAAAATAGTGAGATTCAAATAAGTATATGAAATAGGGTATAGTGTATATGATTTAGGGTTTTGGTTTGTATTTAAAATATGCTTAATATTGGCAAAACATATATTGAGAATTCATAAAGAGATTCAAGAAATACATGAATAACATATCACATAATAAGTACTGAATATCTTTAAGTTTATATTATGAAGGTATATATAAAATGAAAGAAAAAAAAAGTGGATGTGCTATGTTTGGTTATCATGTAGGGTCCAAAAAATATGAATACTAATACGTTTGTTATGACCATCTCCTTACATTATGACTTTTAGTTGACCAATCCATTTGATGAATTGTGATATATGAGTTTTTTTAGTCAAAATACAAAATATTTTTTACTAACCGATTATTTTGTATGTTTTTAGTCAAAATATGAATAATAATACGTTCGTGGTTTAATTGACCAATCTATTTTTGTATCGTTAGCAAACTGACTAAAATAAGGTTAGGCAAAAAAAAAAAGATTAACAAAATGGTAATCACGAACAACATTTTGTCTATTTTTGTATTTTTTGACTTACTAACAAAATGGTTAAGTCACAAAAAGAAAGGAGTAAATATCGGTTAATATGGTGTAATGTTATTTAGTAACATTTTGTTACAGAGATATAAGGTAAGACAAAAAAAATAATTAAGTCTAATGAAAAGGTCCAAACAATTTGCATAGGTAGATTTTTTAGAACCCATTCCCTTTTAATTAAAAGTATTTCTTTGGATATAGTTATTTCAATATGATCATTTACTATAACTACATAAACTTTTTGACCTACTCGTTGAATTATATACATAAGATGGATATATATATAGTGTAGTTGTACACCACATGTAACTTATTAGACATTATTGCTGGAAAAAAACTTATTAGACATTATTATTTATAGCTAGAGCAGGTGGTGAGGATCGATGGACATATAACATTATTGTAATTAGTCATATTTCAAAAACAAACAAAAAAAACTTCTAATATACAATAGGCAGTATGGAAACTTAATCATAACTGGATAAAATTAACTTGATTAACAAATAAGACTTCCCAGACATATAATACTAATCATTCAATGTATATCATAATTTGATTGTGATATGGAAATAATATGTTTTTTTCCCGCGATCTATGGCCATTAGGACATGGCATCGTTACTCACCTGGACCACCTGGTTAGCATGAAGTTCCTTATGTCCGAAGAGTTCGAGAGTATTTGCTTCTGAATTTCCAGCCTTCGTTAAATATTAAGTATTATTCACGATTGGTCATAGATCCAGGAAAAGTTGGAAACTAATATTAGTTAACATATGTAAAGCTATTGTGTTAGTATTATTATATGTGCCATAAATTAAAAAGAATCATATACCCACTCAATAAAATTATATGTTAGTTTCAAATAGTGCAATAACGATAATAGTAATTATAGCCATAATATATAATGAATAATGATTAATAAATGATACCAAATACTAAAAATCTCCTTAACACTGTAGCGGGTTTACTACTTGACCATGTTCTTCAATCAATGGTTACTAAGTAATTTAGTTGGATGATAATCATTAAGGCTTGATATAGATGTTCAAAATTGTTAGATTTTGTTGAATTTGCGTATCGATAAGGATGGACTGTCTGGTAAGCATCAATGCCAAATAATTGACCTTCAAAATAAATATCAATGCCAAATAACTGACCTTCAAAATCTGATCTTACATGTCTCCTTTTATTCCATGTAAATCTCAAATTAATGAACAGTATTGTACAAAATGTGTAGTAACAAAATATTATTGTCTATATGTTTTGAGTAATTGAGTGTAGAAGAATATAGCAAAAGATAGGTCCCATGGACCCGTTCGTATCAAAATAAATGAACACATGGTTTCTTTTTATTTATTTTCACATAGTGAAATTTATACATTTCATTATAGATCAGTTGGAATCTAATCAACTTCTACCTTCCATATCTATTAGAAACTTGTAAATAAGTAATGTACATCAGTAGATAGAGCAACAATCATAACTCACAGAATCACGTGTCGTTTTGTAAAAGTCTTCGAAGAAGAATTCGCAAATGAATTTTGCCTATAGTGTAACGAAACGAGACATTATGTACATGTAAACTACTATTTATGATGAAGATCAAGACCGGTCACGAGTTTAGGCTGATAGAACATGGCTTAATGCCTCTACAGTTTTAGAAAAAAACTACATTTAAGTTTCTAAATTTTGTTGAAATTAAAAGTCGCATTTACTAATTTCCATGTATCATTATGATTTGAGTCGGCATAATACCCAACTCAAGAGGATATGTACGTATAAGACAGTGTCGGTTCGATATTAAAAACAAAGTTACAGTGTCCTATTTTCAATAAAAATAATTATACTTTTATCCTTTATCTACATTTTTTATTCTATAGAAAATTAAAATTGCCGCATAAATTTTTGATGTCATAAACGAATGGTTGATTTCTCTTTGTTAAGGACCGGACCTGGAAATAAAACCAATAAACGTTATCTTTGATCTGTGTTGATATTAGACCGCGACATTAACAAGAACCAAATAGTTGAACGATCTAAATAGACCAGTTTGATTTGATTTCTGTCATAATATATTTATCTGATAGATATTAATGTTGATTATATATATATGTTCTGTTTCAGTTTTTATTCTGAATCGACGAATATCTGTTTAAACCAAATTATATGTCTAAAAACATAGAATTATATTTTTTTCGAGAATCAAACTTGGATTAGATAGACAAAATAACATGTAAAATATCACCTGACTACTTCAACTTTGCTGTAACTAATAATATATATATATATATGTATATAATTTTGATTCATTTTTTTAAAAAAATTAAAATATAAAATAAATCAAATTAGATATTTTTGAATTCAAAATTGTATATCCAAACCAATTCGCAATTGGATAAAACCGATCTAAATCTGAACCAAAATTTTACCAAATATTATTTAGATACAATTTTTCTATAACTAATATATCCGGAACCGAACAGTTCCGAATCCAAATACCCTGGAAGATATGTATACAAGAAGAGTTGACAAAAAAATGTACACAAGAAGAGACAATTGAAACGGTGGGTGTTTTAAACAAGAGTAACGGTACGATCACCACTGGCACAAATATCAAATTCGAAATTCTGGGAATACATTCGGGGGTTTTTGGAACCAGAATTTGGAAAGAGTTTAGTGATTTCAGAAGTTGACAGATTTTTAAAAGTTTAGTAGATTTAACAAATGTTTTCTAAATTTCTATCAATTATTTTGTATTGATTTGTATAGATTGTTATTGATTATTAAGAATTTGCATAATGTATTTTTTCAAAAAGTTTCTCCTTCGAAGGTAATATACAAAAATATTGTAGAAATGATCAACAATGAATCTCAATGAGACATTATTGTATTATCGTTTGGTGTGTTCACATAGACAAATGCATTTTATGGTATTGCTTCTTTGTGTTATGGTTTGTTCTTTGTTTTGTTATGAAAATAGCCATTTTTATCTTCATATTAAGTGACAGATTTTTATCTCTTGTTTTCATTGAAATTTTTTTGAGACACCACTCTTACAAAAGAAATGTTTGAACACACCAACTACGAAACTAACCGGCAATGAGATCTTCTCGAAATCACATGTTAAACAAAAAAAATATATCATACAGTATGTGAATGTTTTAATTACTATACAGATTTCAGAAATCTTATGAGTAGACATGATATTTTCAAAATCTAGTGTTATGAGTAAAAATATAAAGAATTTAGTTCCCAATAACCATAAAATTTAATAGAATAGCAAAATCAATAAAAACTAAACTTTTTGAATAATAAGATTAAATGGAATTTAAAAGTCTTTAAACTAATAATAATGAATTTTGGAAATATTTTAAAAATCCATAAACCAATAACAATGAATTATTAGAATTTTATAATTCCTTAAGAATTCTTAAACCAATAACCCCTAAATCTGATAACAAACCGGTGCGTGCTTGAAACGTGCCACGTGCGTTTACGGTTCTAAGAAATGACACCGTTATAATAATAAAAACCCGGTACGACAAAAACCGGACACTATCAAATTCGAATTTCCGGTAATGCAGAAACCGAACCGGTTTTGAACGAGCAAAGAGCTTGATGTTCGGAGTGAAAAAGACCGTTGTAGATCTGTCTTCTCCTTCTTCTTCTTCTTCCTCAGAGGAATGGTGAAACACAGAAGCTCATCTCGCTCTTCTTCTTCAGCTAGATTCTTCTCCTTAAAAGCTATCACTCTCTACTTGATCTTCGTATTTGCTTTCACCATCTGGGTCCTCCTCGTCTTCACCTCCAGAAACATACAAACCGATGATGACCAAACCCAGCATCATCAGCATCGAGATCCAAGGAAGGTATGATGATTCTAAAATTTTACTGGGTTTTTGATTTAGATGAAGAAATGAAGTGTCTTTGATTTGGTTTTTTCGGATCTTTCAGAATCTGAAGAAACCGAGTGATGATATAGATTCTCAGCTCTGGACTCCTCCTTTTAGCTATGGTTTGCATCCTTGTGTCAAACCTACTCCTAGATACAAAGGTAACGTCTTTAGTCTCTGCTGGATCTACATAGAGGTTTTGTTATTGAATTGAGAATCTTTGATTTGATTTCATTACAGGATTGGTCTTAAACACTTATCTTCTTTGATCTTTTTTTTTTTTGTAGAATTTGTAGAATCGGATCGTTATATAACAGTGAGAAGTAATGGTGGACTAAATCAAATGCGTACTGGTGTAAGTAAACACTAAACCATAAACCCAATGTTCAAGAAATCGATAGGAGCAGACTATTGTTTAGGCAACCGATTTTTTTAAGATTAAGCATGTTATTGTTTTTATAGATAGCGGATATGGTGGCTGTTGCACACATCATGAATGCAACTCTAGTGATTCCTGAGCTGGACAAGCGGTCGTTTTGGAGAGACTCTAGGTATTCTATTTTTGGATCTTAGTTTTTACTTAGTTATGAAGGTTTTGTTATATTTGCTAACTTCTATTTCACTATATGCCTCCAGTGTTTTCTCAGATATTTTCGACGAGGAGCGTTTCATCGAATCTCTGGGGAGAGATGTGAAGGTTATTAAAAAGCTTCCAAAGGAAGTGGAGTCTCTACCTAGGGCAAGGAAGCATTTCACTTCATGGGCTAGTGTTGGATATTATGAAGAAATGACTCACTTGTGGAAGGAGTACAAGGTCATCCATGTGGCGAAATCAGATTCTCGCCTTGCAAACAATGACCTTCCTATTGATATTCAGAGATTGAGATGTCGTGTTCTGTATCGTGGTCTTCGCTTCTCTCCTGCTATCGAAAGCCTTGGACAGGTTTGTTACTTCTCTTCTACACGACAACATATATATATAGGTTGTAGTGAAAAATGATTCATTTGCATACACACAAGCTTGTGTTCTCTTTAGAGTACATAAGTCTTAGTAGTTTTAATGCATTTAAGAGGTGTCCTATGGGGGGCTTCCTGTAGACTTTGGGTTCTGAGCAATCATGACGGTGACAACCACAGAAGCTGGTCGAGCGACTCAAGTCACGTGCTGGGAGGTTCATCGCATTGCATCTGAGATATGAGAAAGACATGTTGGCTTTCACCGGTTGTACCTATGGTCTCACTGATGCTGAATCCGAAGAGCTTAGAGCTATGCGGTAATTGATTACTTTCTCTTGTGCATCTATTCTTAAGTTAATTCCCTTTTGTTTTTTTAGCTCAATATGTTAATCGGTTTGATCACAGGGAGAGTACAAGCCATTGGAAGATCAAAAGTATAAACTCAACAGAGCAGAGAGAGGAAGGGCTATGTCCATTGACTCCAAAAGAAGTGGGGATTTTCTTGAAGGGTCTTGGTTATCCTGAGTCAACAGTCATTTATATTGCAGCAGGGGAGATCTACGGTGGTGATGATAGACTCTTGGAGCTTAAATCTCGCTTCCCTAACCTAGTCTTTAAGGTTTGTGTAACCACACCTCTCTCTCTCTCTCTTAATCTTTCATGTTACTAAGAATCTGAAGATTGATCATGTAAGGACTTTTGTAGGAAACGCTTGCTGGGGAAGAAGAGTTAAAAGGTTTCACAGGCCATGCAACTAAAACGGCTGCTCTTGATTATATAATATCTGTTGGGAGTGATGTGTTCGTTCCTACACATTCTGGAAACATGGCAAGAGCAGTTGAAGGTCACCGCAGGTTTCTAGGGCATCGTAGGACGATCACTCCAGACAGGTTTTCTTATAACTTCAAGAAGGTTTTGTCTTTTACTCATTTTGTTATAGCACATGACTAAGTTTTGTCTGTGTGTGCAGGAAAGGACTTGTGAAACTCTTCAATAAGGTGGAGAGAGGACAGATGAAAGAGGGAGCAAAGTTTTCGAATCTTGTAAAGGCAATGCATCAAGACAGGTAATTAAAAGAATCGTACATTTTGCTTCTTATGCAAGTCACCAAATGAGCAATAATACCGTTTTGCAGGCAAGGTGCACCTAGGAGAAGGAAGGGACCAGCACAAGGGATCAAAGGACGTGCTAGGTTTAGAACTGAAGAAGCCTTTTATGAGAATCCATACCCTGAATGCATTTGCAGTTCAAAACAACACAAAGAACCCTAATTGATTTTTATTTTTTGCCCTTTACTATGTGACTTGAAGTTTGAACATTTTTTTGGTATCACTTCTACCTTTTATAGTCAACTTAGTTACAAACGATTACATTTGAACATTTGTTTGTAAGTTTTGTTGGAAAATGACAATATTCAAGAAGTCTATAGACAGTAACTAAAAAATTCTTAAAGAGATTATTGATTAGTAGGGAGCCATATTTTGAAGGTCTAAATCGATTTTTTAAAAAATGTTTGGAATGAAATGAAATACTTAGTAATACCATTCAGACAAGATATCTAGAGGTTTACACCAAAAGAAAAGAAAAAAGGTTTCTATGAGTTACAAGAAGATAAACTGAACAAAGTCGTGTTAATAGTTTTACACATGAGTTATCTAACAGGATCTGCAAAGTCATCTAAAAGAACACCACACCATTTGAAATGTCATGGTTCTTACTCTTAGCTCTGCTCTTTGTAAGGAGTCCATATCATTTTGCTAACGTCTACATCAAGACCACCTCGGCCTGCAGCTTTCAAATGCCGGTCCAGTACTTTAGGATCAGCGCAGATCACGTGTTGTCCTTTCCTGTACTGTATCAGTTCCAAGCTCTGAAGGGTGCTTAGTATATCTTCTGCTTTAATCGCCGTCATGTCGCTCAGCTCCTACGTTTAAGAAAAGATTGGGATCCTATGAAACAATCTGTTGATGGATAGGCTAAAAGCGTGGTTAAGGGTGCATATACCTTGATAGATATGTTTCCCTTGTGCTTTTTCAAGATGTCTAGTAGAATCCGAGTCCAGTAACCTCTGTAACTCACTAAGCCTAGATCAGAGAGGGGTCTTTCTGGTGTCCCCACTTTGCCTTCTTTCTTTGAAAGTTCATAGGCTATATATAAGACAACAGAGTAGGTAAGTTGTTATCAACTTAACAAAAAAAAAAAGAGAAGAGTGAGCTTTATAAAGAGAAGAAGAAGAGAGTTAGATTAAAAGAATACTCACAGAAGGCTATTAAGAATTTGCCATAGCCTTTCCTTTGATATGGAGGAAGAGTAAGGATGCAAGCCAAGTTGTACGCTTCTTCAGAATGCTTTTCCTGTACGTCAATACCCCAAACATCAATGGTTGATAAGAATACAATCAGTTCATAACATTTTTTTCAGCTGTATCTCATGGATAGGATCACGAGGCAAAGACTGATAAGAATACAATCAGTTGTAACCTAGATATTCTACGTAACAGTACCGCAAACAAACAAAAGGCTATGGTACCTTTGAGAAGTATCCAACCATGTGGCAACCCCGATCATCACATTCACACAGAATATAGAACAGGAACAGATCAACGTCGTAGTAAAGAGTCTTGTGGTCAAGAAATAACTTTGCCAGATAGCAGAGATTCTGCGCATAGACCTTGTTCTTTTTGCCATCCACCTGTAAGATTCCACAAATAAACTCCATTAATTTCTGAATGTGAGAGAAGATTATCATCTTCCAGAACATGAAACTTAAGTGAACTGAACCAATTAGCATCACTTGCACTAATACAAAGAACACAGCAGACAATCTATAATGAAAATATTCAGGATCGTACCTCAAACATTGACAAGGTAGAGCTTCGATAGATTTCATCTCCAGGGGGATGCTTCAGATCACACTTCCTCTGCATAGAAAGAGAGACATTAAAGAGATAATAGATAGAAATGTACGTATGAAAGCTCAAAATATTCAAAATTTAACAGAAGGATACAACAAGAGCGAACACAAATGATCAAAAGAGGTGCCAGTTTGCTGCTCACCATATGTCTTTGAAGCTGTTCTTTGCGCTTCATAAAATTCAAGCAAAACTCACAGAAAAAGAGCTTCACACAGTCGTTGTACTCCGGCGGAAACGGAGAGAAGTACCAAGTCTCAATCTCATATTTCCCAAGCTCAATCGTTGCTATGTTCTTCACCTTGGTGAACTCTTCATGTTCACGCAAACTCGCAGCATCCAGCTCTTCATGACCCTACAAAAAAAACATATCAACAGGAGATATCAGAACATAGCCTTCTCCACTAAAGTTATGAAAACCACTTACCTCTACATGTGTCTCATCAATCTTCCGTTTCTGGTGACGTGTCATCTTCAAGCTAGTCACCTATAACCAAACAGTGTCAAATACAATAACCAAAGGTCAAAACTTTTGAAGAATGGCTTCTAACCTTATCTTCAACTTTCTCATCTAAGGCACACTCTACAGAATCAAGATCAAGCTGATCTAGATTAATCCATTCATCAAGTCTTCTGTTAACTGCAAGAGTTATCAAAATCAGTACCCAATCCCTAAAACCCTAGATCACAAAATTGAATGAAACGATGATGACGTACACTCCGTGTAGTGAACGTAGTACTCGTACTCGTTGTTTCCGTCGCTGTGATTCTTGCGGCGCTCGATGACTTTCACGGGATGATACTTCCCGTCTCTCCACAGACACGACACGCGAGTGCCTACCTCGAGCGGGAGCATCCCCGTTCTTCTCTTCTTCGAGGAATCCAATTCTGAGGGGGTGTGATTCGGGTTCGACGCTGCGACGGTGGTTGGTGGATGATTGTGGTTCGACGGCGGAGATGCGGTGGTGAAATTCGTCGTCTCTGTGTTCGCAGAGGATCCCATTTTTCAATCGGGTCGGAGATTTCCCGGGTGGATTTTTTTTCGCAGCGGGTAATGAAGACAGTTTGTAAGCTCGAAAGGAAGTTGGCCCATTAATAGCTTATTAGGTAATATGGGCCTGACCACTTATAATGGGCTTTAATGTAACAATCTATTTTCAGAATTTTCTCATATAATATATTTTAAAATATTAAATCTAAAAGTATAGGATATAATTTAGTTTAAGTAAATACTTTTATCAATATTAAAATTATAAATGTTATTTAAAGAGAATAACTACAATAACTTAGGTTAAATGATTTATTTAAAAGTTATTTATTTTAAAACAATTATTATAATTGTATCTCAAATTCACAAATCTTTAATATTTAATTTTTATTAACTTAGTGCAACATGTATTGATGGATAAGGGAATGATCATTTACATATTTAGATGCCTATTCTATAAGCATGAAATTATTTGTCTTTATTTTTTCTAAATTCTCACTTATCTTTTCAGATATGTTTATCCAAAAGACTATTAGTTTCTTTGGTTAACTTATATAAATTTAGAATATAAGGTATTTTATAAATAACAATATTTTCATTTTTGTTACTAATTTCAGTGCTAGGAATGTAATTGTTATAAATAACAATATTTTCATTCTTGGACCTAGTTTGTAAAGAACTTGTTTAATAAAACTTCAGTTGACAAAAAAAAAGGAATGTAATTGTTATGTAAATCCCCCTATATATTAAAAGAGAAGTCACTTTAGTGATTTCTGATTATGTGGCACTCATAGAGGACACTCTCAGATTAATTCTCTTAATTCTATTGGTTGATTTTTGCTAATTTCTTTTTGATTTATTTTTAAATCACCAGGGAAGTGTTAACCTAGAACCACTTAATTTAGACTTCCAAACACTCTCAATGATAGAGTTAACCTAGAACCATTAATTTTAGGCTTCCAAACACTATCAACTACTTATATAAACTATTCACATACACTACTACATATATATATACGAATAAATTATATTTGTATATAAAATATAATTATGTTTTTCAACATGCGATAATATATTTTCATAAACCTAAATTGTATGTGATTTCTTATCCTGGTAAGAAAAACACACATACATTTTATAATAAAATATGTTAAAAACATATCTGAGACAGAAATTATATTATTTCTATTTCAAAATGATTTTAGATATTATATTTTTAAGAAAATTCATTTACTTACATTTTCAATAAACTTTTATTAAATAATAATAGTACATTATAGATTTGAATTATAATAATAATAAACTATAATCTTAGAGATATTATTTGTATTTACTAAAATTTATTCGTTAAAGTTATAGAAAATAGAGAAATATAAAATAATACATTTATAATCAAAATTATTTTTTTCAAAATAAAAGTTTCTAAATTTTGTTAAAGTATTTATTTAAATATATTTTCGTACTATAAAGTAAGATTATTATTGTTATTTATCTCTTTAGAAAATATATTTTAATTTTTATATGATATTTTGTGATAAAATTTAGTGTTATACTTAGGTATTCCTCTGAGGGTTAAATTTATGATTCAACTGGATCTATAAAACTATTTAAAATTGATTATGTGGTTTTAAAAATCTAAAATTATTGGATTAGCTATTTGTAGAAATAATTGATTTTTATTTATATTTTATCTTATATATTTTAGATTTTTAATCATCGACAATACTAAAAGGAAATTAACACTAAATACAAACTAAAACGAAATCAATACTCTTAATTGATTGGTCGATCACTAATTATTTACTAACCTTACTAATAATTAATACATGTATTAATTATTTTCCTTATTAGATATTACTTGCAAGAATATTAATTAATACATGTATTAATAAATTTCCTTATTACAAATACGGAAAACAATCCACTCTTGATATCATATTGATTACATTGTTTAGTGTGATTTATCGATTTGTATCTAATTAGGTTGTTTGTTATTATTAACTTACCTTACTAATATTGAATATACAGTTTCTAATATTTAGTTTCTATATATAGTTTCTCATATGATTAATCGTATAGAATATATAATATTCTTAATAATTTATTAGAGAATATTATATTTCTTAACTTATCATGCAAGCTAAATCATTGAGAAACGCCCACCAATTTACTATATATAAGACATTCACGAAGAGAAACGGCCACTGAACTTTTTATGTTGATATTATTTTGTTATTTTACATCATTAAACTTTTATATATACATATTTCATCGAGATGACTTTTCTTTTGGTTTATATGCAGATGCCCTATTATAACGATTTCACCACGATACATGTAAGTTTTGATTATAAACCACAACCTTGATACTATTTTTACAAGCTATGGTTTTGAGAGTTATTACTTGGATTCTAACTTGTTTCTTTTCCTCCGAGATAAGAAACTTGTTGAGCACGAGCCATGTATCATTATCAACAACGATCTCAACACCATGCGCTAGCTAGCTCACATGGTTCAAGCTTCAAACCAAATCAACAACGATCTCAACACCATCGAACAAGGTAATTTTTTTTAATCACACAACAAGGTAATTTTGTTAGTGTTATGCTAAGTAATGTAATATAGTGATTTAAATTTAAATTAAACCCAATAATTGAAAAGCTACACACTAATATATATTTCTAATACTAATGTTAGAATTAAATCGTTTATATACAAATTCTATATTAAATATAAGTGATAAAACATAATTATTATATATTTCTATAGATTTACAATATATCAAAATCAAAACTATTTATTATTCTTTAATTTTATACCCATATTATGGTATTAGGAAAGATATACCTTGTTGGTAAAGGCTTTTAATTAGTTAATTCGTTTATTAATAACTTGTCTTATTTTATTATCAATTACTTGCAAGTTGATATGATGATTACCTTATTTTTCCATCAATTACTTGTCTTAAATGGTATGTTAATTATTGGAAATTTATGACAGTCAATTTTTAATATATTTCTTTAATTGCTTCATGCTTATTAAAAGGAAACAAATATTACAAGAACCATACGACTTTATATATCACAAGAAATGTCTTTACAAGAATTTTTATAATAAATATTTCAGGAACCATAAGACTTAATGATAAAATATGATTATTAATTCGTAATTATTCTTTAAATTTGAAATATTCTAAATTTTTATTATATATAATTCTAAACGAAATAATCTTTTAGGAAGTATTTTTAAATATATATTTAGTTGACAAATTTAAAAGTTAAATTTTCGTGAAAATATATGTCTATTAATTAAATTTCTTGTTCTTTTATGATGTCATTTATTGGTAACTATATACATGTGATATTGTATTAAATGTGTATGTTCTTTATTTTCCTAATTAGTTAATTCGGAAATATGATGATTACCTTATTTTGCTATCAATTACTTGCACAAATTTATATGATAATGGTGATTTGAGATTAAGAAAAGCCAAAACTATTATCTTTATTATATTTATATATATATATACATATAAATATATGGATCTTAAAAATGTAATTTACTATATATATATACATTTGTTTTTTTCTATTAACATATAAATAACACAGATGAAAGACCGGTTGTAGTTGACTACAAACCATTTTCAGTCTGTTTCAATAGCGATATGCAAATTTAGTATTATTTTCGTCTCAATAAAAAATCTATTAAACTATTTTATATTGTACAATTGCTAAAAAAATTTGACAATTTTTGCAGGTTTCTATGGGATTTTTAATTCATAATTGTTCTTCTTATTTTATATTACTTATGAATTATATTTAAATTTTATCACATTTTCTTTGCAGGTTTCTATGGGATTGTGATATCTATGAGATTTTTATCACATTATTTAATATGTCACTGTCTCCTGTATATTTTTCTTACATTTGTTTTTTTAATAGTTAACTTTTATTAAAACATACTAATGATGTTAATTTTTTTACTTTAATTAACTTTCATTTGTTTTATTCTTATATACTTTTGTGACTTTTTAGTTTTGTTTCAGTTTAATATTGAATTTAGTTCACATAATTTATGTGTATATGTTTTAAAACATAATTTTTCTTTTAAAAAATTATGCAACAAAGAACATAATTAAACCGATCTAAAACAAACCGAACCGAATATAAATTAAATTGGACATAAACCACACCGAATGAGACTAAATAAGGTTTACTTCAGTTGAAAAAAATATATTAAAACCGAACTAAACAAACCAAACCGAAAAAGTAACGAATTGTCCACCCCTACTGCATCCAACAAGATTTGCGCAAATCTTGTTTCAGCTTTGAAACTTTCACTTGTTCCACTAACTCCCACATTTGAACTCAATCAATACTCCTGTCTCAGCATTATACTATATTTTTATACCCGCACAGGGTGCGGGTGGGTCACCTAGTAAACTTATAAATATAATGCAGTTGTAAGATAAATATTTTAAAATACGAGAACAAAACAAGTGACAGAGTGAGTTTTTGTCGTGATAGGGAAACAGCCAAACAAGGCTTTATGATTCATACTAATCACGAGATTCACAGATCAACGCCTCGCAAAGTTCCAAGGAGCAAAAGCCAACACACAACTCAAAGTTCCAAGAAGCAAAGACCAACACACAACTCATCATCACGACTTTTGAAGTTATGGTCCATAGATTCGCATACCATGTTTAGGCCAAACCATGTTGATAAAAAGAGATTCGCATTCGGACTTTTACAATTTGTGTCTGTAGTCTACTAATCGTTTTTTCTCTTGGATAATGGTACATATGCTTTTAAATAAAGAAAGAACAAAACTTATTCCTATTTAAGCCAGTTCTCAAAAAAAAAAAACTCATTCTTTTTTTTTGAGCAATAAAAAAAAAACTTATTCCTTTGTTTTTTTGAGCAAAAAAAAAACTTATTCCTATTTTCAGTTCTTCACATGTTATATATTAAAGTTGAAAAATTATTCTAATCATTCACCGAAAAAATTATTCTAATCATTCACCGAAAAAATTATTCCATCATGTTTCGCATTTTGACATATTTTACCCGGACTAAAAATGATATATTTCTATTTAGTGTACAATTAATTAAATAAAACTACTAACTACTATTCAAAAAGGCAAAAAGAAAAATTAAATATAAAAGTATTTTGCGGTTACCAACTGAAATACATGTTCTCTTTTATTTATACGTATGTCAAGAAATTGCTCAGAATATAAGACAAGAATCGTTTTTCTTTCCACAGCTCTCCATAAACAGTTGCTCAAACCCATCCCCTTCAAATGGCTACTTCTCCTCCTATCTTCCTCCTCCTTATCCTATCATTAGCCCTACTCTCAGTCAAATCCAACACAACCACCATCGAATCAACTTGCAAAACCACAAACTACTACGACCTCTGCGTCTCAGCTCTCAAATCTGACCCAAGAAGCCCCACAGCCGACACAAAAGGTCTCGCCGCCATTATGGTCGGCGTTGGTATGTCAAACGCCACAGCAACCGCCACTTACATCACCGGGAACCTAACCACCGCCGCTAAAGACACCGTCCTTAAGAAGGTCTTAAAAGATTGCTCAGACAAGTACACTCTGGCAGCTGATTCTCTCCGACTAACGATTCAAGATCTTGATGATGAAGCTTATGACTATGCTTACATGCATGTGCTGGCCGCTCAGGATTATCCTAATGTCTGCAGGAATATTTTCCGTCGAGTTAAGGGTCTGGTTTATCCGGCGGAGATTAGCCGGCGTGAAATGAGTTTGAGAAGTATCTGTGGTGTTGTCTCCGGTATTCTTGATCGGCTGGCTGAATGATTCTCTTTGTACCATTTTAATTGTAGTATTTTATCAAATGAGAAACTTTGTTAATTTTATTTATATTCAAAATTTGTAAGTTACTTTATTGCTATTCACATTTGATACGTACTTTCACATTGCTAAACAGAACAATATAGAAACGCACTATAAACTATTTATAGATTAAAGCAAACTTAGGTGGACACATGATATAAATGACTAATAATTGAACCATAATATAAATGACTAATACAATGGTTTTGATCTGCAAATCAAAAGCAAAAAGACGTATGTCTGTTATTGTTTAAAACAAAGCTTAAAGTTAGGTGGAAACATGATATAAATTATTGAAGTAAATGTCTTTGTTTGTAGGTCAATGTGGCTAAAGTCTTTGCTATCATACTAAAACATGACTACTAATAATTGAGCTAATAATTGACATACCAACCAATTCGAAGGAGAGTCAATGTAGCTGCAGTTTTCAAAAAAAAAAAAAAATCAATGTAGCTGAATATCAGAAAAGAGCATCATTCATTGCTCAGAGCGTTACTCGACAAGGAAGGAGCCAATCTATGTGGCTCAAGGTCATCCGGATTGGCTCTTTGAATTCTTTGTTAATAAAAGCCGCTTCCTCTAAACTTTCTCTAGTTTTTGTGGTGGATTGTTTATACTTGAATTAGTTGAATTGATCAAGTGTAATTGGTGTATGGTTTGTGGGTGATGTAGTTTGGTCGAACCTCTTTATTATGATAATGAATTCAGTTGGAAAAAAAAAAGAATATCAGAAAAGAGCATTAAATAATTAAACCATTTTAATGATAATAACTCGGTCGGCCAGGCTTAAACACACCAGTCTCAAATAAACCAGCGAGAAAGCGCATCAGACCAATGGCTATTGACCCCCTAATGAGCTAAACTAACACTAATGAGTACCGATGAACTTAGTCTTTCTCATAGGCTCAAACTTTATATGGCTGATTTAATAACCCTTCTTATATACTGACGGGCCTTTGGGCTCATTTCGATCTAGCCCGTTACTTTAGTTTTAGTTCCGGAACCTTTTTCTCCCGTGAAAAAAATATCTCTCTCCCTCCAATGGATTCCCCGAAGCTCCCGCACTCTCTCTCCGCCTCCTCCTCAGCTAAACCTCACCGGAAAAAACTCCCTCCCCGTACTTACATCCTCATCGTCATCGCGGTATCCTCCATTCTACTCCTCCTCTTAACACTCATTATCTACTCCACCGTCTCCAAATCCTCCCACAACCGTCACAACACACCGCAACAACCTCCGCCTACTCCAACCGCTCAGATCCGCCTCGCATGTAACGCCACGCGTTTCCCGGACCACTGCTTCTCCTCCCTCTCTAAACCGGGCCTTGTCCCTCCCGATCCTAAACCGGTCCAGATCATCCACTCAGCGATCTCCGTCTCCTTCGAGAGTCTCAAGTCCGGTCAGTCTCAAATCAAATCCATCCTAGACTCCTCCGCAGGGGATAAAAACCGCACGAACATCGCCACCATTTGCCTCCAGATACTCTCCTACTCCCAGCACCGCACAGAGTCGTCAGACGTCGCAGTCACGTGCGGCGGAATCAAGGACGCACGTGCGTGGATGAGCGCAGCCCTCGCTTACCAGTACGACTGCTGGTCAGGTCTAAAAACCGTCAACGACACGGAGCAAGTCCTCGACACCATCACGTTCCTCGACGATCTCGTGAAACTCACCGGCACCGCGTTGAGCATGATGGTGTCCTTCGATAACTTCGGAGACGATGTCGCTTCGTGGATCCACCCAGCGACGGAACGAGACGGGGTTTGGGAGAAAACTGGACCGGTTTCTGGTTCGGTTTTGGGTTTTCCGTCCGGTTTAAAGGAAGACGTGACGGTGTGTAAAGCGTGTGGTTATAAGACGGTGCAGGAAGCCGTTGACGCAGCGCCTGAAAGTAACGGAGACGTTAGGTTTGTGATACGGATTAGAGAAGGTGTGTATGAGGAAACCGTTAGGGTACCGTTTGAGAAAAAGAACGTCGTGTTCATCGGAGACGGGATGGGCAAGACGGTAATTACAGGGTCGTTGAATGTAGGGCAACCAGGGATGACGACGTACAACTCCGCAACTGTCGGTGAGTTTATATAAATGTGACTGTTTTTTTCGGACAGTAAAGTCAAACATAAGCTTTGTTCTTTTCTACTCTTGTAGTAACCGAGTTTAGTCTGCCACGTCAGAAAATCTAATTCTTTCCGTTTCAAAAAATCCAAGTTTTCTAAAAATAAAAAAAAAAAATCGAAAATATAGATTTTATATTTTCAATATGTAGTTTCAAAAAATATTATTGTGTTTATTAAAAATTTATGGTTTAAAAATTATAAGAAATGGTTAATTATAAAAAATAATGCACTCATAATTAAAATTTAATGTTTGTTAATCTATGTGAAAATTTTTAAAAATATTTGAAGCCGAAGTAATAAATATTTTTTTTTTTAATTTTGAAATTCAAGCTATGTCACTGATTGAATGTTACTGTTCTTGTTTCCACTAGAGACAGAACCCATGTGACTTACATGTGTTTGGTTGTTTGTTTATAGGAGTTCTCGGTGATGGATTCATGGCACGTGATTTAACGATAGAGAACACGGCGGGAGCAGAGGCGCACCAAGCGGTTGCGTTTAGGTCAGACAGCGATTTCTCAATACTCGAAAACTGCGAGTTTCTTGGGAACCAAGACACTCTTTACGCACACTCTCTTCGCCAATTCTACAAACAATGTCGGATCCAAGGCAACGTAGACTTCATATTCGGCAACTCAGCTGCTTTTTTCCAAGATTGCAACATCTTAATCGCTTCAAAACATTCCAAACTAGGAGGAGGCGCAAATAATGTTATCACAGCGCACGGGAGGATCGATTCGGCGCAGTCCACAGGGTTCGTGTTCTTGAACTGTTCGGTTAACGGAACAGAGGAGTACATGAAGGAGATTCAAGCTAACCCTAAGAAGCATACGAACTACTTGGGAAGACCGTGGAAGGAGTTTTCGAGGACGGTTTTTGTAAACTGCAATCTCGAGTCTTTGATTAGTCCTGATGGATGGATGCCTTGGAGCGGGGATTTCGCGTTAAAGACATTGTATTACGGTGAGTATAAGAACACGGGTGCGGGATCGGTTAGGTCGAATAGGGTTTCTTGGAGTAGTGAGATACCTGAGAAGCATGTTGATGTTTACTCTGTAGCCAATTTTATTCAGGCTGATGAGTGGGCATCGAGGCATGCTTGATCTTGTAAAAGGAAACATACATTCAATCAAAGGGTAGTAAGTTATTATTGTCAAACATGTATTGAATGATAGTGTGACACAAACAAGCTATGGGTTCAAGGAGAGACAACATGGGGAAGGAAAGACAAAACATGATCTTTTGGTGTGTGAGAGCAAAAGAGATCTTTATGTTTATAGATCAGAATCAGAGCTCTTCTCCTCCTTTGGTGGCGCGTACTGCCTCATGAGACGTGATCTTGCCCATGGGTCAAGCGGCACTCGTTGTGGTGGTTGAGGTGTTGGTGGGTTTGATTGCCTTAGCTCGTTCTCTCTATCGATAAACCTGTAAAATAAGAGTAAGACAAAGTTAGATCGAGTACCGTTTAAAACACTAACACAATGGCTATCGCAGAATGGAGAATAACGAAGAGAGAGTTGTTTACTCGATATAGGCCATAGGTGCAGCATCACCAACTCGTATGCGAGTGCGAAGCATTCTTGTGTACCCACCAGCTCTATCTCTGTTTTAACACATTAAGAAAAAAGCTCATGAAACAGAGTACTGATATGTAAAAATAAAGAAAGAATTTGCGAAGATTATTAACTTGTATCGATAAGCCAACTCGGTGAAGATCTTGTGAATAACATCATCTCCTCTAACAAACCCAGCAGCTCTCCTTGCTGCATCCAGTGATCCCTGTAATCAAAAATCATCTCATCAGCGCTTATCCAAAAACAAAAATAATAATCTAAAACACTTATCTCGTGAGAGGCTAAAACCAAAGATTAGTGAGCACATTGAGTTCAATTACAGTTCCAAAACCAACTATGGTGTGTGTCTGAATATACCAAAAGATTCACATAGAAGCCTAGTACCAATCGATTAAGTATTTGCTAAGTTGTAAGAAAATAACGAATCAGTTACCTCTTTGCCGAGTTGAACCATGTTATCAGCAAGACGACGAACCTCTTTTGCCTGTAAAAAATCCAGCATTGTGTATATTACTATACTACCCTATGTAACATTTTTAGGACAAGACACACAAGCAAGTTTGAAGAACTAAGATCACGGGCAGATCTAAACCCCCAGATTGAATAGTACCTTGGTGACAGTGGTCTCGATTCTCTCGTGTTTCACCAATTGAGAAACCAGCGTCCTGATAAAGATTTTGGCACGAAATCAATCGAAAGAAAGTTTTTAAGAAATGTGCTGAGAAACAAAGAGGATCGGTTTGTTGAAACGTTTATACTATGAAGAGAATATGAATTAGATTAAGCAGAAGAATGAACCTGAGCATGGCCATACGGTGACCCGTGTGCCGTCCGAGCTTTCTGAGCTTCGTCATTTCTGCGACGGCGAAGCGATCGGAAAAATGAGACTGAAGAAGAAGAACCCTACGAAGATGAACGATAAAACCCAGCTCGTATGTTGTTGACCTTTAAGTTAGTAATGGGCCAGGCTTTCTAATTTGTAGCCCAATCTAATAATAAGCAGACTTTCTGACCCATTTTTAAAACCAGTTGGGATACATATGGCCCGTTAAGTTCATAAATTTTATGTGGCACAAAAAAATCTATTGAGATTGTAAGAAGATATGAGTTGATTCATGCAAGCATGTGCATAATGAATGTTTTGAATGCTAGCAGCCTTGAGTGGTTGCATCAGGTGGAAGTGATTCGAGGCATTTGTGCCCAAACAGATTGGTATAGAAAACGATTAGAGGTGAAAAACGATCCATGCCGTTTTAGTTTCTTGATAACACAAACAAGACGTCTGAAATTCTCTGTTCTCCTCGAGATTAGATTTGACATGTTAAGTTTTGCTAGACGATCATAGCACCTGTGCGATCAGTTTTCTACTACAATGGTCAAATGCTAAACCAAGATATTTCAACCAATCACATTTATTGTGTTATTTATGTAATGACATAAAACAATTACGTGGCGAATAAAACAAAGGAAATTTACTTGTTGATGAGAGTTTAAATGGACCATGTAAATGAATGTGCATGCAGATAAAAACTAAATGTGAAAAAAAAACTGTATAAGTTGCAATTGGTTTATGGAAAAGACTGACATTAATTCATCTGAAAATCAAAAGGTAGCTAACGAACAAGTTAGTTCACCAAATTTTCTGTGTCTTCCACGGTTCCACCCCCTCCCTTCCACACACGAATATGCATGAGTCAGTTTATTATTTAACTTGTCACTTCAATATTTCTGTCATCTTATTATGATCCAAGTTGTTTTACTCAAATTCAAAGAAAGCAATTTCAACTACATATTTTATGTATCTCGTACTCTGTCACAATGTTAGGTAGACACAATTTTCATGAGTCGTGACTCGTGATTCGACTTATGAGTCATGCCTCTCACCACCTTTGCCCCTGACCGTTCCATACATTATACGCGTATAGTCAAGAACGTAACTTACATTTCTTCACAGATCTTTTCGCGCACACTATCACGATCGCATGTGTAAATATATTATACTCCCGAGTTCTGAATATATATATTTTGTTTCACAAAGAATAATTTTGCGTCTTAATACAATTTTAACTTGTTTACTTTTTTTACCCGTATAAGTTAAAACAACTACTACTGAAATAAGTTGAATTAAACAAAAAAAAAAAAATTATTGCAAATTTATTTTTAAAATATGTGAAAAACCTATAACTTGTACTTTCGTGGAACAAAAAGAATTTTGCTAATATCTCTATGTACATTATATGTTACTAAGCTATGTACATATTATATAGCTGATATTGTATATGTGACACTACATTATATGAATCAATGGGTCCATTACTATACTTCACTAGAAACCTGTACAACCAATTTAGGGATTAGCAAGAGTCAGTCAGTTTTCGTATTGGCGTGAAATAATGGAGAAGTACGATTGCTAGATTTGTGATAGGCGTAGCTAAGACGTAGTCTGTCAGTGTTTGAAATAGTATAGAAAGGTATGGGACTTACATTTCTATGACTTCTATTTTATTTTACTTTTTGTTCTTCTACCTTATAGGAGGAGCAGTATGGTCTTCTTTTTTTTTTTTTCTAGTATGGTCCTTTTTATGCATAACAAATCACTAAATAAGTTATGAGCTTACTAAAGACGTGATTGTAAAGGGTTCTAACTTCTAAGCAAAAACTTAAGATATATAGTTTTACTTGTAACTTGTAAGTACATTACCCATTAATCTTTCTTATTGTACCACAGTATTTCTATTTATCGATGTCTTCCTACAAGGGTGAACGGAAAATAATTAAACCGTGTAAGTGTAAGGAAAACGTTGAATTGAACAAAAATCACCAACTCTGCTGACATTATTTAAATAGAAGACTAAAATAGCAAGAACTGTGATTGATATATTCACTGTTTACATACGTGTCTATACAAAATATAGTTAAAAGATATGCATTTTAAGTAGCTTAGATTGAGGAAATTTTTGCAATAAAGTTTGAATTGTTGTTATGCTGTGACATGATAATAATCGGTCACTACATTTAGATCCGGGCCTATCATTTTCTATAAAGAAACTAATACATTTGATATAAAAGATAATATAAAGCTTTGAGTCTTGACATATCATACAAAAGGCCTTACCTTATGATATAACTTTATATTATTATTTTCTCTTTGCCATTACCCCCGTTCTTTCCTTTTCACTGAACTCAGGTGATGAAAACTCACGTTTAACATAGGCATTTGTTAATCTAGCTTTCTTTGTTATAACTTCTGCTGTCAATTATATGATATAGATAATTAGAAAGAACTTAACTGAAACCAAAAATATCGATATAAATAACGAAAGAAGTGTCAAGTATTAACCAATAATATTCCAGAGTTATGCCCTTAGTCAAATAAAAATATATATTTTAGAATTATACAAACTAAAATCTTACTAAATAGCATGCAATTTCAAAATATTATTGAGAAAAATGTTAGAAATTAATTATCTCTTTTAAAAAAAGAAAATGTTTCTAATTTAATAAATAACTAGAGCTGGACCCGTCCGACTGGACGGGTACTTATTTTCATTTTTATATATAAATGAATATTATTTAAATGTCTATCGATTTATATTTTTAAATATTTATCATATTTCTAAATTTTTATAAACACAACAATCGAATAGTTTATGTACTGTAAAAATAGTGATCCGTGCCCGTTATTAAACTTTTGACAAATTAATATTGACCTATTGATAGTTTGAGTAATATTTCTTGTAACATGAAATTGTTTGTCAAATGTAAGAAGAATTTAAATATTTTGATCAGATATGGATAATATGGTAAGATTTAATACGTAAAAAATAGAATATTTGGTTATAAACATTAAATATTGTTTTACAAGTAATTCAAAGATATTTAAGTTTCAGTATTAAATTTTTTTTTAGAAAATAATTAATAGCAACCAAAATGGTTAAACATATATTTTAGAAATTCTTGAAAAATATATAATCTTAGGTGAGATTTAATTATATTAAAGTAATATTCAGTTACAAATATTTCATCTTGTTCTATAAGTAGTTTAAATATATTTAAAATCTTAGCATTTATAGATTTTATTTTTCAAAATAATTAAGTAAGTTAAACATATATTTTATGAATATTCATAATATTGTTTAACATAAAATTTAAACTTGAATTTTGTTCAAAATAATTAATAGTAACGTTATCCAAGTTTAATATTGTTAAAATCGATTTTAAATATGAATATTCCTAAAAATCAGCTAATTTATTTTAGGGAATATATTAAACACGAAAATTAAGCTAAAATTGATTTAGAAAATTTTTTGATAAATAGGAAAATACAATGATTACTTAAATATAGGTTCGTTGAATTACTTTAGTGGTATGCTATTGTAAATAAAAATGAAAACTAAAGGGTAATATGTGTATTTCTATTTTAATAATATAGGGTATGAATGGTGACCAGGGAATGACGGAGAATAATGTATTCCTCAACATTCCTAAAAAAATTCACCATTCACAAGGAATAAATTTTCCTTCTCATTCCCTCTCATTCCCTTTTTTGTAGAGAAATAAAGAATAAAAATATTCCTTGTAAAATTTGAGGAGGAACAACCATTCCTTTTCATTCCTGCCATTTTATTCATCAACGTTCCTTTTATATTCATTCATTTTGTTACCAGAATGGTCACCAGTCGGACCTATAGATTCTGCTTAACAAGAGTTCCGATATACCCCACCACCCACCCAAAAATAAAAATAAAATAAGAACACTATAGCTTTATGTTTGCTGTGTTACCTGTGTCGTAATACAATAGTTCATATGCAGAAAAGATGATATTTCCTAAGTAATTATTCACAAGAGAAAAACACATCATTGAGCCGTACAAACATCTTTTATCAATTCCATTAAATGATAATTTAGAAATATATTATGATAAATTCACAGCATTTACTAAAATTTACCGAACATTGTTGTAAACATTACGGTATCGAGAAAAATGGATTGGATGTTTCATATATCAAAACCTTCCGCATTTTCTCTCAAAAAAAAAAAAAACAGCGACAGGCGAATGGAGGCAAACCATGGATACTTGCCTCATCGATCATTTCATCAATTCTTTGAATTTCCGTGTTACGATGACCCGATTTCTTACGTGTTTTGCTTCATGATGATGGTTGATGTTGATGAACCAGCTTCCTCATGTCATACACTTTTAAAAGTTGTATACTTAACTTTTTCACTGAAACAAAGACAAAACTACTTAGTGTCTGCCCTTTTACAAAAAAAAAAAAAAACTACTTAGTGTCCGAATGTTAATATGCGAAATAATCACCATACCATGCAGTTTTACTTATAACAAATATATATATATATATGTTATTATTAAACAACCACTTTTTTAACCATTGCCATCTGAAGCCTAAACAGAAACGTTAAGTTTAGACCAAATTTAGCTGACAACAAGTCTCCAACTACTTGCGTGGTTCGTAATTTTTTCAAAAACAATTTTCGGAAATAAATAGAAAATATCAGAAGTAACTAAATACACTATAGAAAAACCTCTTATTCAGATTCTCTCTCTCAATCTCTATCTGCCCATATTTCTTGCTTTCAACAAATTCATTGACCAATTTCCTTTTGTCCCATCAACAACAAACAAAATAAAAAGTCCTTTCACAAATACTAAAACCATTTCACCACAAACCCTTCCACAAGAAACCTCTCTTCAACAATGTCCTCTCGAATCCGCAGTTCAAGAACTCACTCTATGTTCTTCTTATTGTTTACAAGAACTAATTTTCTTTTTGTCCTTCTACTTCTTGGTTTATGCAACGGAGCAAGAACAAGTAAGAACAACGTCTTCAACTCCAAATCACACAAAGAAGTTAACGGCGTAGTTGCGTCTTCCTCTCAACAGTTCTTGGGATTCTTACCACGTCACTTCCCAGTTCCAGCTTCTGGTCCCTCTAGAAAACATAATGATATCGGCTTACTTAGTTGTGATCGATCTTCTCCGTAAAAAGCTTTAAAAGGTCATCATGACTTCCTATTTCTTTTATATTAATTATTTTCCCATTATTTTCTCACTTTTTATATGGTATTCTTGTGTAAATGGCTTTTAAATATCTTTTTGTTTGTGATATCAAGAAAATGGAGTTTTGGTTTAGTTGTTGTCAACGAGGCAAAATATATTTAATATATAATCAGTTTGTAATTGGAAGGTGTAATTTTGTTTTTGGATAACTTGTATTTGTAGTGTGGCACGTATTGAAGTGTAAGAGCCGATCTTGTTGATATACATTTGTTCTTTGTTATTACGATCAACTCGAGTTAAAACATCTATTAAAGCTACTAAAGTATATAATTAGTTGGAAATTGACGTTGATTTTGACAAGGACTTGCATGTGTGTTTGTAAAATAAGTGTGTATTTATTTGTTTGATTGTAACCAATAATGTCTTTTAAATGGCAACGGTGACTTCGTCAATGTCTCGAACCAACAACGGTTGCATACATGTATCTAGTTAGTAGTTACATTAGACGTTTTACACAAATGTCGCAATATAATCATCATCATTACAGACTTTTTGTGTGTGTGTGTGTATCCCTCCTACTCATGCAGTTTTGTAGTTCTAAAACACGTTAGTCTCATTAGGGAAAATGAACACACTTGTGACAAGTGCAGAAAATGAGAAAAATTAAACAAGAATGATATTATTTCGTCCAGTAAAAATCCGACATTTTTCAAAATTTTTATTGTAAGAACATGAACAAGAAACAACACAATCAGCTTAACCGAAACATCAAACGTTAAATTCATGATTCAACCGGAGACTCAACTTTGTTTTCCTCAGCTGAAAAAAACGGGATGGGTTTCTTCGGAGCGGGAAGACGTCCGATGCTATCGACCCTATCTTGTTGTTTGGGAGGTGGTCTTGCTGCTTTTGGCAATATCCTCCCTTTCTTCTCAAACCATTCCGGTTTAAGCAATGCCCTCAAGCCCAATTTGTTGTAATAAACCCTCCTCACTGATCCTCCTGCTGCTTCCACCACTTCTTTGGCCCTAACTGTCACTCTAGAGACCTGTAACAGTCATGCCATTTCTCATTAAAGTAGAGTAGTCCAAGGACTGATGGCAATGACTTGGCACTACGGGAGAGAATGTAATTCAAACGGTAACCTCGAAATGAAGTGGCCATTTGATCTCATCAGCACCACGACCCATTAGTCTCACTCCGTCTTCTATTTGCTTCCCTATGGCTCCCACATCCTGCATATCAGCGTTAACCGTTTTGTAAGAAACAGACACATGTGTGACTGAATCAAAGAGTGAGGAGTGTGACTAAACCTTGAGCGTCTTCATAGTGATCAACTCATGGGAATCAATCTCCCCAGCGTTTATGAGTTTAGCGATCTTTCCAAGACCAACCGGCTGCATCACACAACAACCATAACATCTTTAGTTGATCCTTAGACATAGTATCATCTACTACACTACATGCAGCTACAAGACAGCATCAAAGGGATTCAGAAAAAATCAAAAGAGTGACCTTTCTGATTTAGATTCTCCTACTCGACCTAATCTAACAAACCCACCACGCTCATGTAATCATCAACTCCTCCTAACCAACAAAATCATAAATTTCGATAACCGAAGAACCTCTTCCCGCGAAAGGCGCGAGCTTTATACCTGAAAATGAAGTTTAAACTTGTTCTTGAAGCCACGTTTAGGTAAACGACGTCGTAACGGAGTCTGCCCACCTTCGAAACCAAACTTCATCGTCCCTCTCGCCTTTTGACCCTTGTGACCTCTTCCCGCAGTTTTGCCTTTACCTGACCCAATACCTCTTCCTTTCCTCGTCTTGAGCTTTCTCGGCACATTGTCTCTCAGATCGTTCAGACTCAGTAAACTGTACGCCCTGATTCCCTGAATCGACGAAACTTTACTCGCCAAATTGGGGATTTGAGCGAGGATCGGAGATCGACGGCATTGAAGAAGCGGCGAAGAGGTGATGGATCTGGGTTTGGAGGTGTGTTGAAACGATGAATTGATGAGAGATGTTGAAATGATCGAAGAGATTCTTCTTCGAATCATCTTCTTCGTTTGTAGATGAGGTAGATTCTGATTTGGGGATTTAGGGTTTATGAGATTTTCAGTTTGCTTACGTTCAGGTTGCTGCCATCATCGGGCTTCTTCGTTTATTATCATTTAGAAAGGCCTGTTTATGGCCCAATCGCAGCCCAAAATGCTTCACGTACCAAAGTAGACCGGCTCGATAGATTCACCCGGTTAAGTATAGGAACCGAACCAATTCAAATAAGACTACGTCGTTTTGAGTGACTTACATAAAGAAAAGAAAAAACAGTTAAATTGAAAATTGTGAAGGGTTTAAGATCATCGTCGCATCTAATCTCTCCGGCGTCTCTTCTCCGCCGTCGACAGACCAATCCTTCTTTCTCAGGTTATTCCGACGTTAGATGCATTCTCGTTTTGATTATGCCTTCAATTCTTTTCTGTGAGTCTCGATCTTTGTAATTGCGATTTTGATCGTATAGGAGCTAGGAACTAGTAGGATTTCTCTCCGTGAAGATGCTCACTTTCAACCTTTTTTGTTTCGATTTGACAGGTTAGTGAAATTGAGAGATGACACTGGATTACAAACCTCCAGAAGATTTCGAAGTCAACAACTTACGATCTCTCGTTGACTTTGATGATGTGGCGGGTTCGAAGGAGCTTTGGCTTATCCAGTGCCCTTTAAGTCATGTACGTTTTTGAGAACTTAGTACTTTGGTTGTGTAATGTTCTGTGCAACTTAAATGAAGTTTTGTTATTTTTTCAGTTTCCAGAGATTGAGGGGAAGGAGCTCAAGGTTAGGTTAGATAAAGATGGTGTCTTGGGAGGTTTCGAGGATTTATCCGGTAAGGATTCATCATAGTTCTGGTCAATGTCTTTTGGTTTTAATTATTTATCTGGGTTTGATAGGTAAAGAGGTTGAGCTTGTTAGCTTTGCTTCTCAAGATGCTGATGCAACTGTGATTATACCTTCTCAACAAGAATCCAAAATAGGTACTTTTCCCATTGCTTGCAGAAGAGTATTGTTTGGTCTCTCTATGTCGTAACTGTGTTCAGTTTAACAGCCTTGCCCATTGCTTCACAAGAGTTGTGTTTGGTTTCTATGTCTTAACTGTGTTCAGTTTTACGGCCTTACACATTGCTTCACAAGAGTTGTGTCTGGTTTCTTTGTCTTAACCGTGTTCAGTTTCACGGCCTTGCTCATTGCTTGATAAGAGTTGTGTCTGGTTTCTATGTCTTAATTGTGTTCAGTTACACAGCCTTACGCATTGGTTGATAAGAGTTGTGTCTGGTCTAGTTCTTAATCTTGTTCGGTTACACAGCCTTGGTCATTGCTTGATAAGAGTTATGTCTGGTTTCTATGTCTGATTCTTGTTCAGCTACACACCCTTGCTCATTGCTTGATAAGAGTTGTGTCTGGTCTCTCTATGTCTTAATCATGTTCAGTTACTACAGCTTTGCTCAATTCTTTAATGATTCTTATGTTTTTGTGTGGCAGTTGGGAAGATTTCGCGGCGAGTTTTGTTTGTTCGTTTCCCTGAAACAAAAGAGCTGCTTGAGACAATGAAGGTCAAAACTCAGCAGAAGCTTGTAGGAGCAGTGACGAGTTCCTCTCTTAAAAACTCTAACCCAGCTCAAAGTAGCCGGCGTAAAAACGGGATGTCTGAGACTCCAAAGTCTTCAAAAAGAAAGCATTCAGAGCCCTCGGCAAGCAAACAAAGGGGCTCACGGTCTTCAGAACGATCAGGTAAGTCCAAGAAGAAAGTGAAGACTGAGAAGTAGAGATATTCGTTTTGTTTGGTGGTGGTTAAAGATGTTGGATTTTTGATTATGTAGACGATAAGCAAACCACTATTATAACTTATTCCGCAATAGATGCTTTTTTATATCAAGTACAAGCTTCTTTAGCTTTTTTATCATAGTAAGATGCAGTAAGTATGAAAACTAAAGGTATGCTTTGTGGTTCTCTTGTGTTCAAGCATCTGTGGTTGGAGTTGTAGTTGTTGCAGAAGAGTCTTGTGGTGGAGTTGGCTTCCATTGCTGCGGAGTCTGAGCTTTCTTTATGGAGAGAGCATGGATCTCTTTCATCTCTTCTTCCAGAGCAGCGTTCACAAGGCGGTGCCTCTCTAGCAATCTCTTCCCTTCAAACTGTTCCGAGACTATCTCAACAGCAAAACTCGCGCCGCAGCTAGAAATAGAAGAAACATGATAAGCAATAAGATTGAGAAACTGGAGAAGAGATGGCTAATTATTGAATTTGATGGTTTAGTTTATGAACGTTACCCTCCAGATGTGTCAATAACCTCCTAGTTTAGACAAAAGAAAAACCAAACCAGTGAGTGATATATAAAGAGAAAAATCAGAAAGATAAACTTAGTATGATCTACATGTTTCACAAAAGCAAAAAGGCTTTGTGGTTCTCTAATTCATACAAACCGCATGGGGTGACTGATCCCAATCTTAGAACAAAAGAATCACAAGATTCTCTTCGAGTTAATTACATGAGTATGATCCAATATTATAAAGTTTTTGTTTTCATCAAGAGACCATCAGATCGAGTGTATCAAAAAAAATTTCTAAGGATGCATGTGTGAGTGTGATGGATCAAAGTTTATAAAATTCTGTTACTTGTAGTTGTAGACAATATACAGTAACCAAGAAACAGATACGTAGCAGGTATTGATTGACTTACCAGATGAATAGGATTGAGTTTTGAAGACAATGAAGCTTCGACTTGCTCCTTGGTCACACCACCCATCTTCTCTCCGCGTAAATGCTATGCAGAGTTTGCAAAAGCATGTCCTTGGTGTGAGAGAGTCCTTTGTGTGCTCTAAATGGACCCGGCTCGAATATATTCGATACTATCTATAAACACATCACAAACCTTCTACTGGGCTGAGGTCCGTTTAATGTCCGTCCATGCAGAAGGACAATTAAGATGCAAAAGTAAATCATACTATGAATCAGCCAATATGGAAATTAATATCACACTCGTTATTTATTTCGCTTGTTACGTAATACTAGGTGATTTTCCCGTGCTCATGCACGGATATAAAAATTTATGAAATAATTAAATTATAAAATTATTAAATATTTTTTTGTTTGTTTATTAGTATTAGATTATTTTGTAATTTATGTGTATGATAAATAAATAAAAAATTAAGTATAATTATGTTACAGACTTAGTTAGATATGTGATTTCTAAATATAATATGTCATATTAACTCAAATATATATATTTTGGTATATTGAATTACTTTTATTCTCTTAAATTGAGCAACGATTTTTGTTTATTTTTTAATTATGTTAAAGTTGAATTATTGTTTCTTAACTTCAAGTAGTTCTTTTCATCTCTTTGTTTAATCAATTTTCAGTTCATCCTCTTATATTTGCACATATATTTGTAAATCTTGTATATCTGATATATGTTGTTTCAGAAAAAAATAGGAAAAATATATTAAATCAAAGTTGCATTAACACACATAACTTGTAATATTTTGAAAATTCATGCACATTTATGAATATATAAAATAATTAAATCATAACAATTGGTTGATTTAATACTTTATATTTTGATTAGTTTGGTAATTCATATTTTGGTATATTAGGTTGTATTTCTTTTAAATAAATCAAAAGATTTTATTAAAATTAGACTAAAATAAGAATAACCTTGTTAGTTATATTTTGATTGGATTGAATAATATATTATGTAAGATTGTGTATAATCTGATATATGTTGTTTTTGATAGAATTAAAAATTGAAGTGTTGAGAAATTCATTAGATAGTTACACCAAAACTCATAATTTTTCTCCCAACAATTTGCTTATATGCAGTTTAGATCAAGCAAAATTAATAAGTTTAATTTTCATTCTAACATTATTTGAATTGTTTTATTAATTTTCAGTTAATAATTATAAAATAAAAATAAACTTATAGTATATGATAATATTTTGTTACCAAAATTGATTATTTAGTCAAACTAATATTCATCGTAAAAATACTATTTTATCTTGTTTATTAGTCTCACATTTTAAATATGTATCTGGTTTTAAAATGACACAAAATCTATTTTGTTTTGTGAAAATGATATTAAATAATCAGTTTGTGTTGTTTAAATAATTATAATAAAATTATATATTTAATTATAATAAAATAATTATTGAATAATGATATTTATATTATTTTATTTTCAATTTATTTTGTAAAGTATATCTTAAAGTTTATATATATATATATATATATATATTTTATGTTAATAAAAATAAAAAGAATAAAAACTTTGTTTATATATAGAATCTATATAATTTTGTAAAAACGAAATTTAAGTTAAAATGATTAAATTTTTAATAAAAGGAAATGACAGTAAAGTATATTAAAGTTATTATATTTAAATTAAATATATTATTATTTTTAGAAGAAGATTTCAAAAAAAATATATTTCAAGTTTTTGAAGCTACGTTATATATACATATATAGTAAAAGTTTATATATTTTCCTTTTATTTGTATTTTTTTAGAAAATTTAGAAAATATAACTAAAATTTCTTTGTATATAAAATATATATGTTTATGTTCTATAAATATTTAATTTTCTATTTTGTTCTTTTGCAAAATTAAAATTGAACTAAAATTTATTAACACCTTATTATGAAAAATAACAATAAAATATATTTAATTTAATATATTCAAATAATAAATTTTATTATCTTTTAAAGAAGAACCTTACAAAATTTATATTTACAATTTTGTGATTCTACGTTATATATATATATATATTAAAAGCTTATATATTTTTCTTTTATTTATATTGTTTTAGAAAAATTTAAAAATAATTAAAGTTCATTTTATTACAATATTTTATGTTAATATTTACTTTTATTTATTTATGTGTGTGTTTCAAAAAAGAAAATTAAATTAAAAGTTAACTAATATCTTATTATGAAAAAAAGAAATACATTATTAATGTCAATCATATATAATATTTTTAATTCATTAGGAGTATCTATGTAATCAACCATCGCGAGAGTTAACGTGAGCGCGCCACGTAGGAAACTGACTTCTCAAATAATATTATAGAGATTCCCCCACTGCTTGATTCAGTATCAAAAACATCGAATATGCATCCATCCATAATTAATATATTTGAATATGTATTCTAATTATCTTAGGAAACTCATATCTTGAATCAAATCTTTGTCTCTCTATGGCCGCAGAGAATTTATCGGAAATAAATCTTCTTTGGCCATCCTTCCTCATTTCCATTCCTCTCTCTCTAATCTCTCGGATGATAAAATGAAAAAGAGAGAGAGCTTCGAAGCCAAAGGTCTATAAAAAAAACAAGAAAAGTCTATAGGCGTTTGGCGAGATGGGAAACTGTGCCACCAAACCAAAGGTTCTTAAAGATTCCGAGGAGGATATGGTTCCGGTTGAGAGAGACACGACGGCTCCGACTGAACATAATAAGGGTTCGGCGGAAAAGAGCCAGAACAATGCTCCCAACGCGGTAAATGAAGAAGCTGCTGCGTCACGACGGAGCGAGAAAGGAAAAGAGATTCTCGTTGAAGAGGATGTGAAGGAGGAACACAGCAAACGCGAATCTCTCAGTCCTTTGTTTCATGAGGTAACGCTTTCAACATTTATCTACGTACAACCATGCATGTTTACTAACGTTAAATGTATGATCTTCTTATTTGGTAAAAAAATCTTCTTATAAACGACTGATCAAAAAAAAGATTTTCATGCTGAAGTGTATAAATAAATATTTTCTACGTAAGGGCATTGCTAATGTATATGGAGGCTTTTTTCTTATACAGGACAAGGAAATAGGAAAAGAAATTACCAATATTACGCCAACAAAACCTGAGACCAATGACAAAACTGGTGCTTCCTCAGAGGTTTCTAAGCCTGATGTTGCTTCTCCTTTGATGGCTTCTAATGTAAAAGCTCCAGAAACCTTTGACATTAAGACTCGTGATGATCTTGAAGTCAAGATTCCAAATTCCGAGGTTAAGACTCCTGAAACGCCAAAAGCTAAGGAAGATGAAGAACAACAAGCTCATTTCTCAGAGAATTGGGAGGTTAAGTTTCCAGAGGAACTGGAAGCTAACAAAACATCAGAAGTTGTTAAGGTTAAAGAAGAGGCAAAACCTCCACAAGTTTCTAAGATTTCTGCTCCTGAATTATCTGACGTGAAGGTTACGAAAGAGTCGGATGTTCCTAAGGTATTGGAAGATGAGAATGTTCGAGAGGTTTCTGAGGTTCCTGCTCGTCCTGAATTGTCTGAGGTGAAGGTTACAAAAGAGTCTGATGTTCCTAAGGTATTGGAAGATAAGAATGCTCAAGAGGTTTCTGAGGTTCCTGCTCGTCCTGAATTGTCTGAGGTGAAGGGCACAAAAGAGTCAGATGTTCATAAGGTCTTTGAGGACAAGAAAGTTCCAGTAGATTCTGAGGTTCATGCTCCTCCTGGATTGTCTGACATTAAGGTTATAAAAGAGTCAGATGTTCCCGAGGTCTTGGAAAATAAGAATGTTCTCAAGACTAGATCTGCAGAGTCAGAACTTCTTAAAGTTTCAGATGTTAAATCTTCGGAGCATTTAGAGATTAAAATTCCAAAAGTTTTTGAAGTCAAAACTCCTGAAACAGTGAGTGTTAAGGTTGAATCAGAAGTCAAGACTGATCAAAAACCATCTAAAGTTAATATTGTAGGAGAAACAGAGTTTCTGGATGCTCAAGAGAAGATTGATAAAGCTGAAGCTCAGATTCCTGAGGACATCAAAGTGACAGAAGATAAAGAGGTTATGATGTCTAGAAAAGAAGAAGAAAAAGGCCTGTCTATTGAGAAGAAAGTCAATGAGTCTACACTATCTGATTTAGATGGCAAATGAGTAACAAGAGATAAAAAGGTTATGATGTCTAGAAAAGAAGAAGAAAAAAAGGCTCGTCTATTGAGAAGAAAGTCAATGAGTCTACACTATTCTTATTGGAAATTCCAATTAGTGTATTTGAAATCTCCTTTGTTTTTTTTATTTTTAAAATAATTTCTGATTATGGTGATAATTAGGGGTGTTATTGGTTCTATGATTTTAATGGATTTAAAAATTCAAGTAAAATCTAGTGTTATTGGTTTCATGATTTTAAAATATGTATTCAAATTCACTGTTATTGGTTCTATGATTTTAAAATAGATTTCAAAATTAGGTGTTATTCAATAGTAAGGATTTGATTAAGTATTTGATTTGAATTTGGATTTGATTAGATTTATAAGTGTTTTAAAAGAGTAAAATACAAAGAAACAAATATTGGGTTATACCTTGTGATTTTGAATGGATTTGTCTTATAAGTTATTCTCCAACAAAAAAATGTCAATTACGTCACATATAAAACAATTTTTTCAAATAAACCATAAGGGCTTTCATCATGGAATATTGAGAAAACCATCAAATAATGAATAAAAGTCTCGTGCTTTGTTTGATAGGTTCTAAGCTCTTTTATCAAAATATTATCAAACATGGATTCAGAATTTCTTGGCCAACAAGAATCAGAAGAAAAGGAGTCATATTTGTCGCATGAAGATGATGAGTTAGATGCCCATATTATTTTATTGGTGCTATTAGTTCTCTGTCAGATGATGTGTTTGAAGAAGCGACAATGAGAACAGAACTTCAGTTACAAATTGAAAGTCCTACACAACGCCCAATCACAAGAGCTGGTCAAGATTATATAGAAAATATGCTAAAAGAAGATCCTCTTCATTTTAGAGAGTTATACCGGATGTATCCAAAAAATTTTTTGAAGTTATGCAATCTTCTCAGAGAGAAGATAAGTTTAACTGATACAAGATTTATCAGCCTTGAAGAAATGATTGCATCCTTTCTCCTTGTAGTTGGTGAAAATTCGAGGTATTGCTATACAAGAGATACTTTTAAGAGATCCAAGTTTGCTATAAGTGAGGATTTTTACAAAGTTTTACGAGTATTAAACCAAATTTTCACCAAGTTTTATGGCTACCGCCAGACCTGGAACACCTCACAGGATTAAAGAAAATACAAGATTTTATCCATACTTTAAGGTACATTTTTTTATTATTACAACCATGATTTAGTTATTATTTTCTATAGAGCATAATTTTACTCTATGTTAGGATTGTGTTAGAGCTATCGATGGTACACATATATTTGCAATGGTACAAAAAAAAGATGCAGCTTCTTTCCGCAACAGAAAAGGTGATATATCACAAAATGTGTTGGCGGCATGTAATTTTGATCTTGAATTCATATACTTGCTTAGTGGATGGGAAGGTCCAGCTCATGATTCAAAGATATTAAATGATGCTTTAACAAAGAACACTAATCGACTAACAGTTTCAGAAGGTACATATATATATAAGTATATATTGTAAGTCATACATATTTTCCAGATAATTAACTATTTTAGTGTTTAATATCAGGAAATTTTATCTAGTTGATTGCGGTTTTACAAATCGCCGGAACTTCTTAGCTCTATATCGAGGTGTTCGATACCATTTACAAGAGTTTTCTGATCAAGATTCTACTCCTCAAAATGACAAAGAATTGTTTAATCATCGTCATGCTTCCTTGAGAAATGTTATTGAGAGAATTTTTGGTATATTCAAATCTCGATTTCTAATTTTTAAATCTGCACCTCCTTTTTCTTATAAGACACAAACATAAATTGTACTTGCATGTGCTGGATTGCATAATTTTCTTCGGAAGTTCTATCGAACTTACTGCAAATCTTTTTGATTGATTTTAATAATCTATTTATTTTGATTCTGAATTCTGTATCATTGATTTTGAAATCTATCTGTTTGATTTAAAAATCCATGAATTTATTAAATCCTAGAAAGATTTCCAAATCCATTAAAATAGTATAACTAATAGCCCCTACTTAGTCTATTTGCATGTCTCCAAGTTGTAATTATGTTGATGCCTTGTCCTTGGGCTCATGTTGAAGGCCTTTATCTGTCTAGACTTGGGGTTACCATTTCATGCAAGACCATCCTAATCTCTTCTTGTTAGTTCTGGCCACTTGTCTTTTGACTCGACGAACCTTCTATTTCCCTAAGTGATTCTCTTGCCCTCTAGTTTTATTTTTCTGCTCTACAGAATAATTCAACACCATCGGTCGGTCTCTAAAACCTAGAATCTAAACATAATAATAATAGTATTTTATTTCAATACAATTTTGTGACTAAAGTTTATTTTCTTTCCAGGGGGGGTCCTGAGAAGAGCGGGGTGAAATAATCGTCTATGGCCCCCCATTTTTAACAAAATATTTATTGATAAAAATGGTTTCCGATTTTTTCATTTATTATATTTAGGTCTCCAATTTTTCTATCCCTTTGTAATTAAGCTTTTTGGATTTTAGGCATAGAAGGAAAGTTTCTGAAAAGTTTCTTGCAAACTCTATTTTGAGAAACTTTATCTCACCTTCCCTTTTCTTTTCTTATTAATTTAATATTTTTTATTCTAAGAACTCCAGTGAAAATCTCTTACTAAAGGTGCTCTTTGTTTTAATTTCTTATAAATGGGAGAAAACATCGCTATAACTTTTTTTTATTTATTCAACTAGTCGATATTATAAAACTCTATAAATAAACTGTCATAACATGTTCTTTATACAGTATAACCTCTTTAAATTAATACTCTATTAGTTAATATATACTAAAAATTCTATAAAATAATATAATTTTATAATTCCAAATTGAGTTTTTGGTTCAGTTATTATATCCATAAATTGATAACCTGTATAAATTAATAAAAAATTATAATTTTGGTGTAGTTTCAACATTATTAATTTACAGAGGTTTCACTGTAATATGTTTACGGAAAGAGAGAAAGATAAGTACTAGAAGATGTAAGAAGTAACGATAAAGGAACTTAAATTACAACTTTTAAAAACCACTAGTTCTTATTGCTTTGATTAGTAATTATCAAAGTGCATTCCATTGGACATCAATACTATTAAAACAGGAGAACTTTTTATCTACTTACAAATAGTCTATGTTGGACCATAACATTTATTTAACTTTCTATTATTTCTCATACTTAGTTATAATTAAATATATTCCATATCTAACCTATTATTTTAATATTTCAAAACAAGATATCTAAAAAGATATTCTCAAGTATCTTTTTTAAGATTGCATTTTAATAATATATTTTAATATCTTTTTATTTTAAAACTTAAATATATATCTCTTTTAATATTTACTTTTAATAGTAAAATTCGTAATTAATATCAGATATAATAATAAAAGAATATTAATTCATTTTATTTATAGAATAAGAAATAACATCTTCATAATATTTATATATACAAATTTTATATTCATAATTAAATTACTATAACAGTTAATAAATATAAAGTAACTTAATACATTTATCTACTTATACTTTACTTAATTATTATTAAATATATACTCTAACCTAAAATTAAGGAACGGAATAACTAATATATTATTTTTAAAAATAATGAATAAAATTTATAAACTCACTAAATTGAATTAAACAATCTATTATCTTTTTTAGAGATAAAAAAATTATATACCTACTAATTCATAAATATACAACTGTACTTTAATACAAGCATGAAATACATAATAATGTAACTCTTATATATATACTATTAAAATTAGATATATATATATATATATTTGATAAAATAAATATTAATAGTTAGTTACCATTAATATTTAATGATATGATGGAACATGTTATTATGTTATTATTGATATTTTTATGTGTATAGTTTTACGGGTTACTCCAATAAATAGGTAAAATATTTTTCAAATATAAAACTAATTGAGAAAACATAAAATCTACTTTAATTTATGCTTGACCATTCACGTACCTGTTGGAATACGGGTTGAGTATTTTAAATTTTGGTTCTAATTTATATCACCTACTAGGTCCTATTATGATAAATTTATAAGTACGGATCGGGTTCGGATATAACACATCGACATTAGTTTAATTTAATTTTTTGCAATATTAACTCATACAAAACATACAACAATTTAACTTTTAGCAATATTCATTTTTTTATCTAAATTCTCAATTTTAAATATTAACGATCGAATGAATAAATACAAATCGCGTATCATAATCTGGCTTTAAAACATTAATACCACATAACAAAAAACATATGAAGGCGAACAATAAACTTATAAATATCTAATGTCACAATTATAATTATCAAAATGCAAACTTTTAAGATTGAAACTAATCTCGGACATTAAACAAACATATAAGACATTACATAAAAGTATAACAAAAAAAAAACTATTCCGCGCTTTGAAAGCGCGGGTCAAACTCTAGTTCCATATTACTATTATAATATTCAGTGCTATATATACTCAAAAGGAAAACTTGAAAATTGTCAGAAACTTTTCATTTCATACAAAAGGTTTGTGCCCAATATTTTAACATATTGTAACTTTATTCTCATTTTTTTGCTTGGAAACAAATCCTCTGGAAAGTTAAAGAACCACCCTAAGAAAACATATATTACAATCTGATACAGGTAGAAGTAGTTAGGTGGGACAAAAATTTAAAGCACACTTATCTGGACTCTGTTATATGAATGATGAGGAACACATATATAATAAGCATAATGTATTATGTGTAATACAAACTAAGACATTCATTCAGCTAATGACAACCTTCACTTCATTGCAAACGTCACTGTTTTCTTTATGTGGATCAGTCTTCTCTTCACCACTGTTCTTCAGCTCTCTACTTTTTCCCCACAGCACACAGTAGAGTCCTATAATTAGTAATAATCCACCTAGAATACTACAATGACAAACACTATATATAAGTTAATCTGTTGATTAAATATTTTATATTTTGAAGAAAAAAACAATAATATTTAAGGAAGATAGTAGAACCTTCCAAGCCTGATGATCTCGCAAAGTAGAATCCCTGATGAGAGTAGAGTGAAGAGTAAAGACAAAGGAGTGAACATTGATAAGAAAACAGGTCCCCTCTTCTCTATAACCCATGATTGCAAATAATATGCTACCCCTGTTACAATGAATCCCTGCATATATTTCATATATATAATTATTAGTAATTGTATTATGGAATAAAAGTTGTTGTGAAATGGAATAGTCATTTAATTACACAGTAAATGACTGCAACGAGTCGTAGGTTCCAACCAAGCTTCCATGCTGAGATATCCCTCTCGAATGCAATAGCGATAACGAAGGATTGGATCGAACTCAGTAGACAATGAAGAGTTGTGAAGTATAGCTTCGAAGGGTAAGCTTTTAACACACGGCCCTGTTTGGATTTTATATAGCGAAAACAAAAAGTTAAAATAGTAGAAAAAGTATCACAATTATTCAATCAGCACAGTAGATAAACAAACGACTAAATCCAACCAACTTTAAAATTTGTAATATACATCACAAAAGAATGCTGCTTACTAGTATATGCTTATACACGTCACCTATTACTAGATTCAGTACTAATTAATTAATTAAAAATATGATAATGTATGGAGCAATTTTATTAGCTATGTACCTGCAAAACGAGCCAGAGACCCCATAAAATGTTGGAGGTGATCATGAGAACACATCCTTTGAGCCAAGAGGTGGAACCCCCGGAGATATGGCCGGGAATGTTCCGGTGTTGATACAGGTGAGGGCAAATAGGTAACTTCAGTAGTGGACCTTCGTAAAGGGCTAAGGTAATTACCCCTCCCATGCACACAGTTATCCCCACAAGCTTCGCTATTCCTTGTATGGTCTTAATCTTAAGCGTCTCCATTCTTCAATTATAGACACAATAAATACGTATCACTAAAAACTAAGTAGGAATAGGCCAAAAGAGAGGTAAGAAGAATGTATTGTAATTAGTATATACCCAAGAAAGAGAGCCAAGAAGAATGTGATGGCCGGAAGGGAAGCTGTTGTGGAAGCGGCCAAAGTCGCCGACGTGTATGATAATGCGATTCCATTTAAGTCCAAGCTCAACGTCACACTGAAAACTCGATACATAATGTTTAACTGAAAATTAGAAGATAGCGTTTAACAAACGCAAGTCGCACAAAAAAGGTTATTCGCATTTGTTAGTACAATTAATTTCTAACAAATTAGTTAATTTGTAAATAATTTATATTATATTCTAACAAAAGAAAACACAATATATTCGTTATCAAGAAACGGATTCGTCATATGATATATATATATATATATTTCTGTTTATGTTGTATACCATCATATCTAAAAGTAATGCTTAATGAAAATAAACAAATAGATTTTTGGGGTTTCTACATTAAATAGAAACAATCATTTTAACAAATAAGTGCAAACAAACAAAAAAATCAAATTAAATGAATCTTAAAACGTACTTACCCAAACAATGAGAGCATGAAGATCTTGATGAAGGTCACAAATGAAAGAGGTGGAGCACTTTTCCTAAAGAAAAAAAGAAGAGCATACTTTGTATATATTAAGGATAAGGATATTGTACATACTTATCTAGCTGAAAATTTATATTAATTAATATTGAGATATATACATATATATATGGAGTACCGTTCGAAGAAGAAAGCGAGAGGAGCCAAGAAGATGGTAGCAAACGCTTGACGATAGAAAACGAAGACGAAAGTGTTCATTCCACCATTGAAGACCGCTTTAGAGATCAAAAACATGACTGCATATATGATTTGTATCATAGTCACCACCATGTACGGTTTCTTCGTCTCCATGTCCATCGATCGATATATTGATGTTTGGTTTTGATTGTTTGAGTTCTTGGAGAGACTTATATGTATATGTATGGGTTACTCTTTGACTCTTTATAATGTTCTTGTCTGAGTTAGAATAAGAAGCTAAGTGGGTATTTATATAAGCACATACAGAAGCATGCACAAAACTTGATGTTTTATGACGGTAGTATTCGAAAATAATGAAATAGATATTTCAAAGTACGTAGCTAAGAGTGGAGGAAGAGAAAGTTACTTTTGTGTCACAATCTCACGATACCAACCAAAATTATTTTTGATGTTGACTAAAGAAATTTCTGATAGATGTCCTCGTTCCGTCCACCTAGTAGATTTACTTTACTGCATAGTGTGAATTTATAACACTGTGAAAACATAGTTTCGTAGAAACAAAACCTGGTTAACGAAAAAAATTATAAAAGGATTTACATGAATCTTTAAACTTTAACTTTATCAAGAAAGATGTGGACATAACGTTTTGATTGGAAAAGTAACGTTGTTCGGTTTGGATTTTACTAATTACACAGTTTAGTGAAATCACAAATATATTATGTTCAATCGTTATGCAATCATGTCAGGAATGCTTAATGATTCCGTTATATTCCATCTAATGACACACTATATATAGTCCAAACATTATCCATACACAGGTAAACACCGCATCTAGCTAGCTTTATACCTTTATTGGTTGATACATAAACTAATGCACTTGGCTAGTTGAGATATAATATATCAGTTAAAGTTGTATGGATTAACTATTGCTTTGCTGTGCTTACTACTGATTTTATAGACTCAATCATGATCCATAACAAAGACGCCTTGAAAATAAGTGGTCTCTTCGGGATGTCCAATAAAAGACGCCAAGAAATAAGTTAATAATCTTATATAATGCTATTATAATGTATAAAGATGATGAATCAATTTAAAAGGAACCATAAAAGTCAAAAAGAAAATAAAAGGACCAATGAGATTAAAGTGTTTGATGACCCATAACCATTATAGCATGTGGTTTAAACGTATACGAGACAAAGTAGATGGTGATTGTTAACCGCGGACGTCTATGTCATCACGAGGCGAGTTTTGGCCATGCAGAGATAATATAATCCATATAGATAGTATCGCCATTATTAAAAATTTAGCTTTTAGGTCCCTTTTTCAAATCACATTTTATTAATTTGGTATACATGTATAACATGTGTTCGGATTGTCGAAACCAACATAATAAACCTGAAACTATTTTGTTTATTTAGATTTTCTGTGCAAACAGAAATACATGGACTTTTTAAAAAAAAAACTACTTGTGTCTAGACAATCAGTGATTGATTGGTTTTATTTGTATGGTACAAAACTTATAAAATTAGTAACAACCTACGAAACAAAATCTCGCACCGCCCTTTCCTTGGAGCGTCACCTTGGAGAATCGAGATAAACATGTCATACTGAGTACTGTATACTGATAGCTATTATTAGCGCTATGATATGATGATAATTATGCAAATTATGAGAAGGATGCATTCAAGGAATATACGCATCTCCAATCATTTTCTTCCTCAAAATTTTTTTTTATGCCATCTAGTTTTATAAAACAAAGGCCGAAGCCCGAAAGGCAAAAGCCTGTACAACCATATTAAACATCCTTAAAGCCCAACACTAGGCAAGTCCAAGAAGACCAAATGACAAACACGTAAAAAAGAAAGAACATGGCTGGGGCACTTGTAAGAATCTTGGACTCCATGACAGCACATGTCCCTACGTGTGACCATTGTCTCCACCGATTACACCGCATCGCCAGTCATCGCCGGAGATCAAATCGACGATTCGCTTGAGCCGCTGCGACATCCCCGAACCCTAACTGACCACCGCTCCAAACAACGCATTAGACCACCAGATTCCACTGGGAACTCCACTACAATCACCGAAAGCCCATTCCAACGACAGTATTGGAATATTTGGGATTTCGACATTCTCAACAAAGACTCAAAGAACGAGCCATCATCGTTCACCTCATAAACCTTCAATCGGCCAACACCGAAACACATCGGGTCATCTAAACCCCAACCAAGCGGATCATATGGGGAGGTAAGCCGCCGTCGACTCGAAGAGACATAGCGACGCGGAAGCAGAGCCGAACGTTCACCGTCAAAGAACGTGTGCAACGTCGGAATCAAAACCGGACCGACCACCAAAAACAAAAACACCATCGTAACTAAAACCAAGAACAAACTTAGAAAATACAAAGTCTATAAGAAGTACACGACAAAGACAAAGCAAAGCCCGACCGACGACGTGTCTCTGTTAGCCCACCGTCGTCGGTCGGAAAGTGGATATCGGAAAATCTAAACCTTTAGAGAGAAGGCAGAGTAAATATCTCTCTCTTTACCGCTTCTTCTATAACAGTAAACTAAAAGTTTCTTCCTCAAAATTTAAAGTGAACCTACCGTCTAAAAATGAAAAAAGGACAACATAAAGAAGAGAAAGCAAAACGTATCATGGTCTGGTCAAGAAAAGAGCTATCGTTGTCGTCAATGAAAGAAAGAAAATTAGCATCACAAATTTTAAACGTTGCAATAAATGTAAAGGCACCAGCTTCCAAATTACAACAAGAAAGTACTGATTTTTAGTCAAAAAAAAAACAAAGTACCGATCGCTTGTGCAGAAATATCACGTGTCTTTTAGAGGCCAATTCGTTTGGCATAAACCAGTTATAGATTAATGAATCCGACACGAAGTCATGAAAAAAACTCGTTGGTTCTACCATTATTGGCTTAACACACAAAGGATCATACTGAGTCATCATGAAATTTAGGGATTAGTAGTAAGTTAGCCTGATCCACAGACAATTCAGTTCAAAACTGGTCCATCGAGATCATTATCCGCCAAAGAACCATTTTAGGTATAATATCTCACATCAAAATCCAAGATTAATGGCTAAAGAGCTATCTTTTCGAAAAAAAACATTTTAGGAACAATGTCTCACATTAAAGTTGAAAATCTATATATAAGAGTAGAGAGATGATCAGTCTATTTATCACCGATTAGTTTTATATTGAAAGCTCATTTAGCAGAATAATTAGTGCTATGTAAAAACCAGTGTAAATGGTCAAAATTGTGGTTTGTAACGGTGCATGGAAGTGAAACTTTATCGCTCTAAACGCAACCATTTTTAGTCGCTTCAAAGAGAGCAAACGTGCTTCTTACGTTACTTCCAAACCTTCGTGTTGAATTTCAGTAAACGTTTGATTCGTTTATTTAGTTAAACTCAAACTAAAACCATATAAACAAATTAGATAATGTTACGCATGTTTGGCATATAGAAGAAACAAAACATAGTTCAATCTTTTTTACTTTGTAAGGTTTTGAACATCTAATGTCAAGAACACTGAAAAGGTAACCTTTATTATTAACTTAAATCATAACAAAGAACAGAAACCATATCACTGTTTAATCAAGTCCCGGGTACGTAATTTCAACCGGAGACAAAGACAGACTTTCCGGTGCCGGAGACGGTGACGGTGACACTTCCAGCTTCTCCGCCTGAAAATCACAATACTCTCTAAGCATATTCCCTTCCATATTCGTAAGCCCTAGAGAAGTAAACATAACGGACCAACACTCTTTCTCAATCAACCCAATGGCTCCACAACAATCTTTATCAATACCACCGGTTACACCCGGTTCAGCCGTACCGTTACGGCTCATGAAGAACTTGACGATCTCGTCGGTGCAAGACTTAAGCTCTAACGCCGCGTTCCAGCAATCCACTAGGTTTCCGGCGCCTGAATGTTCCGCAGCCACCGTCATGGTATGCATGTTCCTTGCCTCAGCGAAGGTGTTGACGTGGACGGTCGATATGAGATAAGAAAGTGTTAGAAACGTGATGAGAGAGAGCTTTGAAGTAGTGTTAGTGGCCATTGCTTTAGTTATGTGTGTGTTGGGATGACTGACCGAGTCGTGTGATCTGACGATTATATAGTGGAAATAAAACGAGGGAGATGAGAAGTTTTCATTCGTTTAATTTTGTTATTAACTATCACAATTAATCGTTGTTATTTAATTAATTAATTAACACTTCGTTATGCACCTCTCTATCTTTATACATATCCGTTACAGGCAATTATATAAGAAGATGAAGAATAACGATTCGTAAAATACACATTGTCATTAGTCGTTAGTGATTTGATTTGTATAAAATTTTAGCAAAGAGTGTGTTAGTTTATGCATAGCATCGTGCAATTTTGCACGCCATTTGGTGGCAAGTGCAAATACTCGAATTTATTAATAATGAACCCAACACTATTGGGCATAATAAGCCCATTAACACCAAATAATTTTTTAAGACTATGTTTAGTGTAAACCCATTCCATTGTAGCTTAACATTAAAAGCTTCAAGCGAGAAAAGAGATGAGCGCGACGGCGGAATTTCCGGCAAAGGAGGCAAACGTGCTTTAAAGGCCGCAAAGTAACTGTTCTAGCGGCCAGATTTAACGTGGACGGAAACTACGCTCACACATGCGGCAAGGATCGAACCATCCGCCTCTGTTTGTTGCATGTTTCTCTCTGTTCTTGTTTTTTACTTTTTACCGTTAGGAGTTTATCGAATTACTATAAGCGGTTTTGTGGAGGTGAAATGTTTTGTTCATTTTACATGTATGCAAAGATTGTTTGGGCTTAAATCATTCCAAAAGCCTGATTCATAAAAGGGAAGGCTGTTTGAAAAGGATGGATACATTCGCCGAAAGCCCATTTATGAAAAAAATGAATGAAAAGAAAAATTTGTGGCTGCTGGGATTCGAGCCCAGGTCTCCACGGCCACAACGTGGAATTCTCACCACTAAACTACAGCCACTTTGTTGACAATAAACCAATCTGTAAAGCTAAATTTTAATAGAGATAACTCGCAAGTGATAGCCCATTAGGTTGAACTTGGAATCAGGTAAAAAGATATCGTTGCTAAAAAAAAATATTTTCCATTACTTTTCTTTTAGTCTCCCAAATCGTACGTAAATCAAGATTCTATTCTTCTTCCAATTATTCTCACGTTGAAAAATACAATGAAACATGAAATTCTGATTTTTGATTTATTAAATGTTCTAAAACTTCTGTAAGAGAATCAATCTCATAGCTGGAAAATATGGGGTACTAAGTGAAGAAGAACATGGCAATGACATATTAAGACCAGTCTTTTGCATGTGTTATTTCACATTGTTTATCTATATAATCTCTTACCCGCCGCCCTATTTTTATTGTTTCAATACAAAGACGGATTCAACTTCATTATTAATAAAAGTTAAAAAAAAAAAACTTCCCTACTATAACATAAAAAATACTGTACTTTCCTTCAACTAACGATATCTTAAAAAATTATTACAGCTCATCACTAGAATATTACACCTTTTAAGTACAAAAAGTCAAATTTTCTTACCCGAAAGCTCGAAACAATCTATCTAGTTTGGTTCTGAATCTGTAGACGCAAAAACCTCGAATACGGTCAGGCGACGAACGCTTACATAATTGTGCTTATGAACCAATAGTGTGGCGAGTGTGATTCAAGAACTGTGCTCACAGAGATATAACTGGTGATGAGCTGGTATTAACGCAAAGACCTTTAGGTGACCGCTGCCCGTAAAAGTCTCAAAACACTGCCCGAAATCTGAGAGAGGAGTTCCTTAGTTCGGACCAGTTAAGACTTTTTTTGTTTGGTTGGTTGTCTAAAGCACAACAAAGCAATTCCACAGCTGTCCGATATTTGTTCTTTTTCATTTTTTTTAGATCGTTTGTTTCTTTCCCGATAAATTTGGTTTTAGTTGTATAGAATGTGACTTTTCAAATTTATTACCGCCACAAATAGTACAAAAATCGTATTATCCGTGCATGTTGGTGTGTGTTTTAAAACATTTTATAGACTAGGAGCGAAGTTTGGACCGAAGGTTTTTTTTTTAAAAAATTAATATTAAATGGCTAGTTGAAGGAAAGTAATGTACTTTCCTTCAACTAGGCTGGTACATAAAAAAATTAATATTAAATGGCTAAGGACTCCAATGGTGTGAGTTTGTTATTACACTATAAAGCCGAGTTTAAAGTTTGAACAAAGGAGAAGGAGAGTTTGGTACATAGTCTGAGCTCTACAAACCGACTTATAAAGACAACCTACAGATCGTTTTACAAAGAAAAAGATACAACCCATGACTTGGTTCACATGGAACATCAAGCAAAAAGATACCACCCGTGACTGAACTAGGAAGAGACAGCAGCTGGACCCGTGACTTCATCTTGCACATGCTCTTGTACTGAACCTGAAAAAGATAAAAGCACGTGTGTAAGTTAAGAAAAAAGCAAAGTAAAGCTACAACCAAATGTGTACTACACTTAAAGCTAACAAACCCTCAATCATCCCAAGATTTGAGACATAAGTTTCAATTTAATAGCTAATTCTATGTCAGTGAGTGGCTCGGGCTTTGCAAGCAAACTCTCAAGCAAACTTTGGTTGGAGATTTGCTTTTTGATCGCCAAAAGGCCTTCCAGCTTTGCCAACTCTTCTTCTTTTCCACCTTTCTTCTTCTCCTAGCCGCTTTCGCAGCCTTAATGCCTATTGGCCTCTCTTCTGGCTCTGGCACAACCCCTTCACCATCAACAGAATCCACTGCTTTGCGTTTGTCTTTCACCATGTAGGTGGCACACCATTTAACATCATGCCTCAGCTCCCTCCACGCATGTTCCATGCTGAACTTCGTATTGTGATCATTGTCGAAGATATCCAAGGCCGCCTTCATCACGTCGTTTTCGTTTTGGCCGCTACTCTGCCCCCTCAGTGCCAAATCGTAGCTGCCACAAAACTTGCAAACCATTTCATTGATCCTTTGCCATCTTTGCTTGCATTGCCCAAGCTCTCTTGGCGTTGTCCCAACCAGTTGAGGACTGTAGTTGTAGTACTCGACAATCCTCTTCTAGAAGGCACCAACCTTTTGTTGATTACTAACTATTGGGCCTTTGCTCGTATTGAGCCAAGCATCAATGAGGATTACATCCTCTTTTGATGACCATTTTCTTCTCTCTTTACTACTACTAGGAGACTCATCAACACATTGGCTGTTAAACCATAATGGTTCTGATGACTCAAGGTCAACAGTCCCTTGGCTCTCTAATAGGTTTACATAACTAGAGGAGATTGCCATTTCGAAAGAAGTCACTTTGTTTCTCTAGTAGAAACGGAGGGGTTTTAAATAAGAGAGAAGATAAACGGGAAAGGATTAAACGATATTGAATCCTAGTAGAAATATGTCCTATCAGAACAGCTAGGGTGGTTCGGTTTGCATTTACTGTGAAAGAAGCACTTAAAGCATTTAAACTCGGTCATTACTTAATGTATTCAACCTAACGATCAGAAGCTTTCAATTTCAAACAATGTATTAAAGACTTTAAACCTATCAAGTAATAACTACAGAGTTCAAAAGTACAATCAGTTATTATAACTACAGAGTTCAACATTTAATCCTATCGAGTTCTAACTAGACACTTCAAGAGTAACTAGAGAGTTAAAGAGTTAAGGAGTTCTAACCTCGCAGGAGTCTCTCCAGTTTAGACACACGCGTAACCAGCATCCTCACCTGGTACTGAAAAGACATTAAAGAAACCAAACTATCAGAAGCTATGAACTGAAATTATAAACAACTATATATCTTAATATGATACTGATAAGAAGCGAACTCACCTTAAGTGTCGTGGACTCTATCAGAAGCTTCTCCTGTTCGTAAACACGTAGTTTAAGCCTCTCAACCTCTTCTTGCATGCCCTTAACCCATGGTTGCCTGAAATGCAACCCGTCATTCTGCCAAAACATTAAAGAATTTGCCAAACAGCAAATAAACAAATATCATTAGGAAAAGAGATAAGAGAGGAAACTTCAAACCTCGAAGTCTTTGCAGATAAAATATCTTTTCCCAGGGAGGTAGTCATATGTATCCTCTTCATCAACAATCTCCTTCGTTATTGATCCACACGGGCACAGTTTCGGAATCCCCTGTTGCGCATCTGCAACGGCATGAAGCATGTTGTAGTATGCTTTGTGTGCCTTCATGTCTCGTTGTTCTTCATCCATTTTGAACCTGCAAGAACATTTACTTATGAGAGACTACTTAATAGAAATTGTTTTATCTCTAATAAGCAGGATGGAAAACCAACAATCGAACCATAAGTATTAAAACCGTGCAATCGAACCGACAAAACTCATCAACCCTAATCGAGAAGAAGAAAAGATCAAACCCAGACGAAAACCCTAATTCGAGAAAATCCAAAAATCGATTTGAAACCGTAAATCTATCAAAACCGAACAAACTAACCGATAAAACTGAAGAAAATGTAATCTATTAGAAGATAAGACATAAACCCGACGAAAACCCTAATTCAAAAAAATTCCCAATTCAATTTGAATCCATAAATCTATCAAAACACAACAATCAAACCGACAAAACGAAAGAAAGGGACATGCATGAAGAAAATAAGTAAAAAAACACGAGTTTAAACGGTCCGATTTACCTTCGGAATTGAGGTCTCCACAATCGCCTTCGTTTCGCCTCGGAGAGGGGAGAGACTTTTTTTTTTCTTTTCGGTTCGCGAAATGAATTGATTTTTTCTTTACCCAAAATACAAACCAATCGGCGGTCACTCACAACACGCCAGCGCATCACGTAACCGTAACGCGAATCACCTAATTAAGGACTCATCTTTAGCTTGCGTTATTCTTTTATTAATATTTTAATGCTCTCGTTACCGCGTTGTGGCTGCTCTTAGAGACTTACGAAAATTATGAGTGTGTTATTGAAATATTTTACTTTATGCTGTTATTTCTATAAGTACGTGCCAAACTGTTTTTTTTTTCTTAAAATGCTATATATGAATTTTAAAATGCAAAATATGTATTTTATTATAAATTTTTAACATCGTGCTATGTATGTATCAAAGTATACGGTTTTTCGTATAAATTTTTAATATCGAGTATGATTTTTACCAAGACTAGATTTCTATTTATGGAGCCTCCACCGACAGAAGAACTCCCATCCGACACATGGCATTAAATATTTATTTAGAGTAAAAGCTAGCATTTTTTTATTGTGTGATTGTTATAGAATAAATGATGTTGTCTTTTCTACACAAAAGAAATGTAGTTTTATCTCAGTATTTTATTCTTTTAACTTAATTAAGATCACTAGATTTTTAAAATTTGTTTAATTTAAGATAAATAAAGGTACATAAAGAGCGACATATAGTTACATGTTACATTTAGAAGAAGAAGAAGAAGAAATATTTTTATTGTTTGTGTCAAAAAAAGTATTTTACGTTATGTATTTTGCCTTGGTTTTTAAGGTTATTCTTCGGAGGATAATGGAATAACCACATTCTTACTTTGTGCTCACGTCGTCGATATGCACTTTTCAGTCGTCAGAAGTAGAAAAATAAGTACAATAACAAAAATTGCCAGCGTAGATAGAGGTAATTTAGTTATTTTAAAAAAGCTACTCATTGCGCACTATCTCGTAGTTATGATTACACCTTTACTAGAAATAAATACTACTAGTAAAGTAAATAAGTCAAAAGTCACATGAGTCATGCAACACGTGTTTGGATTAATCATTTTAACTAAAATTTATGTACACGTAAAAGAAAATCACCATCTATGTGCGCTTCCACCAATCTACATAATTTCATTCAAGTTTCCATTTCGGGAAACAGCTTAGCGTTGTTAAGATAAAATAATCTGGAATACGTCTGTATTATCCCGAGTTGTGATCAGGGCAGACGCAAGATCAGATTTAGATGGGGCACATGACTTCTTTTCATTGTATAGTTATAGGGTTATGAGGCATCTCCTTAACTAGTACTTCCTCCGTTTTTAAAAGATGTATGTTTTAGATTTTTCACATTTATTAAGAAAAATATAAAATTTTAGTTACCAATATTAATTTTCTTAATTACATATTTCCCATAAATTTTAACCAATAAGATTTTAATAAATACAATTATATTTTTTTGAAATGAATTTTCATTAATAAGTGCATTGAAAATGTAAAAAATGTATATTTTTAAAACAAAATTTTTTTCCAGATGAAATTTTTAAAAACGGAGGGATTATTAATTAATGAAGAAAAAAAATTAGATGGGGGCACATGCCTCCGTATCTTATTACCTACATACTCTATTGGTTGTGATATATAGAAAAGTTTAAAATGATTGATCTGACTATCTATGTTACCAAAATTGACTTAACTTTTTCGTCATACATCCATTTAGAACTCGGGAGTCAAGCGTGCTTAGACTAGAGTAGTGAAAGGATGAGTGACCTATCGAAAAGTGATTCGCAATACCATGTCAATGAAGCCAAAGCACCGGGAAAAGTCATGTGGTGATTGCAGGGTCAGTAAATAACGATTTCGAACCTTGGAAAATTTACGTACTGCCGTTGGAAGGAATGAGACCCACGGGCCGAGTGAGCGGACGTGGGTGACCCATTAGCTATGGACGGTCGAAGCGTTATAAGTGGTATCAGAGCCAGTTAGTCATCTCCGTTATGATTTGTGAGGCGTCTTGAGACCTGTCGTGGGGTGCAACGAGGATGTTGTGTTCTTTGAGAGGGAATTAATTGTAATATCCCAATTTGAAATATATAGAAAGGCTTAAGAGGATTAATTTGACTACCTATGTCACCAAAATTGATTTACATTTTCCATAACACATCTGTTTAGAACTCGACAGCTAAGCGTGCTTAGGCGGGAGTAGTGAAAAGATGGGTGACCTATCGGGAAGTGATTCGTGATACCGTGTAAATGAGGCCAAAACACGGGAAAAGGTTATGTGGTGATTGCAGGGTCAGTAAACAATGATTTTGAGTCCTGAAAAATTTATGGACCGATCGTTGGAATTGGATGGAGCCCATGGGTCGAGGCGGGAATGGGTGACCCATTAGCTATGGGCGGTCAGGGCGTTATAATGTTTTTGCTGTTTTGTGAATTAATTTTATTTTAGATAATTACATTTAAGCAATGAAATCTTTTTTTTTTGTAAAAAAATGATGATTTTTTTTTGTGCAGAATGACATTTTTTAAAAACTAAAAAGGTTAAATCTGGATCTATTAAAGATATATACCTAACTTTCAGATGGAAGATGCAGTCCATTATTCAAAATGACACTCTTTTTTTACCATTTGTGCTTTATTAAAAGATCAAGCTCAAAAAGACGAGGTCCAACAAACTTACAAAAGACTACATAACCAAAGTCCAACTTAGAAAAAAAACAAAGACATTACACATACACATGGGCTTCGAAGTCCATCAACCTTAAAGCTAACCATAACGAACCGCCGACCACACATGTCGGATTTTTACACGTAAAGGACACGTGTAAATCCCGCAGACAATGAGGAAAACACGCGTCCCACCGATATTTCCACCTTCCTCCCCCGGAGAGAGCGCCGGAAAAATAGAACGGAACCACTCTGGAGATACCTGTAATCCAACCTTCCTCGCCTGGGATCCTTCCTTCAGAAAGTTTCCATCGAAATTTCGAGATCTCATCCAAATCCCCAAGCCACCAACTACATAGTGAACCGTCTTCCTCCGGAAACCAACTCCAGAACCATCACGAACACACGACGGATCACCGTCAACTCCAAAGATGAACCAAGACTATGTTCCCCTGAACAGCACACGCAAAATCACGAGCCACATAGTCATGAACACTGACAAATCTGAATCTCTGGATTATAGATTGATAAAGAACGGGAAAATCTCGAAAAAGAACCAGAGATAGAGATGCTAAAGAAGTTATCCCTTCCTGGAATCACAAAGCTGGCGAAACCGATGCTAGAGGAGCCACCGCTTTCCAGAGAGAGTCGGATGACCACCGATGAAGAAGGTACGACACCGAAAACTAAAGAGGTCGGATAACAATACAGATTCACTTCGAACTTTTAAACAATACAAACAGACCCGACCGACGGTGGATGAGAGAGTCAAAACCGTTGGCCGGAAAAGCTAATCAGAACTAGAAAAATGTTCAAAATTATACTTTGTTTCTAAGGTTTCTTATTTTGGGGTTTGTTAGATTTAAGTTGCTTAAGAAATAAAAATGGTACCAAGGGTACAAACAAAAAAGTATATCAACAAGGAAACAAACAAGTCTCTGAAGTTGCGAAGCTTTTACCTTATTTTGTTTTTTTTTTTAACTAATTTTTTTTTTAAGAAATAAAACAACTATATGTCGACGAGTCTTTGACTTGTTAATCAAAACAATTTTTGTTTCAGTCAATTGTCGAACATACTATCGAAGAAGTATAAATGTATAATCTGTGAACTCGCAGTGTCAAAAATTTAACTTAATACAGAGTAACTGATATTAAAAATGCATAGTGGTGTGAATGATTTTTAATTCTTTGTCGATATCGATAATAAATTTCACTATAAATATATGGATGACTGAATTAATTTTTCATTTTATTTAAAGTACGTTAAATTTAACATTTTTTAATAATTAATTTAACAGAATTATTGAATAGCTGTGATACGATGAATCAAGCTGAAGTACCACCCCGAAGTTAGTCGGGTTGACTTATAATCTCTAACCACGTTGACCAACTTAAACTTGATTTTCCTTTCTAAACTTAAAGTTATTATATTCAGATTCCTAGTAAAATACTAAAAATCAGCAAGTAGATTTGTGCATTAACTAATATTGACAGTGATTCTCCCAGCTAGAAAAAGTTATGTATACGTGATTTGTTGTTAATTATTATTATTATTAGTTTTGCGGTTACTAAGATGTTAATTTAACCTGTTATCAACTTTGATAACCTTAATTTGTTCAGTCGTCTGTTTTGCTATACTTTCCTTTTGTTATGTCTACGGGTCTACCCTCTTCATCGATAACTTGTCTCGAGTTATATTTAGTTATTATATTATAAACCTCCGGCCCCAATTGCCTTATTGCTAATTTGTCTTTTCACTTTTTCTCCTAACTAAGAGAAAAATGTGCAATTATTGACACTATCGTATCACATCGCAAATATATATGCCCATGTATGATTGTCTATATGTATACATTTGCCGACAAATAGGTCGTGATATAAACATATAAGCAACGCTACCAATATTCTAAGCTTGTTCGTAGAAATTTATATTTATTGACATGTTGATAGACGGGATAAATAAATATATAAACATTGGCAAAAAGAATTAGTAATATAATTTCGGAAACATATATATAGCGAACTTTAGTAGGTTACCACATCAAATGTCGTTTTCATGATTGATTGAATACTGTGTACTGTCTTCTCAAGCCCTCGTGCCACATGTTCTTATAGAAACTGTCGGTGCACTTATATTACTATTATTTTTCTTATTACTATTTTTTATTTTAACGACCCGGAGAAGAAATATCATTAATTTCGACGCTTGATTAACAAAAACAACTTGATTGGTAAACTTTTTTTTGTCAATCTTGATTGGTAGACTATTTGCAAAATTCCAATTAAGAGATTAATACTAAAAGGGATATATTTCCATTTTTTATCTTGTTAAATATATTGTACTCAAAAAAATAAAATTTTCACCTAACCTTACTTTATAGTTATCAAAAATTTCAGCGGTTATGCAAAATTTATAACTGCTGTTTATGTCCGTTAGGATCGATTAATGATTTTTTTTCTTTATTAAAGAAAAAAAAACCAAGACGACGATAAAAGGGAAAACCGATGCAGTCAACAGATGATCCAAAGTCAGTGAAACGGCCCGTGAAGAAAACGGTGCATCATCTAAACATGGTAAAGGATTGAGTTACCAAACACACACACTACAAAACTAAGAGCAATTAGAACGAAAAGACCTAGAAAATAGGATCCTGGACACGATGCTTACATATTGTTTTTATGCATAGTATGTAAATGTCCTACATCTGTTTCTCAACATTTTAGAAGCCTCTTTAAAAAACAAGAGGAATTTATTGCTCCCCTCTATTTTATATTAAGTGTCATTTTAGTTTTTTTTTTCTTTTTTAAAATGGGTAATTCTATAATTCTAATACTATTTTATATCTAAATCTATTTTTACCATTTTGAATAACCAATAGATTCTTATTTAAATCATTTCATTTAATTATCATATATTAAATAAAAATATATTAATCTATTATACAATTTTAATATCCATAAAAAATGTTAAGGTGATACTTATTAAAAATGGAAAAAGTACATAATAGAACAATAACTAATACCTTGAATTTATTGTAATTTTTTCCTTACATTCATATAAAATTTAATCAGAATAATAAAATACAGTTATGTTCTTGCACATATCTTAAAAACGTAAATCTGATTAGTCAAATAATTAATGAAAAATATTCAATCAATAAAATAAATATAACCTTAGCTATGAATTGGGCACAGTTTTTTGGGGGCAAATCTAATATTTTATATCATTTTTCAAATTCATCTTTAGTTGATACTTAAATTCATAAATATTTTAAGTTTTTGATGAAAAAGATCAAACTAACATTTGGTAAAAATTGAGAAATCTAATTTTTTATTTTGTATCATTTTTCAAATTTATCTTTGGTTAATATTTAATTTCATAAATATTTTAAGTTTTTGATGAAAAAGATCAAACTAACATTTTTGAATTATTTATAAATGTTTAGTAATGACCTATAAAAGTTTATAAACTCAACTTTAGACGTCAAAATATTAAACCTTAAAATAATAATTACTAAACTTTAAATTCAAAGGTTAGAGTGTTTTTGAATGAGTGTATTTTAAAAAAAAATGAAATCCAACTTATAGTATTTTAGATAATTTCTCTAAAAAGGTGAAATCTAAAACAAGGTTGTTATGTAAACAAAAGATTAAATAAATGTCTAGAGTGATCCATGCACATAACCAGAAAAATAAAAACGAAAGTAGTTACTAGTAATAATTTGATTAATGATTAATAATGTGTGTGTTGTGTTTGGGTCTTAAACACAAAAGAACAACAACAAGTGGAGTGGAGAGAGGAGAGAGCACACCGGTTTAATGGGTCCCACACTGCTTCTCTCCACATAAAATTATTCATTTTGTAATTTAATTAATTTTTTTTCTCTGAATTTCGTAAAATATCGCCTTTTGGTGTTTTCTTTTTTTTTATTCCTCATCTACATAATTGCCTTTTAATCATCTCTCCATTTAAACTAATCACACACTCTGTCTCTCTCTCCTCTCTCACTAATTCTCTTCTTCCTTACGCGTTTGTGAAAAAAAAAAACTTAGCATTTGCAGCTTTGCCTCTCTCTCTCTCTAGGATCATCCTTTATTTCTGTGACTGTGAGCTTTCGGAGAGGAGAGAGAGGAAACAAAAAAAAAGGGTCGTGGCTTGCAGCTGAATCAATACCATCACCACCACCACATATACAATACACACACACACACACACACTATTCCTTTTTATTATATTTTCCATTTTCTTTTGTTCGGACTCGGAGAGAAGCAACCTCTGTTATGGACTTTGGATCTCTAAAAAAAAACAGAGCTTCTCTGAGTTAACCACACTCTGTTTCTCCCTCTCTCTCTCTCTCTCAGTCGATCTGTTGAGATCCCAAAGATTGTAGCGTCTGTGTTTCCGACAACATGAATACCGGTGGTCGGTTAATTGCCGGTTCTCACAACAGGAACGAGTTTGTTCTGATTAATGCCGATGAGAGTGCCAGAGTAAGATCTCTGTTTTTTTTTGTCTTTCTGGTTCAAAGTAACTGTCTTTTGATCTGGGTTTCTCTGTTTCTGTCTGAAAGTCTTTTCCTTTTTTTTTTGGTTCCTTTTCTTCTGGATCTGGGTTTGACCGGTTATAATCAGTTAGCATTCAGAGTTTTTGTTTGATTCTGCTAATTTTATCTAGAATTGTTTGTGTCGGTGGGAATGGATTGTCTTAATTCTACAAGTTAAGAGACTTCTCCAGTCAACAGTTTGTGTCTAGTTGCCGACACAAAGTGTAATCATTGAATCTATCAATCAATGTGAATAGTATAATTCATCTCAGAACTTCCAGAGATTTTGTGTTATTGAGTTGATTTTAAGTTGTGAATCTGGTGTTTTTTTTTTTCTGTTTGTGAGAGATCTAATTGGTAAGATTGTTTCGAGAGTCTTTTGAATTGTCATTTGAGCTGATGATTTTAAGTGGATGTAATTGTTGCAGATAAGATCAGTGCAAGAGCTGAGAGGACAGACATGTGAAATCTGCAGAGACGAGGTCGAATTGACCGTTGATGGAGAACCATTCGTGGCCTGTAACGAATGTGCGTTCCCTGTTTGTAGACCTTGCTATGAGTATGAAAGAAGAGAAGGCAATCAAGCTTGTCCTCAGTGCAAAACTCGTTACAAAAGGCTTAAAGGAAGTCCAAGGGTTGAGAATGATGAGGAGGAAGATGACATTGATGATATAGACAATGAGTTCGATTACATGAACAATGGGATTGGATTTGATCAGGTCTCTGAAGGTATGTCAGTCTCTCGTCGCCACTCTGGCTTCCCACAGTCTGATCTGGATTCAGCTCCACCTGGCTCTCAGATTCCATTGCTTACTTATGGCGACGAGGTAAAACTCTCATCCATTCATTATTAATCCAAAATTTTTATCTATAGCTTTCTCATATTCTTGGCTTTTGTGTATCACAGGACATTGAGATCTCTTCTGACAGACATGCTCTTATTGTTCCTCCTTCGCTTAGTGGTCATAGCCATAAAGGTCACCCGGCTTCTATCTCTGACCCGACCATTGCTGGTACATTCTTGGATCCTAAGTACTTAATTAGCAAAAGTTTGTTTTTGTCTATATGATTGGTTACTGAGTTTTGTGTAATTGCAGCACATCCAAGACCTATGGTACCTCAGAAAGATCTTGCGGTTTATGGTTATGGAAGTGTGGCTTGGAAAGACCGTATGGAGGAATGGAAAAGAAAGCAGAACGAGAAACTTCAGGTGGTTAAACATGAAGGTGATCCTGATTTTGAAGATGGTGATGACATCCCAATGTAAGACATCAACACACACAAAAAGTCTTTTGGTTTATATCTCTGTGATATTTTATGAATCTTTTCTTTTTTGGTAATCTTTTAGGATGGATGAAGGAAGGCAGCCATTGTCTAGGAAGATACCAATCAAATCAAGCAAGATTAATCCTTACAGGATGTTGATTGTTCTACGTCTTGTGATTCTTGGTCTCTTCTTTCACTACCGTATTCTTCACCCGGTTAAAGATGCATATGCACTGTGGCTTATATCTGTGATCTGTGAGATTTGGTTTGCTGTTTCATGGGTTCTTGATCAGTTCCCTAAGTGGTACCCAATAGAACGAGAAACTTACTTGGACCGACTCTCTTTAAGGTACTTGAAACACAACACTTCGACCATTTTCTTGAACAATTATTTTAAAATTTGTTTTGGTGATATAATTTTTCACTTTTTTGTTTGTTTGCAGATACGAGAAAGAAGGGAAACCATCAGAACTATCCCCTGTGGATGTATTTGTCAGTACAGTGGATCCGTTGAAAGAGCCTCCGCTTATTACAGCAAACACTGTCTTGTCTATTCTTGCGGTTGACTATCCTGTTGATAGAGTTGCTTGTTATGTATCTGATGATGGTGCTGCTATGCTTACTTTCGAAGCTCTTTCAGAGACTGCTGAGTTTGCGAGGAAATGGGTTCCTTTCTGTAAGAAGTACTGTATTGAGCCGCGTGCTCCTGAGTGGTACTTTTGCCATAAGATGGACTACTTGAAGAACAAAGTCCATCCTGCGTTTGTCAGGGAACGAAGAGCCATGAAGGTTACTACTAGCTCTTTGCTTCTTTATAATACTTATTTGAGTAGTAAGATGATGGCTTTGAATACTGATTTTGGAAGATTGTTTGTGGTTTTGACAGAGAGATTATGAAGAATTCAAAGTAAAGATCAATGCTTTAGTAGCAACGGCACAGAAAGTGCCTGAGGAAGGTTGGACTATGCAAGACGGTACACCTTGGCCTGGTAATAGTACAAGAGATCATCCCGGCATGATCCAGGTGAGTTCCTCAAAGTCTTTAAAACCTTTTTAGTGTAGTATGCTTTGTGTCTGAAACTTTACTTGTGTTCTTGTTAATAGGTTTTCCTTGGAAGTGATGGTGTTCGTGATGTCGAAAACAACGAGTTGCCTCGTTTGGTGTATGTCTCTCGTGAGAAGAGACCTGGATTTGATCACCACAAGAAGGCTGGAGCTATGAATTCTCTTGTAAGTTATATACTTTAAATACCTTTTAAAAGTTATTCTTTGTATGGTTTTTGACTCTTTTGTTATTTTTTGAAGATACGAGTCTCAGGGGTTCTATCAAACGCTCCTTATCTTCTGAACGTTGATTGTGATCACTACATCAACAACAGCAAAGCTCTTAGAGAAGCAATGTGTTTCATGATGGATCCTCAGTCAGGAAAGAAAATCTGTTATGTCCAGTTCCCTCAAAGATTCGATGGGATTGATAGACATGATCGATACTCTAATCGCAACGTTGTCTTCTTCGATGTAAGTAGTACAACCCCCACACTTTCCCATTGTATATTCTTGAAAGTTAAGTACATTTTCTAACTAATGAATCTTTGGTTTACAGATCAATATGAAGGGTTTGGATGGGCTACAAGGACCTATATACGTTGGTACAGGTTGTGTGTTCAGGAGACAAGCACTTTACGGGTTTGATGCACCTAAGAAGAAGAAGGCTCCACGTAAGACATGTAACTGCTGGCCAAAGTGGTGTTTCCTCTGCTGTGGTTCGAGAAAGAACCGTAAAGCAAAGACAGCTGCTGCTGATAAGAAGAAGAAGAACAGAGAAGCGTCTAAGCAGATCCATGCGCTTGAAAATATTGAAGAAGGTCGCGTCACTACTAAAGGTACATTACAACACCGTTTATATAACTCCTTTGGGTGTCAGAGCTTTTACTAAAAGTATAAAACCGCAACATTATAGGGTCTAATGTAGAACTATCAACCGAGGCGATGCAATTGAAGCTGGAGAAGAAGTTCGGACAGAGTCCTGTCTTTGTCGCATCTGCTCGTATGGAGAATGGTGGGATGGCTAGGAACGCCAGTCCAGCTTGTCTCCTTCAAGAAGCTATCCAAGTCATTAGTTGCGGGTATGAAGATAAAACCGAGTGGGGCAAAGAGGTACATCATTGTGTCCAAACATGTTCTTGTATTCATGTAATAGATTCTTGATTTTTGATGATGACCCTTTTGTGTTAGATTGGGTGGATCTACGGTTCTGTTACGGAAGATATTCTCACGGGTTTCAAGATGCATTCTCATGGGTGGAGGTCTGTTTACTGCACACCTAAGTTACCTGCTTTCAAAGGATCAGCTCCCATCAATCTTTCAGACCGTCTTCATCAGGTTCTTAGATGGGCTCTTGGGTCTGTTGAGATTTTCTTGAGTAGGCATTGTCCTATTTGGTATGGCTATGGAGGTGGTTTGAAATGGCTTGAGAGGTTGTCTTACATTAACTCTGTGGTTTATCCATGGACATCTCTCCCTCTCATTGTCTACTGTTCTCTCCCAGCCATCTGTCTTCTCACAGGCAAATTCATTGTTCCAGAGGTAATACAATCATTCTTGAGCTCTCAAAGTAGTTATTGTCCTAATGAATGAGTATGAATCTTTATGTACTCATTCAGTTTGTGACAAAAAAAAAAGTACTCATTCAGTTTTTTATTAGATGACGGTTTAGAGTTATGCACATAGATTATAGATTAAGAAACTATTTATTTATTTTTTACATTTTCTAAACAAAAACATTATAAATTATTCACCTAACCAACCAATAATGAAATAGACAGTAGAATATAAATGATCATATAACATATAAAATCTAATAAATTGAAAATTGAAAATTAAAAACGTCAAATAAAAGAATGATTATGTTTTAAAACCGGAATAACGGTTCTTGGTTCTTGATTTTGCAGATAAGCAACTATGCGAGTATCCTCTTCATGGCACTCTTCTCGTCCATTGCAGTAACTGGTGTTCTGGAGATGCAATGGGGAAAAGTTGGGATCGATGACTGGTGGAGAAATGAACAGTTTTGGGTCATTGGAGGTGTCTCTGCTCATCTGTTTGCTCTCTTCCAAGGTCTTCTCAAGGTTCTCGCTGGTGTGGACACTAACTTCACTGTCACGTCAAAAGCAGCTGATGATGGAGAGTTCTCAGACCTTTACCTCTTCAAATGGACTTCACTTCTCATCCCTCCCACGACTCTTCTCATCATAAACGTCATTGGAATCGTGGTCGGAATATCTGATGCTATCAGCAATGGTTATGACTCATGGGGACCGCTTTTTGGAAGGTTGTTCTTTGCACTTTGGGTGGTTATTCATCTATACCCTTTCCTTAAAGGGTTGCTTGGGAAACAAGATAGAATGCCGACCATTATTGTCGTCTGGTCCATCCTCCTGGCTTCTATTCTTACTCTTCTTTGGGTAAGGGTTAATCCGTTTGTGGCTAAAGGTGGTCCTATTCTCGAGATATGTGGTTTGGACTGCTTGTGATTTGATCCAAGGTTGGTTCCCACGGATCAAGAGAGGTCAGAGAGAGAGAGAGAGATTATCTACCCTCTTAAAAGACTACGTCATTGTGTTCATTAAACGATGAAACAAGAAAAAAGATTTCATTTTGTTTACGTGAATGTTATTTTTGCAAGAATGTGTTGTAGATATAGAAGAAGTTTGTTGTCTATTTGTTTTTGTTCTTTGGTGTTGAGAGAAAAGATTTGGCAAATTATTCTTTTAATTGAATATTTCTGATCTCTTTTGAATATTACTTAAAGAGGTGTTTCAGTCTGTCTGTAATCTTATTCAAAAAAAAAAACTTTGATTTATTTTCATGAAATAATGTTAGCTTTTCTGTTATCTTTTGAAAATTAGGGAAATTCTAACATGACTTCAAATTTGATGCTATTTTCAAATTTACCTTGATAACTATTTTCATAAATAAATCAAGTTTATTATGAAAAAAAATTGATTTTTTAAAATCGTTTATAAATACTTAACAGTAATTTATAGAAATTTATAAATTTAATTTCACCTCTTAAATATTAAACTCTAAACAATAGTTATTAAACATTTATAAAGTTGTCAAAAAAACATTTATAAATGATTTAAGAAAGTTAGTTTAGTTATTTCTTCACAAATTTATGATATTTTTTAAAAAAGTTATCTTTAATAAATAAATTTTTCAAAATGATCAAATTTGTGGTAAATTTAGAACCTTACCAAAATTCAGTGTAGAACAAAAAAAAGCTGGTTTCATTTAGTGGTTAATATTCAATTAACCTGTAAACCCTTTTTCTGACAGCAAGAAACCTATAAACCATAAGACCATAACCAACTGATATTTTGGTTCATTTGGTTCTTGGATTTTAGAGAAAGAGAATAGTTTTCTTATCCGGTTTGATAGGCCTTTTGTTTGCCTAACCACATATATTGATCCGAGGGCTAACTGATTGTATAGGCCCAGCACGGTGCAATCATTTTTGCAAACTACGGCATGAAAACGTGATTCGCTTTGTCACATCTCAAAAAGACTCGTGTCGTGTGTGTATATGCATATATGTCTACTGTTACTTCGGCTGCTGAAATATAAATGTGGAATCCGTAAGGGTTTGTACGTAGTGACACGGAAGCATAAAAGTTTTATGGAATGTTCTCAGATATTAATTATGAATGTGATATTTAGTTTGAATGTTGACTCTTTTTGGATTTGTTTGAAGAAAATAAAATAGTGGTTGACTTGTCGGTGTTGAGACGATGAGTCTTGTCCTACTTTTTGTTATTGTTGTTAGCAAAGTCAGCTTTTCTGCCACGTGTTAGACACGATTTCAGTTCTATGTTTAATGGTCGAGGCGTTTATTTGTCGACCCACAAAATATTTGTAGGTATGATGTATCTTTAATGCGTTGAATCTTAGTACCCATGAGGTTTTTATGTTTTCTTGATCAAGATAGTAGATTAAGTTTACGTTGCTGTAAAGACTTGTATAGATGGCCACTTGACGAGACTAATAATTTTCAGAAATATTGGGTTTCTTTGACTCTTTGAGAAGTGTAGTCGTCTATATTAACACAGGTTTGACATACCAAGACATACTTTGACCGTTACAAAAACTGAAGGATCACAATGCCGTGAATGTACATTTTCTTACTAATCTATAGCTCTATTCAACATAACCTAATAATTTCAGAAAATTTAGAATATGACTGAATAGGAGGTTGAGTTTAATACTCACCGTATCTTCCTTTTCAACTTAATTTAAAAAAAAAAATTCAAAAATTTAAGCTACATACATTGCTGTAACTTTTTCATTTTGAAGCTAAAATATAAGAAACTTGTATGAAACATTGGCGTGACTTAAAATAATGAGTTAGCTAGCTTTGAGTACCAGGGAACATATATTTTGTAGAATTTATGATGACTTTGGCTAACAGAGTTCAAAAGATTAGAAAGTACTATGATCTACCTAATATGAGCTATTGTTTATCTGTTAATGCGTAACTCTTAAATTATCAAATATTTTTTCTAAGTACTATCAGCATTATATATGAAAATTGTATGTATGTAGTAATTAAAATTTATCTTAACAATAATCACAAAAAGTTTGAGACTAATATATATATATATATATATATATGTATCTGTATAATGAGCTAGTTATATAACCCCATAGTATTTAGTGTTTCTATGGAGGGCCTGATGATAAGTCTGGATTTATGCTTGCATGCATTTACAGATAATAGATATAAAAATGATTTGATCGAGTTTTAAATTTGTTAAATAAACATTAAAGAATGTTACCCCTTTAGTGAGAACCTAAATGTAAATTCTGTTTCATTCATATATATCAACATGCAAATATAAAACACCCTGATAAATACAATGTATCAACTTAATGATTTAATATATATGGAGAGATGTAGCAGAGACGACAAAAGCATCACCTAAATAGTAGTAGATTTCTTTTTGTAAAGTCCAGATATAGTAGCTACGAGGATTGTAAATAGCACAGGAGAATCCAAATTTTCATGTCGACAACTTCTTTTCCAATTATATTTTCAATCAGATTTATTTTTGAGCGAAATATGTATTTTATTTGAAACGTAACAATAGAAGTAAAGGTATCATAAGTTACCAAGAAAAAAAGGAAAGGTTTCATATGCTTCCTTTTCATACATGATTGCGTCATCACGCGTTGTCGACAATCTCTAAATTATTTATATATATATATATATTATTTTCTTTAGATATAAAGTTAAGTTATAGATGCTCTGTACAATTAGGGCTGTAAGTATAATTTATTAGTTAACTAGTGGTGTGTCCGCGCGCGGAATATCCTTTCGAATGCTTCGTATGATTCTATTTAGAGATGTTAAATTTTGATGGTTGATACATGGTACCTAGAAGGCGTAGATTATGTTATTGTGTTTGTAGTTATTATGTATTGTTTCACATAATTTTTCTCTTCGTTGTTCATTAGGATAATTGTTTCTACTAAACTATAAGTTAGTAATTTGTTTTAGGAGAGATCACATTATGTAATTATTGTACTATATCTTTAGTAGAAATGGGAGATTTCTGCTTTAAAATGTTTAACATTAATTGGTCTTTATATTATTGTGTTGCTGTTTTTTGAATAGTAAATTTAATATAATGGCTAATTATAGGTTTATTTAGGTCAATAGCTGTGGATTAACATAGTTTGACAGTCGTATGGTTGACATGGTTGGATATGCAGAAGAGAAAAAGGTAGTTTCTTGTATTTTTTGAGTGGTTAACGAAGAAAACGAATAGTATGTGGTGAAGACAGGTAAGCATTTATATACATTGTCGTGAGGTTGGTTGCTTTAGTTTTGGTTGTTGATTAGTGGTTACCAGTAATTTTTTTAATATGCATGTGAATTTTAGAGCTTAGATTGTATGCAATTTGGGGTGACTGATGAAGGAGTGATAAGGCACGAAAACTGATTTATTTATTTGGGTTAAGTTTGGTGTATTGTACATTTGAAGCTGGATGTTCTATTGCATGTGAATATCGTTTATGCCATTGTTATTTTGTTGGTTTACTAAGTTCACACTGGACTCATTTTTTCTTGTCTGTTAACGTGTTTTTTTGTCACATGTGTTGTGTTTAGTAATTTTGATCTAATATTTTAGATTAGTGGCTGACCATATTTCGTATTTATTCGTATTTTTGTAATGAAATCTATCTTGCTGCTATAATATTTGTGTGTCTTTTCTTTAAGTTAAGCATTGAGTCCAACTTTCTAATGAACTCGGCCATGCTCAATTATAACCTCAGCTTCTACTTAGCCAATACATTGATAAACCAGACAATCATAAAAAGGATCCATTTAGGACGAAATGGTTTTTATGTGGATCTTAGAGCAAGTCAAATGGTAAGATATGGATGAGTATATAAACACTAAAAATAAAATAAAAAACAAAAACAAAAACCAGGAGAGAAACAATTGGAAAAGTTCAGATAGATTTTGGAATCTCGTACGATAATTTAATTGGCACGTGTCAATTTATCTTTGGTTTGGTTATTTTAAGAAAATATATTTAATTTAGTAAAAAGTTGTATTAGAATAATAGTATTAATTTGCAGAGCTCCCTTTGAAAAACTTTAGCGCTGAGAGTGCCATTGATGTATAATTCCTTACCAAATGCATTTTGTTACTGTTTTGATAAGTTTAACTATGAGACACCTTATTTTCTTGATCATCAAGGATTTAGAAGATAGGTCGCAATTTGAATGTCCTAGTGGTCTAATAAACTTAGTGCTCAAAATCACGTCCTTTCTAGTTAATTTGTTAACTAAGAAAGTTTTAAAATTCGATTTTTTTGAGCTGCATGTGTTAGCTTGTGAACTAACTTATAGATGAGAAACTGAGTTTGTATATTCATTTTTTCAAGCTGTCTGTGTTTGTATGGGAAATAACAAAGAAATGATAACTTCCATACTTTTTAAGTAAGGTTTTGGCCCAATAGGTTTCTTGGTGACCAAGCCAAGAAAAAAAAAACAAAAAAACGACTTTAAAATTATTCCTAGTCGGGAGATCGTAGATAATTTATTGAAACTTAAAGAAGATAGAAAGGAAGGAAGAGCAGTAATGGGCATTCGACTTGATCACTCCCAAAGCTATAAAACTAACCAGTACGTGTTTTTTTATGTTGCGGACATCCTCCTTAAGTGTTTCACCTTCAGCTGTGACTCCTCCCCAAACAGGCTCTTCATGAACGCCACTAATGGCCCATGTTGCCTCCTCTGTCACTCCACAAGCTGCCAATCCAGGGTGGTTTAGTTTTAAATACTCTAGCTCCAGGCATATCATCTTTAGAGTTATTATCAGCCCCCCTGCACATGAACAATATAAAAGGCTGAAGACCTAAGAACAATAAATTGTGGACATTACCAACTGTTTAAACTTACTTTCCAGCAAAAGTTTGGGAGTGGTGGACGTTGGTTGCGGTCGTAGATCTTTGATATTGTGAAGGACAAATGCTTTGAAGAGAAGTTGATTGGTAAAAGCTTCAACTGAAAAGTGAAGTTGCTTCCTAGCAAATCCTTTAAGCATTGTAGTAGCGGTCTTTGATTTGGTTAAACCACACCTGAATCATGAACAGAAATGTTGTTTAGTTTTTTCTGTAGTTATGTTTGTAGAGAGCGTTACCCTTGAACTTATGGAGGTATCCGTATTAGTTACCGTAAGATGTGCAACATCTGAATAAATGAGAGGTTGCAGGGACATCGAGGAAACACCTGCTAAAAAATCATGGGCATGTGCAAGGAAAAAACTAATCTGGTCAGTGCGTTAGAATTCAAGCAAGAGAAGTAAAGGAAACACATCAAAACATCTGTGCAGTTAAAGACTCATATATTATATACACAAATGCTGCAATCGTACAATTGTGATTATAGATTTAACTTTTTCCAATCTTGAGGTGAATGTAGGAGTTTCGTCTAAGTTTATGCTTCTTTCTATATTATTCTTTGAACACCTTATGAGTCATTCTATTGCTATTTACAGAAACGTTAGCAAACACACTCCTTGGTTGCGAAGTGTTAACTGTTTTTTTTCCAACTATCTCTTCTACTCCCTTCACTTCCATCTAGAATCAAGACTCTAATTTCTAGCTAGTATCTACCTCTGAAGGAGTCCTAGAAGTATGCAGATATTAAGGAAGAATAAGAAGAAGACAGTGAAGATTTTGCCATCACCATGCAGTCTCCAAAATCTCTTTAAAATTGGTATGCTTGGCTGTCCACTTTGATCTTGCTTGGATCATTGTACACCTCTGCGAATCTCATGCCTTTCTTTCCAAGTAATCGACCGCTGTGGCCTTCTTGCTGGCTCATCGCCTTCACCGGCCTACCTGCTCACACAGAAACAAAACTCAGACTTTTCATGGTACCAGCATTGGAGATTCCAATTTTGCAAGGGTTAGCCTTTTCAAGAGCTTTAACATGAGCGAGCATCAACGAAGTAAGGGACATCTATGTAGTCACGTATGAAAGTCCCATCAAGAGTCTTGTAGTCTGTTCCTTTAAATATGCAGACAAAAACAAATAAACACCAAACAGAGATTGGTATGTGTGAATCTAATGACACAAAGTAAAGAGAGCAATAGTTACCTGTAGACCAGAAATGATGCCTCGTCCAGCATCAAAGAAAGCACCAGAGATCCTTCCATGCTCTCTGATTTGATAGCAAGACGATAAAATGATCTAAGCCGTCTTCTGCAACTCCATATAAAGTGTTTGAGGAAACTGAAGAAATGAAGGAAGCTGAAAGAATGAAGATGTTGTCGATTCCACGATTGAATGCCATCATTAACCTCTATCAATTAATAGACGGAGAGTGGAGCATTAAACTAATTTCATCGGTTATAAACATCCGACAGCAGTGGAAAGAAACGAAGGTCGAAAGGTTTCGGTGGTGGGCCTGCTAACCTATTTTTGATAAACTATTATAAACTCGAAATAAATTTGAATGGGCCAACGACTTTACTAATCTCGCTTCATGTCGGACCAAAACAGAAACCCAGATATGAAAAAACAAAGCCCAATCCAAAAACATCAACGAATGACAGGATACCAAGTGTTTTAATTCCCCCAAAGGAGAGAAAAAAGTCTCCTTTATTAGATAAGATTATCCGTACAAAATCTCTGAACATTTTCAGTTAACTAGTAATATTAAATTAATATCACTTTTTCCTCGCACATCCTTTAGATATAAAACTTTCAAGTTGCGATACCCAATTGTATGGGTGGGCATTCGGTACCTATTCAGATTTTGGTTCGGATCTATTTGGGTTTCGTTTTTTGGGGTCAAAAATTTCAGTTTTATTCGGATATTTCTAAATTTCGGTTCGGATCTTTGCGGTTCGGTTTGGGTTCGGATAACCCATTTAAATTATTTTTAAAATATGAAAATTCATTATATACTTTAAATTTCTCAAAATCTATAAAAAATAATATATTACATATAAATTTGACTAACATATGTCAAAATACCTAAACTTAACATAGAAATTGGTTTGGTTTAAATATTTGGATAGATAATCAATAGATATTTCAAGTATATTTGGTGTTTTAAATATACTTTAGCTATTTTAAACATTATTATTTAACTATTTGTATATAATTTTCACGTATTTTGAAAACTTAAAAGTACTTTATATATTTTGGATGTTTTTAATATACATTAAATCTAAAAATAAGTAATATATTTAGATATATAAATCTATTTCAGGTACACTCAGATACCCAAAATATTTCGGTTCGGGTCGAGTTCGGTTTTATGGATACCAAAATTTTGAACCCGTTCGGATATTTAATTAATTTCGATTTAAATTCGGTGCTACTTTTTTGAATCGGGTTCGGTTTTCCGAATTCAGATTTTTTGCCCAGCCCTACCCAATTGTCATTTGTTGAGGATATAAACAAGTGGCAACAAATCTTTTAACTCGAATTAAACATAAGTGGTAACTACTACTCCTAAAGACATGAAGATGCATTAAATGTCCACAAGTTATGAACCAAATAAAATAAATTCTATCAGATATATACGATTTTGGTGTCTTTGTGCACCAACTGTATAATTAGTTTTATTGTAGTCATTTATTTGCGCACTTGTGATATCAGGTTTAGGCTTTAGCTAACCAAGTTTTTGATACGATATTTTACTTTCTTTCTTCGTTTTTAATTACTTGATGTTTTAGAGAGAAAAACCAATTTCAAATTACATAATGTTTTCAATTTTCAATGTAGATTATTAACTAGTTTTTATACTATATAGTTTTTATATTTTGTACTCTATTTTTCTATTGATTAGTTATGATTAGGTAAACAATTAATAAAGATGGTAAAGATGATGTCCTCACCTAAAAAAATGTCAGTTTTTGCTATACATATAGAAGAGTTTTGCCGCAGTAAGATTTTCTTTCCTAGTTTCAGGATACGACATATTCTAAGAACGCAAAATACAATGGTGGATAAGTTTGCACGTAGTGCGAGGAATTCTCCTTCAGCTATGTTATATGTCTGTTCTACGTTTCCGGTTTGGTTTTCCAAACCGGTGATTTTTTAGTAGAATAGAATATTATTGTAAAAAAGTGTAAACAATTAATGATATTTTAAAAAAAGTATATGATAAAATATTTTTAATCTCTGTGTCTAAATCTAAAACGATATTTATTAAAATGGAGGGAACATTTAATTTATTGAACATGTCAAGTTGATGTTAAAGGTATTAATAAAAATGTACATTATATCCTGAACTAATTAAGTTGATCATGCCTTCTTAATGCGAATTAATGTAGTTATAGAATTGCAAGTTGAATGAATATATCCTTATAATAATCTTTATGTTTAATCGCCGTGTTAATGCGAATTTAACCAGGGATTAGGTTAGGCGATAGGCACAAAGATTTATGTAATAGTCGTTGGGTTTCCGTATGTGGATCGATCTCATCTTTTGGACGTCTTGGTTAGAGTCTCTCTAGGTTTATTTTATTCTCCGATAGTGCAATAGACATTATTAAAATGCAGTTGGTATCAAACTGGGAATATAGTTTAAGATCTTTTTTTTTTAAGAATTGACAGGTACTGAAAAGCTTTATCCAGATATAGTCGTGCTCGTACAAAATTTTTAGTTAATAGTTAACTAAAATGTCACATCATAACAATCAAGTTTTACAATTTATTTTATATCTTAAATTCTATTACACTTTTGTTAATCTGAAATAATTTTTTGTGGCTGTTTAATTAACCGAATACTAGATAGTTTTGTTACTTTTGAGCGATACGAAAGTGCATTCACGTGTAAAAAGGTAAAAATATCACCTACGCCAACTTGTGATACACTTTGCTTATTAGATTGCTTGAAATAAAGTAAAAAACGACACCATTTCAAGATAGTCCTCAAGTTACTCCCACTATAAAATAAAGATAGTTAATACTTAATAGTGTGATCAGTGTAGAACCTAGGAGTATCTCTGAAGTCTAAACCATTCTATTCCTGGAAGCAATGTGGACAAAACTATAGTTTTACAGACTTTGAAGTTTTATTATTATTCACAGTCAATAAATTCTGGATTAAGTAGGTTATGTAGTTCTGTTTCAAATGTTATTGTCAATAACAAAGAAAGCAAATGTTGACAAAAATATATGACTAAATTAGAATCCTAAAACAGTTATCCAGTAAAAGTTGTTTTTTTTATTCGTTCACTGTAGCTTCAATCAGTGACGAATCCAAAATGATTTTTGACTGGGTGCCCACAATGTAAATTTTTCCAATATTGATATGTGTATTAGTGTATATATGAAATTAGGCTGAAGAACACACTATCTTTTGAAAATATTACTGGTGTACATGTGCACCTCCTCCTTACTAGCTCTGCCCCTAGCTTCAATATTCTCTAAATGGAAATCCAAACCCCGAAATTTTTATTAATGGGAATCTAATCTAAATAGAAATCATACTAATATTTAATAATTATTGTTCTTAGCTATTATTATGTTCCATCATATAATACGTATAGATATTTTAAGTTTTGCATTTATCATTTATCCAAAAATTATTTTTTAAAAATAAAACTAAAGAATGAACATGTAATGTCGTTGAACAACCCTCTCCATTGTATAAGATGCCTAAGCATATTTTGTTTGAATAATATATTAAATATATGAAGTAATAATGGTAAAATACATAAGCCAAAATATATAAAAAAGAAGCGGTTGACAAAAATCTCTCTGAAAAATATATATTCTTTCTGTTTCACAAAAAATATCATTTTAATAATTTTATACATATTAAAAAAATAATTGAAACTATATATGTTTTTATCAGTTATATTTATCTGACTGATATTATTTGAGATAAATCAAGATAAAAATAAAAATAAATTATATTGGAATTTTAAAATGATAAAAATACCAAAATGATATTTTGTGAAAGTATGAGATAGAGAGAGTACGATATATATGCAGAGAGTATGATATATATATCAGTATAACTTGACGAACGAAGAAAAAAATCTAACAATCATCTTTTTTTTTAACGTCTCTGACAAATAACAATCATCTTTTAAGTTGAGGTTGGAAAATGTATGAAACATTAGATTGGAGCAAGAAAATTGGAAACGAAAATATTTCTGGGTCAAACGGTCAAAGATAAATAAACAGAAGGACGAAGTTTGAAACACGTGGGCCGTAGGTACGGCCCAAAAACACACGTTCGTCGGCCTTTCACCACCGACACCGTCCAAACCAAGCCTTTAACGTCGGCACGAACCACCACCAGACTCGTGCGAGAGACGCGCTTTTGTACAGCAGGGCTTCTCTCTCAACTTGACCTTCAAGTTCACCGATTAGACAAATAATAATATTTCATTTAATGATTTACCTATTTTTGAGCAATTCATTCTTAAAGTAATTATAGATCACCGAACATAAATACAATAACTAATATCAGTGTATTAATGTCTCCATATTTTAATAATGTTTATATTCTTCTTGTTTCAAAAAAATATATGCTTTGGAGATTCCATTTTCCACACATATAGTTAAAAACATAGTATTCTCTCTATTTCTAAAAGATTCATATTCTGAAAAAAAATTTCGTTTCAAAAAAATACATCTTTTACATTTTTAATGTATTTATTAACAAAAATTTATACATTTCAAAAAATATAATTGTATCTATTAAAATCTTATTGCTTAAGATTTTTTAATAAATGTGAAAAATCTAAAACATACATCTTTTATAAATGGAAGGAGTATTAACTTTCAATATAATGTAATTTATGTGACTATTTTTATTTTTAATTTAAACCAATGTGACCTTAATAAATATAATCTTTTTTGAAATTAAAATTTGAATTATCATCTAATAAAATACATAAGAAATGTAAAATATATGTCGTTTTAAAAAAAATATTTTATGTGAATAGAGTAATATTTTGATTTACTTTGCAACTTGTCTAATTAATAATAACACTATATTGCTCTAGAATCCCCTCCCACCTAGAGCTAAACCCTACCAATATATCATTTACATAATTAGTTTAAGACCACTAGGTTCGTTTAAATTTTGACTAACAGTTCACTTACATGTCGATGCAATTAAATATCACCCACAAGTTGCGAATGTCCGTTTCATATATCCAATTCATATTGACCAGAATTATCAAAACCAAGTTTCCTTTCGTTAGTATAGTTCACTTTATTTTATAATATACAAACAAATTAAAAGTGTATTGTTTTTCATTCACACGACCGAAACAGAGAGCAGCCGACTCTTTCATTTGGCGGCGCTGAGCTAAGAAAAGGGTTTTACACAACAAAAATATTTGTATATCTATCAGCTTAAACCTTATTCTTTTGTCTTTAAAACGTCTGATAAAACTCCTGTCTCTCTCTGCAAAGTTTTCTTTCCCTCTAAGAAAAAAATATTTTTCTTTTTCGTTTTTTTATTTATTTGTTAGTTTATAAGCTTCAAGTTTCAGACAAGGATTAGGAGAAGAGATTTGTATGTGTGCCTTAAAAGTGGCAAATCAGGAAGATAACGTTGGTAAAAAAGCCGAGCCTACCACTCGAGAAGATGATGATCATGGGACGTTATCTGACATCGATCAATGGCTGTACTTATTTGCGGCGGAAGACGACCACCTCCACCGTGATAGCTCCCTCACGCCACAGTCCTCGTCTCTTAGTATTAGCAGAGAGAAGGAGATGTCTGCGATCGTCTCTGCTTTGACTCATGTCGTGGCTGGAAATGTTCCTACTCAACAATACGGTGGTGGTGGTGGCGGCGGTGGAGAAGGGACGTCGAATTCTTCTTCTTCCTCCGGACAGAAAAGGAGGAGAGAGGTGGAGGAAGGCGGTGGCGGAAAAGCGGTCGAGGCAGCTAATACTTTGACGGTTGATCAATATTTATCAGGCGGTAGTTCTAGTTCCAGAGGTAAATTTTGCTTCCTTTTTTAGTAACATGTTCACACGCGTGCACCATCGGATTAATGTTTGAATTTATCTCACTTGTATGTTTATATATAAAAGAATGGTAGATTCTCAAAATCTAAAAAAAACTTCTTTTTTTTCCCTTGATTTCGTTAAAACTTCAAATGAATCGAGATTTTGATTTTGAAAGATCATTTATCATCAAATGTTTTTAAATGAATTTGTGATGTATAGTATGTTATTATACACATCAAGTGTATGATTCACATCATATAAAGTTATAAACACACAAAATCTAAATATTTGCTCTTTTGTTGTGTTCTCTCTTTGTTTAATTTTAATGAAAAGTTGTTCTTTTTTTTTGATCAAATGAAAAATTGTTCATTTGTTTTTTGTTTTTTTTTTTAAGAAAGGGTTTAAGCTGTTCCCTAAGCTGTTCATGTGAGTGCAACGCAATATACAAAAACAACATAAAGAATAATCACAATGTTTTTTTTATTTCCTCTACAAATTACATGAATTCTTTCGTAAATGAGGTGAAACCTCTATAAATTAATAATGTTGGGACAACACCAAAACTATAATTTTTTATTAATTTATAGAGATTATTAATTTATCGATATACTAATTGAACAAAAAACTCAATTTGAGACTATAAAATTATATTATTTTATAGAGATTTTTAGTGTATACTAATTTATAGAGTATTAATTTAAATAGGTTATACTGTATTTTCGAACAAATCGAAACTAGTAATTCATGTATGGGAAGTGTTGTCAGAAGAAGATATGAAATATAAATAAGAATGAAAGTATACTTATTTTTTTTTGCTTTAAACAACGAAAGTGACTTGATTGTCATAAGACATACACTTTGGGATTGTAATAGTAGTCGGATAATTAAGTAGTGATGATGATAGGCCAAAAGAATCTATTTCCACCCCATTTGCATAAAGAGTCGTTTTCCACTTGCATTTTTAGTTTTTCACTACTTGTTTATTGTTTTTTGTTACCCATTTGGCCTCATCACTTTGTCATAATCGCTCAGCACTTTATAATATCATTATTCGAGACATTAAATTTTCAGTTATTTTTAAAGAGTGATTCGAAACAAAAGTGAAATATTATATGTTTTTTTGTTTGTTTGTTTGCAGTGGGAGAAGCTTCGAGCAACATGTCAGGTTCAGTCCCAACATATGAATACAGAACTACAACAAATGCTAATACCGAAACGTCGTCGTCTAGTGGGGACCAACCTCGAAGAAGATACAGAGGAGTGAGACAAAGACCGTGGGGAAAATGGGCGGCTGAGATTCGAGATCCTTTCAAAGCGGCTAGAGTTTGGCTCGGTACGTTTGATAATGCTGAATCAGCTGCACGAGCTTATGACGAAGCTGCTCTCCGATTTAGAGGCAACAAAGCTAAACTCAACTTTCCTGAAAACGTTAAACTCGTTAGACCCGCTTCAACTGCATCAACGCAACCTGTGCTGCAAACACCTGTTCAGAGACCAACCCAGTTAAGAAACTCGGGTTCTACAAGTGCCCTTTTGCCTATAAGACCTGCCTCGGATCAAAACGTTCATTCTCAGCCGTTGATGCAATCGTACAACTTGAGTTACTCAGAGTTGGCTCGTCAACAACAACAGTTTCAGCAGCAGCATCAACAACCTTCTATGGATTTAAATGATCAAATGTCATATCCTTTGCGTTTTGGTCACACCGGAGGCTCAACGATGCAGTCCATGTCAACTTCTTCGTCTCATTCTCGTCCCCTGTTTTCTCCAGCAGTGGTTCAACCAAAACCAGACTCAGCTAGCGAAACCGGTTATCTCCAGGATCTACAATGGTCATCAGACAAGGTTGGTAATAATAATAACAACTATAAGAATAGTCCATCCTCATGATCGAACGGCTTTACTTCTTGTTTTTTTTTTCCTTTAGTATAGTGTTATGTTATAGACAAGAGAAAAAAAAAGATTAGTTATAGCTTATTATAGTGTTTAGGTTTTTGTATTATTTTTTTTTCTTTTCAGTTTTATCATAATTTTGTATAATAATTCGTTGTAAAAAAATCATAAGGAAATAGTGGAAAAAATTAAGAGTTGTGTTTATGCTTTAAAAGGTTCCCTAATATCACACACAAAAGGGAAAGAAAAATTCGAAGGTATCATGTATGCGAACTGTGAAGTTGTGAACCAAACAAAGACAACAAAACTATACGAAAGAATTTTAGGACAGTGACAACAACTTGGCCCATTTAGGAAACACCTGGCCCATAAAGTTGATGTCTTTGGACTATATTGTTGCGGGAGAATTTGATTATGATTGTAACTATCGTGGAAGAATTCAAGTAGGATTATGAATATTGATTGATAAAAGTTATTTTTAGTCAGGAAGGCCCTTTCTCAAAAAAAGTTATTTTTAGTCTAATCTGTGGATTATTCAAGAATAATTTCAGATCCCCCATCCCAAATATTTTTCTGGTTATCGTCCAATTATTTTTTAGAGAATTTGCTAACTTGTCTTATATGTACCGTAATATTATGACATGCAATATTCATATATATACACTTCATTTTTTGTCTTGCGAAAATACTATGAAAGATAAGATTTTCTTTTGGCATCATGAAAGATAAGATTACTGTACTGTTAAATTCCGTATATAAAATAAATTTTGTGATTTTTAAAACATTTACATGAACGGATGAGTATTCTCTAAATCTCTAATATTATTTTCTTACGCTAATTCTCAGGAGAATGCGTAATATAATGACAACAAAAGAAAACATAGAAAGAGATGAGAGAATCTCTTTCCGTCTCTTTTCTCTCTTGTGACTTCTCATTTCTATGTATCAACATTTTGTTTTCCGTGAGTGAATTAGTTAGATAAGCTTTAATTACACTTTTCGGTGATGTATAAACCTTATTTATCATCAAAAGTTTTTTATTTTTTTTTTCCTTGACCCATGTAGATGCAATAGGTTTTGTTTGGTTCTAATTAGGAATCAAGCATAGATTTGTGACTTTTCAAATCTTGGTTTTTTAATGAAATGTTTTAATGCAAGTATTATAACTGACAATATATGAAGTATTTTTACAAGAAATGAAGTTTCATGCTACAAAAGAAAGACTAATTCTATTCATCGTTTGATTGTCATAAACAATATCTGTGCACAAAAATAGATATATACAAGGCGTCATCGGTCTCCATTTCTTATATGTGGAGTTCTTCCGCATTTCTTATATGTAAATTTTAAGGCACGATTAGCAGCAGTTGATTTCCATCTGGTTCTAACTACAGCCATAGCGCTGTTGGCGTTGGTGAAACTCTGTCTGAGCTGCTCTCTGCAAGCGGTCGCCGTCCTCAACCGGGACCGATCTCTTAAAGCAGTCGCCGTCCTGAGCCGGGACCGATCCCGCAATATCTTGGTACTCCAAGCGGTCCAACACCACTAAAGCTTCCGATATCTTGGTACTCTAAACCCTTCTGATCGCTATGCCGGTGGTTGTGCCACTGTTCCTTACGGAACTCCACCCCATTATGGTACAGTTTCTTTGTTTGATCCTCATTATTTCACTCAAGTCTTTGTTTGTTGTGATCCTATTATTTAACTCAAGTCTTTGTTTGCTCTGATCCTTACCATGTGCAGTGGGAGATGGTATTTTCAGGTTTACATTTCTGAAGGAGGACCAGCGTTCAATATCCCCTAGGACCTGTTTAGTCTGCCCATTGATCCCACCCTAACTTCATATCACCAGTACAACATTACGGTGTCGATTAAAAAAGTTTTAGAACCCAATCTTCCTGCATCAATAGTCTCCAAGTTGTACTCTCAGGAAAAGATAACTAGTGACATTTAATATGTGGTACGTGTTTATGCAAATCGGGATGGTTGCTAGATCTCCAGAAGATAACAAAGCAGTCATACTAAAAACTGATAGGCTGAACAAAGGATCGGTTTACCAAGGCGTAATGAAATCTAAAGCACGTAACTAGTACCAATTTCTGTTTTATATTTCTACTAAAATATGCACTTACCTAAAAAGAACAACAAAAAACGGTTGTTTCGTTACATGGCAAATCTTTCTCTTCATCCTGGGAGATCAGAGCTACCATTTCTACATTCAAATACACAGGTTTGTTGAGGATTGAGTTTTATACTTCATAGGTTGTGGAATTAATGCCACTTTGTGAACTGTATGACAAGGTATATTAGTTTTTTCTCACTCTCTCTCTGCTAGGCCGTGATTTTGCAGCCGCTTGGTGATAAAGGAATCTGCGTTATTGGTGGAAACACGATTAGATGCTTCAAAGTCTACTGACCAAGTTATGAATTTTTTTACTTATTTACATTGTTTGTAGCTTAGAAAAACTAATAGGACAAGTAAAAGAGTTGGCTCGCTCATTATGTCTAGGCTTACAATTTCTTCAATTGAGAGAAGCTAGATGCAAAACTGGGGAAGTTTTTTATTGGTTCAGCTTATATTTCCCAAGAAACAGATCGCAGTAAGTAACCAGGTCCGTAAAGCAGAGAAAATTCTTCAAAAGCATCGATCAGTTCAAAGAACTTATCAATGCGTGTGTTACACGAAGCGGAAATGTAAAAATAGCTTCAACAAGTCATCAACTGAACACTTATACATTATTTTTTTCAAGATAAACCAGTAATTTTCTTCACAGGATAAACTTCAAAGTGTTGTCTCAATGTACAGATGCATTTCGTTTGTGGCTGCCATTTTATGTGATCATGCAAGAGACTAACAAATCAGTGGACATTATGCTGAATGATGTCTCTAGACTGGTTTGTGAGATGAAAGAACTGGTGCATCCAATGTATGTGATGAAGGAAGGATTATCTGATACAGAACAAGCTTATGGGAGGACAAAAAATGGCTTCCCATAGATGTTCGTATTTTTTTTTAAGTTTTGAGCTTCCACACGTAGATTTGATTTATGCTTGCATCCTGCTCGCATAATCTTTGACTCACAATTTTAGAAAAGCTTATGTTGTGTGATTATTATGATTTAAACTTATCAAATAAAGGAAGAGGGTCTCATCAGACCTTACTATTGGCACACATGTTTCTTTCTCAATAGGTTTGCAAGTAATTCGTAGGGATTTCACAAATATGTTTGCATGTTACTATCTTTTGGCAATATCTATTTTGATCACTTGACCATATGTCTTCTCTTTTAGTTTGAAGGAACTTGAGAAAAGTCAGAGAAGCCTAAGCTTCGAAGCTAATTTATGAGGCATAACAAAATACACATGCAAAAGATTAGGAGGAGAGGAGTTCACAAAAGTGTTTTTGCAGCAAAAGAGAGGGAGGGAGGGAGCTAGAGAGAGTTCACCTCATGACGTTTATTATGAACTCTGCGAGGTCCACAAAGAGACCCCAAAATAGGAGTAGTTATGAGAAGAAAGCAACAACATCAATGGATATGATAAACAGAAAAAGAAGATAACGAGTGAGCACCAAAAAAAATTACTAGACATAGGTTTACAAGAAGATCCGAAGTTCGACTGCTGGGATTGTGAAATCACATGTTGTCCAACTCTTTATTATCCGATTAGTACGATATTGTCCACTTTGGGATTTAGTTGCATGCCGCATGGATTTACTTTTGAGCTCCTTCCCAAAAGACCTCGTACTAATTAAAGTTGAACATCTCTTTATATATTAGACACTCCTTATCTAATTTTCCAATGTGGGACTTAGTTTGATATCTCACATTCTCCCCCTCAAACTAAGGATCACATTCATCTCGTGTCCTACAACTGACTTCCAGAATCAACTGACTGCCACACACACACCTGTCATTCCTAACTCATAGGATATACCATTCATCTCTCAAAGGGTATTTAGGTCTTTTTGCAGATTTCTCGTCAACCGCTCTGGTACCAATTATTGGGATTGTGAAATCACATGTCCAACTCTTTATTATCCAATTAGTACGATATTATCCACTTTGGGCTTTAGTTGCAAGCCCGCATGGATTTACTTTTGAACTCCTTCCCAAAAGACCTCGTACTAATTAGAGTTGAACAACTCTTTATATATTAGACACTCTTTGTCTAATTTTTCAATGTGGGACTTAGTTTGATATCTCACATCGAACTGGACTGGTAGATGAAGCAGTCCAAAGAATTGGGGCAGAAAGATTGCGGTTTGGTTCCAGAACTGGAAAGCCAGGTGGAAGAACACATAGCTCGAGCATCTCTACGAATCACTAAGCCATGAGTTTGATGCTGTCTCTGAAATTCTAAATAAAAGAAATTGCCACAAGAAGAAGTATTAATTTCTCTCATTGTTCAGTATACAACCTTTCAATTGCCATTTACTTTAGAGTTACTTTACACCCTTTGAAATTGCTTATACAACTAAATTTGATATAAGAGAGAATACTTTGATGATAAGTTAGCTAAATCAGCTCTCTGTTTCATCTCTAGCTTACCTCCATGGTTATTACCCTGTTCAAAGATTGTTCTAATGAAAAGGTTTGCCCAAAAAAAAAAGAGAATCGTTTGAGCAAGGAGAAGCAAACACGGGAAAAATCTTCCAGGCAATATCAGTTCAGTTCCCACACAAACAGATCGCAGATTGGTCCAGAATTGTAGCTTTGATCCATATTTCATGCCATGTTTTCGTTTTTGGTCTTGGTTTTGGTTTAAGTTGCTCCCAAAAAATGGGCTCTCTAGGTTCACATGCTTCCTTGCTATTTACATTATTAACTCAGCCTATTCTCTAACCAAGTAACACTTATGTACAAGGGGTTTACAGTGCAGATGCGTGGTTGTATTTTGAAATAGTGAACTTCTTGTAGGTTATCAAAAGATAACTAAGTCCAGGAACCTCCAGCTCCGACATCTCCTGGTACAGAAACTTCTTGTAGGTTATCAAAAGATAACTAAGTCCAGCTCGAGCATCTCTGTAAGCTTCTTATGCCAGTTATTATGTTTTTAAAACAAATGGTTCCTCTTTTCTTTTTTTCTTTTTTTTTCAAATGGTGCCTCTTGTTGTTGTAGTGAGAAGGTATTTATTAATAGAGACAGCGAGGAGATGAATCTTCTTCAGCTGTTTCAATTATCCATAATGGCAACAGTAATGATTTGAAGACAAATGGGAAATGGTATGAAACTTTTCACATGTAATACTTCTGCGGAAGCCGAGCATTTATCCATGCGCAACAAGCACCTCATAAGCGTGTCTACTATTTTTTCGGACACAATCCTGTTCTTGATCAATACAAAATAGTCTGTAATGTTATGATAGCCTCGTTATTTTTTCAGAGGATAATCTCCGAGTATTGGGTGTTCGTACTGGAACCCGGAGGTTTTTGGAAAAAAGTTGAGTACGATGATCAACCTCACCTTCCTGAAAGACAAGGACTCTGCATCAACGGAGTTATATATATTCCGGCTTCCAGTCATAAATGTCGCCATAACGTTATTGTTTTGATGTTAGGTCTGAAAAGATCCGTGTGATCCAAGCACCCCATGCAGTGTCTCAGTTTTGTAAGTCCTTTGGTTTCATAGAACATGGTGGGAACCAGCCATCTTTGATTATACACATATTAGAGAAACGGGGGTCTCAGAGTTGTGGGTCTTGGAGGTGGATGGTGGAATATGGTCGAGGAAGTCTCTGGTTTTGAAGCCTTGTCAGAAGCATCTAGTGGATGAAATTAACATTATCAATTTGATTGTTCATGGAACGGCTCAGAACAATGAGGTTATCTTGGCATTGACTTATCCTTGTTACCTTCTCTATTATGATCTGATAAAAGAATGATTTGAGAAAGGTTAGTATCATCAAAGAAACAACACGGGACGTATAGCTGTCAAATGGGCGGGTCGTCCAATGGTTACCCGCGTCCATATATAAAATGGGATTAATGTGGACAAACCCATTTTTTCCATGGGTTTTGATGGGCATAATTTGGGAAACCATTTAAATGATGGTCTTTAATGGTTTTGGGCTTTATGGACATGGGCTGTCCAATAGATTTAAAAAACTAGGGTTCCAAACAAAAACCGAGTTTTCCCACCGAAAACGCAAAATCGAGTTTTCCCGCCGAAAACACAAAATCGAATTTTCCTACCCAAAATACAAAATTGAATTTTCCCGCCAAAAACGCAAAATCGAAGTTTTCGCCTAAAACGAAAATCGAATTTTTTCGCCAAAAACGCAAAATCGAGTTTTCTTACCCAAACCACAAAATCGAGTTTTCCCGCCACAACGCAAAAATCGAGTTTTCCCGCCAAAATTGTCAAATCGAGTTTTCCCGCAAAAAACGTCAAATCAAGTTTTCCAGCCAAAATCGTCAAATCGAGTTTTCCCGCCAAAAACGCAAAATCGAGTTATCCCGCCAAAAACGCAAAATCGAGTTATCCCGCCAAAAACGCAAAATCGAGTTTTCCCGCCAAAATCGTCAAATCGAATTTTCCTGCCAAAAACGCAAAATCGAGTTTTCCCGTCAAAAATGCAAAAATCGAGTTTTCCCGCCAAAATCTTATGAATATATATTTGTATAGATTTATAGATTGAAATTAAAAAATTTCATAAATGGTCATTAGTGGGTCCCATGACAACCCATATAAATATGGGTTTTGATGGACATAGTCTTAAATGGACATGGTTTTTATGGACATGGTCACTCTCTGTCCACAAACTGTAAATGGACAAACGGATATAGGCTAATGGACATGGAATTTCCCATCTGACAGCTCTATCGGGACGTGTCTGTCAGGGTTATAGATAAGTGTGAAAGCATCATGCACTTGCAAACAAACAAAACAATAGTTTAATATCCATGTTTCTTTTATTGTCTAATATCATCAAGACAGATTGAACTTTTTTAAATTAAGTTTTTTAAATTTGTTCTCTAAAAATCCTCGTTTGAGTACATGTGGGGATCCTACTGCTGTCAGGAGACTGCTAGATCCATGAATTCATATTTTGATTTGTCTCATGTAAATTCCGTAAAACAAACAGTTCATTTATTGTTATTGATCTCCATATCCCTGCGTCGAGTCAGAAGAGAATCAGCAGCTGTAACCCAACCAAAGCCAAAGAAAACTTCATTAGCTACGAGCTTGAGTCTTACACCAAGAGCTATGCCTTATGCTGCATCGGTGAAGGTTGAGCCAGCCAAGACATCTGCAGCTTCAAAGCCACAGCATTGTTGATTCTTACACAGCCTCCTTGGAGGTGCTCCTGGTAATCTTTGGGACTTATGGCCTTAAAAACAAAGTTATTTTTGTGTGGGAGATTTTGTATGACTTTAGTGGAAGAATTCAAGTAGTACTATGAATATTAAGGGATAAAGTTATTTTTAGTCTAATCTTGTGGATTTTTCAAGAATGATTTCTGATTTCGATCCCAAATATTTTTCTAGTTATCGCCTAATTATTATTTTTTTCTAGAGAAATTTGGTAACTTGTTTTAGCATGTATTCATATTGATTACTAAATTTCATTTCTTGTCTTGCGAAAAGAGTATGAAAGATAAGTTGTACAGTTAAATTCATATATGAAATAAATTTAACGAATTTTAAATATTTACATGAACGGTTGGATATTCTATAAATTTCTAATATTATTTTCGTACACGAATTATAAGGAAAATGTGATACTTTTGTGTTATTTTCATTTTAATATGAAATATCTTTTATTTAGTTTTATGACAAATAATCAAGCAATCAACACCCGTCTTAACTATCTAAAACATATGCAATATTATAGTAAACAATTTTATGAACGATTATATGACAGCGTATAAGTAAAAATAACAATAGCAGATGTATATACACGTAAAATATATATCTATTGACATTTATTCAGAAACCATGATGCAAAATTGCAAACCATAAATAAAACACACACAACTAAACATTGGAAAGGAGAAGTTATTTTACACCTTTACACTGAAAAAATTGTTTAATTTGCAACCAAAATCAATATTAGATACTGCTATTAACAAATCGACCAATTTAAGATATACTCTCTAAACTAAAAAAAGAAGCACTAACTGATTCCAAATCTCCGAAAAACACACCTGTATTAACTCGTGATCTTCCTAAATATAGAAATTTATTTTAAGCTAAAACCTTTCACTAATAACAACCTAAAAACATCTTTAATTATTAAGACAACAACGGCCACCCAAAGACACATAGAAAAGAAATTCACCGACTGTAAAGAAAGACAACACACAACAATCAATCAAAGAAAGCAGACACATCTTCGGGATCAAACAAAACCAATCTCATTCATCGTCGCCTTCTTAACATGGCCGGAAGAGCAGCAATGCTCGTTAACGTCGGGACGGTTGTAATGACCGTTTTGACCCTGGCTAGTTTTGTCAAAGGGTTCGGTGTGAATTGGGGTAATATTGCATCACATCCGTTGAATCCTGATATTGTTGTTAGGATGCTTAAGGAGAACAAGATCAATAAAGTGAAGCTTTTTGACGCTGATTCATGGACGATGAATGCGTTGGCCGGTTCGGGCATGGAGGTTATGGTCGGTATCCCTAACAATCTTCTTGAAACTCTTGCTGAAGATTATGGTAATGCTAAAGATTGGGTCAAAGAAAATATCACGGCTTACATGCGCAAGGATGGCGTCAACATCAAGTAACTTACTGATAATCATATTTGAAAATTCATTAAACGTTAATCCGATGTTGTCAGTCTTGTGTCAGTTAGATAGATGTATAGACAACAACTTAAACCAATTAATTTATAATCCTTTTTTTATCAAATTGATTTAAATACCGGATTTGAGATCATCCGTTTTAGGTGATAGATGGCTTGTGCGACGTTTAAATCCTAACTTTTTTTTTTGTTTAAAACAAGTAGATAAATTGTTATAAACAAAAGCGAATTAAGCATGAAGAAAACAAAAACAATTGAATAGAAAATAAATGAACACCCATATTAGAATTTGTATATTGATTATGTGAATAGAATACTTATAATTTCTTAGATCAATATTTATATAACCTCAAAATCAGATTTTTTTTAAGGATTTTTTTATCTACTAAAGATTTTTTTTCGAATCTAAAAAGACATACTGTTTGACTAATTCTTTCACACGATTGTCATGCTATATAGGTACGTGGCTGTGGGGAACGAGCCGTTCTTGTCAGCATACAATGGATCATACTTGAAAACAACGTTTCCAGCTTTAAAGAACATTCACAGAGCGTTAAAAGAGGCCGGACATACCGACGTAATGAAAGCCACGATCCCACAAAACGCTGAAGTTTACCAATCAGCTAACGATAAGCCATCAGAAGGCGATTTCCGCAGCGATGTTAAGCAAATAATGCTCGACATCGTCAAGTTCTTCCATGATAATGATTTGCCTTTCACCGTCAACATTTACCCTTTCCTTAGTCTTTATCTGAACAAACATTTTCCCGTCGAATTTGCGTTTTTCGATGGTAATGGTCAGGCCATTCCTGATAATGGAAAGAATTACGATAACGTGTTTGATGCAAATTACGACACGCTGGTTTACGCGTTGAATAAAGCTGGGGTTAAAGATATGAAGATTATCGTTGGAGAGGTAACTTGATAAGCAAATTATTGATTATTGATTATTATATAGGTGTATCAAGAATATAGAGAGCGTTTCTTGAATTTGTTTTTCTTTCTTCTTTTTCTTTTATGTATAGGTTGGGTGGCCAACGGATGGTCATAAATATGCGACGCCGAAGCTAGCAGAGAAGTTCTATGCAGGACTTATGAAAAGACTTGCTAAGGATGTTGGGACTCCACTGAGACCTGAGAAATTAGAAGTTTATCTCTTTGGTTTACTCGACGAAGACATGAAGAGTATTCTTCCTGGACCATTCGAAAGACATTGGGGAATCTTCAGGTAATAGCTATTCAAACGTATATATATCGAGTTTCTTAAGTTTTTCTCAACTGATTCTGTTACGTTCTAATAGTCTCATAGCATGCATGCGTTACAAAATATTACGGCAATCATTTATCAAAAGATTCAAAACCAATTCTTGCATTTAGAGTATTTTTGCTGAAACTTTTTAGTTTTTTGATGTGTTTCCTGGTTCTGTTATTTCACTATCTCGATGTTCTATTATTCCACTCATCACATTATCATTATTACCAGTATTTTCTTAACAACATAACTTTAGTAATTAGATTGTAAGCAAATTATTTATACGTTAAAACTACTATTTTATAACCACTTTTGTTATATTATGCTATTACAAAAAAAATTATACTATGCTTGTATTAAACATATTATGAGGAAAAACAAAACATCATCCATTGAGTTCTCGTTATATTCAATATATTTTCAACAGATACGACGGAACACCAAAGTTTATGCTAGATTTCACGGGACAAGGACGCAATATCGTACCCGTGGCAGCGAAAGGTGTGCAATACTTAGATAAGCAATGGTGCGTTGTGAATAAAGACACGATCAATCTAGATGAAGTTGGTCCGGACCTAGACTATGCGTGTTACCATGGTGACTGCACCGCGATGATTTACGGGTCCACATGTAGTAACCTCGACAAAATCCAAAACATATCATACGCATTTAACATGTTTTTCCAGATTCAGGGCCAAGACGTTAGGGCTTGTGATTTCAGAGGATCTGCTATGATTACTAAGAACAATGCTTCCGTCGGAAGTTGCTTGTTCCCTATTCAGATCGTTAGTGGAAGTAACGATTTCAGGATCAGCTTTGTGTTCGGAAGATTCGTTGTCGCTGGACTTATTCTTCTTGGATTAGTCACGGCTATATAATTTGTTTTTTTTTTTTGAAAGAGTAATTTGTTTGTTTGTTTGTATTGCACTTTGGGGTATCTATTCTATTCGGTTAATTGTCATATATTGTTCGTTTGATAACATCTGAGTAGTACTCCTATATGTTTAATAGATGGACATAATCAAATCATATCTCCTTTAAAGTTATTTTTTCGTTTGAATTTCTTTTTTTTTTCGTTTGAATTTTTCAATTTTGATTTGTTTATTTATGTGCATGATATATGCTCAAGTGTTCAAGTATTATGGTCATTTCACAAATTTTATGTTAATAAAATATATTTATGCGCTTTCACCGTTTCATTAAATTTTTTTAAAATACCATTTTGAATCATATTAAACAAATATTTACATCCATTATGTTCTAGATATAAATTTTTTGCAGGCTTTTGTATGACATCCAATGGAATTAAAGACATAGACATGACGAAAAAACGGGTTGGTAAAGAAAGATGCCTACAAATATGATTTGATAAAGAAAGATGCCTACATCCAATGGAATTAAGAGTACTAAATGCTATCCTAAAGAAAGATGCCTACAAATACTAAACCCCAATGCTTCCATATTTTCGATTTTACATTGTATATATATATTTTTAAAATTTGCAACAATATGATTTACAATAAAAAGAGAGTTATATACATGGTTATAACTGTTGCATATGTAGTTGTTCTTCTTTTTCTCTTGGAACACGCATATGTAGTTGTTCACATAATAGTTTTAATTAACAAACTCAAACTATATTTTTAGTTCTTAACTTTGTTATTAATTATGTTTAAATTAAAAGTAGTAGATTACCAAATGCGATCAATACATAAAAGATCTACGATAGTTTCAAATTTATTTACAAATTTTTATTCTTGTAAGAAATGATAAGCTGTGATAATTGTGCAGTCATATCACTGCCAGATCGAATGTAATGAATGCTGCTGCTGACCATTCTATTTCTTCTCTCCTTATTCCTCTACTCTACACCTCTACTTTTACTTAATAATCTTAGGACCAGGACTTAAGTAAGAATAGAAGAAGAGAAAGAATCAAGATTTGGAAGAGATATTCAAGCTTTTATCTCTATCTTTTCAGTTTATTTGTAATATGGTAATTTTGTCTTCACAGTATGCAATGAAACGAGATGTTATAATAATTGTAATCTTTACAATCTTAGTTTTAATTATTTTGTCACTTTCAAGTTCGATCCAAGCGGGAAGATCCATCACTACGAAAAGGAAATATAATCCGAGCGTTGGTCAATTACAATACTACAAGAATCATCACGAGTGTGTAACCGTGGAGGAGGCGTCAATGTTTAATAAATTCAGGCAAGGATCGTCTAAAGTTGGGAGAAAGATTGTTGGCAACGAAGAAGAAGAAGAAGAGAAGCGATTTATCCCCGCAGGTCCAAATCCTCTGCACAACAGGTAGATTAACGAGAGATGCAAAACATACTTCGACTTCATTAATAGTTATTTTGATATACACTTATATGTTAGTTTAGTTTTTAGATTAATATTTTCTTTCAAGAGAAAGCTTTTTTTTTGCAATATTTACAAATTTCTTTTCTCGTTGAATTTATATGTTTTAAAAATTAGCTAAAAGGTAGTATGAATCGGACTAAAGTTCTAACTTGTAAATATAAGTTTAAAGTTAGTATGAATCGGATTACAAAATAAGAAATGGATCAAATAAAACATTAAAAAAAGCTAAACAGAAAAGTGGGATTATTTTTGCGATGGGGTATCAGTTCCATATACACTTGCCTTGAAAAATTCCAAGGTTCGACCATGTATAAAAAAACACTTACATGTTATTCAAAAAAAAAAAAAGATAACCATTTAATATATTCGATATAATTAATATCTGATTGTGGCTAATCTGACGACCATATGTTTAAACACTTTTTAAGAAGAATCTATACTATTAAAAGAAAAACATTCTGAAAAAATTTAATTAGACAAGATCGTTAAGGTCGTTGGACCTATTTATTAGAAACTTAACATGTCTTCTTTTATTTGATATTTATCTTATTAAAACAAAATCTTTCAGTATTTTTTTTTTACCTATTTTACCAATTGATAATTACAAAAATATTAACAATATTTACCTACAATCTCTCTCATATATTATTTATTTTTCATTAACAATACTCTAACCTATATTGTTTCAAAATAGAAGCCATGTTGGCCACCTATAGAAAATGATAGCGAATAGCATCAATAAACAAAACCTATACAAATCAAATTGTAAATCCTATGTGTTTCAAAAATGAGTTCTAAAATTGTCCACTGATATTAGTCATAAAATACAACACCAAAAAATGAGTTCTAAAATACCACATATAATTAAATACTTAATAATTATTTAAATATCTAATACAAACGCTGAAATTAAATTTTATATTTTGAATATAACAATATAAAATCAAATTAGATTATATATTGATTCAACCGGTAGTCTCAGTTTTCGGATTTTTAAATAATGAATCTAATCTATTAAAAGGAAAATATACAAAATAAATAACCCTGACTTTTCCTAAAGAATTACAATCTTATGCCACTCGCCTTTATAGTCATTTAACAACATTATTAAACCAAATTAATTAAATTTAAATACTTAACAATGACGTGTTTCATTACCAAAAATACATTGGTTTATGTTAGTCTGCATAATCAAATCTAATTTATACAAAATTCAATAGGCTACTATACACCAGTTGTGTAAGGCCTACCACATATATTTGATCCGATATATATATCATGATTAATCAAGAGTGTAATTATCGAGGAACTGTTTCTCATCTAAGTAATTTTTTCACGTATACCGCTAAATCAATTACATATGTTGGTTCCTGTTTTTGTTACATTTGTGTATTTTTCTAGGTTTCTTTAAAACATGAACGAAACATTATTTAGTGAAAGCCGAACTTTCAAAAGCACTTTCCTGCTCATAAAAACCAAGACCAAGAGAAGGAGACGTAAATATAAGATTCTACATCAAATAGGTTTGTATAAAATGCAAAATATATTTAAAATGCTAAATTTAGTTAGTTAGTCTCAAAAGATATTTTTCGGTGTAAAAAATCAAACTAATAATTCGGCATTTTCCTAAAATCAACAACATTCCAAAAACTTTTCCTATTTTAAATCATCATAACTAAAACGATAGTAATCTTACTAACACAATCTGTATATTCTGTTTTGAAAATTTTCAAATCACGTTTGGCTTATATATAAAAAAAAAAAGAAAATTCTGTTTATTAAATCTTTAACAATAAAAGAAATGTATATTAAATAATTCACAAGATTTCTGTTTTATTAGGTTCATTCACTTTATGTGTTCCTGTTTTTATATATTTACAAATACAAACAACACTTTATATATATATATATAAAGTGAATGAAACTCAAGAATTTAATATTTTATTTATTCAGTATTTATAGATACTATTTTTACTGTGTACAAATACATATATATATATATATTTATAAAACAAACATATAATATATAAACTAATGATCATTGTAATCAGGCATGGGCACTTTTATCCAGAACCGAACCGAGTCAAACCGAAAAACAAGGTTTGGTTCGGGTTTAAATCATATCAAATATACTTATGGATTCTATATCTCTAGAGCCAAAAATAGTAACTGAACCGAAACCAAACTGAGAACTGAGTGGATATCCAAATTTTATAATATAATTTATATTTATAAAGCATTAACTATATTTAGTTTTAAAATAATCAAATAATTGTTAAAATTATTTATAAGTCAAAATACCCAAAAATTCAATTACTAGAATAATTTATTAATTTTTATCCAAAATATTTAAAATTATTTGAATTATTTAATCTGAAAAACCGGTTTTTTATTTTTCAACTCAAAATAACCGAAAAATCAAACCTAACCGGAACCGAACAAAAATTTCTAAATATCCTAATGGATTTTAAATCTCTAAAACCAAAGAACCAAAAGAAACAAGTTGGAACCGAAGTGAGAACCAAATACCTAAGACTATTTGTAAACGGTAAAATTAAACACCCGCGCGGGGATCCAACTCTAGTATTTATTAAAATCCAACTCTACGGATCTGAATTAAATTTAAAAATGCTGATTTAAATACAAAAATATTTTAAATAAACAAAATTCTTACAAATTAACAAAAAATTTGTAGCATTATTAATGAAATTTTGGATCATAAAATATCTCGCGCTTTCAAAGAACGGATCAAAATTTATCGATATATTTTGGTCTTCTTTATTTTATATGTTATAATAAACTTAAAAAAAACAAATTAAATAGTTTGTTAATTTAATGTTTTTATATATCTTTGGATATATGTTTTACACTGGATTTTATCTTTTTACCAAGGTTTATCGAGTTTTTAAATAGTGGTGGTTTATATTTTTGGATCACTAAATTTAGCGATTCTACCATAAATCTAAGTTAAGTCAACACAACGATAAATATATTAGGTTACAAACTTTAAACACATAGTCTTATAATTACCAAATTTTTGTTTCTTATAAATTTTTGTCAACACAACGATAAATATATTAGGTTAAAAATGCGGGTCAAAATCTAGTTCCGGTATTAAAATAACTATTGGTTACATAAGAACCATATTTTATATATTTATTGAAAATTGTGATATGTTTTCTAATGCACTTCTAGATGCTATTTCATTTTTGATTAGCATTGCATAATATATTCACAAATAAGAAGAAAAAAACTACATACAAAAGATTTAATAATTTATTTTGAGTAGAACTCTTCAAATCTTCTATAAAACCCGACAAAAAATTATTGATTGTAAGCTCTAACTTTAATAAATGTTTTATTTAATAAAACTAAATTATTTTTTTCCAAATTAGATTTCAAGGAATATAAGTATCACTGTTATTATATAATAAAATATACTTTTCTAGCATAAAGAAAGATGCCTTTTTTTCTGATAAGGGTAGGCGTTCATGAATCTATCTCCATCACTTTCATTCTTTCAAAGCAATGCATGAAAAGATATTAACATATGTAATTTTATTTATTTGGTTTTATCCCCCACATAATGGTTTCTCTAAATTTGAACCTCACACTCGCACATTCCTTCACCCTTGACCAGCTGCCCGCCAGTTTCAGTCTTTCCGTTGACAATATAGTTTTTTTTTGCTCTACTTAAACTTACACATGATTCATAGTTTCTAAAGACCGTCATATTTCATTTTTAAAGAAAACAATATTACTATCTGATTTCAATATTCTTAATAATCTGTATACGATTACTTCACATGTATTTTCTTACAACAAAGACACATCACATGTTTTTAATTAAAAGCCATATCACATGTTTCTGTCAATATTTTGTTTTAACACAATAAAGAGCAATTGCTATATTGTGCTTACAAAAACAAATAATACTGGCACCAGGAAATTTCATCTTACCTTCAAGACAAGATTTAAAGACCACTTTGAATCGTTGACTCAAAAAAAAGACTTATCAAATTTTGGTCATTCTGGGTCAGAAAGTGTAATATAGTACTATTGATACCTTGCTTAGCTATGAACCTTAACTTTTGCAAGGAAGCACAACGAATATTAAGAAAACATATAATCTTTTGTCGACCATAAGAAACACGTTTCCTAAATTCCTATCAAAACTGGAGTATCTTTGATTTCTTAGTTTATTATTTTTTTGAAGCATATTGATGTATGCAGTTATGGTACAATCAGTACCACTGTAGATTTTTTTTTAAAAAAAATATATTTGCATAAATAGCTCAGGCCGGATAGGCAATTTTTTTGTTTTCAAAATCTTATTAAACCAAAGTTAGGCCTAACACTTAAACTTAAGTTTATTGCAGTATCTCTCTTTTTTTCTTTTTTTTTTTGTAACACCATTGCAGTATCTCTCTAAAAAGTATAATTACATCTTGAGAATTCAGTAAGTCAAACATGCAACTTGCATTCTCCTCACCCATCCAAATATCCACGTTACCGAGCACTATCAGTACTGGTAACCATGACGTACGTGGACCTTAAGATCGTACGTGGACCTTAAGCTCTATATCCAAAACTCTTTACTTTAAGTGGAACCGTGGAAGCTCACTTTTCACCACCATGTATTCTCTCCATACGTCATACAACTGACGTCATCTTCCTCTTCTTTCACACCTTTCACACGTGGTGTTGAAGGACCTTCCTATTAACTACGCTGAAATTGCTTGTTATCAATCTTATCTCTTTAATTATCTTTCTTTACAACAATTAAAAAGTGTAATATATCTATAAGTTTTATCAGTGAAAGACACATTATCTCCTTTTCTGCCCTTCTTCACTTGCTCTACTAGTTCTTAGATGCATTAAGATCTCTCTCTCTCTCTCTCTATTTATAAAAAAATGAATTTCCCTCAAAACCCTAACCCTAATTTCACGTTCTTATCCGAGGAGAATTTTCTTAGTCCTTTTATGGATAATTTTGATTTCTCCAATTTGATGTTTGACGAAGGAGGCAACAGTGGATTAGTCCAGGAGGAAACTTCACCTCCGACAAGCATCGTTTCGTCGGAGACACTTACCGGTGAAAGCAGCGGATCGGGCAGCGCAGTAAAGACGCTGAGTAAAAAGGAGTCAAGGTGAGTTTGTTGACTAGGTTCTTAGCCAAACATTATTATTTTTATTAATATGTAATGATTTATATTTTAAAATAGTTTTGAAGGCAAAATCAGGGGAAGTAAAGATGGTGAGACGAAGGAGCCGGGTCATCGAGTTGCATTTAGAACGAGATCAAAGATTGATGTGATGGATGATGGTTATAAATGGAGGAAGTATGGGAAGAAATCTGTCAAGAACAACATCAACAAGAGGTAATCAATTAATTAAATAGTTTGATCGCTCATCTCATTTAGTTGTTGATTTAACTAGTTGTTTTTAGAAAATTAACATATGGTTTGCTTGAGCATCTTCTTTCACCATCTTGTAATTTTAATGCTATAGAATGGCCAGTAATTAAGTAGATTGTATATCTGAATACTGTTTAATCGTCCCCTATTATCTACCAACCCACTTCACTTGTATCAAACTACATATCCCATATATGCATCTTTGTGTATACACATACCTACCTTTCTATTTGATTAGTGGTAAGTTGACTAAAATCCATGGGGCATTCGTCATCTAGATCTTATTTGGACTCATATATCCTAGACAAAAACAAAACAAATTAAATCGCCCACATGTATACATATATGGAGATCAGTCTCAACTTTGTTTTAGGACCCTTCTGTGATATATAGTTTATTGGTGGAACATTTATAAAAAAAAAAACTTAACTAACTAACGGTGAATGAATGTGAATATGTATATAGGAATAACTAACTAACGGTGAATGAATGTGAATATGTACATAGGAATTACTACAAATGCTCAAGTGAAGGTTGCATGGTGAAGAAGAGAGTAGAGAGAGATGGTAAAGATGCAGCTTACGTGATAACTACCTATGAAGGAGTCCATAACCACGAGATCCCCTCACATGTCTATTACAATGACATAGTGTCGTCTTATGATCATGATAACTGGAACCAACACTCTCTTCTTCGGTCTATCGAAATATCTCCTCCATCTTGAGATCATCAGAAACCTAGAATCATTGTAAAATCTCAATATATTGCCTTATGTAATTTTAATTGGTACAGTATATATTAAAGAATTAAACTATATTGCTTATAATTGTCATGATCATGTATATGCATTTTTTTATATCCATGTATAAGGATATAAAACTTTCTTTGTCATCTAGATGTGCATTTACAGTTGGGCTAATACGGTTATAAAAATTTTACGCGCCAGCGAGGTAAATTACTCCGGTTAAAATAACCGGTTTATAACGGATTTGGTTTTGATTGGGTAAAAGAGTAACCGGAGCGATCTCGTCGTCGTCTACCTTTGTACACAACTTACGCAGGAAAGGAAAGTCGTTTCATTTGTTCTTTACTCGTAAGGATCTCTGATCTCTGATCCAGATCCGCTTGCTTATCTCCATCTCGTGAAGAAGCTGCTCATTTTGATTAGTCTCGGTGGTGAAATTGATCATAGTCTCTGGTTCAGAGGTCTCGGACTGTCGAAGGTTGATTGTGGGTTTGGTTATGAGATGAGTCAGATCAGATTGGTGGTTCAGTCTTGGTCTTCAGGTGGTGTCAGTTAATCATCTTCTTCTTTGGGGATGTCACAGGTGAGCTCTCTTCAGTAAGCTTCAGTAGGGAGACTCAGAGAGAGACTTCTTTGTCGAGCTCTGGGATGTATCAGGTCATGAGAGATACAAAGATTGCCGCTCACTCTTCTATTCCCAAATCAATGGTTTATCTCTCAACTTATATTCATCCTTTTTGTGTCTGAAACAGTGTCATAAAAATCAAGAATTTTATACTTACTGCAGGAGTTATATTTGTTCATGATCTCTCTCAGAGAAGAACGAAAACAAGCTTGCAGAAATGGGCGTCTGAGGTTGCAGCGACAGGAACATTCTCAGCTCCTCTTCCCTCTGGAGGAGGTCCTGGTGGTCTTCCTGTTCCGTACATTGTCGTTGGAAACAAAGCGGATATTGCTGCGAAAGAAGGAACGAAAGGAAGCAGTGGGAACCTTGTTGACGCAGCTCGTCATTGGGTTGAGAAGCAAGGTTTGCTTTCCTCAAGCGAAGATCTTCCTCTCTTTGAAAGCTTTCCTGGTAATGCCGGTCTCATAGCGGTAAGTAACCATGTAGATTGATCACTACGTAACCATGGAGACTAATCTTTAGTTTCCCACAGGCTGCTAAAGAAACCAGATATGATAAGGAAGCTCTGAACAAGTTTTTCCGGATGGTTAGTATCATTAAACATCTCCAAACTATCCTTCTCTAGACCTGATAAAACCGTTTTGTGGTTTTTGTACAGTTGATAAGAAGAAGATATTTCTCAGATGAACAACCAGCAGCTTCAACGTGGTCTATCCCAACCTCATCTTCCCAACGGTTAGATGAGATTACAAGTGATGAAGATCAATTTTACAAGAGAACAAGGTAACAACAACACTAATAGCAAAGATTGTAAGTTAAGTTTGGTCTTCAGCACGGTTGATTATTGTTGCAGTTTTCATGGAGATCCTTACAAGTACAACAACACGTTACCGCCACTTCCAGCACAAAGGAACTTAACACCGCCTCCTACACTCTATCCGCAGCAGCCAGTGTATACTCCTGATAACTACGTTGTACCGAGGTTCTCTCTTTCCAGTGTACAAGACACAAGTAACAATGGTAGTGGTAGTCGATCTAAGCGAATGGATATTAACGTTTGACATCTCATATCGTTGCAAGAAAACTATGTTGCTTTTGGATCTATTATTCTTTTGCTATTGTTCCATTGGTTTTTTTTTATGTGGTTGTAGGTAGTAAAGTGAATATGTGTGTAACCAAAACCCTCTTTGGATTTGTTCTTAAAACAAACCAATTCTTTGACGGTTTCTTGTTGTTGGCTATCATGTATTAATGTTTGAAACAGAATAAATACAGATTGCAAAATGGTAATAATGTTTGTTGATAGATAAGGTGAATGTACACTCTAATTGTTTAGCATCTGTCTTGGAAGATGTCAAAGTGAGTGTCTTAAGCTCTATGTTTAAGCCTGAGTCTGAAAGCTATGATTGGTTCTTTTGGAAATGAAAATGGTATTTGAATCTGAAAACATTATGTGACCTTCAAATCTAGTACTAAACCAGCAAACTCATTAATATAGACCAATAAGAAGGCCACAAAAAAAAGCCCATTAAGAAGATAGAAACAAAGCTGGCGCGGACACAGCGTGTGCGTGTCCGAACGAATGGCATAGTCGTAATTCTTTCACAAAGAAACTTTCCTTTCTCCGAATAATAAAAAATTAAAAATAAAATAATGGAAATGTCTGTCGTGTACAGTCAGCGTAATCGTACCAGTACCACCCAATCGAGCTGTGATTTTACTGTATTAAAATCTTTATTATATATTCCTCTGTATCACCATCTTGCTCAGATCATCATCTTCTCTTTTGAAAAAGTTATTCAAAAAGGAGGATTCTTTACTCTCTACCTATTTGATCATATGGAAGATCCTAAGGAGGTTTGATTCTCTCAAACCCCCATCTTCTGTTTCTTTCTTAACACTATTGTTTAGTTCTTGTTTTGACAAAAGTTAAGTTCTTGTTTTGACCCTTGTCCCAAAATCAAAACTTTAAACGATTCTCTAGTTCTTGTTTTCGCAAAAGTTAAGTTCTTGCTTTGACCCTTGTCTCAAAATCAAAACTTTAATCGATTTTCCAGGCGTTTTGTTCTTTTGCTTACTTTGAAATTAAAGTTATTGAAATATTTGAGATTTTTTTTGTTGTTGGCAGAACAAGAACTCGCCATGGCTATCAGTACCACAGTTTGGAGATTGGGATCAGAAAGGAGGAACCATTCCTGATTACTCTATGGATTTCTCTAAGATCAGAGAGATGAGGAAACAGAACAAGAGAGATCCTTCTCGTGCCAGTCTTGGCAACGAGGAAGAACTCGTTAACCCTTTTCATAATCAACCTACTTCGGTTGATAATAACAAGCCTAAGCTCACCACCGTTCACAGTGACAATAACAGAACCAACACTGAGTTCTCTCACCACCATCCACATCCTCCCTCGGTAAGATTATTCTTTTTAAAATTTTGTTGCTATCTTAAAGTTTCATTTTTTTTCAGTGTGTGTTTATCTGAGTGTGTGTTCTCTGGATTAGCTTTGTTCCCATTGATATGTTAGAAATCTAACTTTGTAGCACTATATCTATCTAGCTAATGTGCGTTAGATCCTGTTGGTGTTTGTTCTAGTTAGTTTACATGTGCTCATACTCACCAAAAGTTCATTTTTTAAAAAAAAGTTTACATTGAATTATATGTATACAGTTGAATTCCATCTTAGCATTCATTTGTCTTGATGTGAATGGTGTATATGATATGGATGATTGATTGTCTTGAAACCGGTAGGTAGGTGACTTTAGTTTGGTTAGCTTCTTATGGTTAGATTTTGGGTCACACATTGTTTGTTGTAGTTTACCTTTTTTCAAAACATCAGTTTTTTCTTAAAGGTTTTGAATTAGTTGTGTCTATATAAATTGGACGATAGTGTTTGTGGAATCTAGCTGTGTGTGTTCATTTGATGTGGGCCTTATCTTCTTGTGGATAGGTTAGGTTATGGAATCTATCTCTGTAAGCATTACATGGCTATTTCTAGCAATTGGGGGTACATGTGGTCCAAGTTCAGTGTTTGGTCTAGTTGCTTGTGCTATTTAAATCTAAGCATGATATTAATACCCCCCACCAAACTTTATAAATTAGAATTTGACTTTATATTATTATATTTGGGGTTGGATTGGATATGGTTGAGTTTATATTGTTAGAGAATCACATCAAAAGGTAGTATAAAAATTGAGTTAGGAATAAAACATTCTTAATCTGACAGTATATATGACATTGAACAGGCGAGGAGAGGAATCTTCAGCTGCTTCAACTGCTGCGTTAAAGCTTGAAGGTATCTTATCATAGAGACCGATGAGAGGAGATGAATCTTCGTCAGCTGTTTCAGTTATTTTCTAATAATAAAAGTAATGATGATGATCTGAAGACAGAAATGTGAAATGGCAGTGTGGCAACTTATTACTACGGAAGCAGCAGTGAATCAAGTTTGTCTGCTGTTTACTGTTATCTTAAACTGTCTAACAATATGATGTTTTTGGTAAATGTGAACTGTAGTTAGTTTTCTTTCTATTTCTTTTGTAATTTTTGGTTTGATTTAGAGATTGGTGAAGTTTCAATATTGTGTAATGCATAGCAGATATGTGATACACTACTGCGATGCATTTAGATTACAAAAGTTAAAATATCGTGTTTGCCAATTAACAGTGAAATACATACGTTACTGATCTTTTTCAATCATCCAGGTCAAGTCTTAAACTCACTAGCTACCTTACAGACAAACTCCTAATAGATTGTAGATCCTAGTTGAATCATCTGACCAAAAAAAAAAGCAATTAAAATATTAAATCTAGATAATTTACGTCTACTGAACAACTAAGTTGATATGGCCGAGTTGGTCTAAGGCGCCAGATTAAGGTTCTGGTCCGAAAGGGCGTGGGTTCAAATCCCACTGTCAACAATAACTTTTTGTTTTTGTACTAAAAACAGTTTTTGTCATTGATTCCACCTAAGCCGTGTATCTAAACCTCATCTGGCTACTGCTTCAAGTCATCAAAGTTTGGAATACAAAGGCTTTACAGATACGACCAACAATACTGTTTCAATTTTCTTATTTAGCATTTTGTCATAATTAAAAAAAAAAACAAAAAGTGAGAGAGAGATTCTTCTTTCTTTGCCATGTGGAATGATTTACTCAAAGCCGACCGTACAATGACAATAGACCTCTGAGTCTGTCAGATTCCGTCTGAAGATGATCAAAGCTAGTTGAACTCGGAATCCTCCATCCCCAGTTCCCCACCTTTCATGTACAAAAACCAAACTCACGTTGCTATTACAAACGTTCTTTACAGCTTTTATTAGATATAAAAAAGCAACTGACTAACCTCAGTGGCTGGAGTGTTCATCCTGGCAGAACTTCCAAGTCCGAGAATGTCTTGCATTGGTATGATTGCGGTTTGAGCTACTGAAGAGAAGGCAGCTTTGATAAGTGACCATGATATATCGTCTTCTTCACCTATTGACAGGTACTTCATTGCCTGTAACGTGAAAAAAGCGCTATTGTGATCATCTTACAATCATAAACTGCAACAACAGTCTGTTTGATGGTGTTAAATAATCAGTGAAATGACCTTAGACTTTTCTTCTTGGTCCAGAGTGTCCCACCACCCTCGAATCTAATATAACAAGATGAAATCAAAGAAATTTATATATTTCTTCCAGAGTTCATGTAAAATCATTCAAAGCTAAGACACAACTTACAGTGTCGTTGTCATGAGTTCCAGAGTATACAACTTGGTTCACTTCATGATTATGAGGTAGATGTGGGTTATCCGCACCCCCTCCAAAAGCTAATATTAGATACATAAAAGTAGGTTCAGATATATTAAAAGACAGTGAGAAGAACATGAGGAAGCCACAAGCTATTTTACCAAACTGGAGGACCGCCATTCCAGGTGCTCCGATGGATTTCCTCAGCTCAACTACATCTTCAGTAATAACTCCCTGTCTTATGACAAAATGTAGTCTCCATTAACAAACACTGAGTATATGAATTTACCAGCAAGAGCAAGTTCATTTCAAACTAGATGTACATGTCTGGTAAGTCAACTTTATGCAACTACTGAATGAGTCAAATGAGCTTACCAAATCTTCAGCTATGATTTTGATCTTCCCAACGCCGCTTGAAATGGCGTCAAATAATGACTTTCCAGGTCCTACCTACATTGATACAACTTTTGTAATTTTCCATTTCTTTACCTGATTATAGTTTACATTAGTTAGTTAAGCAAATCACCTTCCATCTTCCAACTGTGGCAACTTTAGCTTCTGCAGAATATCACACCAGTGAAGTTATCAACCCAATAGTGTTACAAACAAATATGATCAGTCACTATTTTCTAGTTTGAAGATTAACTCACCAGAAGGGACTGCCCAAAACCCAGCAAATCCTCTGAAATGATCGATCCTGCATTCATCATACAAGTCTTGTGCACGTCTTATCCGATGAACCCACCAAGAAAATTTCTCACTCTCCATCGCTTTCCAGTCATAAAGAGGGCTTCAAAAGAATGAATGAAAAAAGTTCCATGGTGAGTAAGAAATATAAGTGAATGAAGGGTAACACGTTATGGCAAGATTGTGAAGTACAACAAATGATCTAGGAAAAGTCAGCAACTTATTCACGTCGCCTATGTTGCAGTAACACTATTTTACAATATTGTCTTTCGAGAAATGATCAAGAAACACAGGCCTTGAACATAGTTATTCTAGTGAAAAGAACTAACCAAACATCAAACCAATAATCTGAAGTACGAGAGTGAGTAGTAATCAAAACCTTCCCCATAGTTGACCTGTTTCACTGAATAGATCAGGAGGAACACCACTAACTAGAAGCGGAAAGCCTTTCCTGTTCTGCGAAAAGATTTTCAAAAAGCGGCCTTCAGGAAAGTCTATATAACTCTCCTTTTGCATACAACAACATTGTTTGCCTTCATATTTAAACCTTTTATTTACCAGTAAGAAATGTTTTTTATTTGCCCAAACATCTGCACTGTGATATCCTACATAAATGGGCATATCTCCCATTATATTGACTCCTTTACTACGTGCATACTCACGAACTTTCTGCCACTGCCTTTGGAACAGAAACTGTTTAGCAATGAACAAGTCTATCTGCAGCAAAGAGGAAGAGGTTATCCCAAAAGGCTTTCATAGAACACTATATCGTAATGAAATCAAATCCAAGAAGTTAGCAAAAGCCACAAAAATCTTACAAATTCCTTTTGACTCTCGTATATAGCTTCCATGGCTGAAAGATGACGGTTTTTAAGTGGTTCAGGCCACTCGAACCAACTGTATGAATTCAAAGTATTGTCTATAGCTGCAAAATAAGCGGCATCTTCTAGCCAACCTATGCATAGTGAACATGACATTCTCGGTGAGAACTTGGTATTCAGATTAGCCAAACGAATCATATAGATTGTGTATTTCTCACATGATATAGAAGGGTCAATACGGAAAGCTTGCAATTTGCTCTTCAGTTCACCATTGCCGCCAATAAGCCTCTTTGCTGCCTGAGAAAAAGTCAGTGCCCAAACTTAATTTCTCAAGACAAATCAGAGGCTATAATCAACGTAGAAATAGATGAGTGCTTCACCAAAAACACTAAACACGTATATAGAGAGATTATGCTCAAAGCTTAGTTTAAAACTAAAGTAATTTATTATATTAGTGTGAACTAAACTACAACACATTGTCTTATTCCCTAGTATTTAACTTCAGATAAAAAACCATAATCACAATATTTGAAGTTTAGCATATATATATAGGAGGAGCGAGATGGTTTGCAAGCCAGATATGTGTACCTTAGTTATCAAGGGACTCTTCAACTTGTTAGCAGTTTGATAGTTCACAGAATCAGCATCACTAGATAGATATAAAAGAAAATTCGAGTTGAGAATGAGAGACAATACAAAAACAAAAGAATCCACTTAAAAAGATTAGTACATTGATAGTGGGAGCTCATCCTTCATTAACAAGCCGTCCTTCACAAGCTCATCCAGAGAAATCAACAATGTATTCCCACAATTTGCATCCTATAGCCATCACAAGCATTTAGTAACTCAGATAACAAAAAGTTGCAACAAGACAAGTGAAATAAACAAGCAATACAAACCTGTCCTGCATAAGGAGACCCTCCTTCGTCAGGAGGAACAAGAGGAAGTACCTGCTCATCAAAACAATCTCACCAGTGATGCATGAAGGAGAGTTTACTCTTACTCTAACCTTAACATCAATGGCCACAAGCTTCTCCTACTCTACAGATCAATGATTCGAAACTCACCTGCCAAACGGAGCAGCCAGTAGAGTGAAGCCAATCGATGAAACGGAACGATTCTTCTCCGAGATCACCAATGCCGTGAGGACTGCGAAACGACGTCGGGTGGAGCAAAACGCCGGCTCTTCTCCGGCTCTCTGGATCCGGAACCGGTATCCACTGCTCGTAGTCTAGTGTAAAGTCTTCACCGACGCTGACGCTTGAAACAGAAGCCGAAACGGCCTCCATTCGGAATCGGAGATTGAGAGGCCGAGACGCCTTCGGCCTGTTTCCGAGGAAAGCGGAGTCGATCGGAGATTGACGAGAGGATGGTGATCGGAGAAGCTTGAGTGAAGAACACAGTGAAGGAGACGAGCTAAGAGTCGTCATCAAAAGATCTTTGTCACACCAGTGGATGACAAAAAGCAGTGAAGAAGATATTTTTGGTCTTCTTTGCTAACGGAGAGAGAGAGAGTGTGAAGTGTGATATATCACGTGATCATCACGTGGTGTTGATATCTCGTCAATGGCGCCATTTTTCAAGGCCGTATTTTGGGCTTTTAGTGATTGCCCCTACCAAATTTTGAGAACCCATGATCCAAAATTTATCACATGGCTTGACTTTATCATAGAATTGTTTTAACCATATTAATCGTGGTGGTTAAACTTATACTATGGTGGAACTTTTGATTGAGAATTTATTAATGTTTCTACACTAAAAAATCCAACTTTTTGGAAATACTTTTTCGTTAAAGATTATGCAAATTAATATAAAACCAGTGAAACTTAAAGCAAAATGCAGAGAAAACCATACGGCTTAGAGCTTAATGCGCCCCACGGTGATATACTTATACCGTATGACGAGAATCTCTTTAACTAATTCATGGTGGATATTTTATACAGTTGAAATTTTAAAGAATATAATTTTGTTTTTCTTATTCTAATTATATATCAAAATTTAACCTTCACACCTGAAGAAGAAATTACATGATATAACATGAACATGGTAAACATATATTTTTCCCGAGTAACACACCCATATGTTTCCTTCCAGGAGGTTGTCAAAAAGTGGCAATGCCAAGAAAACTTAAGCCGTATATTAGTTTCATTTAAATGGATGCTGGTAGCGCTCATGTAGTAATGCTAACATCTTTATACAATTCTACTATTGGCACAGTCGAAACAAGCTAGGCAATGGAAAAAAAAAAGAGCGAGTAAACAAAGGACCCCTACAGAGATTTGAAGTTGCACAAGTTCCTACCTATCAAGAATCGAGAAGCTACAACACAAATACACAATCTATAAACTGTCTTCTCCAGCAGGATTTTGTGTTCTTTGTTGATATTTGCAAGGAAAAAAAAACAATGCTGAGACCAACCAAAGTTTTTTTTTTTAGATCTAAAGAGTAAGCAACAAAGGGTACACACATACACATATAGAGAGAGAGACCTTAAGTCGAAGAAGAAGCAGCAGATGAATCAGCCAAGGCGGTGGTGGTGTTGATAGTAGTTCTTTTCTTCCTCTCTTCCTCATACTCAGCATCATCAGTCTTCAGCTGGAACCTACAAACAGGACAAGAGTTCCTCGTTCCTAGCCACGGTAAGATACAATTACCGTGGTAACAATGCCCACACGGTAACTTCTTAACAGTTTCACCATTCACCATCGCATCTTTACACACAGCACAAACCAGAATCATCATCTTGTCACAAGAACCACCAACCTCGAAAGTTTCTAACGCCTCGACCGCAGATTTAGCAGCCGGCGGTGCTCCTCTCCGTCCACCACCACCGTCTCCTTCCGCTAAATTCTGGAGAAGCGTCTCGTAACCAGCTCCGTCGTCGACGTAATCAGCCGCGTTTCCTCCGGTGTACCGATCTGAATTGTCTTCGATTCCCATTAGAATCTCGGCCCAATCGAGAATCCGGTTTCTTCCGGTTATCGATCGCGTCGTGATAGGGAACATCTCCTCTCGATCATCTTCTTCTTCCTCCTCCTCCTCCTCCTCCTCCTCATCATCATCGTCTTCATCTTCGATTTCGTTTCTGCTGTTAATCTCCAACCCGAAGAACTCGTCTTCGTACGACAACACATCGAGCCGCGGCGGCGACGGCGCGTGGGTTAACAGACGGAGCATCTGGAGGAAATGGGAGCCGATGCTCGAGTCTTCTACCCTCAGATCTGGGGAAAGCGGCGGCGAACGTTGCGGCGCGGCGGGGATCGGCTCGATCGATTCGACGAAGCCTTTGTTACATTCGGAGCAGACGACGAAGTCGTCTAGAGTTTCGACGACGATGACGCGCTTGTTGCAGTGGTAGCACCAGTGCGGATCCGACGGAGCGCTGGACATCGTTTTCCCGTCGGGTTGTCGGGTCCGGGTTCAGATCCGATGGAGAAAACCAAAAGAAGGAAAAAAAAAGTCTCTGTGTTTATTTTAATTCAGAGTGATATAGTATCATCCATCGTAGTCATGACCCCACCCACCCGCCGACTCATTATTATAATTCCTTATCTTAATACACTAATCAAACTGTTTAATCCCTGTTGCCAAAAAGAAAAAAAAAAAGAAGAAGAAAAATTCAAACTGTTTAATCCCATTAAGGCCAGTTTTCAAATCAAAAACTGAGTTGTACTTCTTGTTAAAAAAAAAACTGAGTTGTACTTCTGTTTAAATAACAGGTTCAGCGTTCCTTTCCTTATCCTGAATCTGACTTTGAATTTTCCCCACTAAATCGGTTAATTCAGTTCAGTCTGACCAATTAGTTTGGTTTTCGGTTCATTTGAAAATTATAAAAGTTGTTAAATTGAACCAAAATAATTTATCTCAGTTTCAGTTGATTTGGATTTTCAGTTTTGTTACAGAACTGAAATTAAGTTTATTATTTCCAATTAAATTTTAGTTAAAGGGAAAATCGTCTTTTAAACTATGAAAATGTTAAAAAAAAGTATCTCAAACTTTGATGTTTAAAAACTCACACTTCAACATCAAACCAATTGTATTAACTATTAAGTCAAACCGAATTAATAAATATTTGTTGACAAAAAAAAAAAGCAGAATATGTCTTGAAAATGTACCGATCGGTTTAGAATCAATAACCGAACATAACCAAAAACTAGAAATCCCAGTTTGATACGGCAATCGGTTCGGTTCAAAACCGTATGCCTTATTCTTTTCAGATTTGACAAGTGACAACAGTAAAACTAGGTCAAATACATCAAATACATAAACAACTTTGTAACCGCGTACCATTGTTCTGACGACATCCATAAGATCCAATATAAAACCCCAAACCCAAATCGTACCAATAAATAATCATGCAAACATTACAAAGATGGGACTCTCCCCCTCAAATCAATCATCAGACCCCAACCCACCAAGAAACGTAGACACAACCACAGTGAAATGGTGTCCCCATGCACCAACAGTCGCAAAAGGCAACAAACCGTTACCCACAGGCAATACCAACAGAATCAACCCAAAGAAGACGCTACGCCGTGCCCAATACGGTACCATAGTAACCATACTGTCACCACAACGTCCCTCTTCAGTCACAGTTACTGGACCATATAGCAAACGATACAGAGCCAATATGAAGACATTTGCAACGAACTGCAAAAGACAAAACAGTTCCCAAAGTAACAACCAGAGTTTACCGTTGCCGCCTAATGTGTCCACGCAGAGCTTACCAGGTAAACCGCAAACAACACCGAGGAAAAGAACGATGAAAGTTACAGGCATTGTTTGCTTTGTACCAGATGACCGTTGGATTATGAAGTAAGTGAAGACGAGGATCATTAACACACCGAAGAAACTCTGAACCCAAACTCTAACCCGGCAAAGCAAGATGTTAAACTCTGTGTTTATCGATGAAACCTGTTTAGGAACCCACCAAGAAGAGGTTTTATCCTCTGACGGCTCGCAGATCGAAGTAGCTTCCATGATTCTCTGCTGCGAAAACACGTAAGCGCCGTATAACATAGAAGCCAACATGTTGAAGACACTTACTACGAGCCAGTCCATGATTTTTGTAATCATATCAGTTTTTCTCGCTTCTTCTTGTTCGGTTCTAAATCTTTCTTCATCGAATGCTTTTTTCGAAACATTCATCTCTAGCTTCGATTTTCCTAGGATGTTTGAATCATATAGTAGTGCTATCTCCATCTCTTTTAACCCTAGTTCCGTCTTTTTAAGACCATTCTCTTCTCTCTTTAGGTCGTTTGCTAGTGCTTTCTCTTGTATAGACAACCTTTCGAATGGGGTCAACGACATGGCTGGGATTCTCTGGACACAAGAGAGTTGTCTAGTCTCTTCGTGCAAAACGATCTCATGAGCAGACGTAGGAGATGAATTCTCCTTTACAGATAGCTCGCTGTCCGAGCATCCATCTATTGTCGACCGGTCTACATTATTATTATTGTCTAACTGATGCTGAAATGCAGATTCGTTGATCATTTTAAGGATCCTTAGAGTACTGTTGAATGATTTCTCAAAGTTGGTCGCAAAGGAACCCAGCTTGTTACCATAGACATTGGCTAAAGATTCTTTAACAGCTGAAGCAGAAATCTGCAGAGCATAACAAGTGAAAACACTTACGTATCTCTCTACCAAAAAGAACAAAACTATGGCTGAGGAAATCAGATTGTTTGGAGTCACACTACTTACTACTCCAAGATCATCAACGTAAACATTCTGACCCGCGACGCTCTTTCTCTCAAGAACCTAGAGAAGAGGCAAAACAAGAAACAGTTTAACATTACAGAGCAATGCAAGTCATTGACTTTGGTGACGTCATAGTCAGAGCTACACATACGTCATAACAAAGGCTCAAGCTTGAGCCCTACGATCAATCAGAGTCCAGTTATGAACCACGCAAGAAACAGAGCCACACGATGTCAATGAGTTATAGAGAGAGAGAGAGAGAGAGAGATCGGACGAACCAGATTGGCAAAAGCTGCAATTGACATGCCAAGAGGAAGAGCCAAGGCTTCAGCTTGTCGTTCACCGACGCTTCGTCGAGCCGTACCTAACCGCACCGTTGGGTTTCGCAATCTGTGATGAGATATTCGCGAGACCCTTTGAGTAGACTTGAGGTCAGAGGTGGAAGATGAAGAAGACGCTGCTTCGTCTCTGTTCGATATCTCTTTGTTCTTTGCCTTGAGCTTTCTCCTTTCTACACTCGATGGTTTCTTCTTCTTCTTCCTCATCGTCTCATCGATGAAACTCTCAGGCTGATGATTTGCCATTAAATTCGCCGGATCGGTGATTAGACTTCGATGCTCCGGCGAAGAAGGGAAGAGGAGGGTGTCCATAGATTATAAACATAGCTTGAGGGGTCGATTTAGAACTTCGAGAAAGTATTTAACTTCGAAAAGATTTCCGACAGGAAGTGAAAAAGGTTTCGAATATATACCCAAAAGATAATAATAATTTAAATTGTTTAAAAATATATGTTCCGAGTTAAGTAGATGATTTGTCATAACCAACCAATCAAAACACTAGAATATCATACTTCACTCATCTAATCATACACACGTGTCGTTTTTTTATCCACCTCATTTTTTGAAAAAATTAAACGTCTCTACAAAGTGCCCAACACACAAGTCTTCTTCTTAGTTCTTACCTTCCCCCACAAGGCGGATGTGCACCATATGGCGCCGGTCCTAGAGGAACTAGCGGTGGTGGTTAGTACAGTGGCTCTGGAAGAGGTCAGAACCCAGTGGGTGGTGCTAGAATGGCAACCGTAAAGAAAGCACAAAAGACTCTCATGTTGTGTGGTCTTAGCTTGTTGTCTTAAAGGCAGTTGTGATTCTTTTTTTTTTTTGGTTCACACAAAGGAGTTGTGATTCTAGTTATGAAGATTTGTTTTCGAGAAAACAGAATCTGTATTATTCATTTTGTTCTCTCTGTCATTATGGTGTTTTTTTCCTTTAGAAAGAAGTTAGATAAATAAAAAGACAGTAGACTATATCTCTATTATAGAGATAGTTCCAACAGAAAGATCTTGGTTGTTGTAGTAATAGTTTTTTCTTATGAAATCACATTAGTGTTTTTTCTTTCATCTCCTAACTCTGTAATTAAAAAGCTATGTAATATATATCATTTAACAAGAACAGTTTCCTTGTTGTTGCTCTGAGTGAGATGAATTGGTCGAGGGCTTTAGGTTCACATCCACCAAATCTTCTTGTCTTGTCCAAGTAACTGTCTCAGTCCCTTGTAACGCCGACGCAATCTTACAGAACAGAGGCTGAACTCAAAACAAAACAAAAAAAAGTAGGTAAGTTTTACTTAGAGAATACATCAACATTGGGCTAGTGTGTGTTTTACCTTAATGTTGAATCCAGCTTTTGCACTAGTCTCTATGAACAAAGCTCCAAGCTCACGAGCTTTGGTGTCCCCTTCCTCTATTGAAACTTGCCTGTTAAATCACCAAGAATAACCTTATTTGAATATATTAATCAAAGAAATGAAGCAAATTAGGTAGGATCTATATACACTGGTCTAACTAGTTTGGTTTTGCTTACCTTCTATGAACAAGATCGGTTTTGTTACCAACAAGAGCAATGATGATATGATTGCCTCTTTCTGCACGAACATCTTCAATCCACCTGGAGGTGTTGATAAATGATTGCTTATCTACATCATTGTGAGAACTATTTATTGAGTACTGAAGACGGAAGAAGACCGGTTTTGAAACGTTAATCGATGAAATGCCATCAAATAGAAAATGTTCATAGAGTCTTACTAGCAACATCATAGACAATGACAGCAACAGAAGAATCTCTGATATAACTTGGTATTAGGCTTTTGAATCTCTCTTGTCCAGCCGTGTCCCTGCCCATCAATTGTTACAATATGCAAAATCTTGAACACAGAGATAAATTACACGTTACACTAACGGTGAGTTCCATGCAAAACATAAAATGATGGAAAGTGAGAAACATATATTTGCATGGATCTTATCCTTATATGTATTACTAGTGAATGATTGTACATAACGCAAACATTGATAAGGGACTTCACGCAACAGATTGTAACACAAAGGATACACATTTACAAGAAGAAGAAGATGAGGACAATAAAAAAAAATATGAAAAGATGGATATACCACAATTGCAGACGAAATGTTGTATCTTCATGACGCATAGTTTTGGACAAAAAATCTATTCCAATTGTTGCCTGCAAGCAATTATTGAAATACAATCTTCAATACAGACGGATCATCATAAAGGAGACATTCATGTGGATGATCAAAACACCAATGATGACCAAAAACTAACAGGGAGATTGGGAGTAATCGAACCTGATAATTGGTGTCAAAGTTACCGTACATGAAACATGTAATGATGCTTGTTTTACCAACGGCTTGATCTCCCAAGAACACCAGCTTGTAATTGCCTAAATGTGTCATTCTCGCGAGGCTTTGGATTGTTAGGGAAGGTGAAACCAATCACGTTTATACATTTGTTTACTATGTATCTATTTGATTCAGGATCCTTTCTAGTTTATTATCTTTTGACAAATACTAAACTTTATACATTTTTGGTAAGAGATTAAATTGGATTTTATATATAAAATGATAAGGAAACAATTGAATCATAATTCTTCGTTCTTTTTCTTTATAATATTACTAGATTTTTACCCGCCCTTTCAAAGGGCGGGTATATTTTTTGTTTTAATTTTTTTTGAGAAATTTAATTTTTATATTTGTGTTTTGCAGTGTTTTAAAACCCATTCCGACCAGGGTTGAACAGGTAAACTCGGTGACCAAGATAAATCCGGTTTGTATTTTGTGAAAAACCCGATATTTAAAAATCACATAAAACCCACAAAAAACCACTTAAACGTGGAATTCGGTTGCCGATTGAGCCACTGGTTACTTTTTTTTAGTTTTTAATTATGTTTTTAAAATATATTTTGTATAATTTTAATTAAGAAGTTAGATTTTCAATTTTGTTATCGACAATTTATTAATGATGTTTTAATTTTGGTTTATTTTGAATTTGAAGTTTAATTTTATTATTGACATCAGACATATTAATATTTATGAATTTTGAGTCTTGGTATTTTTAGATGTAATAAATTTTAACTTGTTACTAATTTTTTAATAATTTAAACTATTTTTTGAAATTTTGTATTTTAGTAAGAAAATAAAAATTTAGAAACAAAATTTCAGTATTCTCTAAATGTTTTAAACATATTATATATACATATCCAAACTATTATTTTATATTTTATTAAAATTAGAAAATACTTAACTAAAGTTATATATATTTATTTTCATAGCTAATATATTATTATGTAATAAAATTAATTTATTTTAACCCTGGTTCATCCGGTACGGATCAAGTTATCTGGTATGTTTTATTATGATTCACTTTTATTAAATAAAATTAATATTAAAATAAATGTATATTTACATTTTAAATAAAAGGTATTAAAATATATTATCAAAATGTAATCTTAGAAAAGATACTTAAGAATATCTTTTAGATATCTTTTGAAAATATGAAAATAGCTAGTTAGATCTAGTTTCTAACTAATTACAATTTGATATATATATATATATATATATATATAAAATTAATTAAACTATTGACTTATACTCTTTTACATCGATTTATGCTAATGTAATGTATTATGATAAAATTGTATTGATATATTTGTTCAGTTAGTTTATATTTAATAAATATATTACATGTATTTCGATTAACCCGTAAAATATATACTCATAAAAATATCAATAATAACATGTTCCATCATATATTAAATATTAATAGTAGCTAACTATACATATTTATTTTATCAAAATATATATATACATATTTATATTTATATTTATATATATATGTATATCTACTTTGATACTTTAAATATAAGAATTATATGTTATGTATTTGGAAAGTGTTTTGAAGAATTTGTTTCTTACGCTTTGGTTAATGTACAGTTATACATATATATATATATATATATGTATATATATATTAATAGGCATAGATCATTATTTATTATATTAATAAATAAATTAGTTAGTTAAATTTAGCATTTATATTAAATAAATTCGTTAGTTTTGAAAATAATTGATTAGTTATTTAGTTCCTTAATTTTAGGGATAATATATAGTTAATAATAATTAAATTAGATATAAACTGAAATAATAAGAAATGAATATAATTATAATGGTCCAAACCTAGACTATTTGTAAGTAGATAAAAAGTTCTTCTGTTTTAATAGTATTGATATATGAAGGTTTTGGAATATCTGGTGGTAATCAAAATTCAGAGCTCGGATTAAGATCATTACAAGACTCATTCAATGTATTAACTTATCATTCAATGTAATAATACAAATTTTCATTTGAATGGTCCATGAATCACACTATCATCTAGATATTTAGCAGAATCTGAGAAGATGCTAAGAGGTTTCTTAGACCTTCTTCTTCTTCTTGTCCAGGTATGGATATTTCTGGTACAGTGAAATACTACTAATCACCAGAGGAAGAGACACGAGGCAATACAATGAAGGTGGTTTTCCTTCAAACGCAAACTGCAGCAGAGCCGTCACAAGTAATGCCGACACAATCACAAATCCCTTTGGAATTAAACAAAAACAAAGTATGTTTCAGCTTTTGTTGAAGAATATTATTGACTGTGTAATAAATGATTTTACCTTTCTTACACCACCGGCATGTGATGTAACTAGGCCAACGAGAATCCCACCAAGAGCATTGCTTATAACTGGGACCTGTAATTACACTCACAGTACATACAAACAAACAATCAGTGCTTAACAGTTTGTTCTACATCAACAGAATGGTTCAGGAGTTGAGAGATATAGCAAGTTACCATGGTTAAAGCAGTCCAACCATGAAAGAAACCATGCCTTTTGATCGCTTCACCATCTGGAGACTTAAGTGTACTTACTAACAAGCATAGGCTTCCCACGATAGACATTTCCACCGTCATCAAGTATGATGAATGCTTCTTGACCTGAGAAGCCCACTGACATAGAGAAGAGGCCAAACCGGAGAGCACAGAGGCTACCAATACCGGTATAATCCCATAAAACAGCACTTGTTCCGGATTAACGCCGCTTGAACTCTTGTTAGAGCCTTCACCAACGCTTAGAAGAACTGCTGCCATGATTAATAAACACAAAGCTCCTATTTGCTGAACCGATTGCTTCTGCCTTAGTATGATGAATGTGAAGAAGGCTGTGAAGAAGATCTTGGTCTGGTTCAGGATCGAAAAAGTCAAGGAGTCAAGGCTCCTGTAAGAGATCTGCAGCAAGCTGTTCTGGAGCGCGTATATGGCTGCAGGGAGTCCTGAAGCAGTCAATGATCCCATCAAGGTCCACTCTTTTGCTAATCCCTTCAGGCTACCATCTCTTGCCATGAGAACCAGAGCACATATGACCTGAACATAACACCCGAATTTTCATTAAAAGTATTTCATAATACAAAAACAGAAAGGAATATAACGATCCACTACCTTAACAATCTCGCACGTCAAAACAGATGAAGTTACAATAACCTCCTTCCTGCAAAACATAGATCCAAACCATCAACCTTACAAACTAAATGGACTAGTGACCAAGCCTACTAGGTTCTAAACTAACATTGCTTCATCCTTAGTAACATTTACTAATAAATTATAAAACACTATGATGAGTAGCTAATTCTATAGGCTAAGGCACCATTGTTAGCAACCTAGAAACTATCAAATGGTAAGAGGCAATCCATTAGCATTACAGCAAGATACAACCAAATGAACTAGTGACCAAGCTTACTACTATGTTCTAATCCATAGTATTTTTCTGCTAGCATTATCACAGACGTCGAAACCTACCAAACTTACTCAAAATCAAGTACTAGAGATTACACAAAACGTCGAAACCTACCAAACACTATGATTGATAATAGCTAATTCTATAGGGACAAGGCACCATTGTAGCAAACTAGAAACTTTCAGAGATTCAACTAACACTTACAAATGATAAGAAATGTATTAGCTTTACAGTGATCATTTGCATTTTATAACACTAACAACGAGAATACATCAGAATCATAGCCTACAACAAACACACGCCCAGAACTCTAATTCTATACTTATTCAAGCCAAGCTCGCATTTTTTGAGCACGATATTACAGAACAGGAACGAGACAATCACGGACATAAGAGAGTAAGAGACATGGGTTGTTTCCAGACATCGTTATTACCCGATGCAGCGTTTGGAGATCAGAGGCTGAGCTCCGTACTGAAGCGTAAGCAATATCGAATAAAACAGGACCTTAGACCCCATCTTCGACGGACCCTTTACACCGTTAGGCGTCGCCATGACTCGCCGGCCACCGTGAATCAACAAGATCGGTGATTCACTTATTGTTGTGATAAAGGAGAACGCTTTCTCCTCTGTTCTACTTTACTTTATACGTCTTCTTTGTTCTCTATGACAAGATCCACACGAACGGTGTCGTTTTATCTGACAAGTTGTATAAATTATGGTACTGTAAACATTATTATTGACAAACATATTTAGTAAACAATTAGAAAGATAAATAAAAAAAAAATATTTCTGGATTGGGTATAGCTTTGGATCAATAAACAAACATTAACAGAATTTTCCTCTATTTTTAATACATTGTAACTATAGAATATACTCCAAAATTGAGATTTATGTGTATTTGTCTCAATTTTATTCATATTATAATTGACAAATCAAAATTTTAAATATTAATAAATTCATTTTTTTATTTTATATAAAAGATTATAAAAATTAATTCTGTGCATTGGACAAGGAAACTACTTTATAGATCTAGAACAACAAACAAACAACAGAATATTCCTCTGTTTATTCTCTCAACTCTGTTTTTAACACACTGCAACTATATAATATACTCCAAAGTTGAGATTTATGTGTATTTGTCTCAGTTTTTTTCTTATTTTATCGCTGATTGATAAATCAGAATTTTATATATTAACAAATTCAAGTTTTTATATTATATAATTTGTTCTGTGCATTGGACAAAGAAACCACTTTATAACTTTAGATCAACAAACAAACATTCCTCTGTTTACTCTCTTGACTTTGTTTTTAATACATTGCAACTATAATATAGTCCAAAGTTGAAGTTGAGATCATCTTCAATCTTGAGACATAATATCTTTATTCCTTTCGCCTTTCTCAGAATCCAACAACATGAGTATACTGTGCATAAGCATCAGCTTGTATAGCAATAGGCGCTCGAGTCACATGATCAGGCAACTCAAACGCATCCACTAGCTCCTTGGCCACGTTCCTTACTTGGAAACTCAAATACTCAGCCAACTTATGAATCGCCTTGGCTTTGTTAGGCGCCACATAATCCACGTTACGATACGTTCCTATATCATTCCATATCCGGTCCAATGCGTAAAGATCACATACTAGTTTCAGACCAGCTCTTGCACTTGGGTCCGGACAGCTGAAAGAAACAAACAGTTTTTGGTTTGTGAAACTTGTTTTGTAAATGAAGATGTATGTGTGTTTGTATGTTGCTTACTTTCTAACAGCTTCAATGAACTTGGCGAGAATGACTGATTCAATATGAGATTCTGCTACTGTCAAGAGATGATTCAAGCATCTGTTCCAAGCACCGAATGTTCCAAGTGTCTTGCTGTGTTTCTTTAATCTCATTGCAACACTTTGTAGGAGACGCGATGTTCGGTACTGTGGAGACAAAATGTTAGTGTGATAGAACTAGAATGGCTAATACTCTATATCAAGATCTAGATTTGTGCATACAAATTAAAAAACACTTGATATTGTATATTTTCAAGATCTGTCTCAATTTAACCAATAAAAAATAGATTGCGCATAAAAACATCCAGTTTAATTTTTTTTAGTAAATTTCACATTAAAAATTGGAAATGTCATGTAACTTTTTTTGTAACATATGTCATGTAATTAAATAAATAAAAAATCTCTAAAACCATCTATATATATAGTGAGAACTAACTCACCCGGAAAGCATCTAGTTGGAACTTAGGATCTCTTAGATGATCTTCACCTTCCCAACGAGCTGTAACTGGATTCGGCTGAGCCAAATAAGAGCTCATCGATTCTCTCAAGTAACTCCATGTGACTGTCAAAGTCCCACCTCGGAACTTCTCTTGGTATCTCTTCAGTAAATCAGCTGCCACCTACAATAAAGAAAATAAAAACACTATAAGCATGGGTTATTCATTATCACGACGACAAGGTGGTAAGTTCCTTACCTGTTGCAGAAGCACAGTGTTATCCCCTTCAAACGTTTGAAATATGTCATGATCATTCCTCAAGCTTCCAAACCTGTTAACAGCTGCGTAACCATGTCCTCCACAAGCTTCTCTACAGACCGAGAGTGACTTGGCCGTGTATGACGTTATATAAGATTTGAGACCAGCAGAGAGCGCATGTACGTCAGCAACTAACTGCTCATCGTTAGTCTTCTTCATCTCTGAATACTTCTCCACGAGGTACACAGTTGCGAAATGGTATGCATACGTGGAAGCTAACATGGGCATGAGCTTGTGTTGTTGAGACTGGTAATCAAGAATACTAACCTCAGGTTGCTTTGGAGGACCAAACTGCTGTCTTAACAGCGAGTAACGTATAGCAATAGTGGCCGAGACTTTAAGAACACCAACAGATGAGTAAGCGAGAGCAACTCGACCACCTACAAGCTCACCGAGCGTTGCACCGAATCTTTTGTTGATCGTCGGTAAGCTACTTGTATACTTGCCATCTCGTGACACATCTCCGAAGCGGTTGAGAAGGTTGTCACGTGGTATTCTCACGGAACGGAACCTTAACGCACCGTTGTCCACTCCGTTAAGACCCACTTTCTGTCCACAGTCTTGAATCTCGACACCGGGGAGGGTCTGGTGTGTTTTCATGTCTCTTATGGGAACTATGAAAGCGTGAACACCCATGTCAGAGACTCCTTTGGTGTCATGTGTTGGAAGGATGAGTCTGGCGAAAACTGTAGCGAATTTTCCGTGAACTGCTGCGTTTCCTATCCACCATTTGATGGCTCCATCGTGTGGTGTGTCGATTATGAACTCGTCTGTGATGGGATCGAACGTGGCCGTGGTCTGGAGACCTTGAACATTTGACCCTTGACGCAAAAATAAACAATAGTTAGTAAAGTAATGAGACAAACACAGATGCAGCAGCATTAGTCATCATCACTCACCATGGTGGAGTTCAGTCATAGCAAAGCAACCAAGGTAGTCTAGATTGTCAATGCCATCGAAATACTTGTCTCTATGCTTCTTGGTTCCCAAGTTGATCACAGAGCCTCCCCAAAGACTATGCATAGATATATAAAAACAAACAAAAAAACAGATCCCAAGACAAAACATTTATTAATGGCTTACATATAGTGGTAGTTGGAAAAATAATAAACTAATACATAAAAAACTATGTCTAATCTACTTACCCTCAATTCATTTTAAGTTGAAATCACATGATAATTTTGTTTTTTACATAATATCAGAACCACTCGATGTTAATTCATCCTGTAAATGTTGTCCTTATAATGGCCTATGCTTAATCGCTAGAACATTACCACATGATGTTTCATTTTTTTAATGGATTATGAAGCTAAGGTATTATACTAACCTGTACTGAACACCCATCTTGATCCCAAACGACATATCCACGCTTCCAACAGCTTCCATGATCGCAAAATACTTGGCCGGATCATCAGCCACATACCTAAACGGCCTTATACCAGCTTCTCTCACAAGCGCATAAAGCTGCCTCATACACAACTCTCTATGATCGTCCTTGGAGATCTCGAGCGGCGTCTGCAAGTCAGGGCGAGAGTTGTAAAACTCGTGCACTTTCTCCTGAATATCCCTGTGTTTCCCCTTCATGTAGAGAGACAACGCCTGACCGTTGACCACCAGCTTCTTCGACCGAGAAGAACACGCCTCCGTCTGAAGCTGCGGCGGCTCCGTTAAGTCGGGAGAGATATGTGACGACAGTCTCTGAATCCTCCTCGCCGCAGCTATCTCGGAAAACTTTTCCACCGCCATTAGAGAAAGAAAATATCAATGAAGATTTTCGAAACGGTGGAGGAGATGAAGATGAAGACGAGACCGTTCAATTTAGTTGAATTATGGAAAATTAATAAAAAAACGAAATCTTTAGATTTTTTAAAAAAGTGAATGCTTTTAAGACAAGGTAGATGACGCGGTCAGTTGTTTTTAGGACAGGGTAGATGACGTGGTCAGTTATAAGTGGATAAAATCTTGACCGCTTTTGGCGCGCCTTTCGAGGATATCTAGATATGATCTCATCTTCAAGTACAGTACATAACATCGTTGTCCGAAGATAAGAGTTGGTAAATATAGGGCCCACTATATTACTGGGCTTTTACTTTATTGGGCTAAGATTAATCAATTTTAGGCCCATTTATCGACGCCTATTCGAAAAAATCCTCACAGGTTCCCGCCTCAAAAACCCTAATTCACCCACTCCTCCGACCGAAGCTCTTCTTCTCCGACGATTTTCCGACAGATGCCAGTAACCCATTGGTCAGTAACTCAAACTCTATCGATCTTGTCCTTGTTGATTTTTAGAGTTCTTCTTCTAATCGACCACGAATCGTTTCGTTTCATATCAGTTTCTGATTCTGAATTTAAGGTTTCGATTAGGGTTTTTGTTAATCGGGTGGGTAAAAGTTTTCTTTTTTTTTTTAGGGTTCTTCTTCATTTCCTATCAGTTTCTGCTTCCGAATTGAAGGTTTCAATTAAGGTTTTGCTGAATTGTCACTCCAGAATTTTAGGGGTTTTGTTTTGGGGGCAAAGGTTTCATCTTTTTTTTTTTTTGTTTGCTTGTTTATGAAGATGACTGGAGATAGCTGCAGCTTAGTGTCCAAGGAAACACGTCTGCCTTTGTGTGATATGACGAATGTTCCAAGCAAGAGAGGACTATCCTCGATTTTGGGAGATTTTCTTTTGAAATCTGGAGATGTTACTGCTAAGACCGTTCCCCGTGAAGGCTCAGGGGTGAAGTTTTCAAAGAGGTTGTGTTTAGTTGTAGACGACTTGGTCAAGGAGAGTACTAGGAGTAGTGATACAACCGATGGTTCACTTGTTGTTGATGCTGATTCTGAGAATTTAAAAGAGTCTCAAGGTGAAACCAATGCTGTTGGTGATGCTGTGGTGGAACTTAGTCAGAGAGAGTGTAACAAGGACTCGAACACGGCTGACTTTGTAAGTCAAACGGATGCTGTTACTGGTGACGACTTGAAGGAGACTTTGTACAGTATGAGCAATAGAGAAAGTGATGACATGTTGGCGATGGCGGCTGCTGAAGGAACGGGCTTGTTGCCTGTCGACAGTATGGAGATTGTAAACCACGATATGGTAGCTGATGATGAGCTTAGATCTTGCTCTTGTTCTTTTTGCCTCAAAGGTTATCTGATTCTTCAGTATTCTTTTTATTGTCTCTTTATTTCTCAATAGTGTGAGAGCTAACTTAGTTTGTGGATGTAACGAATGTCTTCAGCTGCATATATCTGGTCAGATCTTAACTACCAGGATATCAAAGGTCGATTATCTGGTAAGTCTTCTCGTTACACTGCAAATCTCTTGATTGCTAATGGTAGACTCCATGTATGTATGTTTATGTGAACTTGTGTTTGAATGCAGTGCTGAAGAAGAGCCAGAAAGAAACCAGGACCTTGATCCAAAGGAATGGTAAAGGAGAGCCAACGGATGTAGAATTTGATGTCATGGGTCAATGGACATCTCTCTTTCTTAACATGGATGGCATCTTGGCTCGTGAAAGCAGCCGCCTTGTAAGTTTCTATTTTTTAGAACAAAACTTCTAGAATTTCTCCATAGCTTCCGTGTGATTGATGTGCATTGTTATTGGTAATCTGCAGCAGGATAGCTTTGTAGCCATGAAAGAGCTTAGAGAAAATTGCAAGATTGATCTGGAGAGAGCGATGAAAACACCTCAACACAACAACACTTAGGTACTGTTGTTTTTTTTTCAAATTACTGGTTTAAATGTTGCAAGGCTCTCTAACCTTCTTTATATCTGAAGGAACTCATGTATGTATTATAATTTATGCTGTCATTCATTTGATTATTGTGTCTATGTTAGTGATAAACTTGCTTCTCCTAGCAATGTGTGTCTGTTCTTTAGAAATTATTAGCATATAATCTCTTAACATAATTATTTGATTTCTCATCCTTTAGTTACTTCAATTGTTCCTTGATAAACCTTCATAAGTAAAATAGTCTAACTACAGGCATCACCACAATTTCATTTATGTACAAATATTTTAATCACCCAAAAAAATATTAATAATCACACAATTGTCATTTAGGTGTCCTGTCCCCAGCCCTCCCAATTGACGTAGCTTTCTCCAATTGCTTCCAGTTTTAGATGTTTTTCATGGAGATCACTTATGTTTCCTTTCATGTAACAAAGCGTGTTTAATGAACAAGTTACATATATTAAAGTACATAAATAAATGTACTCCTAACTAAACAGAGAAAAAATTTCCAGTACATAACCGGAAAAGACTAGAATCATGGTATGGCTAGGCTCTCTCGTTCTCCCCACCGGATCAGAGAGCAGATACTTAGCCTTCATCGTCATGATGGTAGGCTAAGTCCTTTAGCCTTTAGGATAAGTGGCCTTACGGTTCTTGATTGCTCGGCATCTTTACACTCTCCTTTCATCCTCTTGTAAGTTGTAACCTCTCTCTAAACTCATCGCGGTTGCGTCAAACCAAAATATTACAGTGTAGAGCTCTTTTAAGGCCCATGTATGTTGTATAGCCCATTCCTTGTTTTATCTCCGGCTTGGAGGATCGGGTTTTCGTGTCGGGTCGAGATGTGGTCCATCTTAACTATAAAACCCGTTTCTTGAGGATTTTTACAAAACGGTTTTGTATGGAATACAGGAGCATTTTGTCAACTGCATTGGATCTTGAGCTTCTCATATTGCTGTCACGCAGCATGTCTCTTTGTCTAGAACAAAACCACCTTTGACCAGTTACATTTTTTTTCTTTGCTAAAACCTTTGACCAGTTACATGCACCCTTCTTCGTTGAATGCTGCTGCTTGTTTGAGTGTCACCGTATCTCATTCGTATCGTGGCGTTATACCACACTTCAAAATTATTATGTATAGCAAAATAGTGGTAGATCGCTACAACTTGATCTGTTTGCAAGCTAATATTGATGTAAACATGAACAATATTCTTGTTATTACAAGACTCGAAGCAGTTCTCATTTTGATAGCTTGCAGTCACAACTTGAATAAAATAAATCATATCAAGAAAAGAGTTAAAAGAAATAGATATTGTATGATCTTGGTGTACTTGTTATTCTGTAAATGTAGATATCATGTGTTGGTGCTCGGCGAATGATTAGATTTCAAAGAATCAAACCAGTCAGGAAACCAACAAAACCTAACGGACAAAACAAAATTATTCTTATAGTGGATGGAGTAATTTTTATTTGAAACTATAATTATTGCTTAACTGTGAGTAACAGCTTAGACATTCGCTTGAAAAGAGAAAGTAAAAAATATACTTGTTCTCTTTTTTTTGGTCAAACAAAAAAAATATAAAATATATATATACTTGTTCGACCCAACAAAATACATAATTTACAGGGTTTTTTTTTTAGAAAATGTTTGATAAAAAATGCATTTGAGTTTTTAAACTAAGTATATCACCTATCAATGAACCCGGTCAAAAGATGTGCTCTGTTTGACAACTTGTGTCTTCTGATGTATATCTCTATTAATCACATGTAATTACGCATCTCGTACATATAGTACAGATTGATGCCGACTGTTGAATATTAGCCTTTCATTAAAATTCCACTTTAGAAAAAAACAGACGATATAATTTTAATAGACAGAAAAATACAATCAAAATCTCTAAGATAATAATATAAAATAGATAAATCCAGGGAAAATTTTCTTATAATGATTTTTTTTTGTCAGCTAATGATATTATTTTTAAAAGGTATCATATAACGAAAAGAAGAAAATAGCAATGTTTATTGCTTGTATCATTTTAGATAGTTTAACAACCCTTTTCCTTTTTAATGTAAAGAGCTTTTAGACTTTTATCATTTAGTGATTTTTAAAGACTAAATAAATAAATTGAAAACCATGCATAAGTTGTTTCTCTATAGGTCAGTCAGTGTTGGTAAATCCCGTCTACCGTTTCTCTTGTTCCATTCACATTTAGAAACCACAATTTTGTATTACTGCTAGAAAAATGTTCAACTTGGAAAAAATAGAAGCAGCCCTTTTAAACAATTTGTATATAAAACTTTTGGGCAAAAGTTGTATATAAAACTTTTGGGCAAAAGTTGTATATAAAACTTGCTATGGTATATTTGCGTGAGAATTGTCTTACAAACAATACCGACAGGGCAAAAGTTGTATATAAAACTTGCTATGGTATATTTGCGTGAGAATTGTCTTACAAACAATACCGACATAAATAATAGCGGCAGAAAGCTATAAAATTATAGATGATATTCTGTAAACAAATATTTTGTTATAAACCGTTTCAACAAGTTGTTGACAATGAACTTTGTATAATTCTTCATACTATTAAAATATAAGTGTAAAACGCTAATTCGATTATATGCGGTAGAAATACTAATTTTATTAGGTTAGCATGTGTATCTACCACGAACTACTCTTGCAAACGTTCAAACACCACTATTAGTAGGGATACTCCGATTTTCTCTCTTTCAGTCAATTTTTTATACACCAAAATGTAATTAACCCCTAGTTCCACGTTTCAAAGTTTCAAGTTTCAAAGTAAAGAAAAAGGTAAATAGTGCGTATTTTTATTTTTTCAACATAGTGTAAAAAAATTATGTCCACTTTTTATTGGCTTTTCTCTCCCACCCAACCATCAGTTCCTTTCACACTCTCCTCCTCTTCTTGAAGTTTCTCTGCACCCAAAAAATAATAATCATAACGCTATCTTTCTCTCTCTTAAGCCATCATCTATCTTTTTCTCTGACTCCGCCATGGATTCAGGCAACAGTAGTAGCATGCAATCCTCAAACGGTGGTGGTGGAGACCAAGAAGAGTACGAGTCACGCGCTGATCAATCAATATCTGCTTTATTCAACAACTCAACCACCGTCTCCTCAAACATCGCCGGTCAAACACAGCTTGACTCTCTCATAGCTAACTATTTCAACACCGGTTGGTCAACAGATAATCCTCTCTTGTCAGCAACGAGTACAAAACCCACCGATGGCTCTAGACCACCACCACCGATCTCTTCAGAACCAGCCTTCTTCACAAACCCACTTGAAGAAAATCTGAGAGTAGTCTCAAACACAAACACAAACACAAGTAGTCCCATATGTTCTGTCCCTACCGACAAGAAAAACGGTCTGGCCACAACACGGAATCTAAAGAAGAGATCTAGAGTTTCGAGACGAGCGCCTACGACTGTTTTGACCACCGACACTTCAAACTTCAGAGCCATGGTTCAAGAGTTCACCGGTAATCCTTCTACTCCATTCACCGGATCATTGTCATCTTCGTTTCAAAGATCAAGATTTGATCTCTTCGGTCCTTCTTCATCTTCACGACCCTTAAAACCTTTTCCTCACAAGCTTATCCCACCATCATCAACGAGTCACCAATACCTAAACCCTCTTTCTACAAATTACCACCAGAGTTTTCTCCGTGACATGAACACGCAAAACATCGCAAACCCTTTTCTTATCAACCAATCTCCTAGCAACGTCGTCCCTTTAAGGGATCAATCGATGAGCTTGAGAACAAGTAATGGTGTTGCACACGTGGACGTGGGAACAAACTTTGAGGGGCTTCACAACATTATCGCCTCTTCGACGTCATCGATGACGCAACCAACCCTAAATACTATGCATGGATTAGACATGGTACCGGTGCAAAGATCCGATGTTTACACAACACCGGTTGCTTCTGGAACGGAGAATAATTTAGGAGTTGTGAGAAATGAAGGTACGGTGGACTTATCATGGATCTCTTCTTCTTCAGATTAATTAGATTAAATCTAACCTTGTTTATTACATTATGATCGTATTTATTATATATTCATATTAAAAAGGAATAGAAAATCTTAGCGAAAAACATCTGATGGATATAAAATTAGTTAGCGAAGAAACTTTTATGTTCTAAAGCTTCTATGGTTTGATTACATTGACTTTCTATATATTCGAACAATGTTTTTCCTTTTAAAGTTAATATATCAGCTTGACGTTTGTGTACGTTGAAATTTCAGTGGCCTCGTGGACAATTAAGGGACAATTACGACAAAAAAAATTATAGAAGCATGTGCCTAAGAGCAACATATACATCACAATGGACCCAACTAACATGCTATTAAAATGTTAGCTCTCATGTTATTAGGGTTGTTATGAATAAACCCTAAAATGTTTTTTTTTTTATTTTACTTTTACCTTAATATTAGTTTATTTGTCTAGATATAAGAAGTAGAGATAGAGTGATTGGTGGCGGGATCTAGGGAATCGTTAGCCGCCGCTTATCCTAAATTCATCATCTTATTTTTGTTTGCAACTCACATGAATTAACACTTGATCCTCATCTTTCAATCTTTGTATTATAAGCTAAATTAAAAATATATATTAGTTCGTCGTCATCATAATTCGACATTTAAACATTCGTCACTCAGTTCGTCACAAAGCCATGCCCCATAATTTATTTAATCATAATTGTCGTCATTATAATCCATCAAACCAAACTCGATGGTTGCATCTATCGGGGAGTTTCACGTTACTAAACACAGTTGCTTCAGTCGCATAGAACCAAATTATCTGATTATGATGTCAATATCTTCTTCTTAACCCTTGCCTTTTTTGAATAAAGTAATGGCCAGAGTTTATTCTTGAATAATATTTGCGTTGATTTCATATAATTAATCTTGATTTCTTAAAACAACCATTCTCTGTAACACGGATAGCTCCATTATCATGGTGAGATCAGAGATCAATGCCCATTTTCCCCGCCAGAAATACTAGTCATTTTTTCAGTGAAAAGAAAAGATGTCAGCTAGAATTGCACTTTCTCCCCTAAGACGCATGAAACAGTATCGTTTTGGGGGACAGTAGGCATAACCAATCTCTCATATTTTCTTTCAAGAATCCCTTTGATTGATGCTATAAGAAGATTTTCTATTCTTTCTTGTCCTTTGAGATCAATTGTTTTGTTTTAGCTTCAATAATTCAAAATATCTCTGCCTTTTTCTACTTATATATTTACGCAAAAGCTTTATAGAAAGATTAGTAAAGTAAGCAACTCATAAAAGGCTTTTACCCCTTTTTCTCTTTAATGTAACTAGCAGTTTATAAATTCTATACTATTTACAAATATAAAGATTGATAAAACATGGATCTTTGTGAAAATAAAACTATCTTTATAGCTTGGAAATCAAAATGATTACCCAAAGGATTTATAGAAGATTTAGGGGCAAACAATTATATTGCAACAAGAGAGACACAGAGAATGAAATTTGTTGTTTCACAATGATGTTTCCACGTTGATTACTTGATTATCACACACACATATATATATATATATATATATACATATATATATATATATTATATCTAACTATGAACATGAATCTATCTATATTCAGTCTGTGATTACGTCATACAAATTAAAATTAGTTTATAACTAAAAATATTAAGCTCGAATTATTTTCTCAGTTGAAAATTATCAGTAGTATACACAATCACAAGTAATTTATTTTTCCATAAAATATATGTTATTATTTTTTTTTTATTTTTTTTTTGTCAGCTACCCATTTAAACTAGATCAGTGGTGGCAAGTCGATCCTCGAAGAGCACCTCCGTGCATGCGGGTCTGATCTATATGGGAAAAAGATAGCCTATGTTCCTTGCTTCTTTTGCTAGTGCGTCCGCCCGACCATTCCTACTCCGAGGAATATGAGACAGACTCACATCCTCGAAATCCTCCTGTAATCTCTGGTACATCTCAATCTCTGTCGCGAATGTAGGCCATTCCATCGGGTTAGTAGTCATGTCCACTAGATCCGAGCAGTCTGTCTCGAACCGTACCGATAATATACTCATATCTCTCATACATGAGGTTGCCCAAAGTAAACCTTCCATCTCAGCATGCAGAGCTGAGAGTCTCCTACTGCATGCCCGCAGTCCGAAATACTCATAACCCATTTGATCCTTAAGACTCCACCCTAAACCACTGACATTGTCATTACTGATCCATGACGCATCAATTTGACATGTAGGGATTCGGGGTATCCAAGGGGACACTGGAGAATCCTCTGTAGTAGGAGGGTCACCATGATCTTCGTTTGCTTTCTCCATCTCATTAGCCTTCCTCCAACATTCTGCCTCGAGGGACGCATGTTGGAGAGTGTCAATCGGGGATACTACTTTTCCATTAAAGAGTTTGTAGTTCCTCGCCTTCCAAATGTACCAACAGATCCATGGGAAGGTATCGAATTGTGGTCTCGATGGAGCCACCTCTTTTCTCTTCCAAAACAAAAAGTTCATGTTTTGGTATATAGATGTACTCGGGAAGTAACCCGGAAGGGACGGATAGTCCGATAAGGCCCAAACCTGTATGGCTGGGGGACATTCAAAAAGAAGATGATTAATCGACTCCACTGGGCCAGCACATCTAGGACAACTCCTATCGGTGCCCAGGTGTCTATAAGTGAGCCTCTCTGCAGTCGCCACACATCCCGAGATAGCCTGCCACAAGAAGTGCTTCATCTTACTCGAGGCCTTTATCTTCCACACATGGCTCTGAAGACTCGTGATACTCGGTTCTATAGCCCTTTCTTGTGTAAGACTCAGCTTGATCGATCGGAGTAGACCATAACCAGTTTTAACCGAATACACTCCTGATTTTGTGTAGTTCCAAACATATCCATCCGGAACCAAAGAGCGAGAAGGTTTTAACCCTAGTATCAACGGAATATCCTCTGGCTGGAAGAATTCCTGTAAAAGATGGATATCCCACTCCTTGGTATCATCCCTAATAAAAGAATGAACAAGAAGTTGGGGGAGTCGATATACAATGTGGTCAGCAGGTCTAGGTGGTCGAGCCACTGAGTCTGGAACCCAAGGCTCACTCCAAACTCTCGTATCTCGACCCATGCCAATTGTTTTTCGTAAACCCGAAATGAGTAGAGGTTTTGCCGCCAGGATACTACGCCATCCATAAGATGGTGAGTATGTTCGTCGATCTTCCAAGGGAGATAAGTGATTGTAGTACCTTCCTTTTAAAACACGAGCCAATAAGGAGTTTGGGTAATGAATTAGTCTCCACAATTGTTTTGCAAGAAGCGCTATATTGAAGTCATGGAGATCTCGAAAACCTAGTCCCCCCGAATCCTTGGGGGTACAGATCTCATCCCATGTTATCCAATGTAAACCTCTGCTGTTTTGTTTTGAACTCCACCAAAAATTGGAAGTTATGCTCTTTAGTTTATCAATAATGCCTTGTGGAAGCAAATAACTCGACATTACAAATGTTGGAACTGTTTGAGCCACAGATTTAATTTGAACTTCTTTTCCTCCTTTGGAGAGGAGTCTCGATGACCAAGTGTTGGTTCGTCCATTGAGCCGATCTTGTACAAAGGAGAACACTTTCATCTTTGATCCACATATTTGTTCAGGTAATCCAAGGTACATCCCCATGCCTCCTTCAGAGGAAAATCCTAAGACATCTTTTATATCTTGTTTCCGAGAATACTCTACTCGGTTCCCAAAAAACATCGAGGATTTAGACGCATTTAGTCTTTGTCCTGATGCCTTCCCATATATGTCTAGAATGTCCATGATCACTTTGCATTGGCTTAATTCCGCCTTGCAAAAGAAAAGACTATCATCTGCGAAGAGAAGGTGAGAGATCCTCGGGCTCGCCCTAGCAACACGAAGGCCTACAATCTTCTTCTCTGCTTCTGCTCCGTTTAAGAGCGAGATCAACGCCTCCGTACATAGGATGAACAAAAAGGGAGAAAGGGGGTCTCCCTGTCTCAAGCCTCTCCTCGGTACGATTTGCCCTCTTGGTTGTCCATTAACTAAAACTTGATATGTGACCGACGTGACACAGCACATAATGAGGTCAACCAGTCTCTCATCAAAGCCCATCTTCAACATCAAGGCTGCTATGAAGCTCCATTCCACTCTATCGTAAGCTTTACTCATATCTGTTTTAATAACCATAAAATCTTCTCTACATCTCTGGTTCGTCCGTAGGGCGTGAAAATTTTCTTGTGCTACCAGGATGTTATCAGTAATCAATCGTTTTGCCACAAAGGCGGATTGTGTCTCTGAGATCAATCTCGGGATAACCCTCTTAAGTCTCTTGCATAGTAGCTTAGATAAAATCTTGTAGCTAACATTACAGAGACTAATAGGTCTGAACTCAGTCATGTCCCGAGGTTTCTTCTTTTTAGGAATGAGGCAAATATTAGTCTGGTTCAATAATGGGTCGAAACTGCATGTCGCAAAGAAATCTTGTACAAGTCTAATAATATCTTGACGCATCTCACGCCAAAATTTTTGAAACAATTTACTAGTCATGCCATCCGGGCCAGGTGCTTTATCCGGGTTGATGTCAAAGAGAGCTCTCCTAATTTCATGTTCCGACGGTTCCTCTAAAAGTAACTTATTGTCGGCATGTGACACCTTTTCTGAGATGAAGCGGAGAGAGGCATCTAGCTCTGTCGGCGAGGAGGTAGAGAAGAGATCTCGAAAGTATTGAACAGCCACGTTCTCCACCTCGATTTCAGTCTCTACCAACTTCCCATGTTTGTCTTTTATACTGATGATCCGATTTTGGGCTCTTCGTTGTTTTGTAGTGGCATGATGGAATTTTGTGTTTCTGTCCCCATCTCTGTGCCACTGGTCCCTACTTTTTTGTTCCCAAAAAGTATTTTCTTCTCGATAGGCCGAAATCAATTGTCTTCTTAATTCCTCCACCTCTTCTGTAGAAGAATTGTCATCATCTTGAGCAAGGTCTATTTTATTTTTTAATTCTTCAATCAATACAGCAGAATTTGTCCGATTATTCTTCTTCCAAGTACTAATCTCTCTCCGACATGAGGTAACTTTTTGATGAAAATTCCGGACTGGAATTTCATAAAACTGTCCCCATCCAGAGATAACCGCTTCTTTGAAACCTGGTTTTCCAATCCATCTCTTGTCAAATCTGAAATTCTTCCTTGTCCTTCGATCATAGGATTGAATCCGTGCTAAGACTGGTCTATGGTCTGATCCCCATAGTTGTAAGAATTCCACAACAGTATGGGTAAATAAGGCATGCCATTCTTCATTTTATATTAACAAAGGTTATTCTGCTAATTTAGAAATTCTAAAAAATAGACCTATAGCTAAAATTATCGATTCCCATCAGATACACAGTTCCAAAGGTAAGTGTAACTCGAATTTTACCAAAAAAAAAAACTAGAAAACTATGAGATTAACATGCTGAAGAAAAAAAAAAATATATATACAAAGGATCCACTAGTCGAGAAAGAAAAAGAAAGTTGGAGTGTGTAATGCGTTTTTCATAGGCACGACAGGACAGGCCTTTTCAGCAGTAGCTACGCCCCACTATTTTCTCTTTTCTGATTTCGTAATTTTGAAAAGGTAAAAACCTTTTTATGCATTACCATCGACCACATTGTTATATATATACACAAACAGATATGGTCCACTATTAATGGGCATAATCGACTTTACGTAGGATTTGGATCCTAAATAACGTTTTAAATCAATAAATTAGGTTATAGTTTACGAATTTGGGGAATCAGGGGGACACTAGTGTCGATTTCATGTGAAATTGGACAACCATCATGTCCATAAAGTACGGGAAATGTCAACTCCGACGCTATAGCAGATGAATACACAGCGAGACAAACGATATAGTAGTAGGTAGGGGTGGGCATTTTATCCGTTAAATTTGATTCGATTTGTTATTCGTTTCGATTCGATCCGAAAAATCCGGATATCTGTAAGTCTTCGAAGCAAAGCAAATATTAAAATTCAATATCCGTTGAAAACGAAGCAAATCACAAATACTAAAATTTTTAAAGGCGGATATCCGATCCGCTCCATTTTTATAAAAATAAATGTATATCTACAATTAAATATATATAATTTTTATTTTAACATATAATTTTGATATTTATAAAATACATATAAAGTATTAAATTAAGGAAAGAATATAAAATATTTATAAAATCATTATAAAAAGTATGGAACATATAGTTTCACTAATTTTTCACTTTTGTTTAATATTATGTAAAAATTATTTTTAAAACAGACATGTATAGTTTTTTTAGATTTATTTGTAATAAACATGATGTATGAGATATCCGTAAATATCCGTAATATTCGCAAATATCTAAAGATTACCGGATATCCGAAAACCGAATATCCGTGTTTCTTGAAGCAAAGCAAATCGAAAAATCAGATATCCGTGAGATGCGAAGCAAATCACAAATACCAAAAAATATGGCACTATCCGATCCGTGCCCACCCCTAGTAGTAGGTACTAAAAATAATATAATGGTCATTGGTTAACGAAAAATAATAATAAATTTGTTAATGTCTGACTTCTTGTATTGTTTTTGAAAGCTTTTTGATCAACTGTTTTTGAAAGCTATTCAACTTACTCTGGCATGCAGCGGGTAAGTTCTATTTATTCCGTTACAATTACTTTTTGTAATCGTTTTTACTTATTCCAATATGCAAATCGTTAAATTACATGAATTGCCATTATGTGACCATGCGAACATCACAGCTAATCAAATAAATGTCATTTTTAAACGAAGTCCACAATGCGATTTTTAAACGAAGTCACAATCGCATACATTTATTAGTAATGGGCATTTAATAACCTTTGAAGGTTTATAAAGAACTCAATTCACGAAAGTTCAGTACCGCAACATTTGAAGGTTTTTTCTAGTAACTCAATCCACAGACTATCAGTAACATGATATTCCAGACGATTATACATATACAAGTTTTCTTTTATCAAAACCCAAACTAATCTTTGTACATGTAAGAGTGAAAGTCAAAAAATTTATACCAAAAACTAGACAAACATGCTTGAAAAGTCCGGGTTAACAAAAGGACTAGGACGATGTCTTGCCACGTTTCATAAGTCTAGGTTCTAGTGTTATACTAGTTGGTTTGTGGGATTGAAATTGATTTGTCTCCCATGAAACCAGACTACATCTAATCATGTCCAGTGTATGTCCATTGTGTTGGAGATGCTAAAATTTTTGACATCTCAAGATTGTTTTTCTTCTGGTTTTAGGATATAAAACTCGCATTTAAAAAACAAGAGTCCCGGGAGACTACTTTTCGAAGGTTAAAATTAATAAATTATACATTCACTTCTAATTATCAATAGTATTTAGATTTTAGCTAAGAGAAAAGAAAGAAATTACACGAAACTCGTTGAATTAGTTAGTATTCTTTACCTCGATTCAAAATCATCAATCTTTTATTTTTTGTTGCTATTGGGTTGGCAATGGCCTTTGTGTGTGAGAAATCATAGCTTCTTTGGGATGACTTCTTCAAAATTTGATCGACATGATGATGATAATGATGATTCGATGGGGACAAAATCCACATGATGCAATGCTTCTATCGCATCCACAATTTCGTTTGCTTCTGATAAATCTTAAAGCCTCAGTATATGATATGGGTTTGAATGCTAGATCCCGTCGCCCTAAAACGATATAAGCCCATTTGATGATATGAAGGCCCAAAAGGAACATTCATTTTGGTCATTACATGTGGTCCAAAACAATTTTTACTTGTTTTTTTTTTCATGGCTCGTTTTGTTTGTTTGTTTTTTTTTTTTTTTTTCATGGCTCGTTAAATTTAATACAAAACTTTAATTCGGCAAAATAGTACAATCTCAGCAAACTCGACCGGTAATCTTCAATTTTGTTGAAAATTTACGATTGATATTTCACAAAACACAGAGATTTTGTCACCATCTTTATGAAGCTTTAAATAGATTTATCAACTAGTAGCCTAATTTCATACTTCAGACCCAAAAAGATTAGTTGGGGTCAATGGAATATTACTTTGGGCTGATTGGTACTTATATAAAATTTAAATATGTAAACATAGTCAGGCAACATTTTTACTTCTTTAATTTAGCAGAAAATTTACATTTGGTTAATTCAGATATTAGGTTTCAAAATTTTAGAAAAAGAACTTAATGATCACAGATGTGCGAAACAAATTGAACATAGAGCACATTCTATTCTTTCAACACATTATAAATATACACATAAGTTTATATTATCAATTAATTAATTTAAGATAATTTTCCAAAAAAATGCTTTGACAAAGAAAAAATATTTTAAAATCCTTTTATTTTTTTAGAAAAAAATGAAAACACGTTAGAGAAATCTTGTTAATTACTGGACTGATTAAGAGGAACTTAGTTATCCCGAATGTGCAAACAACTGAAACATAACGATCTTTAAAAATCCAATCAATGATAGGATGCACATTCTATTTGTTTCGACGCATCATAGTATAGACATAAGTTTCTATTATCAATTAAGTAGTTTAAGAAAATCTTCATCAAAAGAAAACTTTGATATACTTTTAAACTTTTTAAGAAAAAATATGAGAATACAATAGGAATTTTTTTAATTACTAAACTGATTAAAGAACTTAGTTATTTCAAATGTACATAACACATGAAACATAACGATTTATAACAATCAAATCAATAATGACAGAATGCACATTCTATTTGTTTTAATGTGGTTATTTAAGAAATCTTCCTAAAAAAACTTTGACAAAAAAAGTTTAAAATCAGTAGAAAACGATTTAAAACAAGTTGTCCATAAAAATCAACACACATACAAATAGACTAATCAGTAACGGATTTTATACCTCAGCCACTACCTACTTTATTTTGGCCGGACAACTTCGACGATGCGTTTAAGCTTGAGATAAGGAATGTGTTTTTTGACGTCAATGATCCCTTTAACTATCACTAAGTTCTTGGCGTTATCAATGGTAACTGAATTAACCCCTGCACATTAACATCAAACATTAATTCGTAACAATTACAAAAATTAAACCCACAGATTATGCTAACTACTTCTTAGGTAACGATTTGATATTTTCACGAAAATAATAAATAGGGAAGGTACGTTATATTTAGCTCAACCTAAGGGTGGCGTTCGGGTACCCAGTCGGGTTCGGTTCGGATCTATTCGGGTTTTGGATTTTCGGGGTCAAAGATTTCAGTTTCATTCGGGTATTTTAAATTTTGGTTCGGGTTCGGTTTGGATCTTTGCGGGTTTGGTTCGGATTCGGATAACCCATTTAAATTATTTTTAAAATTTTAAAGTTCATTATATACTTTATTTTTCTAAATCTATAAACAAAATAATATATTACATATAAATTTGAAAAACATATGTCAAAATACGTAAACCTATAACATATAAATTGATTTTGTTTGAATATTTGGATAGAAAATCAATAGACATTTAAGTATTTTTGGTGTTTTGAGTATCGTTAGCTATTTTATACATTTACTTTTGACTATTTGTATATATTTTTGAGTATTTTGGAAAACGTAAAAGTATCTTATATATTTTAGATGTTTTAATATACATTATAACTAAAATAATTAATATATTTAGGTATATAAATCTATTTCGGATACATTCGAATTGAAATACTTGGTTCGATCGGGTTCGGTTTTGGTTTTAAATACCAAAATTTTGAACCCATTCGATATTTATTCAAATTCGGTTTGGGTTCGTGCTACTTTTCGATTGGGTTGGTTCGATTCTTGATTCAGATTTTTGCCCAGCCCTAGTTCAACCTAATCAAATACTATTAAAAAGAAATCATGATTTTTCATGTGTGATTTTTTAATTTAGACTATTATTTAGAAATTTGATTAAATGTATTTTATTAAGACTAATATTATATAGAATCTTTGAATTACTTTAATTATAATATCTTTCCATATATTTTCATTTAAATATAAATATATTTATTTGATAATTCTAAAAAAATCTGTTTAAAAAGATCTTTACAAGATCTTCAGTTATTGTTTATAAAATGAAAAATTAAAATTATATCATATTTTATCTATTATATAATCATAATCAATCATATTAAAAGAAAATTCTTATATTCAAATAAATATGATAAAATTTTATTAAATTGATATTGTATATTTTATTTTCTTAAGCATAAAAATATTTATGTTCAAAATAAAAATACAATATGTTGGTAAGATGGATTAGAATTAAAAAACTATATAATACATGTATAAATTTAACATGTATATCATTAAAACTAATAATATAAATTTTTTTAACTATTTTAATCATGATATCTTTTTATTTTAAACATATATGTATACATATATTTATATTTTATAGTTTAAAAATTCTTATAAATCTGTTGAAAATATTTTAACAATATCTTAATTTTCAAAAAGTTTATTTAATTATTTTCGTAATTTCATAATTATCAATGAATTACTATTATACATTAATATATATATTAAGATATCGCACATAAAATGAAAAGTTAAAACTATATCATATTTTAGATACTTTATAATCATAATCATCATGTTAAAATACAATTATTGTATTGAACTAAATATGATAAAATTATATTGAACTGATAAATTTATAAAATTTATTTTCATAAATATAAACTATTTATGTTGAAAATATAATACATGTTTAAAAATAAACATATTTTAGACTTTTCTATATACAATAATATATTATTTAAAATGAACAAACATAAAAGATATCGATAAAAGGAAATCCAGCTTTAAGCAAATGGTCAGAATTTAGGATAAATTAAATATAAAATAATTTTCAAATATGTTTCTCATGAATATATTAATTGTTTTAATAACTAAATGCAAATATAATAAGATAAATATATAATAAGATGTGGTAAATACATATGACGATTTTAAACAATTGATTAATTATAACATGTAAATTAGAAAATTGTTGTATTTGAAATAGTTATATAAACACTAAAGTGAATGATTAACGTTAAAAATATATATACCACTAATGATCTAAAAATAAATATCTATATATGTATAAATGAAAACAAACATCCGCGCAACTAGTTCTAATAATTATCTTCCATCACCAACCGTATCAATTGATTTTTTAATAATATTTCAAAAATAGATTATATCAACCTAATCATATGTTCTGTTTAAATTTCTTCATTTAAAGAAAAACTATATGTTTTCCTAAATTTTCTTTTCATTCTTAATGACTATTGTTTTATATGTTTTATCTATTTATAAACAGATTGTTAATCTTGTTCTGTTGTAATACTTTGATGATTTTTTAGCTTCATATCATCTTTACTGTCATTATTATAAAACACTACTAATTTCAAGTAAACAATGTTTTGTATTATTTCCCTTGTTAGATAGTGGCTCATTTTTGTAAAATGTATGTTCAATATAAAAAAATACATTGTTATTATAATAAAATCTAAGTTATAAGAAAACTATCTGATATAATTATTTGATACTTAAATATAAAGGCCACATTATGTTAGTGTGCTAGGCCACCAAACTAATAGGTACCGGCCCTGCCTAAAACTGATCTCATAACACAAACCCAGATTTCAAATAGAAACATCACTAGACTAATAAAAACAGAGGGGCTATATTGATGAAAACACAAATAAAAGATTTCGAAGAACATACCTCTGACTTGATCATGCATACTTGCTCTCGTCGCCTATAATTGTTCTCCAACAGATTCTTGCTTTTCTTTTTGTGAAGAGTCTGTGTGAGGAATGAAAGATGTTGATGAGGAGGATAGAAAGAGAGAGCTTTTCTTTTTTGATTCTTACGCTTCTTTTTTTTTTTTGGTCAAAGTCTTACGCTTCTTATAAGTTATGAAGAGGAGGAGGAGCCAACGAATAATTAGAGTTAGAACGGTCTTTTTTTTTTTTTTGCGTTGTAGCCGTAGGATGATTAGTTTTTTTTTAGGATGATTAGTTCTCTTATGACACGAGGTATTTAGTTGCATCACATCATTTCGACTGTTTTCTCATTCTTTTCTATACTATACGACTATGCTTTTTTTTTTTGAATACGTTAGTTAGGCAACATTTTTTACTAGTTTAAAATAAATAAACAAACTATATTGACCAAAAATTAATAATAATAATAAACAAACAGAACATTACATTTGGTTAATTCAGATATTTACTTTTCTACATAAACTCCCAAAGCAAAAGCAAACACACAAAGCAGTGATTAAGAAACGAGATTAGCTTATAAACAAACTGGTTTCAAGCAGAGAAAACGCCATGTGAGATGGCAATAGCAAACTGAGACTTGGCCTCAAACTTCTTCATGAAACTTTCTATCTTCTTCTCGTTGACTCCTCCTATGGTCATCATCTTCCCGGGAAATTTCTTCCACCAATCAAAGTCCACCATCGCCACCTTCGAATCCTCCGGCTGGTTCACCCTCCGCTCATACTCCTCCACCACCAACATCGCTATGTCCGACATTAAATCAAATGGATTTCTATCGCTTTCGGTTATTTATTCTCTATATCAGTAGATGGTTCAACGTTTGTATATTTATACAGCTCTGACGTGCAGGTATTGGATAAGGTTGAGTCAATATTTCTCTTATTTAATATTTTTATTAATATAAAATTTCGTTAATGGTTTTTTTTAATCGCGGCTGAATCTGTTGGTAGCTGTGGTTTTTGTTTGAAGGTGGGCATGGTAGAATTTATTTAGTTTTATTTTCTTTTCTTAAGAAAATCAAAAAATTTCTTATAAATTAATTATCGTTCTTTAAACAACTATTTTATTTATAAATGATATAACAATGTGTATACACATTACATAGAATAAGAGAATAATAAACATAACTAAAATAATACAAAGACAATAGAGAAAATGAAGAAAACATAAACACTAATTTTTCTTGGAAGGTCTTCGTAATCTTCTTGCGATCTTCAAAAGTATATCGCATTATAGACGTCAACTTCATCTTTGTCGTATAACATTGACCAAATCCCATATTAGAGCTATATATATATTTTGGATTAGAATCCAATATACTGATTCATTCATTATAAATACAAATTGAGATTACTGATTTCACCGATTGTACGAATATCACCAAACAACGAAAAGAATACACTCTGGCCGATTGATTTATCCATGGTGGTTTCCATGAATTTAATGAAAACACAGAGTACTCCATTATATGATACCAAATGTATTGTATCGTAATATGGTTTATGAACTCTTCATTTACCATTGTTAATGGTCTTCTATGGTTGACATTTAAGCAATTCCCATCACATTTCAATGGCCAGAAAAGAGTAAACACCACCATCTCGTCCAGTAGTCTCTCTGTAGTATTATATTCCATTAATAAAAGGAAGAGAAACAATTACCGATTGCAATAACGTCTTGTTAATTTTGGGATATGAAAACCAAAAATTGTTTTCAAACCCCCAAAAAATTGTGTCATCAATCATGGATATACTGACCACGCCGGAGATAATGGATGCATAGTGGATGCAGTCTGTATAACATGGCACTCGTATCACTCTTGTAGGAACTCCGATTTGAAGTCAGAAGAGATAGAGAACAATCCATTAATAAACTGGATCGTAAGTCATTTCCGGAATCATCACCGGCATCAGAATCAATAAAATGAATATTGATGTGATCTCTAAGGAATGATTTCGGCAAAAAGATGAGAACTGGTGAAAAGAAAAGGTTGATGTTGGTACATATTTGCGTGAATATCTCATGATACCTTCAGTTTTTGTCTTCTTCCCCATTGCTTAACGAATTAAGCGTTGATAAATTGAAATCTAATGTAGAAATCAATGATGGAGATTGGGAAAGGACAAAAAGAAATAATCGCTCTTATAATCGCCTTCGAAAAGAGAGAGAACCGAGCGGTTTCTTGTTGACTCGTGTTTCAGATTTTATTTATTTTTCAATAAATTATCGTTTATCATTTTAAAACTATAAAGTTAAAATAAATCCATGCTTGTTAGATTAAATATTAGTTTTGTGTGGAAGCTTGTTGAGTGCTTATCAAGGTTTATGTTATCGACGTACGGATGATATTACTATTCTAAAAAAAGGAAGATATTACTATTCTTTTTATTATGACATATTTCAAAGTTTTCGAATAATGTTTGGAAGATTAATATTTCAGAACAGTTACTCTCTTCACCACTGACCTATTTGAACAAGAACAGTTAGCACTCCAGAGATGGAACTTCTTGCGGAAAATTGAGGAAATGTACTTCAAACAGAGATCCCGAATAAATTGGCTCAAAGAAGGAGACCAGAATACAACTTACTTCTATAGAGTTGTTCAAACCCATCTCAACTTCAACACCATTCGCTCCTTCTTGCTTCCCTCTGGTGTGCTGATTGTTGATCCTCTTCAGATGAGCAATCATGCAATTTCTCGCCTCTAGCGCATACTGAGACCACTGATACTCCCAATCACCGTGTCATCTCCTGTCTCGTGGTTTCAGTCCCTATCACCATTCATATGCTCTGAAAGTCAGTCTAAGCTGATGGTATCTGTCCCTTCTACTGATGACATAATGACGATTTTGCTTAGACTGAATCCCAATAAGGCTCCGTGTCCGGACGGGCTAACCTCTGCGTTCTATAAAGCTTCCTGGGATATCATTGGATCAGAGGTGGTGCAAGAAATTCAGAAATTTTTTCACTCATCGTTCTTGCCAGCGGCAACAAATGCTACCATTCTCTCTCTAGTGCCTAAGCATCCGGGTGCCTCCCTCATCACAGATTATAGAACCATCTCCTGTCTCAATACCATCTACAAAGTGGTCTCACGCCTACTTGTCAAGAAGCTCAAGCCGCTATTTCCCGAGATCATTGTTCCTAATCAGACTGCATTCGTAAAAGTTAGAATATTAGTGGAGAACACTTCTCTTGCGGGTCAGCTAGTCCAGGGTTACCACAAGCGCAATGGACAGAGAAGAATAACTATAAAGGTAGATATAGTGAAAGCTTTTGATACCTTATCGTGGGACTTCCTCTTCCTTTGTCTTCATGGGCTCAATCTACCACAAATTTACCTAGACTGGTTAAGAGCTTGTATCTGAACCACAAATTTCACAATTGGGTATAATGGATCAGTCAATGGTTATTTCAAGGGCACAAGAGGATTGAGATAGGGAGACCCACTCTCTCAATACCTGTTTGTTCTGGCGATGAACAATCTCTCTATGATGCTCAATAAGGCTGCTCGGGAAATACGATTTGGTTATGATCAAGGTTGTGCCTCATCGAGAATGACCCACCTCTGTTTTGAGATGATCTACTGATCTTTAGAGATGGCTCTCTTGACTTGGTCTAGGTTGTGCATCAAATACTTCGGGAGTTTGAACTTCGGTCTGACTTAGCTGTTAGTGTTTAAAAATCCTCCTTCTTCTCTTCAGGTCTCTCTGAATGGGAGAAAGAACTTATCCAGTTTTCAACGAGAATGCCTCTGGGTTTGCTGCCAGTGCGCTATCTAGGAGTCCTGCTGTTTACTAAAAATTTCACTCTCTTGTACTGTGAAAGGCTTCTCCATCAAATCAGAATCAAACTCTCTTCGTGGACATCAAAGGCGCTTTCCTTTGCGGGATGGTTACTACTTATAAAAATGGTTTTCAGTGGGATCACAACCTTCTGTTGCTCAACCTCATCCTTCTCAAAGCGTGTATTAAGCTCATCAACTCTTTAAGTGGAGACATTGAAGAACATCATACTGCAATAGTAGCTTGGGCAGAGGTCACTAAACCAAAAAAGGAAGGAGGGTCAGGAATAAAGGACCTCTCAATCTGGAACAAAGCTTGTTGTCTGAAGTTGATCTGGTTGCTGTTCTTCCAATCCGGATCAGTGTGGGTCGCATGGTTTCATGAAGAGATTCTCCATGGCCGTGCTAGTAATCTTTAGACCACACAGCCAAGCTCAAGATACTCTTGGCAGGTTATAAAATCTTAAAACTAAGCTGTGAAATCTTTTCTTGGATCAAGCTTCGTGTGGGGAATGGAGTTAGCTGCAGGTTTTGGACAGACAATTGGTGTCTCTTAGGCTATCTACGCTCGTACTTGGGGGCTGTGACTCTGGGAATACCGAACCACACTACTCTTGCTTCTCTTTACTGCAATGGAAGATGGCAATTGCCTCCAGCACGCTCAGAAGCTCAAGTCAATAGTAAGCCATTCTCACAACTATCAACCTATCACAAGAACAAGATTACTATGAGTGGGAGATTGATGGAAGAATAAGTCAGCGTTACTCTACTGGTCAAGTTTACAACAAATTTCGATAGGAAGGACCAACTGTATCTTGGTTTAATTGTGTCTGGAATAAAGGAGGAATCCCAAAGCAGAGCTTCATGGCATGGTTATTTGTACTAGATATATGTCCACTCGAGACAGGCTAATCTGATGGGGTGCGTACAGACTCGAGTTGTTTCCTGTGCAGCTCATCACCAGAGAACAGGAGTCACCTTTATTTTGATTGCCCATTTGCATGGGAGATTTGGAGAATTTTGGCTTAGAGGTGTGGGATCTCTCTGGCGTTTACATGGTTGCAGACACTGAATCATCTTCAGACGATGAACCGTAAATCCTCAACAGGTATGCTCACTCTCCTCTGTTGGCAAAGTTACATGTATTGGATCTGGACAGAGCGCAACAGTTGCCTCCATCGCCTTGTCTTCAGATCGCCTTGTCTTCAGATCGCCAGACTCGATCACACGCCTGGTTGATAGACAGATAAAGGACAAGATCCTAAGCCTCAGAACCCCCAATCCCTCGCTTTCTTCTAAACTGATGCAGAGATGGCTTGCTTGATCGTTGGCTTGCGGCTATTAGTGTCTTATGATCTCTGATTTGGCTTAAACAATATTGAACTTTACTCTGAAAACTAGCCAAAGTTTTGTAATATTTTTTTCTTATGCATTTTAATATGAAAGCTTAGTTCAAAAAAAAAAGATAAATATTTCCAAATTTGTATTAACTAAAAATTAAGCAAAAAATCTAAATATTATATGTGAATCCCCCATAAATATATTTTCAAACAGAAGCTCGTTTCAGCCTCAGATTTAAAATAAAAACTATGGGTCGGTTGACCAAAAAAAACGATGAGTCGAAAACCTAACAGTGTGACACTCTTGATAAGTTAGTAAAAAAGACATGTGGATTAAGCTCTTTAAGTTTGTGTTCCACACCTAAATTGCTTCAAGCTCAAACAGCCCAATAATGATTCATACTATTGTTTCCAAGTTCCAACGCTGATATGGGGAAAACTCGGTGAAGAGTGTCACATCATTCACATTTCTTGAAAAAACAAAGAGTAGACCAACATATACTGCTTTTTCCATTTCGTTCATTGAGTAAACGGTCTATGATCACTCGATACCGACTTATTGAGATGATTTGTACACTGATTATAGCTAGAGATCATGAATATTAAAGCACTTTTATTGAAATATTTCAGTGAATTTTTTATTATTAAATATAATAAAATTGAATAAGAGAGAATGAGATGAATTTATCAAAGGAGAAGCTCTTGAAATCAATTGATTTATATCAACAGGCCAAATGCCTAGACTATTAGGAGGCTTTTGTTTTGTCGACTATTAAGAGTCTAAATTCGATTGGAAAACTAGTATAGTAGTTGAGATATTATATTAACAACTAAAATACACACTGTAATACCCCCAACTTATCGAAGCATGACACGTTTTCCCGAGGCCCGTAGGGGCATAGATCCACTGACTTCGTTTATTTATTTATTCATTCTTAAATATACTAACTTTTTTTTTGGAACACTCGTAAATATACTAACTATTTTTTTAAAAAAAATACTAACTATTAGTATACTAATTTGCTGTGTAATCTTGCTTTTCTTTATCGAGAATCTCTTCTCGAATAACTCTTTAAGCACTTGAATTCTTTTAACAAAGAATCAGATATCAGATCTAGAAAAATATGTGTTAATATGATTTGGTATTAGCTTGATCAATACAAGCCTATGACCAACGCAATGTTAATTTACTTTATGTAATAAGGGTTTGGAAAAACTATTCTAAGAATTAATATAAAAGTGCCTAATTAAGTTGCATGGTCGTATGACGCAAACAATATGACCCAAAACGTCTTCTCGATCAACACTATGCAGCGTGCATATATGCATAATTCATTTACATCAGCAAATGTATCTTAATCATGATACTATACTATAAAATCCTTTTTAGAAAAAACTACTATATAATAAATCAGATATGGTCCAACTGCCAGATGTTTTGCTTGTGAGTTCTATACTTCTATTAACGCCTCTAACATCCATTGTTGATTATTTACTAAGAAATTGTTGTAAATTTTCACATTATAACTTTTCATTAATCAACCGATTGGTAAAGTCTGCATCTCTATAGTCTCATCATGCACGTGTCATTTCATGAATCCAACTCTATCAGCACTATTATATCATTGATTTTTAATTAAATTATACAGTACGCTAAAGCAAGATTTCGATTTACAAAGCAATTATTCAGTCATGTTCTCGTCAGTACATACCTAATCATGTTACCCAAAAAAAATTATAATAATAATCATGTTACCAATCTATTGGTTGCAATTGTAAACCATCATCAGTGAATCAAGTTACAAATGGAACAATAGGTCTTAAGTTTTTTTTTTAACATTACTTATTAAGAAGTTACTCTGAAAGTCCAGATCATTGATTAATTCTTCTCAAACGTAGAATAATTTAATCATTTTTGCTTAGCTAGTTACAATGGTATCATGTATTAGATCCACGAAAAGTATCATCATTGCTAGCTAAAACCATTGTATTTATTAAAATAAACAAGACTATTTGGAATTCGTATAAATATTTATATTAACTAGGATGGTTTAACCTCGTTTATGCCAAAACTATGAATAACAAAGAGTGAAAACCTAAACACGATGTAGCCACTCGTGGTGGCAAACCACTTTATAAGACAGCACTTGAGAATAAATAATTCTACAAATAGGCAAAACGCTTTGTGTTTAATATGTTAATGCGTGACGTCTTTTTCTATCTTCTCGTTTTTATAATTATACAAATATTTTATGTTTTCTTCAACTAGAATAAATTTATAACATGTGGATAGAATGTGAAATGAAATTCACCAATATCTATCATCCATAAGGCTAAGAAACCCCATCATATGAATTGTAGTGTAGCTTTACAAACAAATCATTTGCACGATCGAAGTTTCCGAAACAAAAAAAAACGAATTATTAAAATGTTATGTACTTATTAAACTTATCCTGTTGTAGTTAGTTTCCTCCTACTAGACAATCCAGTATATTAGATCATGCATCTCTTATAAACTAAAATAAATTTTTATTTCTCGTCTTTATTGTACCTAATTTGTGGAAATTAAATCATCTTCTCTCTTTGGATATCCATGTCCATGAAACATATCACGTCATGTATTGATCGTCATCTTTTGATAAATTAATGCTATATAGTCATACATATGTGTACATACATATATATAAACTAAACAAAGAAGTTATTAAACTTCATTATTTCACGCAGGCAAACAGCCAAACACGATTGTACAGACTTCCAAAGATCTCTGTTGATTAGTTCTAACTTCTAATTTATAAGCTAGATACAACTATTGTGTAACTATAGGTTATGTTCTAAAATATAATTGTGGGAATCAACGAAGACATGTAACCTTTTCATTAGTTATGTCCACAGGACCACAACCAAGCAATGATTTTTAATCATAAATAAAAATACATAATGTCTCTTATGACGCTTGAAGAGCCAAACTATTTTAATACGACAATTCAAAGTTGTAATATAAGTTAGGTGATTCTTTCACCTAATTAACTCTACCAATCTAGCCTGTCTGGACTCCCAAAGGCTAATAAAGTTTTTAAATTATACTCGTATTCTTGATCAAAAAAAAAAAAATTATACTCGTATTCTACAGTTATGATTTTTATTATTAACAAGAAGAATTTTTAAAAAAGGAAGAATGTGAATAAATGTTATCATTTTAGATTACAATATTAACTAGTTGATACAAACTTTTATTAAGTTTAAGATTAAATAAACGTTGCTTGTTTCGAACAAGTCATGCTTGTCGTTCGCTTATTTGCTTCAATGAATATTATAGTATGATTATGATACATCCTGTAAAAGCTACCGGAACTGTATCGAAAACATATATTGAAAACTGAGGAAAATTTATGAAAAGGATTAATATATATGTAATTAAAAAAAAACTATGAAAAGGAGAGTTTAAAAGAGAGTAAAAAATGGATCTACCTGGTGCGAACAGGTGCGCACATCAGCCAGAGATAGTGGAGACATGTGACAACTGAATACTAAAAAGGAACAATCATTTTTTATCTAATCACATTTAATGAATATTAAGATTCAAATAGTTCATTCCTATTAATTTGACGCTAATAAAAAAAAAAATCGTTCATAAGCTTTATTTGGTGCGGAAAATAGTTCTCCTTATATTAATTAAAAGTCGACTAAAAAGAGTATGTAAACAAGTAATTATTGGGATTGACTTACTGAGTTAGCTGTGTTATTCTTTAAAATTTATCATTCTCTCTATTTCATAAAAATGTTTTGTTATTACATAAAGAATACCCATTCTATTTCATTTTATATGTCATTTTAAAAAATTTCACATAAACTAAAAAATTATTTAATTTTAAATTTATATTTATTTTAATTTTAATTTTACAAATAATTTTATTTATCTAAAATTCTATTAGTAAATATGTGTAATTAATAAAAGCTTAAATTTATTTCAATCATCTTTTAATTTGTGTCAACATATCAAAGCGACCTTTTTCCTGACACGGATGGAGTATAATATATTCGATAAACCACCAAAAATGGAAAAATACATATTTTATTAATTTATATTCATACGATGCGAATTTTTTTAAACCAACTATGTCAAAATATTCATTTAAGTTGTCGTGTTCTCGCATGATTCCTCTTCTTCTTCAAGATGATGAGACCTGAGTTTCCGAGACAGAAGAAAGAGCTTTTAAAACCGCTTCTGTTTACGGTCAGATCCGAGCTCCGAACTTGTGGCCTTTATACTTCCGATCTTGTCGCTAAATATCTTCCTTCTTTCATGGTTTACACCGTCTTGAGGAAATCAACTATCAGAAGGTTCGGCTCTAGATCTCTGTTCTTTGCCGGTTTATGGTTTTTGTTTTCTACGTAGCGTAAGCGAGGGAGAGGAAAAAAACAAGAAGTGAAAAGTCAGAGACTTCACGGCGTTGACTTTAATCTGTTTCATTCTAATCTTGATAGCACTTAAAAGTCTAAAACCATTCTTGTTATCGTATTGATTGTTTTGGTTAATTTTGTCTCCCCCTTTCCTCTCTTGATCACTTCTGTATGTTTTTGTGGGTTGCTTGGAACTGAAGCTGGTACTGATTCGAATATTGGAGTATAAAAAGTTTTAATCCATCTTCACTTCTAGATTATATGTGTTTGACTTCATGATTGATTTTTGCTTTTTTTGTGCTATCTCTCTTTTTTTTCTCACTTTTCTTCTATGGTTGCGTACAAGAATCTTATAAACCAGTGGATTGAAAACTCATCGGTTGTGTTTAACTGCTAATCTTGTTGTTAAGTTGGTCCACCTGTATAGTTCTGCTGAAATAAAGTGACATTCTCAATAAGTGGAACCTTGACTTCTGAAGCGTTTATTCTGCTTAACACAATCTATATGATCTTGTCTATTAGCACCATCCAAACACTGTTGAGTATTGAGGATAAGGGTTTGTTATGGGAGGCTGAGAAATTGGGTGATAGGAACGTTAAAGTGTATAACCTTTATCTCCTTTTTTAGCTTTCATTACAACATATGTTTCCCTTGTTATTTTTTGGTTTTCTCCCTCCAAGTTCTTCGGGAATCTCCATGCCCTCTCAGATTTCTTTCTTTGTATAAACACATCTCTGGAATATAAGATGGTTTTGTTATTTGTCTCATTTTTTTGAAGATTGAAATAGTTTTCATGAAGATTGAAATAGTTTGACAAAAAAAAGAAAGAAATAGTTTTCATGAAGAAACATCATTATACATTTACTTTTTATTTGCTTAGCTATTGTGTTCGACTCTTTGTGATATAACTTTTGGTTGAGACCTAAACTAGGTTTGGTTTATATACTAAAACACATTGTTTTTTAAAAAAATTGCATCATCTTAACTTGCAGTTGAGAGAAGCATGAATTCAACATCAACACATTTCGTGCCACCGAGAAGAGTAAATATATACGAGCCTCTCCATCAATTTGGTATGTGGGGAGAAACTTTCAAGAGCAATATTGACAATGGGAATATCAACACTCAAAGCCACATTATAATATCGAATAATCAGAAACTAGACAACAACTTGGTATCTTTTTACTTCATCGTTCTTTAATCTCTTAATGACAACCGTTCTTGCTTTAAAAATTCTAAAAGCTTTCATTTCTTGAAATCATTTTTCTCTAGTCAGAGGATACTTCCCATGGAACTCCTCTCGTGTTTGACCAAGAAACTTCCACGTCCAGAAATCCTGATAAGGTAATGCTTCTATTAGTGTTATTTTGCTGTGATCGTATATACTAAATATTGATATCATCACAGATAAAGAGACGGCTTGCGCAAAACCGTGAGGCTGCTAAGAAAAGTCGCTTGCGCAAGAAGGTATATAAAGCTGATAACATTATTACACATCCTTAGAAAATTATCTTTTGATCTTTGTTTCTGTTTTTGTTTGTTTATTCAACGGGAGATTCTTTTCTTTTTCTTTTTCTTTTTGTAGGCTTATGTTCAGCAGCTAGAAACAAGCAGATTAAAGCTAATACAGTTAGAGCAAGAACTCGAACGTGCTAGACAACAGGTTAATAAATCAAAATTTATTTATTTTAATTCCTATTGAGAATGATTTACTCTCCAAGTGAGAGTTATTCTAGCATGATATAGGCCTCGGTATAAAAGGATTTACGGGTCTCCGGACTCAGAACCTCTTAGTCATTCAAAAATATATTTTTTTCACTTCCAAAACTATTTCAAATACTGACAGAAAGTTGGATGATATCAGGGATTCTACGTTGGGAATGGCATAGATACTAGTACTACTACTTCTCTCGGTTTCTCGGAAAACATGAACCCAGGTGTGTATCAAGAACAGGGTAGTATTCTTGACAAGAATCAAAACTTGAGCGTCAAGATTAAAACAGGGATTGCTGCATTTGAGATGGAGTATGGACATTGGATTGAAGAACAAGACAAACAAATATGCGAACTAAGAACGGTTTTGCAAGGACATGTTGGCGATGTGGAGCTTCGTTTGCTTGTTGAAATCTCCATGAAACATTACTTTGATCTTTTCCGGATGAAATCAGCAGCTGCAAAAGAAGATGTTTTCTTCGTCATGTCAGGGATGTGGAGAACATCTGCAGAACGCTTTTTCCTATGGATTGGCGGGTTTCGACCCTCGGATCTTATCAAGGTAGAGAAAACATAGAGACAAAGAACAATCAATGTTGAATAATTAAAGACAAACACAGCTACAATAATATATTAACTCAAATGAGCTTCCAATATAAAACCAACTCTTGATAAGTAGATTGGTCCTTCGTCTTTATATGTTATTTGAGATCCCTTCTGACCTAATACAATGTTGTTTTGCAGGTTCTTTTGCCACATTTTGATGTCATGACGGATCAACAGATTCTAGATGTATGCAACCTAAGACAATCTTGTCAGCAAGCTGAAGACGCTTTGTCTCAAGGTATGGAGAAGCTACAACACACCCTTGCGGATTGTGTTGCCGGTGGAAGACTAGGTGAAGGAAACTACGTTCCTCAGGTGAATTCTGCAATGGAGAGAGCAGAAGCTTCGGTCAGCTTTGTTAATCAGGTAAAGATGAGATTATACTAGTTTTGATAATCAAACACACATTTTAAGAAAGTAGTATCAGTTTCTTGATGTGTTTGTAATGTTTCTTAGGCTGATCATTTGAGACACGAGACATTGCAACAAATGCATAGGATCTTGACTACACGACAAGCGGCTCGAGGGTTATTGGCTCTTGGTGAGTATTTTCAACGGCTTAGAGCCTTGAGCTCGAGTTGGGCTACTAGACATCGCGAACCAACTTAGATTTGAATTCTTGGATACAAAACAACAAAGAGTGAAGATGAGTGCATTTTGTAAAACAGTACTTAGCAACAAAAAAAAAGTAAAACAAAGGATTATTCATAATAATAAAATTGGGTTTGCTGCTGAAACTTATTTTTTAATTCTGCGGGAATCATAAAATTTGAAAAACATGTATTGAAAAAGGTGTAAATATAAAAAAATCATGTGTTATTATTATTATTATTATTAGATACAACTCGAGTACTGTAATTAGAAAATTTTGAAACAATTTATCAACTTTTCAGTTTCCAAAAGAAAGATTTTTTAGATTATTTTTTTTGTTTCACAATGATTGATTTTCAATATTTTTTATTATTTTTATTAATTTAATTTCAATAAACTATATAATTTAGAAAATATTAATTGCAGAATTATTCGAATTGATAAATATGTTTGCTAGTTTTTGACAAATGTAGAGTAAAAATAATAAAAAAATAAATGGTAAACATTTATGAGACTTTTAATATGTGTCAATCTATACTAATAAAAGGAAACTTTCGAGACTCCAGAGAGCGTCCACATCATTGAAAAAATTCTCTCATAAAGATGCCATGTGGCATTACTACTATTATTACCTTATTACATTAAATTACATTAGCATATTACACATTATTACTATATATATACACTAAATCATACAGAAATATAAATAAATATACATTTAAATATGTAAATATTTAATATACGAATTATATATACAATAATAAATAAAAATATATTTTAAAATATATAATAACGAAAATAATATTAATAATACATAATATAAAAAATACATTAAACATTAAAATTTATCTTAAAATGTAAATACACAATTTAAAAAAAATAGAAAAGTACATAATCCTTAAACATCTATCTTAAAATATAAGGTATAGATATTAAGTAAACATAAAATATAAAAATAATATTAATAAGTAAATACATAATATAAAAATAGAAAAAATAAATTAAGCATTAAACATCTATCTTAAAATGTAAAATATAGATATTAAGTAAATATATAATATATGAAAATAATATTAATAAGTAAATACATAATATAAAAAAAAGTACATTAAACATTAAACATCTATCTTAAAATGTAAATAAAAATAGAAATACTACATGACATCATTTTAAAATGTAAAAATTAAATACACGTAAATATATAATTAAGTGTGTAAATGTATAATATACAAAAGTAATGATAAGTAAGTACACAATTTAAAAAATAAAAATGTTTTTATTACAATAAATTACATTATTAAACTACACTTCGTTTTAGTAACCCTCTTCGAAAAAGTCATGTGACATGACTACTATTATTACTTTATTACATTAAATTACATTATCATACTACAAATTATTTTTATAATACACTAAATCATACAAAAATATAAATAAATATACATTTAAATATGTAAATATTTAATATACGAATTATATATACAATAATAAATTAAGATATAATTTTAAAATAAATAATATACAAAAATAATATTAATAAGTAAATACATAATATAAAAATAGAAAAATACATTAAACATTAAACATTTATCTTAAAAGTAAATACACAATATAAAATATAGAAAATACATTAATCCTTAAACATCTATCTTAAAATATAAGATTATAGATATTAAGTAAATATATAATATAAACAATAGAAAAGTACATTAACTTATAATTTAAAAATTATATAATGTATGAAAATAATATTAACAATTAAATACATAATATAAATAAAATAAAAATACATTAAACATTAAAATTTATCTTAAAAGTAAATACACAATTTAAAAATAAGTAGAAAGAAACAATGATTCTTAAACATCTTTCTTAAAATGCAAGGTATAGATTTTAAGTAAACACATAATAGAAATACTATTAAAATTTAAATTATAGATATTAAAAATATAATATAAAAATAAAAAAATATAATATAAAAATAAAAAGTACATTAAGCATTAAACATCTATCTTAAAATGTAAATTAAAAATTTAAAAAATAGAAATATTGTACTACATTAGACATCTATCTTAAAATGTAAAAATATAGATATTAAGTAAATATATAATATACAAAAATAATTATAATAAGTAAATACATAATATAAAAAAATGGAAAAGTACATTAAAAATTTAACATCTATCTTAAATTGTAAATAAAAAATGGAAATACTACATTAGACATCATCTTAAAATGCAAAATTAAATACATGTAAATATACAATTAACTATGTAAATATATAATATACAAAAAGTAATAATAAGTAAGTACACAATTTAAAAAGAAAAATACTACACTAAAAGTAATATACAACATAAAATGTAAATGCTACATAGTCAAAATAGAGTTGGTATAAATTAATCTATCAATAATAACAATCCAAAAGAATGTTAAACTTAAATTATTATCTTCTCATTGTAAACGTTGCATTAATTTTTTTAATGAAATTATTAAAATTTAATGGATTATACATTATTAAACATTATACAATATTACATTAAAAATTTAGCACAATGTTAGAATTAGTAAATATACAATGTAGAAAAATAAATATATATATATATATATAATATGAGAAATAGGAAAATCCATTAAAATCTCTCAACATTAAATAAAAATATATATAATCTAAGAAATAAATATATTACATTAAACATGTATTCTAATATTATAATTTGATATAAAACAAAAATAGAATAAGTAAATATAAAATATAAAAGAAGTAAATATACAATATAATAAATAGACAAACTAAATTAAACATCTATCTGAAAAATTTATATAAATATAAAAGAAGTAAATATTAAATATAATAAATAAACAAACCAAATTAAACATCTATCTGAAAAATTAAAGTAAAATAAATAATAAATAAATATACCATAAAAGAAAGAAAATATTACATTAAGAATTTATCATAATATTATCATTTGATGTAAAACCAAAAACAAAACAAAATAATTAAATAAATATGAAAAATAGTTAAATATACAATATAAAAATAAAAATATTCCATTATACATCTATGAAATATTAAATAAGTAAATATAAAATATTAAACATCTGTTTGAAAATGTATACAAAATAAATAATAAGTAATATACAATATAAGAAATATAGATATTACATTAAACAATAAGAATATATAAAAATAAGAAATAAAAACATTACATAAACATATATTCTAATATTATAATTTGATATAAAAATAAAAATATAATAATTAAATATAAAATGTTAAACAAGTAAATATATAATAGAAAATAGAAAAACTAAATTAAACATCTATCCAAAAATGTGTGGTAAAATAAATATACCATATAAAAATAAAAATATTACATCAAACACTATCATAATATTAGAATAAATAAATATAAAAATAAGAAAAATAAATAATAAATAATAAATAATTATACAATATAAGTAATAAAAATCAACATTAAATATATGTTTGAAAATGTATAATAAAATAAATAATAAATAAATATACAATTTAAGAAAAAATACTACATTAAAATTATCGTAATATTAAATTTTGATATAAAAGAAAAACAATTAAAATATACAATATAAGAAAGAGAAAACTCCAAACAAATATTTTATACAAAACTCCAAAAATAATAATATACAATATTATGTTTTGTTTGGAGTTTTGTTGATACTCTTAATTTTTATATTGTATATTTATATAAAACATAATATTTAAGTATTATAATATTCTGCACTATTAAATATTAATGCAAAAAATTATAACACTTATATAAAAACCTATTTTTAAATATAAACTAAAATTTAAAATATTTGTAACTGTTTTTGAAACTGGCGGGTTTAATCCTAGTACTCTATAAAATCTGTTTCGAAAGAAGTTTTTTTATTAGCCTGCTTTGTTATTTAGAAACTATTGGTCATATTATGTGATTATAATTTTAGATACTATTGGGATAATTTCGTAACTAAAGATAAAATTACAGGGGCAAACAGAAAGATATAAGAGACGCCTTATCTCTCCCCCGAGTGAACTCATCTTCTTCTTCTTCTTCCGCCATAGCCACAATGCTCAGTCAGTCTCTCTATTGCCTAGCCGGGGACTTTCCTTCGGCGAACTTCTTCCGGGACTTCAACCTCGTCTTCGTTCCATGGTGTCGAGATCAATCACCAGGTTTCTGCTCGCGAATAAATTTCTTCGTCTTCGTCTCGTAAACCGATGGTGGTGATTATGACGAAAAGAGAGGCGGAGCTGAAAGATATCACAGCGAAGACGACAGAGGATATTAACGAGGAGGTTATAGTGATCTTAAAGGAGAGCTCTTTATGCTCCGTCTCTAGAAATCGGCAAGGAACGAGTTCAAATCAAGCGAGTTTCGCCGTACGAAGAACCAAGTAAGATAACGTAGGGCCCACGAAAGGGTTTTGAGAATCTTGTCCTTTGGTCATAGAGTCTTGCACTATGTTGTTATAACAATGCCCTTTCATTTTAGTTTAGTCATGAAGCCTGAGCTTATAACGTGTTTAGTTTAGTCATTTTTTTTTATGCACAAACTTCCGATGAGACTAATAATAGCTTTACCTCTCTCTCTCTCTATCGATGGTTCGTTTGGGTTGCGAGGATATTGACGGTGGGGAGAGAAAGGGAGGTAGAAGAAGGGATAGGGAAGGGGCCGGGAGTCGAGGAAACTTGACTGACTGGCAATGGAAGAAGAGCACCTCCTTCTCTCAAGAAGCTTCAAGCAGAGGAAGAAGCTGCAAAACCTGCCGTTTGATGATGGTTGTGGATGTTATTCTCTTGCTTTTTTCTTTTGGTTATGGTCAGTCTCTTACAACGTGTGAATGATGAATGGGATTTGTCTAATCACCAAGTTCTATTTCTTGGTTCTACATCACCAAGTTCTACCATTCATAACTTCGTCTAATCTAGATTGGTCACTGAACAAAATATCCAGCACCAAAAGACGTACGATAACACTAAAAAACTCATGGTTTATTTCTGATAAATAGGATAGATAACTTTAGTACTTGTAATTTCCAAAATTATCAACAGAGTCAAGTCATCTACTCCCGCAGTTCAAAGATTAAGTGAACGCAGTGCACACTAAGTTTAGTAAGAGGTATAAAAATATATGAAATCAACCAGAAGCAGACACATACAAGCATTCTTACATTGCTAACAATAAACGATTGACCATCACTCCTCCTTGCCTTGTTGATTTTCTGCAATAAAAATTAGAAAAAAATGAATTGGAGACCAAATCCAGTAGAGCTTCTCTAATGTATATCTTTATACTTTCCTCTAAAACAGAGATCTATAATAGAATTTTTTTATTTTAAAGAAAAATATAGAGAAATTCTACTTTTTACTTCTATATTTAGAGATAAAAATAACAATTCTCAATATTTTTCTCTATAAGTAGAGGAACTCTATAGGTATACATTGGAGCAAATCCATTTTTATAATAGAGTTTCTCTATTTTGAAAGAAAATATAGAAATGAAAATAAAAATGGATTGAAGATGGTCTAAGAGAAAAGAATAGAAGCAGGCATTAGCGGCATCTTCATCAGCTGGAGCCATGTCCATATCCGGATTAGGAGCTTCCATGTCACATCCATCTGTCCGGCGTTGGCGATTTCTCCACTGTAACCTCTTCTTAGGTCATCATTATCCCTGGGACTATTTTGAATCCTTAAAATAAAAAAAATAAAGGGCCCAAGATGCATCAAAGAAAGAAGCAGGAAGGACCAGGCAAGGACGTTGTTTATATAACGACTTTTTTCCTTGGTCCTGGTGTTTTTGTGGGTCCCCTACCCTTAAGGACCAAATGAGGGACGTGCAATAATCTTGTTCTTAGTCACTTCTCTTTGAAGGTTTCGCTCCTAATAAGTATTACTCATACCTAGGTTCGACTTTCCCCTCCACAATTTTTTAAATGGTTTTACATTAGTTTATAAATTATTTAAAATATTAAAAACCACGTAAGCAGTACATAATAAAGAGCTGAGATTCTGTTACTTTTGATTAATAGATAATCGATCAATGTATACAAAAGTCAAATTTTGTTAGTTCATGTATAAAATTTGAATTAACTAAGTATTCATATAAATAAAAATAAAAAAACTAAGTATTCATATATATTTTGTATAGCTTATGTGTTCATGTATTGATCAGGATCTCGGGAATTTTTGATATAAGAATTAGCCGATTTACCCATAGTGACACATAAACATCGTATCCGAGCCATTTATTATATCATAACGGGCGAGGCCCAGTCGTAAGAAGCTTAATAATCTTTCAATTAATTTCGATTTGGATCTCCTATTTTCTGAAAATTCATTACCTAAAACATTATTGATATATATATATATATATATATATATATAGTGCGACATCTATTTTATTATATGCTAATGGATCTCAAGGCCCAATTGTAGGAAGTTTAACCTTTTAATTAATTGCTATTTAACCCTCGTATCACCTTAAATTACATTATCCCAAAAAAACATTCGCCTGACAGAAAGATAATTGTCCATCTGTCAAATCCCACCGCTAAGATCAGAACCGCCAGAATCCAACGATGTGTATCAAAACACGTCAACAACAATAAAATAAAAAAAATAATTGACCAATAGTTGACGGTGACGTATACGACCGTATCAGATCTCTCCGCGTTTAAAAATTTCGAAAAGCTTAAAAGGCTTTTAGTTGGGGAAGCAGAGAGAGGATCTTAGAAGATGGCGAGTGGAGGAGGAGGAGGATACGGAGACCCGTCGCAGAAGATAGACTACGTGTTCAAAGTGGTTCTGATCGGCGATTCTGCGGTTGGGAAATCGCAGATACTTGCTCGATACGCGAGGGACGAGTTCAGTTTGGATTCGAAGGCTACCATCGGCGTCGAGTTCCAGACTCGGACGCTTGTGATCGATCACAAGAGTGTTAAGGCTCAGATCTGGGATACCGCCGGCCAAGAACGGTAATCTCCTGACTTCTCTGTAACTTTATTTTGCTTCAACTTTAGAGTTTATACGATTCAGGTCATGGATCCGATAGATAGTAACTCGTTTAGTGGGATCTGAAGTAGAATCGTAGCAATTGGGAAGATGAATAGTTGTGTTTTTTTTTTTAATTAGACTTCAAAATGATTCTTATAGAATATAGAGACTAGTCAGCTTGGTTCAATTTTGTTTTAAAACTATTCGAATTAAACTTGAAGAATGCTAAAAAACTAGTGAAAAAAACTCGACTGCTACAATTATGTGAATCAATACTTTACAACCCTAAGATCCATATTTCTGTTTATAGTATTTTTCAATGTTCAATAAATAGCTATGCGGTTTTATAGATGAATAGTGAATAAGTGTGCGCTTAGATGCTGCCTGGACTGATTTCTGATTTGGAAAAAAAAAGAGTTTTAGAATAATCGATCGGTTATTACCGATTTGTCACCTAGGCGCTGTATAGACTTGGCGCTTTATAGATCGATTATTATAACACCGATATTCTTAGACATATATAGAAAGATTATTGAATGTGGTTTTCTTACTGGTGAAACCGAGATTTAACTAACTATTGTAATCATCAACAAACTTTATGGCATTGATCTCAGACCTGGAGTGTCATTGCTGTTAATTAATAACCTAACACTCCAGAGAATCCACTTAGCAATTTGCACCATATTGTCTTAATCCCCATAACTCGTATTTGTCATATTTTATAAATACAATACATATTTTTTAATTATAGAGTCTCTTTATTGCAAATTTGTTGTGACTTTGGTTTCTTTGTATGAATGGAACAGATACAGAGCGGTAACAAGTGCATACTACCGAGGAGCGGTTGGGGCGATGTTGGTTTACGACATAACCAGACGCCAAACCTTTGATCATATCCCAAGATGGCTAGAAGAGTTGCGTGCTCATGCAGACAAGAACATTGTGATCATCCTTATTGGGAACAAGTCAGATCTTGAAGACCAGAGAGCTATCCCAACCGAAGACGCTAAAGAGTTTGCGGAGAAAGAAGGTTTATTCTTCTTGGAGACGTCTGCGTTTAACGCAACCAATGTTGAGAGTGCTTTCTCCACGGTTCTGAACGAGATCTTCAACATCGTGAACAAGAAGAGTCTTGCTGTGAGTGAAGAAGAACAACATGCGTCGCTTGCTGGTAAGAAGATTGATATTGTTCCAGGTCCTGGTCAGGTGATACCAGCAAAGAGTAACATGTGTTGTAACTCGTAGATTTTTACAAATTCAAACTCTTGAATCATAGTTTTAAGATTCTGGTTGGTTTGTTTCGCCTACCAGAGTCGTTATTATTTGTTGGCTGCTTCATTAGCAGCCTTTGTGAGGTCTTTTTGGGATTGAATCCAACTAAAACAAACGAGTGTTATAATGGCATTTACCATAAACAAAACCAAATCACTAGTCCTGACTATATATCAGCGACTGACTATATATCAGCGACCAAAAGAACCAGCCTGTAACGCCCCGACCCGTCCATGGCTAATGGGCCGCCCACGCCCGCTCTCTCAGTCCGTGGGCCCCATCCCATCCGACGGTCGGTCGTTAATAATTCCGAAAGGCTCGAAATCATTGTTTACTGACCCTGTAATCACCACATGACTTTTCTCCGTGCTTTGGCCTCACTCGTACGCTATCGCGAATCACTTCCCGATAGGTCACCCATCCTTCCACTACTCCAGCTCAAGCACGCTTAACTCTGGAGTTCTTTCAAGATGTGCTCCGGAAAAGGTAAGTCAACTTTGGTGATATAGGTAGCCAAATCAATTCTCTTAAACCTTTCCACATATCACAACTCGGGATGTTACACAGCCTATATATCAGCGAACAACAGAGAATCTCTGAGTTGCAGTAGAAAACAGATCAGTAGAACACGGACACTGATGATGAAGTTGACTATGACCATGATGTTCGTAGGTAATGAAAACTGCTAAGAGATTGGGGAAAGCTGAGTGAGAAAGCAAGCACTATAATAGAGATAAACTCACAAGACACTGATGAGAAAAGAGAGAGCTAACTTGGGTGCTACAGATTTGGATGTGTATATTTTCTGTGTTGTAGGTTTTATATATTTAAAGCTATTACATGTTTTGTACAGTGGGATAGTATCTTATACATATACAAACTAATCGAATTTAACTAAAACAAATTTAATTTTGTAATCTTATATTATACGTTTTTCTTTAAAACTTTGATATATTTTTACATCAAGGATTTGTTATACTTGTAAACCAATGAAGAAGAAAATGACACGTGAGATGAGTCATTAGGTGGCTTGCAATAAAGAAGAAAGTAAATTGAATACTTCCAAGATTCGTTGGAAAATCACGGATTGGTTGGTCAAACTCAAATGCCAGGAAATTTCATATAGCGTTACGTATCTTTTACGTATATAACATTATTTTTATAGTTATTTCAAATCTGTAGCTGTACACGTCAAAAAGAAAATGTTTAAAAATACTAACTTAATACACTCTTTGCCGTGAAGTAACCATTCCTCCGACGACGGCGCCACCGCCCTTCCCTTTCAGATGAAGCAACTTCGTCCAGAATCCACTCTTCTTCACCGTCGTGGGTTTCAGTTTCTCCGTCGTCTTCTTGGATGACCTAACGATATAAGAATCCCTGGGAACATGAGCCATAGATCTGCTTTTCTTCAGTCCAGCTTCAACCAGATGACCACTCAACGCTTCCCTCACAGCGAACGACATCGACATGGAGCCAGCTCGTCGGTGGAGTTCCTTAACCGGCGACGACGGAGAAGAGGAAACGGTGGTGGAGGAGGAGGTAGATCGGTTTATGACGTAGTAAGACGTCGTCGTATTAGGTAAGCGAGAGAGTTTGTCCCTTAGACAAGATGGGCATACACCTCTGTTGCCTTGGTGCTTGTGTTTTCTGCAATCCATCTTTTTTTCTTCTTCGTCTTCTCTTTAGCACTTTGATTACTTTTGAGAGGTCTATATGTTATGTAATATATACACGCAAGACGCACACGCACGTGCGTGCCTAAGTCTATGTGTCGTTGCCTCGTGTGCTTCAACGTCGGTATAAACGAGAGAAAGTTCATTAACGTTTCGCTATCCTGACAAGGCTTTCGCAGAAACACACATAGCTTGGACGTGTAAAGGACCCACTTATAATTTTCTTTTTACGTCAATAAACTAAAATGATTGGTTTCTAAATAATTTAACTGTGGCAAACTTAAGACCGATTGTTATTTTTTCAGTCAAACTGAAGAATATGATTGTTAATTATTCTGATATTATCCGAACATTATCAATATTCTCATACTGTCATAAATGTTTGGATAGAAAATAAATATACTCTGTCAATAAACAACTTATCTTTCATCAGATTCTTAGAGTTAGATTTTACTTATTGTGACATCTAATCTTTTTATTTTACTTGATCATCTTTAATAAAAAAGTATATTTATGTATGAAATGTTTACGTATTTTTGAAATGTGATTTCTTTCTCCTTAAGTTATTATATTGAGTTAAATTTTACAGAGGTTTCACATGTAAATTTTTCAATGTTTTTTTCTCAATTTCATTTCAGTTCGCAGACGTGTGATATTTATAAAACCTAGTTTCTCGTTCACACTACACACAATTCACAATGCAAGAAGAGGTCAACAAAAGAAACTCAATGGACGGCCGTGATATACTGATATAAACAAACACTCAACGTGACTATGGAACCCACTTGTTAGGTGTCGTTTGACGGTGACCGTGGCCGGTTTACTCGGTCCCTGACTCGTTTGTCACGCGCAATTAAAAAAGAAAACACTCGTGCGCAATGAGATATCGTCTATTTTCCATTTTCCATATTATTTTATATTTCCTTACGTTAGTGTACTTTTAATTTATCAAGAGCTACGTAACTCTGACTGTGCGTATTTTTTTTTTCTAGAAGAATGTGCGCCGTAAACTTCGGTTTGCTGTGCACGTGAGAGTTGTATTCAAAAAGGTCGACCGTAGTTTATGGGAAACATCGAGGTTGACAAAGTCTAGAAGTTGGTACGGTTCATGATCGTGGGAGTGCGTGATTTGCGAGGGATCAGATAGCAAATTAGATCCTTATGTAAGTTATGTTAGTACTAACTAATCCGGAAAACACTCCTTTTTCCGTTAAGTATGTGAATTTCATTAAGTTAATAATAAGGCAAAGAGATACAATGGATTTCGACTAATCTAATCCTATGAATCTAAGTCGCTAAGAGTATTTCCATTGGGAATTCCTACCTATGAAACTCTTAAAATATATATCATATATGTGTATATATGTATGTATATATTATATAACTAAGTTAATAAGACAAAGCAATGGACCCATAGCAAGCCACAAAAAAAAAAGTAAAAAGACTCACTAAAACTAATAAGATTCAATCACAACCATGAGAATGCGAGAAACTTAGCTATTTTTTAACAGATCCTAAGACAATCATTTAGCAAATAGGAGACCAGAGAGAAGATCTTAAAGCCAGAACCTGCATCAAAATCGCCCGAGTCAATAAAGAATCGCAACCGGAGAACGGTCTGAGGCACCGCAGACCATACCGAAGGCGACATCGAAAGAAGGACAGGCGAAGCAGAGTCGGTAAGCCCTGGTCCGGCCATCGCAAGCAATGAAGTCCACTCCAAACGTTGCTATCTCAAGAAACTGTCACGCCATACTCTGTGAATCCTAACTGTTGTGAAGAACTGGTATATGAAGCAAAGGTGGAGTACTGGCTGGTGGAAGCAGAGGTTTTATGGCTGGACTCTGGTCCCACCACGCGAGCAGAGCACGAGGAATTCCAGTAACAGAACACCAAGAGAGGCAGAGGACAATGGCCAACTTTCTTCTGAAGCTTGAAGAACGGAGGAGCCAGATCTCCTTACAGCAGGCGAAACAAGAGGAGAGGCCCGTCTGAGGAAGCCAGACAATAGGAGTAACGGCACGAAACTCCAATCCAACCCAAGCCCGAACAGATCGAAATCCAAAGAAACGCCAGGTGGTTGTTGAGGAACTATTACCCAGAAAGAAGTCCCCGACGATGAGCCTCGAATCGCCTTTTCAACTTGGAACAAGAGGAGGAAGTTCTTACCAAAGCAGTCGCAAGAGGAAACAGGGGAGAGGCGGTGGAGGCAAAAGACTGAAAATAACGGCAAAGGCAGCGACATAGAGCCATTCCGGCGAACCCTCCGGGTGAAATCTGACCCAGATCTACTCTGAGCCAAACCCTGGATCTACCAGCTTGACGATGCCTCCAGCTCAGATCCAGTTCGCCACGACCTCGCCATCTCTCCAGGGAAGCTGAAGACACCCACAGCCACCGATTTGAATCACTCAGTCCGACCGCAACCCGACGATAAACAGAGGAGATGAAGCAAGGAGGAAGTAGCTATCCTTTGGTTGTCATTTTTAAGTTAAAGACTAGATTCTAACCCCCACATCCATGCATATATTTTTTCATTTTATAAATGTATTTGATATTATTACAAAAAATTCAAATATATAATTTCTATTTTAGTCATATATGTTTTGTAACTCTATAATATTACTGTTTATATTTCTTATTCGGCATTATTAATATATAGTGATTTGTTTAATATATTTTACTTTGTTATTAATTTTTATTACTTACTAATATATTTTCAAGTTAGGTACAATAAAAAACAATATGAAATAATCAAATAGATAAACCTCCATCAAAATATGTTTTTTCTTAAATTTATACATTTTCCTATAATACATTTTTTAAAATTTATTTATTTACATTATAGAAAAGGAATATGTTTAAAATAATTTATATTTACATACTGTATGTTAAAAATATATAATTTAACATATATTATTTTACACAGTAGCATCTATCATATTATTTAGTAAATTTTATTGATAGAGGATATTTTTTGGATGTTATGATATTACATTTTCTTTTTATTTTTAATTAAGGTTTCAAAATATTAGATTGCTTTAATTTTTACAACATATATAGTTTTTTCGTGGTCATTTAAAAAAGTTATTCTTTATTATCTATGATTTTATCTTTTATAAAATTTGAAATATTAACATCTTGAGTTTGAATATTTATTTTCAAAGTTTTCTATTTTGTCAAGAAATTTTTGAAAAACGACACTACTATTTTTGGGTTTGGAAGATTACATGAATTTTAAATCTGTTTTTGTTACTACATTAATACATTATTTTACAAAAAAATATTTAAAATTTTGGTAGTATTTGTAAATTTTCTCAACAGTTTTTTATAATTAAAAATAAAAATAAATTTATAATTAAAATTTGATTTTCATTTATATTTTTAATGAATTACTAAAATTTCATATTTTCTAATAACATATTTTTAAATAGTATATGAACTACAGGTTATACTATTATATTTTTGTATATAAACATTTTAAACAATATATTGTTGATAGTTTCAAAATAAATAAAAATATAATATATGTTTGTAGGTATAAAATTTTAACCTATGTTAATAAATTTATTTCTGTATAAAAATATTATATAGTTTACAAATTTTAACTCATTTTAATGATGGGTGATAATTTATTTAAATGAAACAATTTTAAAAAATAAAGTTTGTTAATTTACCTATTTAATATAATTTTATCATATTTAATTCATATAGGAATTCTATTTTTATATAATACAGAATATAATTATAGAATTTATAAAAGTATAAAAATTGTATTTTCTTGTTTTATAATAAAATTTTAGTTAATGATTTATAGCAGTATTATATTATTGACTACGAAATTAATTAATATGTTATTTTATAAAAATTATTTAAAAATTTAGGTAAGATTTTGTTAGATTCGTTCTCAACAAATTTTGTTATAATTAAAAAATTATAGTTTGTCTATTATTAATTTAAATAATCAAATGTGTCATATTAAAAATAGGATCCTAAATTAATAGACTAAATGTTTCATGGACCTCACGGTTTCGACTAAACAAAAATAATATTTCCTCTGTTTTATAATAAAGTGTAATTTATACTTTTTCACAAATTAAAAAAAATAATAGAAATGTATTAATGTTTTTACTAATGATATCAAATTAGCCAATATATTTGAGATAAATAATTTTATTTATAAAATCAATATTAAGCTAAAAATTAGTAAAAATAAATTTAAATTCTAAAATAAAACTTTTTATATAACAAAAAAAAAAAATATTTAAGTTACACTCTTTAAGAAACCGAGTGAGTAATCATTATATTTGGTTTTATGCTAACGTCTGTTTCCTTTTATAATATTTTTTGCCAAGAAATAAAAATTTCTTTGACAATTAATGTCGTTTGCAAGAATAGATTTGCATTAAAAACATAGAATCATTTCCTATACATTATTTGCAATGTGATTATGACATATGTCATCTCTACAATCATTTTTACTGTAAAGATAACATGGCATATAACTACATGTGACATGAATTACATTTAGTGTTGATTTATATTTTTGGTAATTTTCTTACAATATGGTAATAATATAAATATAATAATATTTTAAAATTTTTGAAATATTGTTTATTTCTATTTTTATTATACAATTTTCGTACCAAAAAATATTTTCCAATTTTTCTATGATTTTTTTTTTAAAAAATTATAGCTTTAATCGTAATATCATTAGTTTCTTTTATATATATCTATAAATTTTAGAAATATTTTTAATTTTACTTTTGATAATTATAAAACTTTTATATGAATTTTTTCAATTAATTTTATATAAACTGATTTAATATATTTTATCCAAAAGAAATAGATAGAAAATATATCTAAGATTATAATTTTAAAATATATACATATCTATCTTTAAATATAATTTAAAATAAACAAAGTTGTTTATTATCTTAATTTCATGTTCAACTAAATCAATATTTATTTAAAAATATTGGTAAGCAAATAATAAAATTTAAAATAATAATACATTTATATTTTTAAATATTATTAAATTTTATAAAATTGTATTGCTGCACATGGTGTAGGAAAACATGTAGTTAAGTATGATAGAGCATGTATTGATTTTAATGGACTACTTTTGAAATATGATATAGTGCACTGATGGAGTTGTAAAACAATTAAAACTCCCTATAATTTTTTCTTTTGACAACTAAGGGGGGTATATTCAACTGAGAGTTTTAGGTGATTTGTATAATGACAAATCTACTGTTATTCAAACATGAATTTTAAAAACTCATTTAAAATCCACTGTTATTGAAATTGACATTTCGTAAAGTACTCTGAAATCCACTGTTATTGGAAATATTTTCAGTTGTAGGGTTTTAAAGTTTTCAGGTGATTTTAGGGTGTTTGGGTGGAGTTTCTTAGTTAAAAAAATTAAAACCCAAATCTCATGGTTTTAAGTGATATTCTAGAGCGGTATAACGAAAATCACATAAATCTTTGCAACTTATTAAAATCATCTAAAATCTCATTAAAAATAAAATCACCTCAGATGTTATATTGAATACACCCCATAAAACTCCCTCTGCTATACATACCGTACGAGTATAATTTCATTCTTCTTGCGATAAATAGGCATAGAGATTAACCAAATACATGTAGCGGCTCATGTAATCAAAAGATTAAATATGGCTCAATGGGATTTATAGAATACCAAAAGGCCCATTCAGCCCAAGTAAGTAAAACAGAATGTAAAAAAAAAATTGGGATAAGAGAGGTTCGAACTCTCGACCTCAAGATCACTCAGTAGCTATGAGACTACTGCACTAGCCAACTGCGCCCCCATCCCATGTTATTGTCTCCCATATCTAAAGTTAGTTCTATCAAAATGTGTAAAAGACAAGAGCCACCCTTCAATGGACCAAATTAACACAAATGTTGATGTTATATGGCATTGTATATAAGTATCTAGCAATATTCAGGAATCAGGATCATGTGAGACACAAAACTAAACAAATAAATCCATGTGGTTTATAAACTAGATCTTATGAATTGACTGCACTTTATTTCAACTTTGTAGATCGTAGAGCATATGCATCAAGAATATTGCTGCGAGAATCGTCCATACTAGCTGCTGATTGGCGACAATGTTTCTCCACCTATAGTATTAGCTACAAAGATTATGGTGATCAGGTTTTTTTTTTTTTGAAAAAAGGAGTAAGGAATTGTTGATTCGCTATAGTACATATACAATGATGTGATATTAATATTGATTTTTTGTATGGCTAAAAACAAAAGAACATTGGAAAGACAGAGGGAATCAACAACAGCTATGACAACCAGCTTGCCATTTTCTCAAAGCACAAACAAAAGTATAAAGTCACGAATGAATAATTTTGTAGCATTAGTAAATTATTTGGGTATATGTAAATTGATATTTTAATAGAAAGTTGTTAGTGTTCTTGTAGTGATGGATTCGCCGCGTGGACTCTTCCTATTCTCCCATGATAAGTCTCGACACTCGTTGACCTCCTCAACACACGTACGAGTTTTATTTATTTAGAAGAAAAATATTATCCCTATAAAATACTAGGTTTTATTTAAAACTTAAAAGTATAGAATCGCTTGGCAAAATTTAAGAAGTATAGAATATCGATCAACATGAATATGAGTTGTAAATTTGTAAAAACAATTGTTTGAATGATTTTTTTTTTTTTTGCTTAGAACTGCATTCAACCGTGTAATATTATGTTTATATAACAAGTGATGCCATATTTTCATGATGTGAATTTAGATAGAAATCATTTATACATAAATGTATATATGTGTATTGGTTGTAAATTATGCGGTTATAACTAAAATGATACGTGTAATTCGTTTTTTGTTAATAGTTATATAATAATTATCATGTTTGCTTGTATGCATGCACATTCTATTAACAAAGATGGCCGACTAAAAATTATTAACTTTATTCTCCAAATTATTGACAATAATAGAAAGCAAATGTAATGACATATACATAGATATATCATATAGATGATTAAAAGCCTTTGCATTACAAGAAACACATGAACACACATGGTCACCACTACTGCATACAAAAGTTGAAATCACCAAAAGCTATGCTTATTACATTTTCATCCAATCAAGCACAGCTAAAAAAAACATTTATACAAGATCCACGTTAATCGGTTTAGTTTGCCTAAACGAAACACTAAAAAACACCAAATGAATCTCGAAACAATCCCAACGTATAGTGCACCGATTGATTTCCTTGCTCGAAAACAAAACGATCCAAAGATCATTTACGAGACGATCTAAAAAAGAAGATACTTAGTTCTTGTCCAATAATCCCACGTGGGTCGATGAGATGAAAAGATTCCGAATCAAAGGATCCAAAAACTCGTTTGAAACTCGCTCTTAAGTACATCATATGATCACTCTTCGCTCGGTTAATCTCTTCTCCGTTAACAACTCCGGCTCCTTCAGTCACCGGAGTAAGCACCTTCAAGGCGGCTAGCTCGGCTTTTGAAGGCTCTCTTTTAATGGCAAAACCGACTTTCCGACCATTGCAATACATGTTCCATAAAGGCGTTGTAAGAAGAGAAAAAGAAGAAGAATCTTGATGTGAATCATATCCGTCACTATTGTTTGATTCAAGAGCGATTCTTAGCACGCCTCCACGCATTTCGCGAGCTAATAATTCGGTAGGGACGGTGAGTTCTAAGAGGACAATTATTGGATTTAGGGTTTTGGTATTTGTTGCTTGGATGCAGAAGTTTACTTTGCCACGTCGGAAACCAAAGATTGTTCCGGTGAAAGATGAAGAGTTTGTGCTCGCGGAGGAGGTTCTTGGTTTGATTTGGCGGTGAGATTTGTCTTCTTGATTATCATTTGGATCTACGAGCGTGCAGTAGCAAGATGGGATGACAAGTTGGACGATGGTTCGGAGGAGGCGCCAAGAACGGACTTGTTTGTGGCAGTCTACGGCTGTAGTTGTGGTGGTTGCTGCAAAGCGGCGACGGTGAGGGTTTGTGGTGAAGGACATTATTATTTTTAGTTGTGGGAAAATGATGAGAATTTAAGTGCATATGTGTGTTAGGGTTTAAGTGGGATGGATGTATATATAGAGAAATGGACGTGTCGTGAGGCGTACAGATTTGCATAAAATAAAGAGAGATGGTCGTCAATAGAAAATGATATGTGATTTGTTCGGTTTTTTTCTTCTGCAAAAAAAAGGACTTGTTTTCTGTATATGTTTTCAATTTCGTACAAATGGTGTATATATTGCCGTTATCACTTGAAAACTAATATCGTATATTATAAACTAACAATTGCATGCTTATAGCGCAAACACAAAACACATACATTTTTTTTTTAACACCATATTTCATTAACTTTCAAGTCCATTAACCATGGCTTGTGGAAGAAGAATACATGGCTGATTTAGCAAGAGAATCAGGCTGGAAGTTTAGGTTTCTAGAAACATAAGAAAAAGCAATAAACTCAAAGGAAAGAGATAGATGCTCGATGTCCCGGGTGATTCCGTAGATATCCGCCGGATGATTCTTCGAGATGAGAGCAGCAACTAGTGCTTGGCAATCTGACTTGATGCAGATTCTGGTGTGATCGGCTTCTAGTGCACTGAGGAGAGCGGACCTAATGGCTAAAGCTTCAGCCATTTGAGGTGAAGAGGTGTGGGAGAAGGTTGCTGTACCTTGAGCAAGTTGTTCGCCATGTTGATTCATAAATATCCACCCACGACCTGCTCGGCTGGATGTGGCGTGCCAAGCTGCGTCTGTGAAGCATACCAATCCTGTGTTGTCCCCTGCTGAGGCTAAGTTCTGAGGGAGATGGGATCGTGGAGGGGAGATATTTGACTGCGCCAGGTTCCACTCTCTCGCAGATCGGATGGCTCTTGAAATTATATCCTGAGGCGTGGTTACTCTGTTTTCAAACACCCAGACATTCTTTGCTACCCAAATTCCCCAGATAATCCATGGAAATAAATTAATCGCCACCCCGAGAGGAGGTAGATTTATCATCTGTTTTGACGCTAGGAATGCTTCGCTAAAGGTGGTGTAGATATATGTGTGTATACGGATATTTGAGCTTTACCAATTAGAATATGTTTGAAAAACAATCAAAATATGTCTAGACGTACATATTTCTAAGTAATATAGGTTTGATTAAAGAATGTGAATGTGATTCTTGTCGAAAAAAGAATGTGATTGTTAATTTTTCCTTTCACATGATTAATAAATTTAAACTATGATCAGTATATGACCATATTTTGCCTGTCACATGATTAATGAATTTATTTTTACATTATTAAAAATTACAAATTCATGCAATGGAGTATTTGATTCATTTGAATGATTTAATAGCTAGAAAAAGAATGACACGGTGGCTTAGGAAACTTCCGTACAACCACACAGTGGACATGACCAATCATTCTATCATTATTCGTCATTTTACCTTATATTACGTATTAAGAAAATTTGTATTAATCTATATAGTTTTATCTATCTAATGATTATGCCCGTGCATTTTTAAACAATAATATTGCTAATAATTTTAGTAAGCGATTATCAGCAAGTTTATTATACATGGATCCACACGTCTGTTGTATAGCCCTCTTTGTGTAGTTCTAATTTTGTTTTAGTTTCTTGCGTTTTGCTGACAAAATTGGTCCTTAGAGAAACTATTGATTGATTCATGGCTAATAAGATCATCTACACAAATATATGCATGCTTGGATGGGTATATAATGCACACGTTTCGTTTGTGCTAACTATCTAAGACATACAATGATACAAACATAACTATTGCCATTATAAACACCTTATTCCTAAATATTCAGACGGCCGGATTCAAGAATTTCTACAATAAAGATATGTGATTCAAGAATTTCTACAATAAAGATATGTAAGATCAACCGTAACTAGACATGATTACATGAATATATACATTAGCCAATCATTAACAATATAAAATTTTATCATGAAGTATATCTCCACCAAAATTGATGAGGGATTAAAATGTTTGATATGTTATTCTGTTATATATGTGGCTAATTTAACTCAGTTTTAATACGCCAACCCTAAATGGACAAACAAAAACTTATAAATAAACGACAAAGCCAAATTAGCCGTCTATTCGACCATCGACAAGGATTGATCATAGGGGCTAAACTTGTTACTGATTTCGTGGCCCAATATATTCCTCATGGTTCCCACTAAATTTGGACAATAATACGATCATCTTTTTTTCTTTTTTTTTTTTTTATTCTATGGTATCCAGCAAGAATCTATTCTATGATAGTAAGTAGTAACACACAATGTCATAAAAATAGAATAAATGGATAGTCGTGGGTCAATCAGGAAAATATCACCAGATCGTTGACACTTGACACGTTTATTTTCTATTAACGTTTGGAAATTGTCTATCTTCATTATTAGTTTGTTGCACTTTTTATTTGAATAATTTATCTCTGCGTTGGCGCATTAGCATGTTTTTTTTCCTTTTGCAACGATGGATGTTGCTGAATACGTTGTCGTTTTGCTCCTTTTCAAAACTTTTGCTAGCTTTGGTCTTTCCATTCAAAAGCAGTAAACTTTATAATATTTGGATTTATACGAAAGAAATGACAGCACAATATATCATTGTCCCAGTTTATTCGTCTGTCCAATAACCTATTTTGGATTTTCTCCTCATTTTCGTTATTTATCGTTTTGTTTGTGTTTCATCTAAACCACACCATCAAACAAAGCACGAAACAATAACACAATTAACTCAAATAAGCACGCCTTAAGTAACACGTACACAACATAAGGATTAAGGGACGCACGGATAAGACTCTTTATACATCCATCTCCAACGACAATTACAATACATAGTACAAAGAGATATTATAATAGAATCATATATTTGCTTAAGTCGGCTAGTTATGGAAAATAATATCTTTGCTACAAACTGAATGCACATGTAGGGATGTCAACTGGACATTCTGTCCATGAACGGTCCATGTCCAAATTGATATGGACTAATATGGACACGTCCAAATCCGTCCGAAATATTTTGTTGTCTAAATAGGCTACGCCTAAATACGCCCAAAGACCAATGGACAAGACCAGATGGACATGGACCGTCCAAATCATTAAAATATCTAGGGAAAATTTTTAATTTTTCTTTCATTTGGCCGTGCTCTCCATATCTCTCGATCTCGAGCTCTTCATGACTCCATCTCTCTCGATCTCAAGCTCTCCATCTCTCTGACGAAAACCCATCTCCGACACAAACCCATCTCGAGCTCTCAGCCTCTCCCTCGATCTCTGACGAAAACTCATCTCCAGAGCTCTCTTTCTCATCTCCGTCAAGCTCTCTCTCTTCTCCGACGAGCTCTATCTCACACTGGTTTTAATATTGCTACAACGGTGATGGAGTTAGTGAAGGAATGGGGGCTGGAGAAGAAAGTCTAAAATTGATCACCTCCGGAAGAAGATAAAAAAACTCTATGGAATTTATAAGAAAGATCCTAATAGCACTGCTGCAAGTACTTCAGAAACAACATTGGTGAACAGTATACCAGCTGGATATGGGGTAAGGTCCTTATTACTTACTGTTTTTATGTTTACTTACCGTAAGGATCATTGGTTTTAGACTAAAAGTACATTGAAAGGTTTATACTGCAAGTACTTACTGTTTTTATGTTTATAATGCAGGGGTTTTATGCACACTTTTCTCAGAATGCAGGAGCAGGAAAATCAGCTCTAGATATGTACTTGGCTGAACCGATCTTAGATATGGCTGCCTTTAAGACTATAGATGTCTTGAGATATTGGAGAAACAATGCACCACGGTTTAAAGAGCTGGCCCGCATGGCGTGTGATGTTCTTTCAATTCCCATTACAACAGTGTCTTCTGAGTCGTCATTCAAAGTAGGAAGCCGTGTTCTTAGCAAGTATAGGAGCCGTCTTCTTCCGTCGAATGTACAAGCTCTCATTTGTACAAGAAATTGGCTGCATGGATTTGAAGTGTCGAGTAAGTGTTCTGATTTTCTACTGATTTTATACTGAAATGTTTGTAGATATGTCTCTTTACTTGGCTGCATTGTTGATATGTTTCTTACCTCTCTTTACTTGACTGCTGTTGATATGTTCTTACTTCTCGTGTTAGGTGATTCTGAAGAAGAAGAAGAAGAAGAAGAAGAAGAAGAAGAAGAAGAAGAAGAGAAGGAAGGTGAAGAAGGTGGAAGAAAGAAGAGAATGAAACATGAAGTTGATTTTAAATTTAACTATCTTTTGCAAAATATGAAGTTTAATTCTAAACTTAAGTATCCTTTTGTAAAACATGGAGTTTAAATCTAAGTATTTTTTGTTATATATGAAATTTAGAATCTGTACATCTTTTTTACATTAAGTGGGCGTCTGGACTCCATATACAGTACTCCAACTGGTCATGGTCCTATTTGGACATGGACAATTTAGACATGGTCCTATTTGGACACCAAAACCAAAAACGCCCAAAAAAAGCTCATCTGGACACGTCCACTTCCATCCGGACCGCCCAATTGACATCCTTATGCACATGGCATGAGGCCCAAGACCAATGAAAATGAAAATGTATTTGACATACTGTTTCTGGACGTAGTTTGGGTTAGACCCAGTAAAACTCTCCAGAAATAATTTTTACTGTTTTCAGATTTTAGTAACACAAATAGTTTTGACAAAACTTTCATAAGTGAATGGAAGTTTATATAGTCAGAATACAATAAGCCATACAACCACCATGTTGGATTAGATTTTCAAGAACTAAAACCTGATTTTGATTGATATGTTGGATTATTATTATTTTTTCAGTCAGCCGTTGGATATGATCATATGCTAGATTTACGTCAATTATTTAACAATGACATGGAGAGGGGAAAAGAAAGACACATTGCAAACAGACATAAATGGCATAAACATATTTTATTGTGGTAACATGTTCAAACAATTATAGTGAAATGGAGTTAAATGATGAATTGGTGATAACATACCCTTTTTTGTCACGATGGTGATAACATACTAATACGAAAAACTAGTTTATAGCCAGTTTAATGTAACTTTTTTCTGTTATTAGCACACAAGACAGGTTTTTAGAATGAAATTTACAAAGACATTTTTGTATTACTGCGTTTAAAGAAATTTACAGAGAACATCTGTAATATTTGAACCAGTATACAGTAAGTATCACATTTTGATAACAAGATAAACACACAAGATCAAACTACAAATTATTCATTAAATCCGACTAGAATCTTTTCTTGAATGTTGTACGACCCTTTATAGGAGTACAGCATGACTTACATGCACCTCCTTCTAATCCTTATTTTATAGTATTGGACCATTTATTAACACGAGCATTTGCCTTTTGCGCCTGCAAATTTTTGCTTTAAAAATGTTATGATCTAATTTTGAATTCTAATTATGAATCAAAGACAAAATATGCAATATTTTAATTTTACCTCTTTTTCCCAGTCACATCTCAATGTGATAAAACATAAGATCAGTGTCTGAACTGCAGTGCCTCCAAAGATCATACCAGCCCAAATACCCTATAAAATCACAAAATACTTAGTGTCATACATCAAAAAAGAAAATTAAAATAGAATTAATGAAAATTGACATTACCATAACACCAAATTTAAAAACCCATCCCATTAGAAATCCAAATGGAAGACCGATGCAATAGTAACATCCTAAGTTTATATATGCTACGTAGGATTGCCAACCTGATCCAACCGCAACACCTACTCACAAATGAAAAGTTCATAAAAAAGCGTTGCCTTTATATATAAGACGTTATATAATAGAAAAAGGTTATATAATCAAATTGTAACGTACCGGAAAGAATTGGTTGAATGCTGTTAAGAAGTATGGTGAAAGCTAACAGAACGGAGAGTTTATTAACGGCAACTAAGACGGCTTCACTTGAAGAAAATATCCAAGCGATTTGGTTATGGAAAAGCATTATTATCACCCCGAAAAATAAACCGATTATTAACGATTGTGTCACTGATACAAGCGTCGCAAATCTTGCTCCTGTCCCGTTACCTGCTCCTAACTCGTTTGCCACTCTCACACTGCAATGATTAGCGTATAATCAGTCAAAAGACGATTAAAACTTTGTATCAGTTTAGCTAATAAGTAAACTGTGAAGGGTTTCATTCAATTTCTGTTTGTTTTTAACAACGTATTTTTTGTTTCAGTAGTTTTCGGATTTTTAGTGGGCCACCAAAATCTAAGAACGTTTTATAAGTTTTCATATGGTTAAGCTTACTGTTGAATTTAACCTATATTTTACTAGAGTTCTAAAATCTAAATATAATCAGAAGCGTTTATCTATTCACGGTCTAACCCTTTAGCATCTTGACTGTTTTCTATATTTTCATCCAGTTAGATTTTCTTTCTTTGTTAAAGGAATTTAGTAAGGTTTTTAGATTAAAATAAACATACACACAAAGGGTTGGTTAACAACATATCCCTTAATTAAGTATAATTAAATTATAGATCAATTATTTCCTATCACATAAATGTTATCTATATACTCCACACAAAAGAACCATGATAGAAATTAAAAACAAGTGAACAACAAACAGCTAGAATAGGAAGGATGAACCATCTCTAATTTGTGTCCTCGTAAAGTCTTATTCAGCCAACACGACATGTAGGGAAAAAAACAAGAAGTATACAAAACAAACACGGAAGAAGATATAAGAAGTTAGACGGATCTAGGCCATATGAGAAATGTTATGTTTCTATTTCCTACATTTTCCAGAAAATAACGTTCCTTTAAAAGTATATTATTCCAAGTATAAGAAGATAATGGTAGTACTTTATATGGTAGTATCAAAGTGGACTAAACCAAACTGGATCCAGTTAGATCATGATCATAAAACCGGTCTAAAAATCAGAAAATAGAGAAGATAAACTTTTATTTTACCCGGTTCCGGCGAAGAAAGCGAGAGGAATCATCATCTCCCATCCATTTATTGTCATGCTGCCAACAGTTTTGTTTCACAAGTTAATCATAGATGTAGGTATAATCACTGTTTAGAAACAAGAGAAAGATAGAAAAATCAAACCAACTATGACCTTTCCGCAACAATTTAAAACGTAGACGTAACCATGCGATAAGGTTATATGATTGATGACTTTTTCTTCAACAGTCATCATGATAATATAAAGAAACAACCTAACATAAACAAAATGACTTACCATATAGACAAAGAGTCAACGGCAATTTGAGCATTTTGTAGATTTCCAGTCACTATAATCAAAATCCGATAATACCAATTTTCCAAACTGTCCAAAAACCAAACATCTACCGTTAAAGACTGTGACTGACTCATTAGACAATGTCACAAAAGCATGTATACTCATAGGGTACCAAAGCATGACGCCGGAAGACGCAGAGAGTTTGAGAAACTCCCAAAGCCCGGTGAAGGCTTCGGAGGATAAACCCGACCAAGTGAGTGGACAGCCGCCGCAAACAGAGTAACACAGCGTAATGAAAACGTTGACCCACCAAGATATGCTAACCGTAGCCATAGTTCCCACAACTCCGAGTTTAAGCCCATCAACAAACAACCAACACACTAAAAGGTGAACCACCAATGAAACCGCAGCCGAATACGCAGTCACCTATATAAATAACCCCAAAGAAAATAACCCCAAAGAAACGATTAGTCACAAAATTTGTCATCAAATAAAGATATTATTATAAAGAGTTATAGCTGCTTCTTGCTTCGCACTAGACTTCTAAAAGCATTCATAGGTACTTTTCGTTGTGTATGTCTTTTTTATGATACTAAACATAGATTATTATAATACTTTGAATATTTTCAATTTAGTTTAATATTGCAAATACAAACATATGAAACTTGTGTTCAGAAAAAAAAAAACATATGAAACTTTTCTGCTTGCAAGCAAAACAACAAGCTACAAAATTAATATTTGCGTCTAAAACAATTAGTCAAGCTACGCGGTGGTAGTCTAGTGATATATTTTTTTTAAGTCAAAACTTAATATACTAATACTAGCATGTTTGATTTCTATCACGAATTAAGTTAGCATTTGGTTAGCCATGCGATATGGAACTATGGTTGGACTACTCGTAGGTATCATCAATCCCTTAGAGGATTATTTAAGCTTCAATCCACACAGAACACACTTATCAAAAAAAAAAAAAATTAGACTGAATTACGTACGTGGTTTTTGAGCTGGCACTGGAGAAAACGCTGAAGCGGGAAAGACAAAGCGAAAGAGAAATGGAGAGGGATGGCCCAAAGGGAGACAACACCAGAAAGCTCAGCGATATCGTCTGGTTGACCAAGAAATTTGAGAACCGGAGTTGTGAAAAGATAAGTCGGTAATAATAAAAGACAGCAAAAGAAGAGAACAATCCAGGAACGCTGCATATAAACTCCCAACATATGATACTTCTTTGCTCCAAACGCCTGCCCACACAACGTTTCCAACGCACTCGCCATTCCAAGCTGCACCGCGTTTATATTAGGCATTCTCATATTAAAGTTAAACAAACAAGAAAAAAAATAATGAAAACTTACCAAGAGGCCGAGGTTGAAGCCGATGATAACGTTGTTAACGATGGATATTGCGGCTAGTTCAAGATCTCCGAGATGACCAGCAAAAGCTTGGGTTATTACAAGCATCGAGTATGACGTTAATCTACTGAACATCGCAGGACCAACGATTTGCCATAGCTTCTTTGTCTCAACCCAAACTCTCTTCTTCAATCCTCCACCATCTTCCTCCGTCGCGTTATGGCTTTTCAACAGTGACTCTGATTCCTCTCCTCCACCTCTTCCTCTCATCGTTAATCCTCTTTTCTTTTTCGTTTTTTTACTCTCTCCCTCTTCTTATCTTTTTGATTTTGGATTTATATTAGCGGAAAAAATGGAAGTGAAAAGAAAGGTGAATACTAGAGATAGAGTAGTGTCTGAATTGGTATTTTTTCTTTTCTGAATTGGCTTTTCCAATGTATATACTTTATAAAACGATGTGTCTACTTCTACTGTCCGATAGTATATAATATATATCTGAAATTTATAGTAGCATTTTTAAATATGGCATCATAATAATTTTTTAGATTATTTTGACAAAAAGAAAGAGTTTCCAAGGTTGACTACGCTAGATACGCCGAAAAACACAATGAATTCAAAAGAAAAAGTTAAATTTAATTAATGAAAATTCCGCAGTAGTCTTGAGAATTGAATCTGGTCAGGCTAAGTTTTTAATTAATGAAATTCTGCAGTAGTCTTAAGAATTGGAATTGGTCAGATTTGCGATCTAGTGAATTGTAGTAATAAGCTGAATAAACATTGGATAAAAAGGTACCGAGATCAGAAGTCCGAGTCACGTGGTAAAACTATATGGTTTGCAACAGGTGATCACATGCGTCAGAGTCCCTTGTGATCCCACTGCTTACCCAATGACGGATGGCTGTGACGCTGTGTGTCTGGCTGACAAGTACCTAAAATAAAATAAAATAAAACGATTCCTACTAGTGTGCAATTATTTTCCGTAAGTGGAATCATTGATGAGTCTGTTGTGACAACTCGACTAGTTTTATACGACATCTTCATAAATGTGTGAGTGAAAAATAAATCAACTAGTAAATGTGTGGATGTCAATAGTCCGATACTTTTGTTGTCGTGATTTGTTGGCTTACCAGTTACCAGTTTCGTTTCCCATCGCGCGCCTGAGATGTAGCGGTCCATGATTTTAGATTATCACAATTAATAATAATAAGTCCATCATATAAAACAATAAATATGCCGAAGAGTAGATTCACGAGTTCTCGATTACTTTTATTCCTCGATCTGAAAATGTATAGTCCAATTCACTAAATAAGGTAACAAAATTTTTTCACAGAAATATGTACTATATTAGTTGTTTTGTTCTGGTATGGTCTGATTTAAATAATATAATAACTATTCGAAGGAAAAGAAAAACATTGGACCAGCAATAGCCCATATGATGGAAGGCTGCCATCTGTCAGAGGTTTTTTTATAATGTATAAGATCGACATATGAATGTTTAGACAGAATCTAAAAAACATTTTTAGTGTAAAACCCAAACCGAACCAACTCAGTCGAACTTAAACTGACCCAAACCAAACCAAATATAAATTCTACGTATTGAGTTAAAGTTTTCATCAATCCAAATAGTCTTTTGGTTTAAGAACCGAATCGAGCCGAAATATTTATTTAATTAAATTAAAACTAAATAAATTTATAATATAACTTTTAGATATTTAACTATTTAACTTAAACAACTAAATATAATTTTATATATTTACTTCTAATTAAATAGAAGAAACACAACTAATACAAAAATAAAAGAATCTGAATTTGATGCACTATCATAAAAACCAAAAACTACCTATAATATTTATATTAAGTTGAAGATAATAATATAGAATTATTTGATTACACCTTTTATAATTATGCTTGGTTTTACATTTAAATATTAAAAATTAATAATTTAATATCAAATGATGATGATTTATTATATGTTTTTCTAAATTATATTTTTGTAACCGAACTAAAAAAAGAAGTAAAACCAACTCAAATAACACAAACAAAACCAAGATAAACCGAACAAAAACACAAACTAAATAGAATTTAAACCGAATCAAACACAAATCAAACCAAACTAAATCAATTTTATTTTTCGGTTAAACTTAGACCTAAATAAACTAAACCAAACCCAAAACAACCCCGAATTTAAATCGAAATGTCCACCCCTAATAGATACTCACATAAATTCCTCAAAACTAAGTATATTATTATTATTATTTTATTTTATTTATTCTGTAAAATCCTTAGTCAATGATAATATGATATTGCAAATGAGTCTCACAAAAAAAGAGTCTGTCAACATCTAAAGAGAGACTCTCTTGGAAAAAGGCTTTTCTTTTATTTTCTATGTTACTTTTTAATATTTTAATCAGTGAAATATTTTTGTAAAATTTTTCATTGTGAATGTTCAAAGAGAATCAGTAGTGACATAATATATACAATGCAGATATCTTATAATAAATATTAATACTTGTAAATATTATGTAAGTAAATTTTGTATATTAAATGTAGACCCACTTACAAACATATGGCTACTTGATCTTTCACGATTTTTGTATAATATCTCGAAGAAAACCGACTCTTCTTTTTTATTTCATTATATCTCATCCTATTTGAATTATTTATTAATTTAATGTTATAAAATTTTATGAGAAACTACCGCAATGCAGATGTTTTAAAGTGTAGTCTACAAGGTTTTTTGGTAAAAGTGTAGACTGTACAAGTTGATAGTTTAAAATCCTCATTAATGCTTATCTGCTACAACATTGGATATATAGACATATAAGGAAAGGATTCTAATGTAATTACTTATACATGATACCCTAGCTCTAAGCATTGTATATATTTGTGTACATTGTTAACATAATGAACCAAGTCCTCTAACCTATATGGTATCAGAGCATCGTGGGTTGTCGTTGGATATTTACAGATAAATTCCTTGCTAATTGTATCTTTGACAGGCACAAATCGCGTCTTGTTGCTCGTGGGTATAGTCAGCAGCATGGAGTTGATTTTGGTGATACCTTCAGCCCAGTTATTAAGGCAACAACGGTTCGCACAGTCCTTGGAGTTGCAGAGACTAAGTCTTGGATGATACGACAACTCGATGTGAATCATGCGTTTCTTCAAGCTCGCCTCACCGATGAAGTATATATGGAACAACCTCCGGGTTTTGTCGATAAGGATCGTCCCAACCATTTCTGTCGCTTAAACAAAGCTATTTACGGCCTGAAACAATCGCCACGTGCCTGGTACCAGGAGCTCCGCAGTTACCTTCTCTCGATTGGTTTTCACAATTCGGTAGCTGATACATCACTCTTTGTGCTGCGACGAAACAGAGACATTGTATATCTCCTTGTCTATGTCGACGACATAATCGTAACAGGAAGCAACACCGACCTCATCAACTCAATCATCACTTCACTTGCTACCAGATTTTCGATCAAAGACATGGGTGATCTGCATTATTTCTGGGTATTGAGGTTACTAGAACAAAGGAGGGCCTGCATAAGATGCAAAAGAAATATATCAGTGATCTTCTACACAAGACAAATATGCAGAACACAAAAGCTGTTTCAACTCCTTTGCAAGCGACAGAAAATCTCTCACTTCGTATCGGCACACCATTACGAGATCCAACGCAATACAGGACGGTCATCGGCAGTCTGCAATACCTCGCCTTTACCCGTCCTAACATTGCATATGCTGTCAACAAGTTATCTCAGTATATGCATCGACCCACGGATGTGCACTGGACAGCAGCAAAACGAGTCTTACGATATTTGGCTGGGACATTATCACACGGCATTCTCCTACGCAGGAATAATCCTCTGTCTCTTCATGCTTACTCGGACGCAGATTGGTCTAGGGACATTGATGATTTTGTTTCCACAAATGCATATGTGGTCTACCTCGGAGGACACCCCATTTCATGGTCATCAAAGAAGCAAAAAGGTGTCGCAAGATCGTCCACGGAAGCAGAGTATCGCTCAGTTGCAAACACTGCTGCGGAACTTCGTTGGGTATGTTCTTTACTAACCGAACTTGGCATTACACTCCCTTCTGCACCCGTTATCTACTGTGACAATATTGGGGCTACTTACTTATGTGCGAATCCAGTTTTTCATTCTCGGATGAAACATATTGCTTTGTATTACCATTTCATTCGAGAACAGATACAATCAGGTTGTCTACGTGTCACTCATGTCTCCACAAAGGATCAGCTTGCAGATGCTTTAACCAAGCCACTCTCTCGGACTTCATTTCAACATACTTGTCACAAGATTGGAGTGGACAAAGCCCCTCCATCTTGAGGGGGCGTATAGACATATAAGGAAAGGGTTCTAATGTAATTACTTATACATAATACCCTAGCTCTAAGCATTGTATATATTCGTGTACATTGTTAGCATAATGAACCAAGTCCTCTAACCTATAGGATATACTTGTTTTTAGTATCTGGAATCTTGATTGAGCAAGGATAGATTGTAATTTTGTATCGGATTTCCAGATTTTATAAAAGCAACCTTATTGCATACAACCTTAGAGAGGTTTTTAAACCAAAAATACTAATATTTTATTACAATTAGTTTAGCTATTATTATTTAAATTTATTAAATAAAATTAAAATTATATTTGACCAAGAAAAGATTAAAAATTACATCATTTACAATGAGAGAAGTTTCCTTGGGGAGTTGTCATAAGAGAGTTGTCGTAAAGTTATACTTTTAGATACTTTCTTCAATTTTTTTCTCTTATGATTATTTTTTCTTTTTATTTAAAAAAAAACATCATGTAAGAGCAACATTATTGGAGTATCTAAGACCATGATTATCGGTGGAACTCCAAATGGGGTCCTTAAGATTTTTTTTTTGTTTTCTAAAAAAAAATAAAGGTAAATCAATCGCGGGCCGCCACGTGTCGGTGGGACCCGCAAACAGTGCAAAAACCAACAAAAGTCAATCCTTATTTGATCCCTTTTGTTACCGGTTTTTTGCTGATTTGTGGAGCCCACCACTTTTCTTTTTTTTTTTTTGTAAAACCCCCTTTAGAAACTAAGGAAAAACATGGCCTTAGAAGAAAGAGAGTAAAAATGGTTTGGCTTTAAGAATTTGTTACTGACAATTGAGAAACTAAAGTAACAGATGTCAACTATTATTTTGAAATAGAATAAGTAATTAAAATACTATTATTTTGGCACATTTAGAAACTCATGAAAATTCTTTCCCATAATGTTTCTCTAAGATACATGTATTGAAAATGCCCTATAAACAGCAAGTGACTTTCTAGCAGAATCATTTGTAGAGCTAGTAGTGGTGACTGTCAGTGGTAGACCTATACAGAGAGTAGACACCCTTAAATATTATATTTTTATTTTGTAAGTTAGGTATAACGAAATAACTACAAGGTAGTTGTGTAGTGGTAGGCAAGTTTTAGAATTGCTAAACAATTCGGGATTAAAGGCACCCCACTGTATTTCATCTTGTAGTCACGCAGATATGAGTTTATCTTACGACACATATGAATATCCAGAGTAAAAATCCATCCGTGGACCACATAATCCATTTAGAAATTAGTCTGGATCTTTCCATTGACTTGGAATAACCCAAAGTTAAACAAAAAACCTAGCTCTATCATTTAAAATCCCTCAATCTCACATCCCTAAAATTCTTAACTTACTTTACATCTATTATTTATATTTTGTTTGTTTATTTTATTACTGGCCAAAAGCCCAATATATTCTCACATTTTCTTTGCTTGGATCAAAATTCTTCTTATGGACAGAACAACTTTAAATTAGGTATTGTGTTTTATTTATTTGGGTTCCTAAGACCAAAATTAAATGTTATTTTAATTTTTAGTAAACAATTTGACAATTTTTACACTATTGATAAAACATTTTTTGTAAGAATTTTTATTCGAAATTAAGAAATATTAAAAATATAATATTATACATAATTACTATTCTAATAACACTTTAAATTTTAATTATTAAAAATATTTTAAAATTAATAAATTAATTTAGTTTGTGACAGCCCCAAAAAAAATTTTGGGGTCCACCAGTGGTGACCATAACACAAAGTGGATACACTATACAAAAACTTGGTTAGTAAGATAAATCAAGCTAATAATTTATAGCTACTAAATATAATATATTTCTCTTATTTTTATCTTATGAGCTACTATATGTCAGTGAAGCTGAAGAAACAGTTTTGAGCTTCCTGAGGATGAGGCAGATGTTTTGTGATGAATTATCTTTTGTAAGCAGCTTGATGTGAATGAGAGCTGCTATAAGTAGGTTTCAGTTGAATTGGATGATCTTGCAACCATTAACTTGTGAGATGTGATTGTTTTTTTTTTATCGATGGTTAATTATACTGTAACAAACTATGAGAAATAATACAAGACAATACTACAGCTAATAATTCTATCTGCTTTATGAGGATTCATGATTGACTGCATAATTTTGGACCGTCCTTATGAGATCCATGGTACTCCTTGCGCCATGCCGAATATCTCATGTATGATTTTTTCCATAAATCTGCATAATTCGTCTTAGCTGGGATTCAAAACTCAGACCTCCTGGTATATTAGCATTAATGAACTATTAGTTAAACCACTGAACTAAGGGGACTTCCACCATGATCGTTCTTTTTGCATTGGTTTTTCTTAGTCTTTCATTTCTATCTTTCTGATAAACGCGCAAGACAATATCAATACATTTAAATTGTTAGATTTCCATTATAAAATCCTCAACCTGAATTCAATTCTCTTACTTTACACCTATTTTTTCTATTTTGTTACGGACCAAAGCCCAATATATTTTACTTGGATCAAAATTCTTTTTATAGACTGGACAGTTTAATTTAGTTATTACTTTAATTTATTTAAATATCGTGTTAATTTTTAGTTAACAATTTGACAATTTTTCACTATTGATAAAAAAATTTAATATGAATTTTTATTTGAAATTAAGAAAATATTACAAAATCTAATATTATATATAATTAATATTTAAATAACATTTAAATTTTATTATTAAAACATTTTAAATTAATAAATTAATTTAATCTGTGACATCCCTAAAAAATATTTGGGACCGCCACTGATGACCATAACACAAAGTAAATACACTATACCGGAACTTGGTAGTAGAATAAATCAAGCTAATAAAGTAATAATCTATAGCTACTAAATTTAATATGTCTCTTTTTTTTTGAAAAAAGGGCATTAATATATGTCTCTTCTTGTTTTGATCTTATAAGCTACCATATGTCACTGAAGCTGAAGAAACAGTGTTAGCTTCCAGAGGACGAGGCAGATGTTTTGTGATGAATTATCTTCTGTATGCAGCTTGATGTGATTGAGAGCTGCTACAGATAGGTTTCAGTTGGAGTAGATGATTTTGCAACATAAACTTGTGAGATGTGATCGTTTTTTGCATGGGTTTCTCTTATGCCAAGATTATCGGCGTCTTTATGGACTGTCCTTAGCATAAATGACAATTAATTTAAATAAAAAATAGACAATTATCTAAGGACATATCTTAGCTTAGAAGTTTTGTTTCTCGTCCTTAAGGGGCACGTGGATGAATGAACAGTAAAGCTTCCACCTTTCTCTCAGATCATTCAAGGGTTTGATCTTGAATTGACTCAATGATTCAATTTTGATCAGGATCCGGATCATGGTGTTTCTCCAAAGTATCCGGTTTTGTAGAATGTATGATGGGAATGTACGATGACAATTTGTTAGGGCAAAATCGAATTGGGAACGAGATTCACGCCTTGCCTCTTCGTCTCTGTCGTTCCAGCGTCGCGATCACTCCGTCTCCTCCCGTCCCGGCGTCGCGATCAAGCCAATTGACGGAATCGCTCAAACTCGAGCACCAGCTCCTCCGCGTACCGTTCGAGCATTACAAGAAGACGATCCGCGCCAATCACCGCTACCTCGAGAAAGAGGTCACCTCCATTGCTCCAGCTTCGGAAACTTGGTGGCTGATAACAACGATTGGTCCAAAGACGTCGCCGTTTCGCGTCTCACCAGTCTCGTTTCTCGATTGCAAGGCCTCAAACGAAAGGTTGATATTTAAATGATAACGCATTTGATCTTGGATGTTGCTTTTGTCGATCTTGATGTGTATCAAGATGATTACATTGTATTTGGCAATTTTAGTTACTATACAAAATGATTTCCACGGTACTTTTGAATCTTGATGCTTGTTGCGTTTGGTTGGATATGTTTAAGTCAATAAGGATGTGTTTCTATGTTATTTCAGAGGATTTGAGGAACTAATGTTTAACTTAAGGTTTTTGTATTGGCATTCAGTTGGAAGAAGGGAGCAATGTGGAGAATCTGCAGGTTCAGAGGTGCCGTGCTCGCATCGATTATTTGGAGTCAGCAGATGCGGATAATATTACTGGATGGAACAATACAAAATTGAAACGGATTCTTGTGAACAAGATTTTGGTCTCTCTCCCTCTCTCTCTTGTCGCTGGTTATATAACATTTAGAAGCAACGATTAATGTAGTGGTGGAAGATGTTTTATGAGTTTGTACTGCATCTTTTCAGGATCTTGCTGACATTGACATATTTCGAGACACGAGAAAGTGATTGGCGCCTTAAGCGTAGGGAGGTAGCTTCGCACTTGCATGGTGTGCTGATAACGAACACGGTTGAAGAAGTCGAAGGTATGTGGTAGCTCTTTCAATGTGTACTTTCATGGTTAAGAATTACTTTCTTGTGTTTATGAACTCCAACTGGATTCTTGAGTTTGTCTAAAGGTCAACCAAGTTCTACAAGAATCAAAGCCTTCGACTTCAGAAGATTGCTTTCTACTTTCTCTTCCTATCATGAATAAAACTAGAAGTTATGGTTAGTGCTGATTATGTTTGGGTTCTTTTCGTCTTAGAGCAAGTTTGAGTTCCAACTAAGGCTGCAAGAGTTCATCGAGTTGGTGCAGCTGACAGCTACAAACAAGCTATCCATTATGCTCGAAAGCATCTGAAACCATGGGGAGCAACCCATATGAACGAACTGCAGCATGTTCTGCAACTTTGGCTTTCAAAAGTACTACCGAATGCACAACATATAATTTTTTTTTCTTTGTAATTTTTTCTTTCTAATTTTCTTTTCTTTCAATTTAATGTTAAACTTTTCAGTCATATGTTTTATTTAAAATGTATCTTTTATATCTTATCACACATTAAAATAAATATTAGTAAAATATGCTAAGGACTTTTTTTGTCCTACCAATAATCTACAAAATTAGAAAAGTCCTTACACTTTGTCCCTAACTTAAAAATATTAGTAAAATATGTGAAGGACTTTTTTTTTGTCCCACCAATAATGTTGGCCTTAGTCTTTTGTTTCTGTCTTTCTGATATACACGCAAGATGATTTCAATAAATTTAAGCAGCCAATGTTTGTTTTTAACTTTTTTTTTGACTGATAAGTCTCATCTTGTTTTGATCTTATGAGCTACTATGTCACTGAAGCTGAAGAAACAGTGTCGAGCTTCCAGAGGATGAGGCAGATGTTTTGTAATGAATTACCTTCTTTGTTTTTAACTTTTACAATTTTTTTTATATTCTTATTTCCATTATTGGTTTTAACACTTATTTATTAAAAATTATGTTACCTGTTATTTATATAGTTTTTAGAACCAAAATATGGACGCCATGGTTTTCTCTTCGAAACACCCATTTATGAAGCTCCTTTTTAACCAAAAGATTTTCCGATACCATAGTTTTATAAGTAGTTGATGAGAACATGTTTTGTTGTGTTTCAAAAAAAAAAAACATGTTTTGTTAAATATAAGATATTCCATTGTATATATATATATATATATATATATATTAATTTTCCTACTCCCTTTTTATTCAAGAAAAATGATGTGAGAAAAAAGGATGGATGTGCACCAAAGAAGATGAGTTACATTATTGTCCTTTTGATGTAGTGATTATGGTCGAATGGACATGAAAATCTTCAAGTTCCACTTGTATCAGAGTTTTACTTATTTTTGAAACTACCCTGATGGCCCTGATGCCCTAGTAACTTAGCCATGTCGATTGCTTTTTTGCACTTTTTATTATATTCTAGTGTAAAGCCTCGCAATTTGATTAGTCATACTATGCTTATGCAAGCTTTTTTAACCTTTTGGAGTTTGTTCTAGCAAATTGGCTTCTTGAAGCAGCTTGAATTCCAAGTCTTACAACTTGTAATCTCTTGTTCATCACCGGTTAATGATATTTTTATTTTTAGCAAAAAAAAACTTCAGAATTTATATTTTTGTATGATATAACTGATTGTATATATACGTCGAATATTTCCAGGCCTATACTCCTATTATTACACCCATTTCAAAATATATTTCCAGCTAGATAGGTAATAGAGGTCAATATGGGCTGTGACAATTCAGAATTGTAAATCATCATAAAGTTTTTTTGGTAAAAAAATCATCATAAAGTTGTATCCTCATGCTTGCTTTCAGGCAATAAGCGTATGAAAAATGTTATCTAAAATTCTGTTTTGGTATAAATTAAGCTGCTCCCGTCTCTTTTAGTTTTATAGTTTTGCATGCGACTTATGTTTATAATTTCTACTTATAATATCTCTTGAAATTAAGCATTTCGAAAATCTATTTTACATATTCTCAAGACGAAATCATTTCATCCATCGCGTTATAAATTTGGTTTTTTGTATCTTTATGTGAAATGTAAAAATGGTTTCATTGATGAATTTTGAACGGGGACCAATCGTCTGTGTGTCTCCAAGCAGGAAAGCGGTTTCCCGCCAGCTGACAAGTACAGGTAAGCACGTCATCTCAAACGTCTTTCAGTATACATGTTTGCTCATAACATTAAAATTTTACTTTACATTTTTTTGGTGTAATTTACTTACTTTACATTTTTACCTCACGTTACGTGAATGAGTTAAAAAAAATTTGATAAATATGCGACCCAAATGTTATTTAAATCTTATAATACTGTTATCTGATAGGAACAGTCAACACAAATGACTCCTGAATTTATGAGAGTAGTCATTAAAGATAATTTGTATAAGTAATTTTTATTTGAAAATGAATTTGTATAAGTATTAGTGTACCTTTTTCTGCTAACTAAAAATTTATTGAATCAAAAATTTGAAAGAATTCAAGATTTGAGTAAATTCAAGAAAATCCGAAATTTAAGTAAATCTTAAAAAGATTTACTACAAATTATATGGTTTTAAAAATTTAAATTTTTATATATTTATTTAAAATAATATATTTATTTTAAGTTACTATAATTTGATATTTTTGTCGTTTTATAAATTATAAGAAATATAATTTTTTAAAAAATTGATTTAAAATATATTTTTTCATTTTAAACAGTTTGATTTTCTTTTAAAATGTGAAGTAAATTTTTATTTTTGAAAAGAAAAATCAAATACTATCATCGAAAGTGGTATTTTGATTCACTTTTTTTACTATAAAATATCATCCAAATTCTACCAAATCTCATTTGATCGATTTTATTTACAAAATTAATATTTTACAATAAACTGGAATTTGAGAGAATGTATACAGATGACTAATCCAATAAGCTTGTATTTTATATAGAATTTATAAATTTAGATACAATAAAAGGGTAATTTTTTGTAAGGATGAAATCCTCTCAAATCTTTGATTCAATGAGTATTAATCTTTGATTCAATAAGTATTAGTGCTTGGTGAAATCATTTGATATAAAACACTAAAAACATAGACAAACGAAAAATCTGGTGCCACTGATCTAATGTTAGCATGTATTAATCAATCAGACGGTTAAGGGCTGAGAAATGATCACCTCGTTGTCGTTCGTTTCTTCTTCAACCTTGGCAGATTACCTACACGTGCTTAATGGATTAAGCTTTTATATAAAATAATAGAATATATATTTTTCATTTATAATGAAGAATTCAGTAAAATTCTGAAAAGTTGTCAACAAAAAAATCAGACCTTCAAATTATTAAGGGCATTACTTTAGTTTGATGTGATTAGACTACCCATCACTTTTTTGTCTATATTTATACCATTGGCATCTGGACAAAAATCGCGTTTATTTATATCTTATTCTTTTTAATTTTCCAAAAAGTCATCTGTAATAATAAATTGACTGAAACAGTGGTAATAACTAATTTACTGGGTTTTACTGCTTAGTTGACAAAACAAAAAACAAGGGTATATTGTTTGAACTTACAACCATGTCAAAATTTTACTCCCTCTATTTCATCTAAAATCACAAAAATAAAAATTTCCAGCTTTATCTTAAATAACATAATTAAAAATGATTTAAATAATCTAAAAATACTAGAAGTCATAATTGATTAAATAGTGTTCTCAATAAAATGAAAATTAGGATAAACTTTTATAACATTTTACATTTTAAAACATCATAAAAAAAGACATTACATATTAGAAAAAGGGTATTTAAAATTAGAAAGGAGAAAATCGTGTAAAGATAAAAGAAATTGTTACAAAGTGTGGTTAAGGACATATTTTCTAGATTCCAATCTTCAGTAAACAAGGATGCATATAGCAAAAATAAAATAAAACTTTGTCTTTTACCAAAATAATAAAAAAAATCCTTTCAAATTCTAAATCTAAACAAAGAGATAAAAGAGAGAAAGAGATAGCCTTTGAAGTCCATGTTCTCTCTTTTTTCTTCTTCTTGAAATTCTTGTTCACAGAAACAACTTATTTTCACCATCTCCACTTGCTTCAATGGACTTTGAAGACAACACCAACGACGAAGAAGAAGATGACGACGCCGTTAGCGACTCTCCTCCCCTTCCTCTACCCTCGCACATCCTCAGGTCCTCCGCTGAAAGTCCTGGAACAACCTCAACGGGCGGTGGAGGATTCATGGTGGTTCACGGCGGTTCTAGGTTCAGGTTTCGAGAGTGTCTCAAGAATCAAGCAGTGAACATAGGAGGACACGCGGTGGATGGTTGCGGTGAGTTTATGCCAACTGGAAACGAAGGTACCATCGACGCCCTAAAATGCGCCGCTTGTGGCTGTCACCGTAACTTCCACCGCAAGGAATTACCTTACTTCCACCACCTCTCTCCGCCGCCGCCGCCGCCGGGAGTCTACAGTGTTCCAGCTCCGGTGAGTTACCGAGCACCACCTTCACAAGCTCCTCCTCTCCAGATGGCTCTTCCTCCACCACAAAGAGGGATATCAGAAGATGGAATGGAGACTTCTTCTGCGGAGGCAGGAGGAGGAGGGATTAGGAAGAGGTTTAGAACAAAGTTCACGGCGGAGCAGAAGGAGAGGATGTTACGTTTAGCTGAGAGGATTGGATGGAGAATTCAGAGACAAGATGATGAAGTGATTCAGAGGTTTTGCGAAGAGACTGGTGTTCCGAGACAAGTTCTTAAGGTTTGGTTACATAACAACAAACACAGTCGTGGTATGTCATCTTCATCACAACTTGATCAACATCAGAATCCAACTCTTCATCCTCCTCCACAGTCTTCTTCGTATCACCACGAACAAGAACAACCATGATTCTTGCATTTCTTGATCACTACTAGGGTTTTAGTTTAGCTAATTAATTACTGGAGAAATTTGAGAGGTTTTTTTTTTCATTTTCTTGTTAAATATTTATGTGCCCAACATCGTCTTTTGATGATGATCTTTTTTTCTGGTTAATTACGTTTTCATTATTAACTACTAAAATCTGTTAGCCATCTTTAAGTTGTGAAAACTATTTTTAGTGAGGTATTTAGTAATCTCACATGTGGCAGTCTTTAAAATTTAGCATGTTTTGTCTATGAATTCATATATATTTGTGTGTATTTTGTGAATGCAATATATTGTGTATATATATATATATATATGTATTCACTACTGCATGATTGCTGTTTTTGTGTTTAATCTTCGCAGTTAGTTCTCTTCCTTAATTAGCACTGGTTGTCAATGTTCTTAATTATTCTTTAAGTTCATGGTGTTTGAAAGTGTTATTATATTTGTTTGCTTGATCATTAATATTTCCATATACATATATGTATAAATCTGATAATGTTCTTATTTCTTAAGTTCTACTATGTTTGTCTAATTGCGTACATTTTATGAATATATAAGTGTTTCTATACATTCATAGCATTGTTGTTTGATTAAGATCTGGGGAAAGAGACATGTGGGCTCTTTGGAAGCATCGGATGGAGAAGAAGAGATAAAAAAAAACATATGGGCACACATACATAACTATATTATATCTATGATGCTCTTCCAAATCCCTAAACCAATTTGTTTATTTTTCTTAAGAGCATTAATCCTTCTTTCATTCACTCTTTTTCTTTACACTACTCATAAGTTAGTCTGAGTCATTTTACATTCATTTTCATAGAGAAATTACATTTTCCATTGGATCCATATATATGTTTGATATCCTCTCTTGAACAAATTATTTAGTAGTATTAACGTCACTGAAGAGGTTAAAGTAAATGTACAAGTGGTTAAGCCTCGCAACATTAATCAAATTACTGTAATGGGTCTGTGAAAAACTGTTAATACTAAAAAAATTGAATTCAAATGAATGAAATTAGGGTTTTGAGTGATGACGCAATGAAATTATGCAGAGGAAAGAGGGAACCAAAATGATTGAAAAAGGAAAGAAGAGGCAGATAAGATTCGAGTCCCCATCTCACGGCCACTTCCACATTTAGCCTTTCATGTTTCATCCTCACCATCTTCTCTCTCCAACTCTCTCTCCAATGGAGAGAGAGATGCTTGATAAGGAATCTCTATGCCTTCTTGTCTAAGCTAATTAAATCTGCACACTCCAAGAGTGAAGATGACTTTGTGGTCCTTTAGCTTTCATATTTCTCTCTCTTTTTTTTTTTTGTTGTATCCAAAATTTTTCAAAGCTTTCAACGCGTGCAGCTCAATTAGCTAATTATGTACTTGGTCGCCTTTGATGAGTGCATATTTGAGAACAATGAGCAATCAACGTTTGTTAATCTACGACTTTCAGCGATATTAGCTAGCTTTTGTCCTCCATCTCGCTATTGTTTAGTGTTTACGTGAAACATGTCTATCCATCATTCCGCAATTTTACCAATCAGGGCTTTATAAGTCTTTGTTTCTTTAGCCCAGGTTTTGTTTAGTTGATACTGAAGTTGATGCAAAGTGTTTTGATCACATAATTAGTGAAATTTTTTTAAAATGAAATTTTTACTGTGGTCCTCTTCAGGGAATCTTTCAGGCAAAATACGCAGAAACCCATCAGACAACGACCCATCAAAGTATGTATATTGTGTACCATACATATATCGTCAGTATCGTTCTCAGTGTTTTCACTGTGGAATAGTTACTGTCTTACGCTTTATTTAGGGAATCTAAATGTGACCCACAGGCCACAAGCAAGGGTTTTATAACCAATTTACCACCCTTTCAAGCAAAAGTTCAAAATAAGCAATATTATTTTATAATGAAAACTGAAAAGAAAACAAGCAAACTCGAGTTGATTGTGCAATATACAATTGCATAGCACGGGTCGGATTTTACACAAAATGTAATATTATATATTATTAATATTTTTCTTTTGATAATTGGATACAGTAATTATTTGTAATAGGCTAATTATATTCTAGGATATTTATATTTTATGTTTATTTGTTAAAATTTGGTAACTTTACGAATAAAATAATATTAGTAATGTAAAACAAAAATTGAAATACAACATAGTATGATAAACTATAAACTAAAACTATCAATAATATAATTTACCTATAATTATTATAAAAATAAAGTATATTATTTTAATATTTGGTGTTATGAATACTTTATAAATAATATTCATTTACAAATTTGGTGTAAACTATTCAAAAGGCACCAAATTTGATGAAATGGTGAATTTTTTTGGCGTTTTATTGGAAATAAAGTTACATCAAATTTAGTATTTTGATATCCTATTAGAGTTATTATTAGAGTTCCTTTAGAAGCTATAATTCTATGCACTTTTAGTATGCAAAATAATAAATAAAACATACAATATTTGTTTTGGACAGATGAATGACTATGACGACTCATTATGACGAAACCCAGTGAAAGAATTAGGGAATAGAAGTTTATTTGTTTTGTATTGTTTGTCTTTACTTAAGTCCACTTTCTTCGTGTCAAGACTTCACACACACATATATACGATATATATTGCGTGTATGTATAGTATGTACAGTATTTTTAGTGAACAAAATCTACAACATGCAGTGATTACGTAAACTTAGTAATCACAGTAATGAAAAACAATATTTCAGACATGACGATGGTTATATATTATAACTACGTACCATATTAGGTTTATATATTACTAAAGTATATAGAACAGTCAATTATATTATTAAAGAATTTTTTTTGTGAATTTAGTATGCGATTTTATCTTATTTTAATGCATATTAGCACTTTTCGTGTATTAATTTACGTAAATGTATCTTAGTTAGTTCACCCTTTAAAAATTTTAATATTTTCAAGTAAAAAAATATAATATATTTTTTGATGTACTTGTGTTGTATCCGGTGGTTGATTGCTGTAAATTTGATGCTTAGAAATAAATAGAATTGTGGACAGCACCTACAACAACTACCAATCACACCTATATTATTCTCATGCTTATAGGAAAATAAAAATTATAGTTTCATGGTGTAATAACAAAACTTGACAAAAAACAAAAAAAAAACACAACAAAATCTTACCAATTAAGTTTCAAATTTTTAAAAAATCGACCAATTGTTTAATGACGAATAGAATTTATCTTCCTATATTTTCTCCTAACAAGGTTATATTATTTCGGTTGGCCCAAAAGACTATTTTAGTGAATATAGTTAGAGTTAAGTATCATTACTCGTCTTAAACTCGTTACTTGACTCGTACCCGTTTTGAAAATTCAAGTACTCGGTTGTCAAGGTAAGTAACAAGTCGACAATTTTCATTACTTGCAAGACCAAGTCAAGTATCAAGTATCATTATTATTCTTATCACTATTTGTTATATGATCCATTAAATACTTGTTCATATTTGTCTTTTCTTTTATTTGCATTTAGAATTGGACAAAAATACTCATTATTCTAATATACTTGTTATTTGTTTCGTATCCGTCTTGATTTTTAAGTACTCATCGGCATCTGGTCAAGTATTAAAAATTTAGCTATATGATTTGTTATTACCTGTTACTTGCTTAGAGAAGATATTTTTGTCATCGTGAAAATTACACAATACTTATATATCAAAATATTAATATTTTTTATTTGTTTTCTTTATAATATGAACAAAATATCTCGTTTAAAGTAATTCACATGTTTATTTCAAGTAAAAATAAACAAAACAAACTTTCATGTCTATTTCTTATAGAATATTGTTTAGTAGGTAGTTCTTACATACTCGGAAAACTCATAAATAGTTAATAAGTATTCGTAAGTAGTTGACAAGTACTCGTAAACAGTAATCGAACGGGGCAAATAACTTGCAAGTAATTCATTTTTGATCAAGTACTCGAAATAGCAAGTACTCATTATTAGCAAGTCAAATACAAATTGAAAATTTAATTACTCGTACACGGCAAGTGAAATAGCAAGTACAAGCAAAATAACGAGTACTCGCCTTGTACCTAGTCCTAAATATAGTATTTTCCCCATTAGTAATAGATGTGGTTCTTACGTTAACTACAACTATGTAATAGTAATACGAATACGTATAGCCTATAAGACCACCTCCATCGATTAGGACCCCTAATGGGTACTTAAGAATAAATTAATGTTTAATTTTGTGATTTGAGGTTCTTAAAAATTAAATGTTTTTTTTAAGTTGAATGATTTGAAAGAAAAGGATACATGATTTTTTTTATTAAAAATGACATAAAAGCATATTAAAAATACAAATACAAATCGTAAACGAGTAAAGCCGATCAGTTGAAATCTTGATTTGTTCCAAATTTTTGCCATATATTCTCAACCAAATCAGGTTTCCATTGTTGATGTATTGTTTTATCACAAACTCAATTCCGGATGCTCATCATATTGCCGAGATTTGAAGGCATATCTGTTGAATACGTGAAATCCACTTGTGAAGTTCGGTCTGATTCCGGTTGTGCCAAATCAGATACATCAAACTGAGTGTACCCATCTCGTTCGTCTTCTACAATCATATTATGTAGAATGATACATGCTCTCATTATCTTTCCAATTTTTATTTTATCCCACAAAAGACCAGGTCTTTTGATTATGGCAAATCGAGCCTGCAAGACCCCAAAAGCACGCTCGACATCTTCACGTACAACTTCTTGATGTGTAGCGAATAAGGATGCTTTCGAACCTTATGGAAGTTTAATAGATTAGACAAAAGTAGCCCATTTTGGATAAATACCATCTGTGAGATAGTAAGCCAAATGGTACTCGTGTCCATTGACATTGTAATTCACTCTTGGAGCACGACCTTGTAATATATCATCAAAAACCGGTGACCGATCAAGAATATTGATATCGTTTAATGTACCTGGAGGTCCGAAAAACGCATGCCATATCCAGAGATCTTGTGAAGCTACAGCCTCTAAAACGATGGTTGGCTTTCCTGATCCACGTGTATATTGACCTCTCCATGCGGTCGGACAATTCTTCCACTCCCAATGCATACAGTCGATGCTTCCTATCATCCCGGGAAATCCGCGTATCTCTCCAATATTGAATAGTCGTTGAAGATCTTCTGGCGTGGATCTTCTTAGATACTCATCTCCAAATAAATTAATGATTCCTTGAACAAAATGTTCCAAGCATAGAAGTGCGGTGGTCTCACCAAGTCGGAGGTATTCGACCGCATCAGCTAACCATATGCCAGAATACGAATTGTTGCCGTTGCCTTTTGTAGTGACCGAATCTTCTTTGTTGAAAGTTGGGATTTCAGCGGAGAGTCGATCAACAATACGCATGAAAAAGTGCATGTTCATTCTAAAACGGCGTCGAAACATGTGAGAAGGACATGTGCATCTTCACTAAAATAATCGTTCCATAACTGCATGTGTCCTTGTTCGTTGTCTTTCAATGTAGGCTATCTTTTTGGACCTTGATGCATTTTGGCGTTCTTAAGTAGTGGATGGAAAGTTGTTGAATTGTTGATCGAAAAGTTGATCAAATGTTTCATCCATCATGTCATCAAGATCATGAGAAGAAGAAGAAGCCATTTTAAAGAGAAATTATAAGAGAGAAATGGTAAGACAGAAATGATAAGAGAGAAATGGTAAGGGAGAAATTGATAAGAGAGAAATTGTAAGAGATTAATCGACGATAGAAATGTTAAGAGAAAATGGTAAGAGAGAATGATAAGAGAGACAAAGTAACTCAACTCTTTAATTGGAAAATGGTAAAGAGAAACAAAGTAGGACAATATGATTTACAAAGCATCAAGCGTTTGAGAAACAGCGTCACGGCACTTGCGTTTTAATTACATCTACTCTTTATAAAGGAAGAAGAGGAAACGTACGGCACTTGGGCGTCACATGCTTTGCCTCCTTCTTTTTCTTCTGGTGTTTGTCTGTGTCACATGCCACTACAAGCTTTCTTTTTCTTTTGGTGTTTGTTTCTGTCACATGCCACTGACTTCTTCTTTTTCTTTTGTTGTTTGTTTCTGTCACATGTCACACACGTAAAAGCAAACGAGTATGCATCATTAACAATTCTCAAAACGTTTAGTTACAATCCTAGCCATCAATTACAATCCTAACCATCAGTTACAATCCTAACAAGTCGCCATATAGTGAAAATGTATTGAGTAACTGAAACATACCATAAGCCACTGCCTTCTTCTTTTTATTTTGCTGTTTGTATATGTCTCCCACGCCAAGTCTTGTTTGTTTCTGTTTCCTTGTCCTGCAACAGCAAAAGTCGAGTATTTATTCACACATAATAGCAAGACACGAGTATGTATACAAAACAATCTAGGATAAGAAAAACAGCATAAAAAAGAAACCAATATTATACATTGAAATAGCCATAATGCAGACTCGAGATACATAAGAAGACAGCCAAAGCAAATGCATACAGACTCGAAAACAAAAAGAAACAAATATAGACTTGACCAGAAGCATTAACTGAAACTCATACATAAAATAAGAGAAGCTAAAGATGCATAAACTCAAACTAAGAAACCAACATATCATTAATGAGCTTATTTATCAAGGTAATCTCTAGTTCAGTTAATGGCTCTGTCTTGGAAATTAGGGAGTCAAGCAATTTGTGCTTGTTAAGCTTATCTTTCAATACATAATCCTTTTGCTTGATCTCCCACATGTTCTGAAAATCAACACACTTCTGCTTCGGAAGTCTTACCCTTGCTCACAGCCGGTTTGTTTCTGTGGGATGATGAAAGTTGTGTGTTGACTTTCAGAACATGTGGGAGATCAAGCAAAATTATGAAAAGAACAACACAAATTGACTCAATTGCCAAGAGCCATTAACTGAGATTGCTGAAAAATAAGCTCATTAATGATATATTCTTAGTTTGAGTTTATCATCTTTACCTCTCTTATTTTATGTATTAGTTTCTTCTGTCAAGTTTGAATTGTTTCTCTTTGTTTTGAGTATGTATGCATTTGCTTTGCTGTATTCTCTGTATCTCTATGGCTATTTCAATAATATTGGTTTCTTTATGTTGTTTTTCTTCTCCTATATTGTTTTGTATACATACTAATCTTGCTATTATGGGTAAAAACTTTTTCTTGGACAATGAAAACAAACAAACTAAAAAGAAAGCGATGAATTGTGATTACTCAATACATTTTCACTATATGGCGCCTTGTTAGGATTGTAACTGATGGTTAGGATAGTAACTAAAAATTTTGAGAATTGTTAATGATGCATACTCGTTTGCTTTTACGTGTTTGACATGTGACAGAAACAAACAACAAAAGAAAAAGAAGAAGTCAGTGGCATGTGACAGAAACAAACACCAAAAGAAAAAGAAAGCTTGCAGTGGCATGTGACACAAACAAACACCAAAAGAAAAAGAATGAGGCAAAGCATGTGACGCCCAAGTGCCATACGTTTCCTCTTCTTCCTTTATAAAGAGTAGATGTAATTAAAAACGCCTAAGTGACATACGTTTTCTGTTTTCTCAAACGTTTGATGCTTTGTAAATCATATTGTCCTACTTTGTTTCTCTTTACCATTTTCCAATTAAAGAGTTGAGTTACTTTGTCTCTCTTAGCATTTCGCTCTTACCATTTCTCTCTTAGCATTTCTATCGTAGCATTAATCTCTTACAATTTCTCTCTTATCAATTTCTCTCTTACCATTTCTCTCTTATCATTTCTCTCTTACCATTTCTCTCTTATAAATTCTCTTTAAAATGGTTTCTTCTTCATCTCGTGATCTTGATGACATGATGGATGAAACATTTGATCAACTTTTCGATCAACAATTCGAACAACTTTCCATCCACTACGAAGAACGTCAAAATGCATCAAGGTCCAAAAAAAGAGAGCCTACATTGAAAGACAACGAGAACAAGGACACATGCAGTTGTAGAACGATTATTTTAGTGAAGATGCACATATCCTTCTCACATGTTTCGACGCCGTTTTAGAATGAACAGGCACTTGTTCATGCGTATTGTTGATCAACAAAGAAGAGATGCTACTGGAAGGTTCGGTCACTCTCCATTACAAAAGGCAACGGCAGCAATTCATATTCTGGCATATGGTTGCGCAGCTGATGCGGTCGACAAATACCTCCGACTTGGTGAGACCACCGCGCTTTTATGCTTGGAACATTCTGTTCAAGGAATCATTAATTTATTTGGAGATGAGTATCTAAGAAGATCCACACCAGAAGATCTTCAACGAGATACGGATTTCCGGGATGATAGGAAGCATCATAGTGGAAGAATTGTCCGACCGCATGGAGAGGTCAATATACACGTGGATCAGGAAAGCAAACCATTGTTTTAGAGGATGTAGCTTCACAAGATATCTGGATATGACATGCGTTTTTCGGACCTCCAGGTACATTAAATGATATCAATATTCTTGATCGATCTCTGGTTTTTGATGATATATTACAAGGTCGAGCTCCAAGAGTTACATTGTCAACGGACACGAGTACCATTTGGCTTACTATCACACATATGGTATTTATCCAAAATGGGCTACTTTTGTCCAATCTATTAAACTCCGGCATCCTTATTCGCTACATCGAAGTCATGCGTAAAGATGTCGGCGTGCTTTGGGATCTTCAAGCTCGATTTGCCATAGTCAAACCAGGTCTTTGTGGGATAAAATAAAATTGGAAAGATAATGAGAGCATGTATCATTCGATCGAAAACGAACGAGATGGGTACACTCAGTTTGATGTATCGGATTTCGCACAACCGGAATCAAATCGAACTTCACAAGTGGATTTCACGTATTCAACAGATATGCCTTCAAATCTCGGTAATATGATGAGCATTCAGAACCGAGTTCGTGATAAAACAATACATCAACAATTGAAACCTGATTTGGTTGAGAATATATGGCAAAAATTTGGAACAAATCAAGATTTCAACTGATCGGCTTTTCTAGTTTACGATTTGTATTTGTATTTTTAATATGCTTTTATGTCATTTTTAATTATGTATCTTTTTCTTTCAAATCATTCAACTTAAAAAAAATTAATTTTTAAGAATCTCAATGAGGTTCTACCAATGAAGAATGAAAAAATTAAATAGACTAACAGGAGTTCTAAAACTTTCAAATCACAAAATTAAAGATTAATTTATTCTTAAATACCCATTAGAGGTCCTAATGGATGAAGATGATCTAAAATCACCTAATTAAGGAGCGCTCCTGCTTAATAACACCATTTTGATTTATTTTTTTCCTTTAATTACTTTAGTACCTCCTCCAAGATCTACCGATGGAGGTGCTCTAAGTTTTATGAGCGCCTTATTCACTTAAATGACACCGTTTGAAGTGTTTCGCACCAGAAGCTCCGAGCGAGCAACGGCAGGCGATACGGACTTTCCAGTTATATTTATTTGGCGGGAACCTAACAAGAAAAGAAAAACCTGTCCTGTTTCCTTCTTTTTATTTCTCTCATTTCTCACCAACAAAAAAGTCTTCACATCATAAATTAAAAAAATATTAGAACAGAAATATTGTTCTTTTATTTAAATTTTTTTTGCTATGATTATTTTTGGAAAAAAAAACAGAAATTTTTTAGGAAAGATGTGTGTGAGAAGGAGAAGAAGAATCATGAGTCTTAAAGCTGAAACAAGAAGCGGATACTTCTAAAACCCCATTGGGTGTTTGTGAACATAAGCCTGAGCCATCACTCTCTATCATTTCTCTAATCTTCTTCACTCTCTCCTGCAACCAACAAAGTTTTTAAAAGCTTGAGACTTTGTTTTGTCTCTTTAACAGATTCATGAGCTTTTTGTGTATAAAAAGAGGATCTAAATGGAAACGAGTTCAGAATCAACCAAACCACAACATGTATTGGAAGACTTGTTATAGATGTGAGGTGAGTGTGTGAGAGAGAAAGAGTCAGAAAGCTATAGAATAATATACTTTTAAGTGGTCTTTGGTCTATACGCTCCATTAGTTTTGGAAGTCAAATGTATCAGACCCATTAACTACTTTCTCTTTGTTTTTTTTTCTTTTACTTTTCATAAACTATAATTATACATGTGTATGCAAGGTATCAGATGGTGCACACAGTGACACAGACATATACATATATATGTCGTCTTTAATGATTTTGATATAAAAAAAAAAGATAGATGATTTTGGTGGAGTTTCTTTTACCTTTTGAAGTAGTGAGAAAAGAGGAGAGTTGTCAAAGTGAACTGTGTGCAATTCTCCAGAAACAGAAAGTGCCACTGCACCAGCAACTTCAGAAGGTCTAAACTCCAAAAAGTCAATACCTGCTCACTCACACACCCACCCACCATTATACTTCAAAAAGGCACAAAACTAAAGTGATGAAGAAAAATAAGTACTTTTCACCTTGGGTTTTACTGGCTATCACTTGTAGTGATCTGGATATCAATGTGTTGGATGGCTTTTGATCACATTTACTCATCTTTCTCAGGAAACATGTTATGTATGAGCATGGAGTTATCACTCTCAATCTCCATTCCAATCTATTCAACACCAAAAGTTCCATTCTTTGTACTGATTTAGCCTCAAACACAAACTGAGGATCTCCAACCTGTTCCAAAATGTGATCTAAACCGCAATCGATAAAAAAGAACATCAGGACTTTGTTTTGGGAGAGATTAGTAGCACCTGAAGATCTATTAATGATGGTACTTCTGTTTCTTCAACTTTGGCTGCCAAGGATAAACATGCCACAGCCAACAACTGCACTGTCCAAGCTTTGTCAATATTCTACAAGACAAAAACATGGTCAGGAGTTAACACATTTTCAATTTTTTTAGTTGAATCAATATGTGAACTTACAGGAAAGTCATGAACCGATAAGAATCGATCCAAGTAGTTCACTGATAAGCAGATACAAAATGGTCCAAACTGGTGTTCTTCACAAGCCTGTTGTAATAAGAACAAAAAATGCATCAAAAGTTTATTTGTTTTCCTTTTTCTATACCTTAGAGAGATCTAAAGCTCTGAGATTGAAGCCAGTCTATTGTTAAATGAGGATCAGATTCAACAAATTTAAGCTTATGATCTAATATACATATCAACACACTCTTAATGTCTCAGATTATACATCAGAAGGAATGTGAATTTCAGAATTTGAGCTCATAGAGATAACAAATTAAGATAAAAATGGGAAGAAATATAATAAAAATTCAGACCTTCCAAATCCAGTTAAGGGCTTCTCTTCTTCTGACATTCAAATCAAAATCTCCACGTCTAAGTCTCTTGATGTAATCATCACTTGGCAAATGCTGCTTCTCCTTCTCCATCATCCCTCTGATCATCTCTTCGCTCTCCAAGGGAAAACCAATCTGAGAAATCGGAGTTTTTTCAACAATCATGCCGTTCTCTTCATCGACAGCGTTTGTGGTCTCTGTACATAAAAGACTCTGTTCTAGATTTTCTGCCATTATAACAGAATGTTCAAAAAAGTAAAAAAAAAAAAGGGTTATTCTTTTTGGTCTAACAATAATATTTTGTTAAGAAGTTTGGAGAACGATTGTCATCTAGGGATTGGGTCTTTGATTTTTGTTTTTTGGATTGATGTGTACAAATTAAAGGGGAGAGCTTTTTTATTGAGGGAGTGAAGATTTTGTGTGTTTTGTTTTTGGTAAGTAGGTAATGTGGGATGAGAGAATTAAGGAAGAAGAGGATGAAAGAGTGGAGAATTTGAAAAATATAGAAAGTGAATTGACTATCATGGTGACAAATGTTTCCTCATTGGAATATTTATGGGAATGGCTTTGAAATTTGCTGTAAGAAATATAGTTGGTTGGATTCTATTGTTGTATTTTAGTTTTTAGATGATGAATCAAGTGATACTAGTTTAGTATCACATCTATGTGTTTTTTTAATTTAGAGTTTGGATTTTATCTTATTCAAATAGATGTTAAATTGCTAATAATTTGATCACATTAAAATTTTACATTCTAGTAAGAATAAATATATTTTGCATAGTAGTTTGAAACATTATCCATTCCATTAAAATTTTTAAAACAATTGTTAATTTTTGAAGAATTTTTTTATATAACCAGATTGATATTTTGTGATATTCTACAAATATAAATATAACATAATTAATTATAGGATTATACCAAATTAATATCATTATATGACCTTGTTTTTTATTTGGAGGAAATACTTGTCGAATCATGAGACTTTGTTTTCTGAATTCAATCAAACCGAAAAATGATTCAAACGTATTTCTTGTTACAAATATAGTAGTTTTGAGATTTTTATTTGTTTTATAAAGATAGTAGTTTTGTGTTTTCAATGTAGCTTTATAGTTATTAACGTATTTTGTCTATAATAATTAGAACAATTACTATATGTGATAATTTTGTGTAAATTATGTATTAAAGTAGAATTATTTTCGGTATTGTAATTTTATTTTTAAAATGTGTGATCATTCCAAAACTATAATCTTCGTGACGAAAGGATTAATGTAAATTCAAATTAACATGCTGTAAATAAAAGATGGTTTTAGTATTTTTGAGTCAACATCCATCAATGATGTTTAGTCAAAAAAAAAAAATCCATCAATGATGATATTTGAAGCATTTGCTATGGTTAATCTTTGACCACTGTTTTTTGACCAAGGGGTCACTTTCAGATTCAAATCATTTCCATTACTACATCATTGCATATACCTTTGAATGGAACTAGTAAACTGTAGACAAGTATAAGAACTATGTCACATGCTAACTTGATATGGTCTTTGTGTTTTCTTTACCAGAATATGGTCTTTCGTTAACATGGTCTATTTTACCCAAATATACGTTCTGTTTTACCTTAAATATAAGATTGACCATAAGGTCTTTGTTTTACTGCATAATATATTCATTTGTCCTCAAGTGGTGGTCATCGAACCCAGGAGAGTAATCTATGGCCTCCAAGAACATCTGTTTCTCTTTCCTTTTGTTGGTAGTAACTAGTAAGTAGTAACTTAAACCGTGAACTGAAATCACGTGCGAGCTAATAGACTTTTGGTAATTTTACAGTCCTTTAACTATTCCGAAAGGATTGGTGAGAAGAAACAAAGGTTTAAAAGTAAAGACGTATTTCGAATTAGACCAATCAGACCAAAAAGACTCGGCTCTTTTTTTCTTTTTCTCATGCATGCAAATGCCAGACAAAGGTGGTCCACGTACACTTTTGATGTTTTGCTTATCTCTGTGTAATGAGATTCGAACCTTTAGAGTTAGACCCTGTAACTTTATTTATGGTGAATATATAGTTTTGTGTGTTTCTGCACGCCTCCGATCTTCACGGAAACTTTACCCCCCAATCACATGACCTTAGGTCGGTCCTTAACAGGCTTTTTCCAAAAGACAATGCTAGCTTAAGGGTTTGGATTGGAGAACGCAAACACTCTTAACAAAGAGAGAAGCTTTGACCTGTAATCACAATTTAACAGAGATACCCAAAACATGACCATAATTTGTTTATAGAGCGTTCATCACAGCCTTAGAGAGATTTCAGAAGACTGGAAGATTTCACTACAGTCTCAAGACTCTCAAAGCTAAGATAGGGACACTGAATAGTTGCTTGCAATATATAAAATTTGGAGGACAGAAGAAGCAAAGATGAGGATAAATTAAGAAGGAAAAACAGAGTTGGAAACAGAGCAGCAGATAACACCAAAGCTGTGCACATAATCTGTCATAAACACGCAATTTTTTTTTTGTTTCGACAAGTTCTAGAGCAAAAGGGGTTTTGAGGTTTGAGCTCAGTCACGGTTGCAAGGACATTACATAACAGTTTGTTCTTCCATGAAGACCTTCAAGCCTCATCCATCTGCTCCTGAATAAAGCAATCAACCATTGAGTTTATTTATGGAATGGTGATCACAACACTAAGCGATTTCTAGTGATGTGACTGAATATGAGAGAGCTAACCTGCATATCGGAGGTCCAGAGAGTTAGATTGTCCCTTAGCAACTGCATGATGAGAGTGCTGTCTTTGTATGACTCCTCTCCCAATGTGTCCAGCTCAGCAATTGCTTCCTCGAAAGCCTACATATTATAAATCCAACCCAAGCAGGCGTTAAAAAATGCGATGTTCTCGATCCAACATGCAACAAAAGCACAATGAACAAAGTCTCTATCGCATGACCTCAATCTAATAAGCCTGTCATTCTAAGAGATTCTACTGACAAAAGGAATAATAACGTGAGGCGTAGGTCAAAAAGTAACAAAGAAGAGGACTTTTGCAGCATGTTTTCTTCTTTAGAATCTATGTTATTAAAAAAAAAAAAAGAAGTGGGTCCTTTCAGAAATAAGAAAGCGTTACTTTTTATTAAACAACTTCTAGTAATTTTTACAAAATTCATCGACATCAAAATTCATTAAATTCAAACTTCTAATAATTTTACTTTTTATTAAACTTCTAGTAATTTTTTGCAAAATTCATTAACATCAATCCAACACAACGAATCCAAGATGGGGACACTGGGACACAAGTGGTCAACTAAGCGACTCAAAACATTCTCAATGATTCCTGCTTGTATCAGACAAGCATGCATAGGCTTAGAGAAGGAAGAAAGAGTACCTGTTTGGCCATACTACACGCTTTCTCCGAAGAATTGAGAATCTCATAATAAAACACCGAGAAATTAAGAGCCAGTCCCAACCTGATCGGATGCGTAGGCGCCAGATCAGCAACCGCAACGTCCTTCAAAAAAACAATAAAAGACACAAACCTTTGTGTAAGAGAGAGAGAGCTCCTTAAACTCTAAAGTTGACTCACTAGTACTATACCTGAGCAGCCTTGTAAGCGATCATAGTATCTTCAGCAGCCGTCTTCCTCTCCTCACCAGATTTGAACTCAGCCATGTACCGATGGTAATCACCCTTCATCTTCAAGTAAAACACTTTGGACTCGCTGGCGGTAGCCGAAGGTACCAGATGCGTATCGAGCAGCCTGAGGATCCCCGAGCAGATCGTCGAGAGCTCCGTCTCGACCTTAGATCTGTAATCCTTGACGAGCGACACGTGCTCCTCGTTCTTCCTGCTCTCTTCCTTCTGCTCGATCGACGACACGATCCTCCACGCCGCACGAAGAGATCCGATCACGTTCTTGTAAGCCACGGAGAGAAGGTTCCTCTCCTCCACCGTGAGCTCGCCGGCAGGTGTGGCGGAGGTCACGAGGCTTTCCATGAACTGGACCATCTCTTCGTAACGCTCAGCTTGCTCGGCGAGTTTCGCCATGTAGACGTATTGGTCTCTGCTCATCGTCGCCGCCATTAGAGAGAGAGAGAGAGAGGGGGGTTTTGAAATCGGAGGAAATTTTTTGGGAGAAAAAAAGAAATTGAGAAGAAGAAAAATAAAGCTTTGTCTGAAAGCGGAGTCGTAGTTAGCTGTAAAAGGGATTCTCTCCACTCGCGCGTGAAGAACAATCCCGACAAAACGACGTCGTTGGTTGAGATAAGATTTGAAGAGCGTAACCTTCACGTGGAGGGTGTGGGAAGGTGGCTAGGGTTTGGTTTTTTCGATAAGAGCGAGTTCGTCAGCTTCCAACCCAGTTGACACTGTCTAAAGTCAAAAGTTTGAATATGGGCCTTTGATTAAGGCTTATAAATGGGCTTCATGAAGCCCAGAACGGCTATACATTGCTGGCTAAGTATATGCGTTTTCGGCGTGACCTGGACCAGCTACAACGTGGTCGGAAAAAGTCTGCCAAATATTTGTTAGCACTAAATATATACATCAGTCTATTTGATTACATAATTTCTATTATGACTCCTAGCATAATTTGCAAACCTATCAACATCCAAAAGATGGCTTAGCGGTATATGGAGCTGATCAGGTCTATGCTATGTAAAAATTCTACAGACTAACGAGAAGGAGGCTACGACTATTGATTAGTACAAAACATGTGGCCGGTGAACAATCTGGTTCTTAGGGGTTTTGTTTTACTGCACATGATTGACTGTGGTTCATTAATTAGTATAGTGATTTTGCAGCAAGCAGATGAATTCAACAAAAGTAGCGGTCACAGTAGTTAAGATGTTGAAAGACTTCACTCTTATGTTCTCGAGTTCCGCGATTAGAGTCAAGTGAATAGTTTCCGTGATATGTCGTCGTCGTCTTCCCTTTGCTTCTGCAAATTTTCTGTTCGGTTGGTTGATTTCTAGGTTTTGGTGTTGATTAATTTCAGGAATAATTTCTGTACGCTTTGAAACTCACCAGCTTCGATCTAATTTCTGATTCTCGTTAATTTCTGATTTATGGTTTTGAGATAGTTATGGATCATTTCAGCGGTTTACCGGAGAACATTATTCTCCAAATAGTATTGTTTATGTCTGCAGAATGTGCTGCAGTTGACTTCTAATCAAATGTGTCAAAAACAGCCTAAGTTAAACCACGCGCAAAGTGTACGTCATGTCGTCTGATAGAATCGAACTCTCACGGGAAAGTCAAATATACTTATCAGGCACAAGTTTTAACCACTCGGCCAAATCGATTTGTTGTTTATCATGTCTTGAGTTGTCTATAGTCTTTTTATGTTTTCACTAGTGGACTTTCATATATAAAGTGTCATTGCTTATTTAAGCTTTAAGTTGGGGGTGCATGTTTAATCCGGACTTTGGTACGGTTTCGGTTCAATTTTTTTGGTTTTATGGTATTTCGATTTATGAAAATTAGCTATCGTATTAGAACCATATCTAATTTGGTTTGGTTCGGTTTATATATTATCGGTTTTTTGTTTATTCGATATTATATCAAAAATCCATAACTATATATATTTTTTATAACAAAATTTAGATTATATGAATATAAATTAGATTTTTTAAACATAAATATAGATTCCTTTAGCTAACTTTCAAATAAAATATTTTCTATTTTATTTAATGTTAAAATAAGAGAAAGGAAATAATAATATCATAATATAATTATATTTTAGCACAAGAACTTATCAATGAAAATAGCAATATATTTTATCTAATTTTATGAAAATGAGAAAACTAAAATAACTATTTTAACTTAAAAATATAAAATTATTAAAATCAATGTTTTGATTAGGAATACCATATTACTAAATAAATAAATTATGTATATATTATTAGTTTTATTATAAAATTTACATATAAATATTTTTAATTAATCGGTTTCTTCAATTTATTCAGTTTGATCAGTTTATATACCAAATCATATTCAAATATTGCGGTTTCTTACAAATAACATATATTCGGTTTATTCGGTACTATAAAATCTAAACCACTTTATCTGTTTTAGTTCGGTTCGGTTTTACCGGATTGAACTCTCGTAGTCAGACCCCAGTTGATTGGACTAATCCTCTTTTTCCTGTAGATTTCAGTATATGGGATCACAACGTTTTTTTTTTGAAACTTTATAATCACAACGTTAAGATAAGTTTTCCCAATTATGGAAGATAAAACAAGGCTTGCTTCTTCTTCTGAATAACGAGCTTGGATTAACGACAAAGCTTCTTTATTAGCTTCACTATGATTACTAACTTCTCTGCATAGCACAGCGACGTTTTCATCTCTTCCTCACCTGGAAACAATGCTCTTGTTGGTCATTGAACATTTGAAAATCTCAAGATGATTAGACTAAACATGGCTTTAACCGGACGACTCTTCCCCAACAAAATCATCACGTGTTTGATTTCAACAAACGCTTAGTGAAGGACATGAAAATAGACAGAGTCGGATCCGGTTAAGTAAACCGAAAAAGTCGATTTATACCTATCCGGCTCCTGATGGTCTGTGGCTATCTCTGATTAGAAAAGGTATTATATATCCTTTAAATGAGGCTTGATAAAATAATTACGCATTTGATAAGAATTTTGAATTATGTATTAATCTGATTTGTTATAATATAAAGTGGATAAGCTATAATATCTCAACTAACGACACCAACAAGTGTATAGCATATGCTATCTGTAACATATTCGGATTCTCATCAATGTACTAATTATATTTGTCCTGTTAATTAGCACTGTATTCCGATAACTTGAAATCAGTAGTCCACTCTACATAACTTGTTACACGTATTTACCCGTGATCCCGATGTGTATTCATTAACTAAAGTTCAAAGACACCTATATAGACTTAATTGATTAAAAGGTCCATTAATTGAGAGATGATTAAGGGTTTGGTAAACGCTATTATTAATAAGCATTACTGCTATTATACAAAATTCCATGAACTTACAACATAATCTCCAATTGAAAGTTCCAAGATTTTTTTAATACTCCTTTTAAGTCTATCATCATTATACAAATTATTTTAATTAATGATCAATAATTTAAAAATAAAACCGTAATATTCCCACTTTTTTGGTTATCTGTAGGAATCAGGTGTTGTAAAGTCTACGGTAGAAGCGTACACCAAAAGTTGCCATTAAACTAAGTAAACCGCTCCCAACCGTCGGATCAAACTTTTATTGGGTTCACTGAAGCGAGGCCCAATAAAAAAAGAAAAAAAAATCCAGAAAAGAGAGAGTATTATAAATGAAGTAGAGCAGAAGATGAGCTTCTTCTTCTGTACAAGTCAGAGAAAAAGTCAGAGGGAAAAAGAGAACAGAGAAATATCAGAGACTTGAGAGACGACGAAGATCTGATCTTTTATTATCTCTTATTTTCTCGGTAATTTATGTTTCGTAACTACCGGAGATATTTCTCATCTACATGGAGTGTTCTTCTTGATCCTCCTCCCCCCTGTGTTTCTTCATTTATTGATTTTATTTTGGCGATTTTTATTAATTGATCTGAAGAAGCATTAATTGTTCTCCATTCATGAAGAATCCGCCAGAAAAATAATCATGAATAATTTTAAAAAAACTGATTTTTTAATGTTTGATCTTATATTATTTGATCACATCATAAACAGTTTAATGTATTGGAAATGTTTTAATTGGTTTCTGAATTTGCTTGCAGTGTACTGTTGTGTGTTTGTGTTTGTGTTTGGTCAGTGTCATCATTTGTAATGAAGAACGGGATGGTTAAAAGTGTTGATTTTTAATTGCTTAACAGGTCGAAGAAGAAGATTTATCCATGGCCGATTGAACAGAGTTTATCTCCGGAGGAGGTTCGGAGGTTTTTTTTTAAAGGAGAAGATGGCAGTCTCTTTCCCTCGTCTTCCGAGGTGGTTGTGTGGTGGTGGTGGTGGTAACACTAAGAAAGAATCAAAGGGATCTCAGTCACTGAAGAAGTCTACTAAGACCGAATCTTCTTCTTCTTCTTCTTGTTCTACTGTGAAGAAGATCAAGAGAGGATGGATTGGAAGAGGAGGAGGAGAGGAGGAGAAGATGGGGAATGTGGTGTTCCCTGAACCAGATGATCCAGAGTGGTCCATTGGTTGGGTTGAGCCACATGGACCAGGGTTTAAAAGTGAGGATGACACTGGTGGTGGTGGGTTTGTGGTTCTGGTTCCTTGTTACAAGAAAGTTATGGATGGTTCAGGGAATCAGATTCTGAATGGCTTCTTCTCTCCTGCTCCTGGTAAATCTTTGGTTCCATTTTCACAATTACTTGTAATTATGTAACTTATATGTGCATGTTTTAGTTGATCTCAGTGATTTGCAACGTTAAGTTTATTGAAAGCTTCAAACTTTTTTTTCTTTTATCACTGAGAGTGAGAAGTGAATTAGTACCATAATTGGTTGTGTAGTTTGTGGGATTATGATGTGAAATTAAATCTGCAGATGGGAAGAATATGGAACAGTGGCTGTCGTCTATAAGGAAGCTATAAGCTGGAGGATTGGGAAGATCAGAGACACTATTTTCTCATGTTTTTTTTTTTTCAGTTTCAAAATTAAGAATCAAATAATCAAAAAAAAAAAAAAAAAAAAAGAGGCAAGGTGGATAGCTTCTGGAGACTTCTTATGGTTCTCTGTTTCAAGTGAGTGACAACAAGTCATCCCTCAAGAATCTACTAATGGACAAATAAGATGGTGATGGAGACTTGGCAACAACATACAATGAATGAAGAATTGATATGCTATGAATATGATATATATGATTTTAGAGTGTTTGGATATTTTTCCATATGGGTGTTTGAAGTGAAAGTGTTTTCTGCTTCGTCACTTCTGCGGTCGAGATTATTGGGTTCGGAGGAACAGAAAAACAATCCTTTTTTTTTTCTTTTGTTCTTTTGTGGTTGACTGATGATGTGTAATAATAATAACAAGTGTGTATGTACATAAGTTTCGGTTTCTTTCTTGAATGCTTACCAAGAACTCCCAACGTTGTACACGTTACACTCTGAAAACTTTGCAGAATCATAGATTTCATAAAAGAATAACACGCATACGCTTCTCGTCACAGACATTTTTTTTTTTAAATTCGCTATCTGGGAGAGACGAGTAGAGAGGTTTGAAGAAGAAGATTTGAGCTTTGCCATAGTTCTCTCCGCCTTCCCGAGAACATTTGAACCCTCTGGATGAAATTATTTGTTTCTATTTGTTATTCGTGAAATTACGAAAACACCCTTGGTCTGTTATATTCGTTTTCTGTTTCTTCTTCGCCTTTATTCGAAATAAAGGGTGCTCTCTTTGTCTTAGCTTGATCTTCCTATTCCTCTTCCTCTCTGTTTCTTTGCTTGTTCTTTGTGTTTGATCCTTTTTGTAGTGTAATCAATCAGATGTGAATCAAAATACAAAAAAGTAAGAAACTTTTTTTTTTTTTTTGAGTTTGTGTGTGTATACAAAAGTAGAAAACTTAGGAGGAAGCTTGTGCTGCTTTTTTACTATGCCAATCTTGAATGAGAGCACGAAGAGCATGATTTGGTGTCAAAACTTGATAATCTAGTCTCAGATTAGTCATAGGAGATGTATCATGTCCCATGCTTAGCCACTCCTCTATTGCCTCGAGCTCATACGAAATCCCATCTGCTGCAACATGTGGATTCTTCATCACTTCCTGCAAACACACAATAACCAAAGTTAGACTGTGAGTTACTTAATTATATATGCTTTTAATATGATAACTAATTCTTATAAACTGAATAACTGAAAAATCGAACCGAAACCGAACTGAACACCCCTGTACTTTATCTATGAGAAGATATGAGCTTGACTAGACCTGAAGTATAGGACAGATGAAAACACTCGGTATGTCATTTGGATCTGCTTCATTGATGTTTGAGTTAGTTGCTTCCTCGTATCCTCCTGTGATTCTAAACTCATTAGCTTTCTCCATTATCTTACCAAGCTCTTGCATTATCTCCTTGGTTGTAAAATCCATGTTCACTCCTCTGTTAACTGAAGAACACTTCACTGCAAGTCCACCAAAATCCTTAGCTAACTCCAACGGCCACTTACCAGCTGTTTGATCCAAATCCCTTAGAATGCTTGCCTGGTTCATCGACATGGCCTTAAGCAAACCAGGCCAGTTTCTCCCGGTTAAAAGATGCAGAAGTAAAACTCCAAAAGCCATCACATCAGGTTTTGTATCAGTTTGATGCATTACAAGTCCAAAACCTGTTATCTTAGGCACAAGGTTCCGGTCCAAGAGGATCTTAGAGGGCGTTAGACGACCGTGTATGATCGGTTTAGGCTTAACCGAGTGGAGAAAACCGAGTCCAGAGCAAACCTGGTGAGCTATACGAATCCTATCATGCCAATTAAGTATCTTGCTTCTTCTTGATTTCCTCTGAGATGTGAATAGATTGTCCCTCAAGTTCCCATTATGCATATACTCAAAGAGTATGCATTTAGGCTTCTCTGGACAGAACCCTGCAATAGCTACCAAGTTAGGATGCCTAATCTCATTCAAAAGCTTAACTTTTGCTCCAAAATCTTCCTCTGATAAACGGTCACCAATCACTTTCACAGCCATTGTTGTGTGTTTGATCCTCCCTCGGTACACGTTCGTCCAGTTACCTCCAGATTTTAACCTCAAACGATTAAAGTAACTCTCTGTGGCTAACCTTATATCCTCTGCAACATACTCTCTATACCCACACTTCACTTCTTCCTTTGAGTCCAACCCTTTCTCTTTGCAAAACTCTATCCTAAGGTTGAAAACATCTCTTTGGTTCCTAAGTTTCTCAATCTCTGTCATCATCTCTCCTTTCCTTAAAACAACACTCTCTAGCTCGGCTTCTGCCTGTGATTTAGCCTCCATCATTGTCTTAGCCTTGGTTTCAAGCTCTTCATTAAGCTCCCCAAGAAAAACTAGTTTTGTTTTGCCTTTTTCGACGTCCTTCTTTGCTTCTTGGATACATTCTTTATCTGAATCTAACGTCACCTGAAGCTTCTTTCGTCTCTCACTTTCTTCTTTTATCCCAGCTTCAAGCTCTTCAATCTGATTTCAAAACCAACAAAAACTTTTAGGACACACTGACTCTTTAAGTTCTTGTTTAAGTGGTTTGGTTCTTTTACTTACTCTGCAGTTGCATAAAGAGATTGCCCATTCAGCTTTGTCTGATCTCTCAGAGTTGACTTTGACTTCTCTCATGTTCTCCTCTATCATCAGCTTAGCTTCATGACCTTTCTTTTCACATACTCTAACTTCTCTGCTACATTCTGACATTTTCCACACAATCAAAATCAATTTTCAAGAATTCATTAGGCGTTAAGTAGGTGCTTTATATGATGTTTGAGGGTGAACTGGTTCAAGAACAATCTAAAGAGAGAAGCGGGGCGAACAAAGACGTTTTATAGATCTGAAGTATGTGATTACAAACAGATGGAAAGAGTGACTAAACAGCCTGAGAAATGCAAGGCGGCGAGTATCTACGAACTTATCAAAACCCTAGATCTAGCCGCTCGAGTGGTTGTGTAAAAGTCTGGATCCCCTCTTCGCGTCGCCTCCCCTTCCTTTTATAGGTCTATTCTGTTGTTCGCCCTAGCTCGTCTTGAGCTTTGCTGGGCTTCCCTCCTAAACGGGCCTTAAGGCCGGCTTCCTAGAGCATCTTTATTGGTTGGTTCTAGATAGGTCACTTTAGCCGCGTGGCTAAAGATGCTCCAAAGCCGAGCCGTTCCTCTCTTCCTTGGGAGGCATGTAGGCTATCTCGGTGAGTCAGGTTTCCACATTTGATGGGCCTTGCGGGGGGTGCAACCCATCTCCTACATATGAGATTATTGATTAGGCGGGCGTCTAGAATTTTTTTTAAAAAATCGTTTTGTCTTAGGTGCCATTTGCAGACAGACGTCTGAGCGCGACCTAAACTGATTTTTAGAACAATGATAAAAATCATTACAAAACAAATCAAGAAAAGGTATATTCTCTGAGACACATTCTCTTACCATATGTTGCAGCACGTCTAGTGCCTCCTCCTCCTCATCTTCTTCTTCTTCTTCTTCTGTTTCTTCTACATCGTCTTCTTCAAGATTCAAACTCAATAACTGCTGGAAATAACTCTCCATCTCCTGCAAATTCTTATCCCATGGACTTCCACTACCCATTGAATCATCATTGCTGCTAGATGAACGATCTAAGTTTCTTCCAGGATCATGAAACATCTTACCAATCCAGCTTCTCATATTGTTGTTCGCATCGTTCTCTCTCTTTAACATAACCATCTTGCCTCCACAAATTATATAAAACTCGCAGAACTCTGGTTTGTTTTGGTATACATAGAACGATCCGCTTATTGCACTCTTTGATTTCCATGAAGAAGATGATGAGGATCTCATGAAAGTGATTCCCATGACGAGTTTTGTGATCTTGAGCTTTGTGATCAAGTCTAAGATTAGCACTTGTATTGAATCATCTTGCTTCTCAACCTTGAGTAACTCTGCTTTCACCTGTAACAGTAATTTAACGGTATTTTCCCAAGATTAATTACATCATAAGACCCCAAAGAAAAACATACTTCAAATTCTACCCTGATAAAGTTTGAAATAACAAACCTTTCCACAAAAGGTAACGTATTTGGATAATAACTTGTTTATCTTTTGGTCCTCGTATTTCCTGAGTACTTCAAGCTTTTCCTCGCTTACAGAACTAGCTGGAAGCTTCCCAACTATGATGATATCAAAGATATGTAAATTGGGGTTTATATTGATTAAAAAGAAAGAAAGAGGTGTGAATTGAAAAGAAAGAGATTGTACAAGGGGTGTAGACGAAATCCTGTAAAATGTTGCAGAAATGGAGAAGAACAATGGAGATTGGTGTGCTGTTCCATTTCTTTAAAGCCCAGTCGATTGTTTTGAAACCTTCTTGTATATCGCTTCCTACAGCTATATAGACTTTCTCCATTGTTGATCCTTCTGATGCTTCTTCCAATACACCGTTCTGGACTTCCTCCATCTTCTTGACGATGATGATGATGAAACTGTTTGTGTTTGTTCTTGATGTATGGCTTTCGATGTCGGTTTGATCTGGTTTCTATGTAATTGTATATTGAGAGATGGAGATGATTGACTTTTTGTATCTTATTAGTTGACTATGGAAACAGCCTGAAACACACAAAAACAATTACAGAAATATGAGATTACAAATTTAAAACGAAGAAATGTCTTTCGTTTGAATTTTATTTTCCAAGTATACTTAATTATTAAATACATGGCGAAGTGATAATAGTGTAAATCTGAAAATGATGTTTAGAACCATTAACTAGCATGCAACCAAATCAGGTTTAAAAAAAAAAAAAAACTAGGCATGAAAAAGGACGATATATTTTTAAAACCACAGGTTTAATTTTTAATTGAGGGGAAGAAAATTCAGAGGACTTGTGATCATGTAACACCGAGGTGACCATTAAGCATATCTTATCCACCTAGGGTCGAGTTTGACTGATGACTAGTTTTAATTTGTTTTAAATGAAAACTTAACGGAAATTTTAAGAAATTCATTTTGTTTTCCTAATCAGCTATCTAAGATAAATAATATTTCTAATTTTAATTGGCTTATAGAGTTTTCTAATTTTTACTACAACAAACCTACCAAAAAAGAAAAAAATTTACTACAACAAAGTATAATTGCACACAATACACAATTCATTCCTCATCAGTTACCTAAGATAAATAATAGTTCCACTTTTAATTGGCTTTTGAAGTTTTCTGAACTATCAGTTATCAATAGTCAGAAATCTAAAAGAATACAAAATAGCGGGGCACAAAGTGAAATTAAAAGAAGTTGCAAGAGAGAAAGCGACGAACTAGTCTCGGTCCTTCTCATCCATCACGATCCGTTGCAGAACTCTACTGAGCTTTCATTGCTTCGTTAAAAGCCCACTGGGCCTTCTCTTTCAAGCCCTTGTACTCATAACACTCTCCCAAAAGTCGGAATATCCTCGCCGTATCCGTCCCGGCGGCGAGCCTCGTCGCCTCTTCCAGATCCTCGATCGCCGAATCATTTCTCCGTCGCCGATTCACAGCGACCTTCATCTCAGCCCTCTTCACAAGCGCATCGGCGCGTTCCCCCACGGAAAGCGACCTCAGTCGCGGATAAGTCAGCGCCGTGTCGAACGATTTGAGAGCAGCGGTGTGGTGGCCGAGCAGATCCAGAGATAAGGCTCGGACTATGTGACCGGCGGCATCGTCTGGGGAGATCGCGATCACGTCGTCGGCTTCGGTGAGCGCGGTCTTGGCGAGGGACTGTGATTGAGATTTCTTAGGGGTGGTTCGGGCTCGTGCGAGGAGGCGAGAGGCTTGGATGAGCTGGCGCTGGGTTTGGAGTGCGGCTCGGTGTTTGGATCGGAACTTGGTTAGGCCTTGTTGAGAGAGGTACTTAAGAGCCCAGAACATAACGAAGGTTAGCAGCAGGATTGCTCCTTGGATGATTGGTTCCGTAGCCATGGCTTCTTTTGCTTCCCCTGGATCTCTCCCAAGAAGACTATATATTGAAAGAGAAACCAGTATGAAAGAGAAGTTTTAGCGTAACTAAGAAACAAAAGGCGCCTGTAGCTCAGTGGATAGAGCGTCTGTTTCCTAAGCAGAAGGCCGAAGGTTCGACCCCTTCCTGGCGCGTTTTTTTTTAAAAGATACTATTGTTTTACTGGGTTATTCGATGGGCCTAAGGCAAGTCCATTTACCGGTAAACAAAACAGATCTCTGATCCAAAAAAACTCGAGTCAGAATTAGACTGACGATGGCGCTAATCGGCGTATGGCGGACTTGGTTCGGCGACGCTATCGTCTCACTCGTCCTCCGATCCAACACAATCTCTGCAGCTTCATCATCATACGATGTATCTTCCGTCGCCGTGTCAAATCTCAATCCTAATTGGACGTGGTTTTCTTTCCCTGGAGCTTTGTTTACTTCCATTTTGCGGATGTTGAACTGTGTGTTTCTTCAGATTTACAGCTGCACGGAGAATTGAATCTTGGTTCAAAAGGATTCACCTTGTTATGGAACTAGCTGAACACTAAATCCGAATCACTAAGAGCTTAGGTGGTAGTGAATTAGGTTACTTCAGTATTCTCCATTTTATACTTTATGGTTCTTTTGAGCATTGTCTTGTTAAGTATTCCATAGCTTATATTGCTGCTGAAGAAACTAATTTTGAGGTTTTTAAGAGAGTCTCCATCTGTTAATTTATGTTCTGATGATTGTTCAGAGCCTATCTGAGCCACGTTTTACCTCTGGGGCGAGAGGTAGTGAGTCTGAGTTTGAGGAGTTATCCGGCACTTGGTACACTCAGCTCATATGAGTAGATTAATATACATCTCTGTGCTGGCTTCGATGGAAGGACTTCAGAAGATTATGTACTTCTTCCGGAGACGATGTTTAGGATGAACTGTGTACCTGAGACTGCCCTTTCGCCGATTACAAGGACACAAAGACATTTATAACAGAGTTCTATGGCGTGCTTGATACTCTACAGCAAGTTACAATAAGGAGTCATGTTATGACCGAGAGGCTTGGGATGATTGCCTGAGTACCTTAGGATGAAAAACAGAGGAGTTGTGCGCGTGACGAGCAAGCTACTCAGGTGTCACGGAAAGTTGTTGCACGCATGCTTATGACAATGGGATTTGAAAGTGCAGCTGAGGTTCCGATTGATGTCGTCTCTCAGTTGGTTAGCCGACATATCTGTAAATTAGGCCGTATTTTGAAGCTTCTTACTGATAGTTACAAAAAGGAGTCTTCAGCGATGCAGTTGATTAAGGTGAGTTTCTTTCAAGTGATATGTGAAGATGGATCCATCTATCAATGAAGTTTTCTCGTTTCATAGCTTTGTCTTCCTCGTAGACATCCGTTAAGGGCTTAAACTTCCAGTTTTACTTATAGTTCACGTGATTAAATTTGACACCTTTTTCTCAGTAATCTCGGGAGTTTAGCAGAGCTTGTTAAGGATGGTACTAGGAATCATCCTCCCCCAAATCAGAAACAACCACAAATGCTTCAGCAACAAATACACGTGCAGCAACTATCTCATATGCGGTTACCACAACAAGTATGCATTGCAAACCATGCTTGACCAGTGTACACATATCCCTCTTAGCCTTAACTTTTTTTTTTGTGTCAATGTCTTTATTTGATATGTCATCTAAGTTTAATAGTAGGTTAGGATCACCCATTTTATTCATAATGTCTGAAGAACATTAACATATGCAAAGTTATTTACATAGATTGTTATTTGATGTCATCTAAGTTTAATAGTAGGTCAGGATCACCCATTTTATTCATAATGTCTGAAACATTAACATGTGCAGAGTTATTTACATAGATTATTCCTTATTCCCAACTTTTATCACACATCTCGTTAACTTTTTATTATTATTTTTTTGCTCTACATTTCGGCTCTATGATTCTCCAGAAACTTGATAAAACTATCCACATACTGATCTTGCAATCTCTTGTTCCCAAATACTTTCTTTTGCATTGATTTAGCAGTGTCTCTGTAGATCTTTCCTTCTTCTTCCACAACAACCAGTCGGATTGTCTCTGCCACAGAAGCACTAGTGAACGACCCGTCTCGCTCATCCCTTGGAATCTCAAGGCCTATATTCATCCCAGCGAGCATCCTAGCCACAAGCGGCTGGTCTAGGTTACATGGAAACATGATCAAAGGGACACCAAAGCTAAGTCCTTCAACAGCTGATCCCCACCCACAATGAGTAACAAACCCACCAACTGAACTATGGCTCAGTATCCTAGCCTGAGGTGCCCACTCTGTCCTAATAACTCCACGCCCTTTGACTCTCTCTTCAAACCCATCCGGAAGGAACACAGAAGCTCCGGCTCTCTTCCTTATTGTCCAAAAGAAAGGTAACCCGCAAAGCTCCAACCCTTGAGCTAAACCTTGGATCTCTTTGTCACTAACGGACACTTCAGTTCCTAAAGCTACATAAACCACAGACTTGGCTCGCTGTGTATCTAACCATTCTCTGATGTCTAGCCATGTCTTTTCATCATCTCCATCATCATCCGTTGTTGTAGCTGGAAGTAAACCTATTGGAATCACAGGCTTCCCATGGATCTTACTGAGTAACTGAATCCACTCAGGTTCGAGCTCCATACATGTTCTAATCGCAATAACCTCGGTGCCAGCGTAAGCCAAACCCGTTCTATAGTTATCATTCAGCTCAGCACCGGTTACACCTGCAGTGGGATACTCCATGAACCTCCTAGCCTCAAAGGTACGGTAAACTATGTTGGTCTCAAACGGGACCCATGGCGGGGGCACGACGAGATCTTCTACAGTCTTGCGTGGGTCACGACCATGGATCATAATCGATGATGGTCCGTTTATGATGATGATGGAAGCTGCGGTGAACGTGCAGAAGATGGCACGTCTCACACCTAGCTTCTCAGCGATAGGAGGGACCCAATAGTGCAAGATGTCGTGCACTATCCAGTCCGGTTGGGAAGCTTGTAAGAACTCGGAGAAAGATTCTGAAAGACCATCAAAGGCTTTCTTGAGGTAGGCGATGTGTGTCTCCGGGACATCGGTGGTGGACTCTGCGTTCTCCGGGAGGTTGTCGACGGCGTTAGGTAACGGCAAGGAGACGAAGTTTATGGAAAGGTTGTCGGAGGAGGGTGTTTTGGGAAGACGGCTAATGTTACGAGGCGTGGAGATGAAGGTAACGGTGTGGCCTTTTGTTGCTATGAGCTTAGAGAGTTGTAAGTAAGGAATCATGTGGCCTAAAGCTAGCCATGGGAAGACTGCAACATGAAGCTTATGGTTCGGTTCGGCCATTTTCTGTCTGGCTCTTCATTAAGAAACCAATGACACCATCATGACTACTTTAAAGTTCTCCCTTTTCTGTTGTTTGAACATCTGGCAATCACAAATGGCGGCTGAGTAGATATACTCTTGACACGTCAAAACTTTATTTGAGTACGATGAGTATGTTTCTAACTGTGAATCTTTACATCGATAATAAATTTAAGTTTAAATGTTAAAACTCATTCCATTTTTGAGTTTTACATTGTTGCAAAAGCAACTTATTACTCCAAACATTACCATAGAGTTTTAGTTTCAGTTTCATTTCCTTTGTAAATGCCCCATTCATTCTTTGATTAACAAAATATAAAATTTAATTAAAAAAAATTATATATGAATCAAACATTTCAAACGACGCAACGCATTTTTCGTATCTGTACGCATAAACATGCACGTTGTTGCATTTAACCAAACTCCTCTCACGAGTCGTAAGTCGTGAGCTTTCTCGCAATTGGTTTTGGTTCTTGTAAGTTGTAGAAAAGCCGTGAAATAGGGACATATTAAATTTATTCATATTGCTTGATATACACAAGCTGTTACATCACTTGTATTCACGTTCATCATGCTCCTTAACTATCTATCCGTTTCATTAATTCAACACAAATATTTCTATTTTGTTTTATTATATTGCAGTTTTTAAATCATTTATTTGTTATAAACAACACTAGACTTGAGCTTTTTGCTTGGCTAGTTAATGTACGTGGTCTCCAGCGAAAGCAGCAAAAAGGTTGATTCTTAGTTTTATTACCTTTAAGGACAATTGAAAAGAGATGATAAAGAGAAGGAAACAGAAAGTGAAGGTGTCCAAAAGACAATGTTTATAGGATGTAAAAATCGTTTAAAGCGAACTTTACTAATGATCAATCATAAAAAGCTCTAATGTAAATTGTAGTATGCAAAAGTGCCAACATCGCTTCTCTTTTTCTTGGGGAGAAACTAACATTGCCTTTTAAGTGATTGAAACATTATAGAAGTGATCGGAACCTAAAAAAAGAGCAATTCTTGTAGATGTGTGTTTCTATACATATGGAGCAATTCTTGTGAATCTTTTATATTTTCTGCTTTATGATTAACTCAGCTTTGTCTCTATAACTTAAAAGTCATAGAACTAAACTCTAAAATGAGTGAGCTTATATGTTATATTAGCATTTATATGTTATGTTATAGCATTTGACTAAATGCTACTCTCTCTCTCTTTCTTACAAAAATATCATTTTAATATTTTTTGTTATACAAAAATGTCATTCTAGAATTTCAATGCAAATTATACTTACTTTCAATTTAATATTAATGGTAAATTTCATTGATCTTATAGATAATTTTCTTTTAGAATTTCAATGCAAATTATATTTACTTTTCAACTTAATATTTATTGTAAATTTCATTGATCTTATTAATAATTTTCTTTCATCTCAAATATTATTGGTCAAATAAGTTTAGTTAATAGAAAATAAATGCATTTCAATCATTTTTATTTATGTGAAAAAAGTCAAAGTGACATTTTAAGAAACAGAGAAAATAATGTTTATACAGTTTTTAACTGCCGTAGTGATTATTTATAAAATATTATTTTTACCACATATATTGAGTTAATAAACAAACGCAGATTGAGTTAATAAAATAGTGATGACATGTTATTGGTACAGTATTTAATAAGAGTATGATTATTGGGGGATTCTTAGGGTGGAGTTCAAAACGTAATATAAGAAACTGTTTCTTAATTTTTAACTGACAAAGTTAAGAACCGGTTCTTAATTAAGAGATCATTTCTTATATTCCGCAAAGAACCCCACCCTAAAAATCTCTTAATAATCATGCTCTAGAAAAGATAATTCACATTCACATAGAGGGACCGCAGTCTCCTTCCCAGTCAAGTAATTTGAGCTACGAACGTAATCATCTTCATTTGTATCTAAAAGCTATATATAGTTTATTAGTTTTCCAGAACCTATAATGTTGCATAGTGTTTTTGACAATTTAGCACTACAATGCAATATTTGAAATATCAAGTTCGGATTTCGTCGAACAAGTCCGTTCGCACATGCCTACTTCTGCATAAAACACAAGCATTTGCAGACCTTTCATACATCAGTAATAAGATGTACATATACATACACAAACACATGCTGCATATATATATATATATATATATATATATGTGTGTGCTTACCTGCTTATGTATATAATTCATGTATGTTGAGAGAATATAAGGATGGGGTTAAAGAGAGGCTGCAAAAGAAGGCTAAGGCCTGGTCTCTATGTTTCACGTAGACTCGACATAGTTCAGTGTCTAATAAGATGCTATATGCTTGTATGTACATTAGTTAGACCGGACTTCACAGACAAATTTTCTATTGTAACATCAATATGTATATTTTCAAATTACAGCACGACTATCGATGTTGTAACGAACATTACACACTATTTATTGAGACTTTGGTCCTAGTTGTATTACAATTGAAATGGATGTGCAATTATACTACTTTGGCTCAACGTGTGTACAATTAATCTCAGTTAAAGTACACTTGTTTAAAAGGTAGTATAGTACTATAAAACTAATCCCGAGGAAACATTATCTCTCACTGAAAGTGACATTGGAAGAAAATTTTGAAATACTATAATTAACCTTGGGATAACAACCAGCCATCGTCATTAACAGAAAATTTCACCGCCAAACCAAGAAGAGTTTCTCAACAAGTACAGTAAATCCTGTTGCGAATTTTCCCAACATTGGAATAATTAAAGATACAGACAAATCATAAAGCTAGAGAATATATATTGTAGTATCGCTCTCCATTCTTGAATTTTCACCCCCTAATTTTGTTACAAACTGAAACTTAAAATACTAAAAAAGTAACAGCCAACAACAACAAAAGATGACTACAAACATAAATACTTTTTGGCACTACATAACAAACACACATAATTTAAATATATTTTTCGGTAAACATGTTAAGATACATAGTTTAAATATTGATTATATAGGTATAGTTTTCTTTAACTTACCAAGAATCATTGCAAAGCATTATAATGATTAAGATCAGTCCAAGCTTGAACTCCATTGTTCCATTGATCACTTCCTCCTGTGTTATCTGTATCATTGTTATTGATCACCCATTCGTTATCATTATTATTACCAAAATACCACTCTGTCTGATTATCTCCTTTCTTCGTCGGCGACGTCGATGAGTCAACGATCTTGAGATTCCGGTAAAGAATGGGCTGTGGCCTCTCGACAACAACGGTCTCTTCTTTAGAGTTACCAAAAAGCATAGCCATCCTCTGTTGCTGAAGCCTCCAGTGTAAATCTTGGTTTAAACAACTCAAAGTTTCTATCGAAGTAGCTAGGGTTCCTGCGGCTGTGAAAGTCGCCGGAGAATGGCTGTTGTAATCTCCCAAAGCCATTAAGGATAAACCGGACCCGACATCAACGGGTGCTGTTTCGGCCTGCTCCATGGACATGGGCCTAAGGCCAAGAACTTCTTGGTTATGCATAAGTTGAAAATCCATTGTTGTTGGAGGAGGGAAGAACTTGGAGGAATCATTCATGTCTGAAGAGTAAAATCTCTGACATGAAGAAGGAGTTATTGTGTTAGGTTTGAATGATTTTTTTGTTTTCCGACAACCGCCACCGATAGGGACGTTTCTTAAGGCACCACCACGTGTCCAGTAACGGCGACAAGATTTGCAGAAGTGACGAGGTTGAGAGAGGCTGTAGTTGTTGTAGTAACAGAACTTTGTGTTTGAGGAGTTGCAGCGAGGGCACTTTAGGGTTTGTTGGTCTTGAGAGCTGGAGGAAGACGGTGGGTTTTTGGTATGGGATGTACCGGAGATACGGTGATCCGGTTTAGGAGAGTGGAGATTGGTATGGGAGGACATGGTGATGATGGGATGAGAGAAACTAGGGAAGAAGAAAAGTTTGTTCCTTTTCAGTTTTTCTGTTTTGTTTTTGTTTGAAGGAATTGGAAATAGGTAAAGTAGGACAAGAGAGAGAGAGAGAGATGGAAGAACAGTCGGTAAAAGGGTTTCGTATGGTGTATATATATAGATGTTAATTTTTGTATTTTTTAAAATCATAGATGTTTGTGTATATATATATATATGTGTGTGAGCAAAATGCATATGATCCGGTTTATGTTTTAAGAAAGTTTGTTTGGCATAATTATTATAGATATATTGATTTAATTAGTTGAAGTAAACAAAAAGTGTTTTTGTTTTCAAACCGTTGAAGACTTGATTACGTTCTTCTTACTGAGACTTAATCATTTTAAATACTAAAGTGTTTTTTTAATCCTAAAGAGTTTGAAAGTATTCAATAAATTGAATGGTGTTGGCGTTTGTAATTGCATTTGTATTTATATGCGATTAAAATTTTGTTAATATTAAATGAAACTTAAATATTTAGAGTTTTGCTATTCATTTCAAAGACATAGAATGGATTTTTTCTATTAACTATTCACACACACACACAAAGTTGATAGAAAAATATAAACATTTTATATCTTTACATGTACTTTTATCTCAAATTGACCAATATAGTTATTTATAGATAACATGCATATATAAATTTAAAATTGAAATAATTAGAGATTAACAACTAAACTAGAATAATGGTGTTGGATGTAAAACGTGTTACTTTGTTGGCAGAACGATTATATTGCTGAGATAACGATTAACAGGATTTATTTTTGTAGCTGCAGGAATGTTTGTTTTGCCAACAAAGAAAATATATAACTTGTTTTACCAATTCTTTGAGATCACAAACTTCTTTTAATCTGCTGAACATGAATTAAAACATGTTATATATATTTAACCATGTTGGCAAAAAAATATAATAATATTCCTGTTCCTTTATAATCATAAACCGCCATCTTTGTCAAATTTGCGATGTTTAACATTTGATTAATTATCATAATTTCTTTCTGTTACCTTAATAGACAGACAAAAAGTTGTAGATAAAGTTTGTTGGGTAATTTGTAGTTGATGTTTTTGATAGAGATGAGGGAGATATAATAGAGACAAAGGAGGAGAGATGAAAGACATGAAGTGGCAGAAAAGACAGAAGAACATATAAAACTGTGTTCTTGATCGGAACGAATCGGATAGAATTTGTTATGTGTCTTGTTTCTATTGTTGAGGTAGCGTTTTTTCTGACGCCAAAAAAAGGTAACGTTTTTTTTTTTCTATGTGTGGAGTGTGCACCGCACCAATCTTTATACGTAGGCCTATATATATAATCTTAATCTGTTTTATTCCTTCATATACATACATGATACGTACATGTAACTTTTCTTACCATATATATGCCACTTTATTAAGAAACCAAAACTATTGGAGCAAAATATAATCAGCATATTTATCTTTTAGGTTATTGACGCCAAAAAAATTTTAACGACGCCAAGCAGTTATTAACATATATTTATCTTTTAGGTTATTGACGCCAAAAAAAATTTAACGACGCCAAGAAGTTATTAACATGTAGAGTTAATTCAATGTGTATACGTAGTATTTTGTTTTTAACATATAGAGTTAATCTGATTTATTTTTACGAGTCGAAGACATGAATAAAAAAATTGTTAGGAAGAAACTATCAAATTGTTTTAACATTTAAGCATGTTTTAAAAAGTTTATAGTTTTCGGTAGATTAGGCTGAGAAAGGATGCAAGTAGGGTTTAGGAGGAAGGTAACATTAGTATACTTTTCTGGCATCATTGTTAAGTTTTTTTTTAACATAAATTTGACCATCAACTCCAAAAATCCACAAACACATTCGGAAAGTGATTAAATTGAACTGCCATCAGATTCAGACTGAATTGGATTTTTACTTGCGTATTATATTCCAATTACATAACTGTTGGGTGAAATTCCTTAAATACATACAACTCTATACATAAGATATATAAATGTACTGATAAATAATAAGTTCAAAAAATAGAAAAAGAAAAGATTGTGCTTCGAGGATTGATTAAACGTCTTCATCTGTGAAGAAACACGAGAGAACGGAAAAGATAAAATGGGAAACATGTGAGAGCTTCAAGAATGGATCTCTTGTGAGACTGAACCGATCATCCTCCGATACATACGACTTCACACCTTTTTCTCTAGCTTATAATTAATCCAAAAACATCTGCCGCAACCGCAAATGATAGTCGTACACCCCCGTTTAAACATTAAAACTACTAACAGAATACAATTCTCCCCCGTACTCAATAAATAGATACATAAAGTCAAAAACTAATAACAAATTAATATTCTCTCCCCAGTCAATAAATAAATTGTCGATTAATTTATATAATTTTTTGAAGTAGTTCAAGAGAGAAAGAGACATGACTTAAGGTAAAAGACGCAGTTTCATCAAAGATCTATCAAATATTACATCGTTATCAAACGTTGTAGCGAAGCATATACCACCTGAGCGCCCTGTTCCCATTTACTCCAGCCGTAATTTGACCCTCCTTTACATTAACGACTCTACATTTATTCATATGAGTTCGGTCGAGAACATAATTATATACGGGAGGTATTGAAACGGGGAATTAAAAAAAAAACAACAAGAACTAGAATTGGGAACATGTGAAGCTAATCACGAGAAATAAAAAGAAAAGAGAGAAGAGCTGATCCGTGGATGCCCACTAGTGTTTTAGTTGGGCTTTGTTTTGGAAGTAGCCTAAAGTCTACGTAAGTGTATACTGGATTGATGATGGGTCTATGACTATTCAAAAGAGACTATAGCAATGTGGACCGTCTATGGCTATTCCAACATTCAACGTACGGTATTTTTAATCGACCAAATACCCATGGTCAAATAGGCAAATACTATGGACATGTTTGATTAAAAAAAATACTATGGACATGTATCCTACATAAGGCATTAAGGCTTTTTTTTGTCAACTTTGAACTTTTATTATCATGAAATCCAAGAGATTACATAACTTGATGATCTAGTTCTAGCATTTTTGGCTAAAGCATCAACATACATAAGCAAAGTTCTTGGTATATGATGGAAACATAAATTTCCTGCTTTAGTCATAACCTTAATGTCTCGCAGCAAGGAGGATGCCTCCGTGACACAGACTCCTATGATGGTTCCTTCAGTACAAAACTGATTCAACTCATCAATCAGACATTTGCAGTCACTGAGAAAAGCTATATGCTCATATCCAAGCCTCTTCATTTGTTGGACTGCCAGAAACATAGCAGTTTCTTCAGCTTCCATTGCCGAATTGGTGGGTTTAATCGATGAGGAACCATGAAGTTTATGGAAAGGCATTAAGTCTTAGTCGGAACACAACATTTTTCTTTTACAAAATCGGGCCTGCAGTTTCTTAAAGAAAAGAATATAGTTTTCAACTATTTGATTTTTATTCTTTTTAATTAATTCTACTATTAAAAAGGACCTGAAAAGGACAATTGTTGTTTAATCTCTCAGAATTGTTATTCTATAACAATCATTGGACTTATAAGTTTTATATTTTGTAATAAATAATGTCAAATTAATTAGAATATATAATAAATGAAAAAGTTAAAATTAATTAAAAATGAATGAAAATATGTAAAACCCATTTAAAATAGGTAAGTATTATTTTATTTTTGTTTTTTTTTGTAAACTAGGTAAGTATTATTTTGTAATTCAGTTTTAATAGAATAGATAAAGTAAAGGACACACACAGTATTAGTTTTAAACTAAGAAAGAAGTCCACTTGGACACTATGAAACAAGGGGCAGAACACTCGGCGGCACAATGAAAAGAAGGCTACACATGATCCGGAGACAGCAAAAAGGCCTTCAAATTGATTTAACTCGTTTTCTCAGTTACTTATATAGTTACACTCGATCAGGCAATGACTACATAACTAGGCAAACACATATGATAAATCTCTGTAAAAGACAAAGCAATAACAAGAACAATATCCCATTGAACATAAAACTAGCTTGAAATAGCAAATTTCATAATATATATATTAGTCAGGTCTAACCACAATCTTAGTTATGCAACTTGCAAAAGCATACAACATATATACGCGTGTATTATATATTATTGTCCACGTCTCTGTTTTAACATTATCTACATCTTGGAAAGTAATGATGAATCCTTTTTGAATTGTGATCTACCCCAGCAAGTTGTGTAGCAACCCTTTCACATTCATACCTGACAGATATTACAAACCAATAAAGTCGAAAAATAGAATATAATGGGACAGGATGACAGTGAAATTTAGTTTTTTTTTTTTGCTAACCTTTTGGTGGAATTTTAGTTTTGTAAACTACGATAATTTAAATTAGTTTGATCTTAGATAACACAATATTGTTCACGATACAATAATCTATCAGTGACACGTGAATAATCAATCTAGTTAGTGTCAAGCACAGTTATGATGGATAATAACCTCCGAGAGGTTACAGTCCACAGATTACACTAACTTGCGTTATCTAGATTATGAATTATGCTTTAATTATTTGGCTACTCCCAGGTTTATAAGCAAACTGTGTGCTTAACAGCAAAATAACAGCAGGGGTTGGGGTATTAGTCCATGGTGGATTTTAATATTAATAAAACTACACGTACCTAACATTTTACAGGGATTTCCACTACAACTATATGCATATATATATATATAACAAATCTTTTGTTCTTAAACAAAATTGAAATTAACGATATCTTTAATTTCATTGTAGCTGGAAATATGTTAAAGAAAACAGAATAAGAAAACAAAAGAAAATGAAAAGGTGACGTCAGGAAATAAGGAAGGGATAAGAGAAGCACTTGGAAATGTTTCCCCCATGTGATCTTTCTTCAATCTCAGGCCCGCCCTCTTGTCTTGCTTATCATCCGTACGTTTAACATTATATTGCCCTTTTCATCCATTTTCTTTTAATTTTATTTTAATAGTAAGTATATATTTTAATTTTAAATTTGACTATTTATTGTTGAGTAATATCAAGGATTGGACGTAGTGGTATCTCGGATGTTTTTTAAACAGTTAACTGTGAAAATCATAAAGTATTGTGGATTTTTTTTTATCTAGGCTTATAAGTTATTGAGGTTTCGTATGATCAAATAAACGGCACATCCGGATTTCATGAGATACATAAAAATGTTCTTGTTCCGCAATAATACATTTGAGAAAATACATGTTTTCATATTTATTTAGTAATCTTATGAATTTATAAAGGTGAATACAGAAGAAAACTCATAGTATAAGTTATAACATGTTTGTTGACAAAAAAAAAAGTTATAACATGTTTCTTTTCAGAAAAAAAAAGTCATAACATGTTTAATATATAATTCCCAAGCTTAAAACATATAAAGAGATAAACTGACATGATCCCTGGGTTTCAGCGGTGATTGCGGTGCCCTCACATGCTTTTTTCATGATAATATATATATTTTAACAAATATTATTGTTCGACCAAAAAAAATAAATATTATTGCAATCTTCCCGAGAAAATCAAAATAAACCTGATCCTTTTTTTACAGCAACTATGGTCAGTAATGCGTTTTTCTCCATCTATTCAACTAAATCTGGTAGCCAAATTCTATAACAGTTAAATGATTTAGATTTGGGAAAATTTTCATTTAAATCACAAACTTTCTAATTTGGTTGAAATAAAGCATCAACTTTTCGATAAGTCAAAAACACTCAATTTTTATGGATAAACCATGTTAATCATAAATTTTCGTTGACCATATCATTTTAAGTATATCGTTAGTCAACGGTTATAGTTGACTAACAGTATGCCTAAGACTTTTAAAGTTGATATTTTTTTGCACAAATATAAATCAACAGTTGTTTTTAAAAAAATTGGAAATTAACTTTTAGAATAAATTATTTACTAACAATTAAATCTTATACATAAAATTATTGAACAAATAAAAATAAATGTTTTTCATTATTTTCTTCAAAATAAAATGTAGATAATTTTTATTTATATTCTAAAATAGTTAGTTAACATATCATTAGTTTATATTTTATTAAATATTTATAAAGAAATTTTGTAATTATTTACGATATTTATATCACTTTTGTAACTATTCATATAGTCCTAATTGGATGATTCATAATTTTTTATTGTTTGTAAAATATTAATATATTTTTATTTTCACAAGAATAAAATTAATGGTTTTCTAATTATGTAGCAATATTTTGGATCTTAATAGTTTTTGGTGAAATTATTTTTAATTAAAATGCAGAAGGAATCTTGTAACACATTTATATGAATTGTATAATTTTTTTGAATACTATTTGTTTGAGCATAAAAAGTTGAATTAACACTTCACTAACAAATTTTTTGACGGTAATATTATAAAACATAATCACAATAAGATTATATAAAAATTATGAAAAATTGATCGTAGATAATTATAAAAGTTCTTGATAATTATTTTATAACTAAATTCTTCATTACTCAAAAGTTAAATAATTATTTTAAAAATAAATGAAAATTATATAAATTTTACATTAATAAAATGAAAAATTATATTTTTGGTTTGTTATTTCTTATTTTATTATTAGTGTTATAGTTATTAAATATATATTTTCAATATTTAAAATTTAAGATTTTGAAAAAAAATTGTTGATTTACATTTGTGCCAAAAATATATAAATTTTAAACGCCATTTTAGGCACATTGTTAGTCAATTATAACTGTTGACCAACGATATGTCTAAAATGATATGGTCAACGAAAATTTATGATTAAAATGACTCGTCAATAAATGTTGAATGTTTTTTTTCTTACCGGAAAGTTAGTGTTTTATTTCAACCAAATTTGAAAGTTGGTGATTTAAATGATATTATTCTCGATTTAAATTAATTATGCAGTATGCTCGGATATACTGATGTAAGATGCTTCCATTTAACTGGTGTTTCTTTTCTTTTTGCTGCTAACTTGTTAATATCATTAAAATGAAAGAAGATTTACAAAAGTTAATCTAAAGAGAGCAACACATTGGCAAAAAGCAGGAAAAAACAAGGTGAGACTAAATAGTTTGAGATGATGTATAAATAATCATCCAATTCTTTTTTTTTTGAACCAAAATCATCCAATTCAAAGATGCATTAGATCCCTGAATAGTTTTCTTCATAATCGCTTAGATTTCTTAGAGCATAATTATCGCAGTCTGTTGATTTGTTGTTCTTCATTTTTTTTTTCTTTTTGTTCAATTAAAAAAAATTAAAAAAAAAAAACTAATTACGGGTCGCCACGTGTCGTGGGCCACGCGAACAGTTCAAATAACTGCCCAAAAACGTATCTTCCTCAGACGACTTCTTCTCCCTTCTTCTTCTCGGTTCTCATCCTCTGTGGTCCCTCCACCCACCAAGAACCCCTTCAAAACCCTGTAAATAAAGTTGCTCTTAGCGTCTATATATCACAATAGTTTTTTTTGAGAAAGATATATCAAAATAATTAATATTGAAGGAATCTAAGTTTTTTTTTAAGAAATCAGTTTTAGTGTTATATGAAGTATTTTTTTTTTGGTCAACTTATATGAAGTATATTTATTATTTAAAAACCTACAAAATGACGACCAAAAACATGCCAACATAATAAGTTCCACACACAAAAAATCGGTCGTGGAAGAACCACGAAGCATAGCATGGATAACGTCATCAAAAATTCAGTACAGTCAAATTGTACTTTGCAGTGTAGGACGCACTTGAAACAACAACGCACTTGAAACAACACTGTTTACCTTGCAATTTTCGTTAAACCCCATAAAACAATCTATAAAACTCTAGAAGCATTTAATTACTTATTCGATTGAACGAGATTAGTTTATTTCTAACATTTTCTGGTACTCAACTCATGTTTCATGTCGTGGTGATGCGTTGGAAATTCGAAACTTTGATTTGATATAAAATAGATTTGATTCGAAACTTCGATATAATTTTATTAACATTTAATATTCTTTTTTTTGTTGGGTTGCATAATTCATAATTAGTGGACTTGAGCAAAAGATAAATCTCTATCGATCAGATTCGAGATTATTTGGACTAGTATACTGGGATCAACCAATGAACTATCAAAAACTGAAATTTAATTTTTAAAACGACAAACCAGCAAAGTATAAGAATAAAATATATGTAAACAGTGAAATTAGGTCATGAAGTTGATTGTTAGACTGGAGGGGTCCAAGTGGTGGGGATTTGTATTAAACTTGCTACTGACGTCAATTCTCAGTTGGAAACTTTAGTGCCCAAATTATAAAGCTTCTATATTTTGAGGGTCCCAAACTTTATTAGAACATAATGGAATTGGAATCCTAATTAACGATGAGCTACTTGATGTCTAATCCGTATTTAATAAACTAATAACCATTGTTGGTGGTTAGACGTCAGTTTCAGTAATTCCATAAAACAAACATGTCTCAGTTTTTAAGAGTCTTAAAACATTTGGCTTTATTATCCTTTTTAACCCATCCAAGGAGCTAAATATCTATTGGTGGAAGAAAAAATTACTGTAAATATAATGATGATACCATATTTTTGTCTTGTCAAACTCAAATATTAACTGGCATATATATTTCGAAATGTTTACTAAGTTCAATGATTTAATCATGAGCTTCTTTGTGTAACGCACAAGATTGAAATTTTGAGCTGCTTGTTTATCCAATTAATTAAAGCATCAAACGTGGTTGCATAACGCATCTCGTTATTGGATTACTAATAAAAATGGAAGCGTGAAGAAAAATGAGATCTGTGCTGCCTATTTCTAGCACATTTCAAGCAGATATCAAGATGTCCTAAATTGGTAGTAATCAAATATCATTTTGGTAAAATAATATGTAAAGGGAAATGTATTTACTTTTTCTTTCGGTTTCGCCTATCATTTCATACTTGAATCAGGACATCGACATCGAAAGTATCGTCTGACGCAACGTGCCATGTGTTTTGTTGTTGCATACATCATTCATAGGTAGTAGCTCAAATCGATGAACATTTGCAGTAGTTATTTTATGAACCAAACAATTACGCTTTAACAAGATAACAACTAATTCCATTGTTTATTTTGTTTAATAACGGTGTCATTCTCTATATATTTTATTTTCGCATAATCAAACCACTCCATAATGTTACCAACTGAAAACAAAAATGAATAATCAGTGAATAAAAATAAAATGTAAATTTATGATCCATATGCACATCAAACAAGATTTTTGTTATCTTATAGCTAAATTAAATCTAATACAGAGGAGCAGGAAAACGCGGCGGTTTAACAGGAGGTGAGTGCGGCGAACTTTGAACATCGACGGTAAGCTTTTCGGGACGAGGCGGTGCACACGGACACGGCAATGCTATAAACTTCGGCGTATTATCTCCAGGCATCAATACCGTAACGCTCAGATTCTGGTTCTTCTTCAAATCCTGTTCAAAATAGTCATTTTTAGCTAATTACCAACTCATTGTATTAAAGTTCCCAGAGGTTAGCAGATTTCATCATGATAGTTATGTTATTTCAATTTATTTTAATTTGTAAAATATTTATAAGAGCTCATGTTTTATATTTACCTATTAAATTTTTCTTTCACTTGTAAGCGTAAATTTTTCTTTGCTAATTAATGAAAAATTAGATAACTAATTAGTTATAATTATTTTTGGCAACTTTCAAAATTTTACCCCTCTATGAGAAATATATGAAAGAAAAATGTTACTTGTGGTAAGATCGTTTTCTTTTTACTGGTAAAATCGTAATCTATCAAGCTCAAAAATTACTGAGTTACTATCCCATTATTAATATAATATATTTCAAGATTTGGGAGAGGAGAGCTTACGGGAAAAGGGAGTCTAGGTTTAAACGGAGAGGACTCTATGTCGGCGGAGGGATGGCCAGATGCATTGGCCAAAGAGCGGCGGAGAGAGCGATGTTTGTCCCAATGGTAACAGCAAGAGAATATTCCCGAGAGGCTGAAAATGATAATGAGAAGCAGAGCTGTGCCTAGAGGGAATCCTAGTGACGGCCGAGAAGCGTCCATGTGTGGCGGTGAGTATTCTTGAGTGTTCTCCATCTATGTTGGCGATGTAATCAACGGCTGAGATTTTCAGATGATTTTGCTCTCTCATGTGTTAGAGAGATAAACAGAGAGAAGAAATAGAGAGAGTTTGTGAGTATGGAGAGGACAGGGTACTGGGAAGCCAGAGGAGATATGGAGCGTTTATTTATAAAGAAAACTTTTTTTTTATGGTTTTTAGAAATTTATTTTACAACTGTTAAAAAGCTTTTCTCAGTACAAAAAGCAAATATGCTGTACAACAAAGTTGTCCCTTTTCTTTTCAACGTTGATAAACTTATTCCTCTAATTATTATATCATCAAAGGGTGCATTCTCTTCTCAATACATAAGGATTATGTTTCTTGACTTTGTTGAACCATTTCCTTTTATCATTTTACTATGCAGTGATTATTTTCTTAAAAATGATTTTTACAGGAATATAAGTTTCAGTGAGTGGGGAAAACTATTTTTGAAGTGAAATATCTAATTCCACGATGATAATTTAGCAAGTTGTATTCCTTGGAGAAGATGATAGGAATAATATGTAAGATTCTTTCACACACACAAAACGAAGAAATAGACACCTCAAGCTGTTTTTGAAGTTAAAAATACTGAAACAAAGTGGATCCATCAAAATAAAAATATGATAAGATGAAAAAATATTTTGATTCGCATTTTTAAAAAGATAGAACAGCCTAATAGTAGTGGCCTGGAAGGCTGGAACAACATAATTACTAACAGAATTATGTTTTACAAATAAAATTATGTTTTCTGATAGTCTGTAAAATGACAAATAATTAAATATATTATTTATAAAATCGATTATTTATGGTATATAGTATTCTCTGTTTCAAAATATAAGTAGTTTTAGTTAAAATCACATATTCTAGTATGTTCCCTGTGTTTTTTATGCGAGCTTATAGATTAATAAACTGATTTTTTTGTCCACGACTAATTACATGATTAAACTCAGCTTAATCCAATCGGTGTATAAGTGAAGCGTGAAAAAGGGGAGAGAGAGTGGAAAATGTACGTGGAAAGATGAGAGAGAGAGAGGCTGTCTGTACGGGAAGACGTGGGCTCTAAGGTCCACCATGTTAACATTTTTAATACTGTTCCGCCGTTGTTACCTAATCTTCATTAATTACCCCTAATCCTATTCTTATCTGCACTAGCTACTCCCACCATATACACTAACGTATGCTTTCTCTGTGTTTATGCGAATATTTAATATTTTATACACTTCAAGAAAGCTCAAATTTAGGCTCCCCTCTCACCCTCTGTATTAAACCCAAACTGAAACTTTTCTTCACATTTGTGCAATGCTCCCACGTATTTTAGCGATTCAGATACACATCAAGTCGGGAATAACATAAGTTATCATTATTAAAAACTTAATGACAAACGAAATATCATAATAATGTTTGTTTACATGTAAGGAATAAATGTTAGCTCGTCAATCTTTATCGACGATACTATAATTTTTTCAATGAGCTAACAGTTTATAATATAGTTTCTGGCGTTTTCGAATGCGATGAAAAGTATATGCTGGGTACGAATCATGCTACCAAATCAAAACAATTATCACATGATTTGCGTCTATTAGATCGATTTGTTTTGTTTACCGATTTCCATGATTCTGATATTCGTACTTTCCAAGGTATAACATAACATGTATCTTGTATACTCTTTAACTAAGTAATGAAAGGTTTGGTCAAAAGAAAAATAATTTATTCATAATGTATATTTTGTACGCAAATTATAGTAGATTGTTGGTATGTACATAAAATAGACAATATGGGCAGTACTTGTAATAAATAAATTTGCGTTGGTAACGATGGTACTACTTGGATTCAAATCCGTATATTGCAATGAAGACTTGTATGTATGTGTGATGTAGCTAAAACTTCACACTCAATGAAAACGAAACAATACCATTTATATTGCCATGTGCATTAATCATATGTTAGTGCGTGCTAGAAGTATCTCCAAAAAGACACTCTATAACTTCAAATATGAAATTTTTTACTCTCCAAAAAGAAATTTTAAAACTTCAAATTTGAAGTTTCAAAGAGTGAAACTCTATATTTGAAGTTTCACTATTTAAAACTTCAAATTTGAAATTTCGTATTTTTGTTTGCATCTTGGTCCTTACAATTATACACCACATTTATAATTCTAAAATATTTTCTCATTTACCAGATTGATTTTTAAAAAAATTTATATCTCATAAAAATTTCAATTTTTATAAATTTAACTTTTACATATAAAATTAAATAAAACCTTAAAAAATATTTTAAAACTAGATTTAGACAACAACAATACAAAAGAAACTTAAAAAAAAAATTACATGAAGACATATTTAAATATCACAACAATACTAATAGCAGGTAAATTTGATCCGGAACCTCCAAAATCTTCAAAATATTGTCCACACAATTTTTTTTTGTAACCGAAGATGATTGTTGTTGTTGTTTTGATATCTTTTTCGTATGACTCTTTCTTATTCAGATCGAATGTGTTCAATAGTATTAATATTGTCGATAAAAAAATATCATCGATAGAAATTTAAGTCCTTTAGCAATTTTTGTTTTTCTCTTTTACCTTCTTGTTCAGATTTAATGTATTTACAAGTTTAAGATCACCCAATTTCAATAACTTTTAGTTTGTAATCTACAAATTTAAAGTAAATTGAGTCATTTTTATTTCGAAATACACTAGTTGATCATATATACATTACTTTAAATAATTTTGTGGAAAATATAGTATTTTGCTTGAAGTTTAACATTAATTATGTTATTTCTATTGAAAAATTATATTTTAATATAAAATTTTATTAATTAATATTTTTGTAATCTGTTTATGTATGTGCTAGTTATTTACAAAAGTTTTTTGGGATTAAATTAATTATAACAAATATAAGGATCATAGTATAAAATACAGATAGTTTTGTAATCTTTTACCTTCTTGTTCAGATCTAATGTATTTACAAGTTTAAGATCACTTGATTTCAACAATTTTTAGTTTGTAATCTACAAATTTAAAGTAAATTGAGTCATTTTTATTTCAAAATACACTAGTTGATCATATATACATTACTTAAATAATTTTTTTGGAAAATATGGTATTTTGCTTGAAGTTTAATATTAATTATGTTATTTCTATTGAAAATTTATATTTTAATATAACATTTTATTAAATTTTTGTAATCTGTTTATGTATGTGCTAGTTATTTACAAAAATTTTATGGAATTAAATTAGTTATAACAAATATAAGGACCATAGTATAAAGTACAGATAGTTTTAAAGTTAAATTTAAAGTTTTACTTTTGGAAAAAACATTTTTAAATTTTAAATATAGAATCTTAGAAACTTTATAATAGAGTGTCTTTTTGGAGATGATCTAAGAGGCATATCCATATTGTAACGATTGGAAGAGAAGTTGAGTACTCCTTGCTCGTACGCACGTCCTTTTATCTTCGTTGCTTGAAAATAAAAATGTATATAAAAAATTCATTTCTTTTATAATTGATGTTGTTGAACATCATAAACCGATAATGTGGAATCGATGATCTGTGTTAGGTTCCTACACCGTACCAAGACAAATCAGTCCCCCACATAACACCTAAATATGTCACCTTCGCAGATGATTTTCAACTTCAAGTCTCTCATCACGGATTTAATTAAATCTAATTCTCTATATAATAAATTTTAACAGCAAATGATTTTCATATCCATAAGACAAAGAGCAATTTTTGATTGATTAAGATAAAGACATGATATGGTTGTACAAGTAGCTTATAATCAGGACATAAAACATCTAGTGATCAAAATTCTAAGAAATAGAGATATTGTATTAACGTGGTTTATTAATTGATTATCCATTCGTACTGTATAGCTAGAAATGGGTTAATTAAACATGTTTTGCTTGACCCAGCAATCCATAGATTTGATTTTTTTTATTCAAAAATATGATTTGTATAATTCTCAAAAAAAAAGAAAATTATATCCGCATATGTTCTGTCAAATTCAATTTGTGAAATCGGCTGGTATTATTAATTATAAGAAAAATAAATATTTCAATTATACTTTAATCATTTTAAGATAATAAATTATATATTTATAACTAAAATTATATTAATTTTTTATATTTGTATATATTATGAAAATGTGATTTTCTTTTAAAGAATTGCGGTTGAGCTGGCAATTTAGATTCGGCAAACCCATCCTGTAACCATTTAAACAGGGCAGAATCTGTAGATTTTGATTAAAAATTTTAGCTCTATTTAAAACATAGAATTCGGAGAAAAATATATCAAAATAAGTATTCCCTCCGTTTCATATTACTTGTCGTTTTAGACTTTTACACACAGATTAAGAAAACACTTAATTTTGTATATTTCCAATATAAAAACATCATTTCCTATACACCTAATCATATTTCAACGAATAGGAAAATAAATAAAAGACTAAAAGTAATAAATTTTGTCTAGAAACTCTAAAACGACACTTATTTTGTGACAAAAAAATTTCTCTACAACGAAAAATAATTTGAAACAGAGGGAGTATCTACTCCAATCCAACAATAAAAGCATAATATTAGGTGAGATATTTTGAATATCAAAAAAGGCCAAATCTTGTAATATATTGAACTAGCTAAAAAAACTTCCGGATTATGATACATAGTACATACGTCTAATGTTTGGGACTTTTGCAGGCAGTGCGTGTCACCTTTTTCTGTAATCTGTCAGCTTGATTTATTTAAAAACTATTAGAGAATGGGTTTGATATTTTTATACGAAATAAATAAAAATATTGCAAAAGAAAAAACTTACGTCACAAAACCACCACACTCTACTTGAAATTACGGGAATGGACCTGAGCGTTTCTAGATTTGGTCGTGTGGCCTTTTGAGTTCCTAAGGGACAATGACTAGATTTAAAATGACTCGCCAACTGAAAGTACAGAGATCCATGATAAGATATGATCTGATCATGGAATAGCTTGTTTTAAGTATTATTTTTATAATGTTGCCGTGTTTTTCTTTGTTCAAAAATGTTTGACGTGTATGTACTTGCAGTTTATAGGAACGTAACGATATATAAAATACTATATAAGATAACAATAATTAAACAGTTGTCACATGGGACAGTATCAGTAAACCGTACATACTGTTAAAGTCTTAAATTGGATATTATGGCTGCTATACAATCCAATGAAAAACAAAATAATAACTGCCGTGTGGAACTCGAATTTGGTTTCTTTTTGCAATTTTTATTAATCGCAAATAACGCCAAAAAATCAGTTTGTCTGCCATTTTTGTGTGCATCTTTCGAGCTAGGTCTCCCAGATTTCACGCCCCAAAAAAGCTCTGTAAGATCGTTTCTTACGTAAAGTTCTTCTGAGGCTAAAACATTTCACAAATTGGCATGAGAACTAAAGCATTCCATGCTGCCACCACTTTTTCTTTTTGTAAATAGCTGTAACGAAAATTACATCCATCTATTTGCATTTTTACGTTTATCATTTGGATTCCAGTATCATAATATTATGACAAGTATATAATTTTATAGTTTTACAGATATACTTGAAAGTTGGAAGCAGACTTGCTACTTGTATATACTAATGTATCTTTGTGTCTGAACTTTAAATGGGTCTTGAACTAGTCACCGCCGTGTCTTTTAAGGTGAATGAGTATGTATTAACCAAACCCAACTTACACTCACCAACCAAGATAAAATTCCATTAATGTTCAAAAAAAAAAAGATAAAATTCCATAAACCGTTTCCAACCATATATATGTGTGTAACGACAGTTTAGTTCTCGTTACTCCAATCTAATCAAATATATTTAGCGATTTTTTGATTCGGTGACATCAATTCTAGAAGCAAAAAGATTTTGATTATATAAAAATGATTTAATTATTAGGCATTTATATTTGATAGAAAAGTCCAAGCCTACTGCGCAAGTGAAACTAAGCTGTATGGCCATATATGGGACCATGTTGATGTAGACTAAGACCCAATGCGATCGGTACTAATACTAATACAGGTGTTTATTCAATTTATTGACAACATTGTTTTCCCTGAAGTCTTATTCATTTACAGCTATATATCTATAATTTAAAATGTTATATTATGTAATAATTTATTACGAGGGATGAAATATCTTATGGGAGATTTATATGTGAAGACTCGAAGGAGTAGGGCTGGAATTATTATCCGAGATCCGGATCCGATCCGAGATTCGATCCGGATCCGCTCCGAAAATAGGATATCCGGGGCGTCCGGATCCGGATCCGGATAGTAAAATCTCGGATCCGTCGAATCCGGATCCGGATATCTAAAATTTTAGGTCCGGATATCCGGATCCGGATCCGTTTTTTTTAATATATATAAATTTAAATTTTATTAATAATTATAGTTGATTTATTAATATTTATACATAAAATTAGTCTTATAATATTACATTTTAATTTTAATAATATTATATACATATATACATTTATAAATTTTGTAAAATATTTAATTTATATAATATTTATAGATTTTTTGTATTTTAAAAATATTTTTATTATTTTAATTATTTTGACGGATCCGATCGAATCCGGATACTCGGATATCATGATATCTAGACGGGTATCCGGAACCCGGATATCCGGAAGGCACGGATCCGGATCCGGATATTAAAATCACGGATCCGACGGATCCGGATCCGGATCCGGATACCCCGGATATCCGGATCCGTCCCACCCCTACGAAGGAGTATCTGATTTTGGTCAAATCTATTCTAATGGTCCTCTCATAGATTCATGATCACGCCTGCATACTACGGGTGGGCGTTCGAATACCCATTCGGGTTTGGTTCAGGTCTATTCGGATTTTGGGTTTTCGGGGTCTAAGATTTCAGTCCCATTCGGATATTTCTAAATTTTAGTTCGGGTTCGGTTCGGATCTTTGCGGGTTTGGTTCGGATTCGGATAACCCATTTAAATTATTTCTAAATTTTTAAATTTATTATATACTTTAAATTTCTCAAAATCTATAAACAAAATAATACATTACATGTAAATTTGAATAACATATGTCAAAATACATAAAATTAATATATAAGTTGGTTGGGTTTGAATATTTGGATAGAGAATCAATAGATATTTTAAGTATTGTTGGTGTTGTAAGTATATTTTAGTTATTTTAGACATATATTTTTTACTATTTATATATATTTTCAAGTATTTTGGACAACTTAAAAGTATCTTATATATTTTGAATTTTTCAATATACAGTAAATCTAAAAATAATTGATATATATAGTTATATAAATCTAGTTCGGATATATCCGGGTACCCGAAATACTTCGGTTCGGGTTGGGTTCGGTTTCGGTTCTTTAAATACCAAAATTTTAAACCCATTCGGATATTTAATCAATTTCGGTTTGGGTTCGATACTACTTTTTCGGATCGGGTTCGGTTCGGTTCTTCGGATCCGGATTTTTTGCCCAGCCCTACTACATACTTACATTGTCTTATACTAATTCCCAAACTAACCTTTTATTTTTGTGTATATCTGATTTAAATAGCTTAGTGTTTGATAGTATTATAAGACGATAAAACATATAACAATATGATAAGTAATCCCCACTATAATGAGGCAAGTAACTCTCCAGCAACTGACACATCAGCTTTTAGAATCATTCTGAGCCTGCCATGTCAATAAATGAAAAAACTTAAGAAACCAATCATAACATTTTGTTCCTCCATATCACGTTTCTCTTCCCTTTACCTTTGTTCTTCGGTTCTATCACCGCTTTTTTGTAGTTGCTCGAGATAGGATCGTAATCCCCATAGATGGCGTTGAGAGACGAGAGCCTGATTATCTTATTTTCTGGGGATTTCGGTTTACAATCGAAAAGAGGACGAATCATATCAGACCCAATTAGGGATCTGATCCAGTCTCTTCTCCGGCGTGGTCCCTGAGCACTCTCTTCTCCGGCTGTACAAATAATGGGTTCTTCGATCTCTCTCTCTTCCCCACTCTCTTCTCCGGCGAGGTTGCTGATCGAAGGACATCCACCTCCGGGATCAAAACCGGATTGACATCTTCTGTTGATCTCTGCTATCTCGGCGGTGAGGTTCGTCATGCAATCTTCAGTCTCATGTGAAATTTATAGGGTTGTATGTTCGTTCTGGTTTGGAATTGGATTGATTTTGATTGTTCGATTCCTCTTTTGTGTGTGTCTGTTGCAGTGGAGGTGTGATGTGGCATTTGCAGGATTTGAAGTGCCTATACTAATGGACATTTCGTCAGAGAAGATGATATTCGGAGTGGCTGGTATTGATCCTCAGAGAAGAGCTGAATTGATCAAGGTTTTGTTTCAAAATCTTCTCATGTGTTGTTTCCAGGTTGGTGTATAGTGATGAGATCAATGGTTGCAACGTTCTGTTCTTAAATTTCAATCTTTTTTTTTTTTGCAAACGAGACTATATTTGTGAGAATTATGATTCAAGAATGGATCTTTTGAGAGCTGTAATTGAGGACAATGGTTTACAGCATGAGAAACCCTCCCATGGTAAATAACTTTGTCTAAAGCTGAAGCCCTTTTACTCAAAAACTGTTAATTACCATATATCTTCATGTGCAGCACTTTTAAGAGTTTGTTCGTAGCCATTACTTTGTGAGGGCAGTCGACATTGTGAAAGTGTGCAATCCTGATAAAGTCGGAGCTCCTGTTGCTTCCATGGTGAAAGGTGGTGTGCAAGACATTATGTGAGAGTACTGCTGTGTTTTTCAGAGGTTTCTTCAGGAAAGACTTGCGTTGTTGACATCTGGTGTTGAACTTGGTCCATCACCATGAGGGTTCTTTGGATGCAGACACCTTAGAATTGTTACACAGGCATTTCTTGGAAACTCTTAGCTGTGTCATCATCTGTTTGTTCAGTTTTCCTATATCTGCATTATCTTTTGCAGGATTTTTATCTGCGAGGAAGAGTTCAAGAGGTACTTAGCAAATGGTGCCCTCTCAGAGCTAAGCGTTCCCCTCTCTTGTGGAGGACCAACCAAAGAATATGTACAGCGCAAGCGATGGACAAGGTATTATGTGCTTTTTAATTACCAAATCTTTGTATAGTTTTCAAGTTCTAGAGGTGACAATTATTTCGCAAGATCTCATTACATCACAAAGGCTGATCTGTTTTACTGACTGTGTCATGTCTTTTGTATTGCATGGATCAATGGATTGAACAAAATACATAAATATTTAATTAAAAATGTGTTGCATTATATAGATATAGAAACCTACGAGATAAGACTGTGCCTTATTTAAATTTTAGACAAAATGTATATAATCAATAAAACATGATATTTCTTTGTAGATGAAGTAGCCGTCGCATACTCCGTTAAACTGTCCAACGACGCTTTCGTCGCCAGCCTCAATTTGAGAGAGCAGCAGTTCATAACCACGGTATTCCCTGATGCTCATCTCTAGAACAACTCGACTACAATTTTGTAGACATTGCCAAACAGCTTCCAACCCTTGCTCTGTCCAGAGTTTCTTGATGTAGTAAGATCCTTCTGTAAGCTGCTTTTCGTTGATCAGAGCCATACCGTAAAGATACATGCCTTCACAGTGTCCTGCATCTGCCGCCATCTTTAGGTTATTCATTCCTGTCACTCTTGGTTTAACAAAATAGTATTCTATTAAACCACATAAGAATATAGCATGAACATTTCCAGACTGAGCACAATCATAAATAATTTGAGATTTTTCAGGAATTCTCTCCCAAGGAGGTGAGAAGACTTGTGTCAGATCCAGCTTCTGCAAAACATCAGGAAATTTGTAGATTCTTTGGAAGGTTTTGCATGAGAATAAGCATCCGGTGAAATCTTCAAAAGATGATTCCCCAACCTTACCAAGGATGGTAGCTAGCACATCATCGGGTAAATCTGTTAAACTCATCACTACCTTATTTGTTTTCATTATTGAATTTTTTTTTCTGAAGTTTGATTGTGATTGTGTGAAATTTAACAATCATAAACATCCCTATTTATACTCAATCAAATACGTTTCAAATGAAGTGAATGAATCCACGATTTTGTACATCCACTGAATCTATGCTTTGTTTTTTACTACCATAGATCGAGATTAAATTGTTTGACCGTTTCATGACACTTATAAACATGGATTATTTTGACTGTTTACATCCACGTATGTATTAATTATCAATAACCATTACCAAAACGTTTTTTTTTTCAGTATTCAAGTATTTATAAATCTAGAATTAGTTATTCACATATTTATTGATTTAAACTTTCACACTAAATACACATTCAGAAACATATTTAAACAGCTATATTTATAAATTTAGCCATTACAAACGAAGCTATACACATCACTATAAAGCATTAGAAAATGAAACATCTATAGTTATAAATGTAAACATAAACTATTGTGTTGATTGTTTGTTGCATGTAGAGGTTTTCTAGACTTTATTTCATTCTCAGTTTAGTAAAAATATGAACGAAGTGTAATTCCATCAAACAAGTAATAGGCTGATTCAGCAAACTGATATCTGAATGGTAGGAGAAATAATTTTTATTTAGAAAATATGTGGTTTTATTTAATTAGGACAACAATTTAGTTGTCAGTACAATAAAAAACAATGTGTAAAAATAAATATAAGAAATAATGCCATCTTCTTCACTTCATCTCTTCAGATAAAATAATCCATGAAACGGTAGATTTCCTTTCGAATGAAACAGGAATCACACACTTCATCTAAACCTTCTTCCATGCAGTTTTCCGGTACTTCCAATACAGATAGTAGAATATCATATTCGCGGTATTCTCTCACAGTCATTTCCAAAACAACTTTGTGTACATTCATGTGACACTGCCTCACAATGGCAAAGGTTTGATTCTTCCAGAGTTCAGTTAGATAGGTGCTCCCTTCATTATAATCCCCTCTGCCAAGTAAGATCATTCCATACAGGTACATAGCGTCTGAATGAGTAGCTCTGGCCGCAATTGAGAGTTGGGTCAGACCTATAGCAAAAATATATTAGATTAACCAAGGATAAGTTTACAAAACAAACATCAAAAAGGTTTAGTTATAGTTAACTGATGTACGAATGACTACAAAGATAATAATATATAAAATATATAGTTTCTATAATTACCTATTGTGTCATGCTTGAGGTGGAAGTAATTGAACACACCACATAAGAATATGGCATGTATATTTCCATTCTTTGCATGCTCCTCCACAAGACCCATTACTGATGGGACTAACTGATAAGGAGTCCGTATAACTTCCTCCAAACGAACACTTAGTAACACCTCAGGATATTTTGAGACATTTAGCATATCTTTGCATGCAGCAATACAAGAACCTAAGTCTACATGGGACACAAGAGCCACTTTTGAAAGTATGAGCATTAGCATGTCATAAGGTAACATATTGAGACTTGGTTTCATAGAAGTGTGTTTCATGGTTTCAGAATTGGTGTTTCGATTAAAAGTTGTAGATATTGTAAAGTCTTTCTTGCATATTTATAATCCTAAACCCTACATCTATAATCAACGGATAAATAACAATCAGTGGAATAGTCAACATTAAATTCAGTTGATTTTTTCATTAATTTATGTGAGTCGTTCATGACTGCTTTGTTTTCTGTCCATGATTAAAATGAATTCCTATTTCCTAGAAGCTTATTGTTCCCTGGATAAGAAACGTCTATCTTATATCTATAAAATTTGTGCAACCATAAAAGTAATCATTTATTTACAGGCAAGTTATTGTGGACCGAAAATTCAAAGTACGATGGAAACGTTAACATAAATTTGCTTCTTTGTTACATAAATTTTATAAAAAAGTTAATGTGAATAATAATCTCAATCATTCGTGCATCATTAGAGACATCTCCTATTTCCTAAAAGCCAATTGTTCACTTCAGAAGAGACGAATGAAATAGATAATGTTCAGAGTCATTTAATTATTATTAACACATATTATTTAAGCATAAAATTAAATAAAACTGCTTAACTAACTAATTTTATTTAAACATATGTTGATGTGCAAGCTTACATAATTAAAATGATCAAATTTTATTTATTTGTATTCTTAAAAATTATGTATTACTAATTTTAAAAATAATACGCACACACACAATAAACACATGTGACCACAGAATCTCTTCGGGAAACATGAGATTTTGACTTCCAAATCTCTTCATGTTATTGAAAATTCATCTGAGACCAAATATTATTGTAAACTGCCAAATATTTAATCAAAAGACATTCAGGCATTACTTAAGAGTATCGCTCGATTTATTAAAAACGTTTTTGGTCATAACACATAGTCTTATTAAACTGACAAAATAACAAAGATAATATGTGTTACATTATGTGTTTAGAAGAAATAAACCAGATGTATGAATAAAAACATAAATGAAAGGATTATGCCTAGAATTTCATATAATCAATGAAACGAAATATTTCTTTGTAGATGAAGCAGGCGTCGCACACTTCATCCATCTCTCCAACAATGCATTCGTCAGCAACCTCAATTTCAGTGAACAGTATCTCATATTCTCGGTAATCCCTTATGCTCATCTCTAAAACAACTCTACTGCAATTTTCTTGGCAAAGCCTAACAGCTTCGAACCCTCTCTCCTTCCAGAGTTTCTTGATGTAGTAAGATCCTTCTGTGAGCTGATTTTCATTGATCAGGGCCATACCATAGAGATACATGCCTTCACAGTGTCCTACATCTGCCGCCATCTTCAGGTTATTCAATCCTGTCACTCTTGGTTTAACAAAATAGTATTCAATTAGACCACATAAGAATATAGCATGAACATTTCCAGCCTGAGCACATTCATAGATAATTTGAGAATTTTCAGGAATTCTCTCCCAAGGAGGTGGGAAGACTTGGGTCAGATCCAGCTTCTGTAAAACTTCAGGAAATTTGGAGATTCTTTGGAAGGTTTTGCATGAGAATAAGCATCCGGTGAAATCTTCAAAAGATGATTCCCCAACCTTACCAAGGATGATAGCTAGCACATCGTCGGGTAGATCAGGTAAACTCATCGCAAACTTATTTTTTTTCATGACTGAATGTTTTAAGTATAAAAATATGATTGTGATTGTGGGAAAATTAGCAAACATAAACAACTCTATTTATAATCAATCATAAAATTTCAAACGAAATTAATGAATACTTGATTTACTACACCCACTGAATCATTGCATTGTAATTTACACTTTTTGAATGTTATGTATTATGCAACTTTGACCATGGCGTTGAGACCCTTCGATCACTCAATTTCTCTATTTAGTTAAGTCAATGTTTTATACACACAATTATTGCTTATCATTCCCGAATAGAGTTTGTTGAATAAATATAGGAAAATGACTAGATTCTATGAATTGTGTGATCCGATGAAACATGTAATCCGAAGGGACCCCAATTAAATGATCATCCTAGGCAAGTATATATATATATATATATACGACATTTAGCTTTCACATTTCATGTCACATTGTGTTCTATCTTAGAAAAAGATTACCAATGGATAGTAACAAAAGAAAAAAAAACTCTATTCTGCCAGCAGAAGTTACTCTTGATAAATTGGTTTTGGGGAAGAAGAAACAAGAAGTCGCTGGCCGTCTCTTGCGCATGTGGGAAGCAAAAAATATTCTCAATGGATCTCTCATAAGTCTTGATTTTTTACTTTTGGATAGCAAGGTAATAAGTTTAAACACCTTTATCAGTCTACTTTGGAAACAATTTTATAGTTTAATTAACAAGTGAGTTCACTGCAGGATGCTCTAATTCAAGGATCCATCTATCATCGCCGGATCCACCGATTTAAAGATCTGCTAAAGGAAGGGAGTATCTATCTTCTCAGTAATTTTGAAATTGTCCCGGTATACCCAAACTATAAGATAACAGACAACCCTTTCACTCTCCGATTTACCGACACAACTCAAATTGTGGAGATTGAAGAAAGGGAATGTTCTATCAAGCATGAGAAGTTCAGAATATACAGTTATTCAGAATTTGAATCTCTCGCAGGCACCAATCTTCACTTAATAGGTGACTCAATGTACAATTAATTTGCTCTTGAGATGTTATTTCTGTGATTTGATATTGTAACATTTTTGCATGTAATTGTGAATTAGATGTCGTCGGTCAAGTTCTTAAAATTCAGGGCTCACATCTAGAAGACTCAACCTCGACCCAAAAGATTGTTTTGCTTCTTTTGCTTGACGAGTAAGTCTATGATTAATAATTGCCTTCTTAACAGAGCCTACTATATAATTTCTATTATGGATAAGAATCTAACTTAAAAATATTAATTATCAGCAATTCTACTGTCCGAGTAACTCTATGGGATAATCAAGCTTCTGATTTTCGCCAGCAATACCAACACACTGGGAATGATTGCTTTGTCGTTGTGTTCACATGTCTGAACCCAAAAATGTTTGCAGGTACAGATGCTATTTTATTGTTGTTATATTTGTTTACAGCCAATGGTTTGCTGATAAATATATGATTCTTTTATTGCAATTATTTCAATTTCCAGGAAAGCTGCACTTAAACTCAAGTGGATCAACCAAAATCTTCATCGATAAGAACTTAGAAGCTGTTCAAGCCTTCATAAATAGGTTGAATTAAAAAAAAATTACTTACCATCGTCTTTTTTAAACTCAGACAAAATATTCCTCTTTGTATAAACGTTTTTCTGTAATATATGCATTTGTCAGAATGGGCTTACAGACCACAGATGCTCCAAGTAAAATAGTTGAAGAGGATACCAACAAACTCCATGTGGAGATGTGGACTATTGAGAAGATCTTACAATACGTCTCTAGCGGAGCGGATGAAGAGAAAGAAGTGGTTTGTCGTGCAAAAGTCATAGACATCAGCAACCGTAATGGGTGGAAATATTTGGCTTGTGGTTCATGCTCCCACAAACTAGGACGTTCTGACACATCTCTGATATGCAACAATTGTTCCCAAAAGACCATAATTGGTGTTGCGAGGTATACACTTTCTTACATCCTTTTTCATTTGCATTTAAAAAAAAATTATAGTTGTCTAAATATTATTTATCTACATTAGGTTCAGAATAGAATTAGAAGTTGAAAGTGGTGACAGAACAACTACGTTCGTCTTATTTGACCGGGATGCAAAAAAAATTACGAACACCACGGCTGAAGAACTAACTGTATTAGAGGTAAGTTCTTACATACTATTAACAACAGTTTACTGATAATATATTCACATATTTACTTTAGTATGCGTATAAAATCGTGCCAATACAGGAAAAAGAAGAAGGAATAAGACAGGACAATCAAAAAGTACCAAAATGTCTTCTAGACATTGTTGGAAAGACAATGGATTTCCAAGTCAAGATTGCAGATTACAATTTCACAGCTTCTTTCCAGACTTTTACGGTGACTCGAATTACCAAAGCAAATTCAATCCTTCAAGCCAAAGATGATGCCATCACAACAAAGGTGATGTTTATAAACCCATCGTCCACATTATGTAATGACTGTAACATTAATCCAATAATTTAAAACTATAGGATAAAACATTCAAACAGACAGAAGCAGAGATGTATGGTAATATCAAAAAAGAAGATGGAGAAGTTCGTCCTACTTTCCAAATTCTTGGTTCCGAAACTGCCAGAGAAGAAAACGAAACAGAAGATGCAGAGAAACAAGCTTTGGATGACATTACTACTGAGAAGGAGGCCAAGAAGAGACGCATCATTTAATCATCGTAGAAGAGCTTAGTATCTATGTTATGATCATATGTTGAAACACATCTCCACATCTTATGTTTGAGCTTTTTTATTTTATTATGGAATAAGACTCATTATTAATAATTCAGTGTATTTTATTGAATTTTAGAGTAATAATTACATATGCAATAACGTTATATAACATTGAAATTTTAATCATATTAATAGGTTGCTCAAAAATAAAAATCATATTAATCAATTGTACATACAATAAAAAAAATTCTGCACACAAACTTTCCCTACACTCAACCTAATGTTTTATATTAAATCAAAAAATATTAAAAATTAAAAAAACTAAAAGTGGTTACTAACGGTTATGACAGTTAAATTCAAACAACATTATATGTGGTCATAAGTCCACCATCTGTTAAACTCTCGGTCAAAAACAGAGTTATTGGACATATATGACAAACTCGTATATGACAAACTCATTTAATACTGATATGGAAAACCAATCGAGTAGAATCTTTAGATATGAAAACGAATCATATTCTCAAGCGACGGAAATCATAACACCAAAGCAATGCAAAAGTAAATAATCATGAAACAATCTGAATGTTGAAAAAAGAAATCACTCATAAACTTCTTGATCAATGGAGTCACGAAAGAGAGGAAACGAACCACAAAACAAAGAAAATCCAAAAGCAAAGAGATTGCGTAGAACTCATATTCTCCAGTGTCGAAGGCCAGGTATATTATTAACCACTACTAAAACAATTAACAATTTACAACAAATTTTAAGATTACTGAATTTGTTTCTTCATGTGACAGAGCCAATAACGTCCCAACCACCTAATCGCAGAGGTAAACTATTTAAATAATTTCCTATTTCAAAAACATCTTTTCATTACAATTCATGACTTCTGCCAAGCCTAACTTTAGAGGAAAATATAGAACTTTCAAGAGAAGCTAGGAAAATGAGATTTCAGATTCTCCAAGCAAAGAGAAAGCAAAAATCTCTTGTTCCCATTACAACAAAAGGTTAGTTTTTCAAAATCTAGAATTTAATATAAAAATTCTAATATATAAAAATTAGAACATCTACGCTAATATAAATATATAAAAGTTTTATTATAATATACTAAATATAGAGTTTTAGTAAATTTTAAAAGTTTTATTGTAATAAAAAATATTCAAATAATAAATAAAAAAATAAAATGATACATTATAATATACAAGTATCGATTATTATTAATTTATTCGATTTAAATTCGTATTAATTAACACTTTTTAAATAGGAAAAAAAAAGAAACAAACAAGAGAAAACAAACTTGTTGAATGCATCTTTTGTCATGCATTGGTATGGGAAAGAGAGAGCAATGAAAAATCTAAAGAAGGCAAACCATTGTTTTCAATATGCTGCGGAAAAGGACGAGTTTCTTTACCATCTATTCGAGAACCTCCCCAAATATTACAAAAATATTGGGAATCTCCTCACTTTAGAGACAATATCAGAGTATACAATTCTATGCTAGCTTTCACTTCGATTGGAGCCGAAGTAGACAAGTCTCTGATGTCAGGGCATGGTCCTTACACCTACAGAATTCAAGGGCAGATTTATCACAGGTTAGGGTCGTTGTTACCACTCGAAGGAAAACCTCCAAAATGTGGCCAGCTCTACATTTTTGATACTCAGAATGAAGTTCAGAATCGGATTGGCACAATGACAAGAAACAGCAAATCAGCTAAACTTGATGAAAATATTGTAGAAGGATTGATTCGCATGTTGGATGAAAATAATTCTCTAGCTGTTGAATTCAGGAAAGCAAGAGACAAATATGAGTCAGGAAACTGTGAAGAATTCACCATTCGACTTGTTGGTGTGACAGAAAAGGGAAGACAATATGATCTGCCTATGGCAGATGAAATCGCAGGACTGATTGTTGGAAAATTTACTGAGCGAGATATCATTGTCCAATACAAGTCATCAGAACTTCAACGAATCTCATGTTTACATCCAGATTATATGGCTCTACAGTACCCACTTCTGTTCCCTTACGGAGAAAGCGGATTCCATCTCCGGATCCCATATCATAGTGAGAATGGAAAGAAAATTTCGCGGGCGTGTGTCACCATTCGTGAGTTCTACGCATACCAATTCCAAACAAGATTGTCTGAAGGAAAAACAATCATCAAAGGAGGCCGTCTCTTTCATCAGTATGTTGTTGACGCTTATACATGTATTGAAGAAGAAAGGTTGAAGTTTAATCGCCTTAACCAAAAAAAACTCCGAGCAGATCTATACAATAATGTATGTGATGCAGTTAACAGAGGAGATACGGATCCTAAATCATTAGGAAAGAGGATCATTCTACCGTCATCGTTCACTGGAGGACCCAGATACATGATTGAAAACTATCATGATGCAATGGCGATTTGTCGTACTTATGGGAATCCCCATTACTTTATCACCATAACAGCAAATCCTGGTTGGGACGAGATCAAAGAGCACTTGCATTTATATGGAGCTGATTCAGCCAATGATAGGCCCGATATAAGCTGTCGTGTATTTAAGATGAAGCTGGATGAAATGATCTCTGATTTCAAAGAAGGAACATTTTTTGGTCCTATGCTTGCAGGTAGCCTATTTTCCTTTTACAAAACTCTTAGCGTAAACTTTCTATACGAATATTTAAATAACCAAATTTTGTTTTCCAATATTTCAGTTGTTTATACAATTGAGTTTCAGAAGAGAGGACTTCCACATGCCCATATTCTCCTGTGGGTACAAGGAGACAGTCAGAATCCATGTACTTTGAAAATTGATGAGTACATAAAAGCAGAGATTCCTGATCAAAGAGAAGATCCTGAAGGATATGAGTTGGTTAAGAGACACATGATGCATGGCCCTTGTGGATTAGACCGTCCAAACAACTCTTGCATGGAAAATGGTATCTGCACAAAAAAGTATCCAAGACCATTCGCTCAATCTACATCATCTGATAGTAATGGATATATAATTTACAGGCGGCGTGATGATGATGAAAAGTTCGTTATCAAAGGAGAGACGAGGCTAGACAACCGCTACGTAATCCCGCATAATATGCCTTTACTCAAAAAGTATAAAGCGCATATTAATGTGGAGTGGTGTAATACTTCAAAAGCTATCAAGTATCTTTTTAAGTACATCACAAAAGGTGTAGACAAATCTACCATTGTTTTTCAAAACACGTCAAGTGGAGGTGAGAGTGGATCATCAGAAAAAGTCGAAATCAATGAGATCGAAAATTACCAAGAATGTCGATACCTTTCTGCATGTGAAGCAGCATGGCGAACATTTGCATTTGATATTCACTATCAGCAACCACCGGTTTTGAAGATTAAAATACATCTTGAAGGAGAACAACCCGTCATTATTGATGAGGACAAAGATTTAGAAGATGTTGTTAACGCAGTGAAGGTGCAAGATACAATGATCACAAAATGGATGGAAACTAATGAACGAGATCCAACTGGCCGCCACCTCACACTGATTGAGTTTCCTAAATATTTTGTGTGGGATAAAACTTCCAAGGATTGGTCTAGGCGGCAAAGAGGAACATGCATTGGCAGAATCGTTAATATAAGTCCCTCAGCAGGAGAAAAATATTATCAACGATTGATGATAAATCATGTTAGAGGTTGTACGAGTTTTGAAGACATACGAACAGTTGGAGGTGTGACATACAAAACGTACAAAGAAAGCTGTTATGCAATGGGACTCTTAGATGGAGATAAAGAATGGCATGAAGTGATGGATGAATCATCGCAATGGGCTTCTGCATTTCAATTACGAGAATTGTTTGTCGTTTTGTTAATTTACTGTGAAGTAAATGATCCTCTAAAGTTGTGGATGCACTGTTGGAAAAGTCTTGGTGAGGATATCTTACACATGCAACGAAAAAGATTGGAGTTTGAAGGTTTGAATTTAACAGATGAAGAAGTTCAACAATATATTCTACTTGAACTCCAAAAGCTTCTGAAGGATCACAATAAGTCATTGTCAGACTATCCAGACATGCCATTGCCAGAGAAAAATTCCCTCGACAATGTCAAAAATTCTTTGATCCAAGAAGAGAAAAGCTACAACACAGACGAAGAAAAAAAAACTCATTCGGAGCTGTTTTCAAAACTAAACTCGGAACAACTATCGATTTATGAAGAAGTAATGGATTCGGTCAACAACTGCAAAGGAAAACTCTTCTTTCTCTACGGACCTGGTGGGACAGGGAAAACCTATGTTTATAGGACCCTTATTTCAAAACTACGTTCAGAGAAACGAGTAGTATTACCAGTGGCATCTTCAGGAATAGCGGCAACACTTATGCCCGGAGGTAGAACAGCTCATTCACGATTCAAAATTCCTATTGATATCAATGAAGATTCAACGTGTGAAATCAAAGTGAACACGAATCTTGGAGAATTGATTCAACAAGCCTCCCTCATTATATGGGATGAGGCACCAATGGCGCATCGTTACACATTTGAAGCCTTGGATCGTACTCTAAAGGATATCATGAGTTACGTCGACCCAGAGGCTTCTGATAAACCCTTTGGAGGGAAAACAGTCCTGTTAGGAGGAGATTTCCGACAAGTTTTACCAGTCATTCCACAAGGAAGCAGACAGGATACAGTCCTAGCGTCACTGAATAGATCATTTGTATGGGACAACTGCAACATAGCCATCCTTTCAAAAAATATGAGAGTGAATCAAGATGAAAAAGAGTTTGCTAAATGGATATTGCAAGTTGGAAACGGAGAAGCTAAAGCAGCACCATCCTCTCAACAAGAAAGTCTGGATATCGACAAAATTGAGATAGACAGATCACTACTGTTATCTAAAAGAGAAAATCCCTTGGAACAAGTTCTTCAAGCAACTTTCCCAGATCTCCAAAGTTCATTTAGAAACAAAGATTATTTGCGGGTTCGTGCCATCCTCACCCCTAGGAATGAAACAGTGGAAGAGATAAATGATTTCTTCTTATCAAAGATCTCAGGAGACACCAAACAGTATCTCAGTGCTGACACGATTGCAAATGGAGAAAACAAACAAGATCTCAAGTCTGGCGCAAAAGGAAAAGGAGAAAAGGATCTCGAAGGAGTCAATCTTTTATACACAACCGAGTATCTAAACGAGCTAAAGTGTTCAGGATTGCCAAATCATCGTCTCGACTTAAAGAAAAACGTACCAGTGATACTTCTGAGAAACATCAACCAGAAAGAAGGTTTGTGTAACGGGACAAGAATGATGATTACTCGTTTGGGAGAAAGAGTACTTGAAGCAGAGATTCTTATTGGAAAGAACAAAGGCAAGAGAATTCTAATACCAAGGATCAATATGACAACCGCAGACACAGATTGTCCTTATCACATGAGAAGAAGACAATTTCCAATAAGACTTTGTTATGCTATGACAATAAACAAAAGTCAAGGACAAAGCTTGGAAAATGTTGGGATCTATTTACCAAAACCTGTTTTCAGTCATGGTCAACTCTATGTTGCTTTATCCCGAGTCACCTCCAAAAAGGGATTAAACATCTGGAGTGAAGGATCTACAAAAGGAGGAACAACAACAATTAAGAATGTTGTTTACAAAGAAATCTTCAACAACCTACAATAAAAAGTAACATGTATGTCTCATTCTCTTTAATATTACTTATTCTTTTGATTATTTACCACCTCTAAAAAATCTCCGCATGTACTTCACAAAGATCTAAAAGTGAATCAAATGTTCTATATAAAAAGAACTTATTCATGAGCAAGTTAAGGTGAAATTGCTTTTCAAAAAACATTATAAAATGAACTTTCTAAATTATCTATTAATCTCAAAGTTAGTGATAGCGTCTTTTTCTGGTTTTGGTTCAGATACATGCAGGAGACAAAAGAGTCTCCACAGGATGGTGTGTTTTCGTTTACCACAAGATAATCAGTTCAAATTACAGATTTTAATTTCAGTTCTGATTTGTTTATTTCTAATTTTCTTTTCTCAGCTGGTTTTCTGAATGATGTTTAGTTCTAATTCGAAAATTAAAATAAAAAATTATAAGTAAACTTTTCTTTTCATTTTAATAAGTTCAGAAATTTATTTATTTATATCTATATTAAAAATGAAATTGGAATTGTAGAAAAATAGTAATGGAAGACAAGTTCTTCGATATGTACAACCAAAATTGTGAACTAATCAAAGATAAACAAAATCAAATATTTATTTATTTTAAAATAAATAGAAACTCTTTCAATAAAAATGGAAAGTTATCAATCTAAAATATAAAAAAACTATTTTGTAAAATAGTTATATTAAAGTTAGCTATAATTTGAAACATTATTTTATAGTTTTTACATTAAATTAAATTTACAAAAATAAAATATTATACTAATATTATATGTTGTGTTTTTCGAATCTGAAGGGATTAAGGCTTCCACCAAAACTTTCTGGTAGTTTAAAAAAATAAAAATAAAATAAATACTATCGTTTAGTGATTATTTAGTTAAACAATTATCTAATCAAATGGGCATGTAAAATAGAAACATTGACAGCAACATTGACTTGGCTAACGAAGAAATATCTGTTGCAAATAATCTTCATAGTAAAGGCTGTACATTTTATAAATATTTTCAGCTATGTGGAGAGGAGATAGAAACGATTAGAGACATGCTCTTTGGCTGTAGAGTTGCCAAGGAAATATGGTCTTTTTCGTTACTGAATGTTTATCCGCAACTTGACTAGCAGGATGCAACTCTAAGTTTTCTTCGAAACTTACTGGATCAAATCCAGCAGGACCCAGAGATAATACACTTCCTTTCTTTCTCGGGTAGAGGATATGGAAGATGCGCAGCAAGTTTATCTATGAGAACAAAAGAGACCATATAACCCAAGTTATTAGCGCAGCCATTTTAGACGAGAAGTTATCGGATGAAGCAACAAGTGAAAATACAATATATGCATCTCATAAATTCGCTGAAAATCAAGTTCATGATGTCTCTTCTCAGTGTTCAGTTTTCCATATTCTCCCACGGGAATTAGATTTCTACCGTATTGTAGATGCATCATGGAAGTCACCAGCAGATCAAGCTGGAATAGGGTGGTCCTTAATCAGCAAAGAAGGCATTCCTAGACTACAAGGGAGCTCTGCCATTGAACCTACCAGCTCTCCCCTGGTAGCTGAAGCAATGGCCGTGCTATTGGCAGTACAACATCTTAATATATAGACTTACAAAAAGTTACTTTTCTAGGTGACTGTGGTGAGTTATTCAAAAGCTTAAGATATGAGCTCAGAGATGGAAGAATTCATGAGGAACATGTTAACGAAGCAACTTCCATCGTTAGAGACATAAAAAGTATAGCTGGTAACAATAGCTTCTAGTTTCACCAAGTTCCTAGAAACCTTGTTGTCAGGGCCGGCTCATCATTTTGATGAGTCCTGGGGCAAAAAAAAAATTTGTACCCCTAAAAATCTATGTTTATTCAAAATTAAAAAATATTTAGAAAACTTTATAAATAACTATTTTGTAAATTTTATGATGAAAAAAAAATTTAACTGTCTTTGGGTCCTTTTCAATCTATTTTTTATTAAAAACAGTTGAAAATTGTGTAAAATCTATAAATACACAAAAGATAAAAAAAAAATTTAACTGTTTTTGGACCCTTTTCAATCTATTTTTTATTAAAAACAGTTGAAAATTGTGTAAAATCTATAAATACACAAAAGATAAAAAAAATTTAACTATAATTATATGGGGGACATAAGGTTGGACCCGGGGCGGTCGCACCCATTGTCCCCCCTCCTAAACCGGTACTGCTTGTTGTATGTGCTGAGTGCTTAGCAAAAAAAAGCCAGGTACAATAAACAAGGCTATGTAGTTAACCAGTGGCGGATCCATAATTTTTTTTGATTGGGGGCAATTTTTTTTAATATATTATTTAGTTATTAATTATTAATATTAATCGTTGACAAAAAAAAACGTTGACAAAAAAAATATTAATACTAATATTTATACATAACTTCAAAAAATTTAAACTACCATAAATAATGATAACCACAGAATTAATTGAAAAATAAATTACATTCTAAAAATCAGTAACTCATATAAACTAATTAATAAAGAAAAATAGTAAAAAAATATAGTAAAGAAATACTAGAAATATATAAATAAATGGCATGTAGATTATTTAGTTATTGGAGAGACATAAATGGACAGTAGTTTCTCATGCTAAAATTTATGCAAGATAAAGAAACAGAAATAGACTAATAAACGATAATTATTTGTTTGTTGGGAATAAAAGGCCGCTAAATTGTTGGAGAAAGGAAAATAGAAAATATGATTATGCATGCTGAAAATAAAAAACAATCATGCAAAAGAAAAAATGTTTAACGCCTTGTTACAAAAAAAAAGAAGAAAAATGTTTAGAATCGTGGGCAAGAAGGCAGAGAATTATACGATGTGGGGGCAACTACCACTTTTGTAAGCTTATATTAACAAATTTGGTCACAGTTATAGCTATTTCATAAGAATTTACTGGTGGCAGTTGCCTCCTTCTTAAGCAACGTACATCCGCCAAGTTACCTGGCTCTAGCAACAGGTCATTGTAAAATTTTCAAATGAAAATGAAATGAAGAAGTTGACAAAAAAAATGAAGAAATATCTTACCAGCATTACGAACCGATAAGCCAAGTATTCTAGATAAATGGGCTTGGTAGCCTTGGGCCATTTATCTGTGAGTAGTTAAAACAAGGCTTCATAAAAGTTATACTTTATATGCTTGTGTGGTATGCAAGTCTGGGCGCAGGTAACAGTCTAACGTGTCTTGTCGTATATCTCCTTCCAGTTATTAATCAATTAGATAGAAAATTAGTCCAATTCTCTGAGTATTTCATCATTAATCAAAGACTAATAAAATAAGCGTGAAGGACAAAAGCACTGTGGGTCTCATTGTCTTGTCTCAAACCGCATTATTCTTACTGGCACTGCTAATCTGATGTAATGTTTACTTTTTCCATTTTCGTATTACTTTATCAGTATTGTTATTGTGTTTTTTAGTAATCACTATTTAATTAGCATTGTACAGCTTTTATGGAGGATTTTAAATAATAAGTTATCTATGGTTGATAAAAAAAAGTTATCTATTTCCTCTATTATACTTTTTGATGGTGCTAAGGTCTTTTTTACATTCACTTCGTACATAAATATTTGATTATTTTTAATTTGGAGATGTTCATGGTCTTTTAATTCGCATCTTTCACAAAAAGAAAACAAAGTTAAAATGGTAAATAAGATAAAATATGAGTGGTACGGAAGGGTGATGATTAGAGACAGTCAAAGAAACTCATGATGGATAGATACATGCCTCCTGCTATACGAATCCAATGGCCAGATCTTTTGCTTCCCATGCGTGTTTTACCGCCTGATATTATTATGCCCCCCTTCCCCAATCCATTAACTTCCTTTTCACATTAATTTACTTTAAAATTCGACTGTCACTACAACAAAAAAGTAGTATATATATTTGCAACATATATTATAGTTTACAGTAACCACCATATCTTATAAGTAAACCATCAAATCTTATGACGGTGGATAATGAAAAAACGAGAATGAATGTGATGACAAGATAGTGAAATGCGAAAGCATTCTCAGCAAACTCGTCTAGTAAAGCAACAGAGAAATGTTACGAAATGTTTTTTTCTGGAAGTAGTTTTGGAGACTCAAATTTTCTATTCCACTATTAAAAAAAGATTACTTTAAATATTACAACTCCTTAGAAATTCAAATATGGAAGTATCTTTATATGGATGAAAGAGTACAAATAACAACAAGACCAGTAGTAATTTTCATTTTCATGTATAAGAAAGCTCCCATTTACCAGCTCGTCTTTCAGAGAGTAAAAATGTTGCAAGAGACTTCTAAATTTATGTAAAATTTGGATAGACTTTTAAAATTAAACTTTGAAGATTCGATAGAGTCCAAGAGCTATTCCGGATGATATATATTATTTTCATTATGGGGATTCGTCCGACTCTCACTGTCTTAATTATACTTTGATTATCAAGTATGGTCATTAAGCATTGAGAGCTTTCTCCTGTCTAGTCTGTGATCAGTTGTTCATGATCACTATTCACTAATAAACTAAGAAGGATTAAAAGGTTAAGAAAATACAAAATGCAAAATGAAAAAATGTGTCTTAACATTTGTCTATTGGGCTCCATGTAGTTGGGCCAAACTAAGTAAAAAAAGGAGGATAAGGAAATGCTAAAAAACTGTGACAAAAAAGAAGAAGGAAATGCTATAATTAAAGTTAAAGATATTAGGAAGGTGGCGGAATTAAATTAATCATTAATTAAAAGAAAGCAAGATAATCAGAAAGATAAAAGAAAGTTAATTAGATAAAAGGAGAGAGAGAAGAAAGTGGAAGTTAGATGTCCCATACACCACCCGGCAAACCGACTCGAAATGCCGCTTTCTTGTCCCCTCTCGCTCCTCTTTTCCTCGCCACAGAATTACCACTACACCCTTCACACTTCAATTCTTTTCTTCTTAAATCCGAACGGAAAGGGTATATTAGTCATCACAGAAAGAGGACATGATAGGTATTTAATATTTGCAGACAACCATCCCCTTTCTGGTGGAGCCACAAAGTGGTAAAATTTTATCGATGGTTCAAACACGTTGGCTCAGATCCGACGATCCAGGTTTCTCTTCTTGATTAAATCTGAACCATTGGATCAGGAGGAATCCATCGTAAAGATAAATACTCAATTTTCTCAACTTATTTACAATTCTGCCACTCCCTTTAAAATTTTTAATTTTATTTTAATTAATCATCTCTGCTTCGAGTTTTCTGGGTGATAATAAAGCTTTTGTGCTTTAATGGAAGGACCTTGAGCTTGACACACACACACCTCTCTCTCTCTCTTCTCTGCTAGTATCTGACTCTACTCGATCATCTTCTTCGTTTTTCATAAGCGATTCGGTTTTCCGTTTGAGGTGAACCATCTCTTCTTTCTTCTTAGATGTTTCAGAATCTGGAAATCGAGCTTAGTTTCGTTACATATGTTGGTTAGTCACTAGATCTACGAGCTATTGAGTTTCTTCTTCGATTAAGGTTCAAATTTGTACGGCGAATTGTGGTTTTCTATTATAAGCTTATTCTCGCATCTCTACTAGTAACTGTTTGTTGTAGATCTTAGAAGGTGAAATCTAAGATTAGGTTTCGAAGAAGAAACGTGTCTGACTTGTGAGTTGACTCGTGTGTAGCAAAAATGCAAATCGATTCTCAAAACCTAATTTGATGTGTGATTCAGAGTTTGAAGTTTATCGTGATCTTGTTTATGCGTTGTATTGTGTTCTTGATCATGTGAATCTGATGCAGTTGAAGAAAACAAACAAGTATTCAAATGTCACTGGAAGAGGAGCTACAGAGCAATGTCTCTGTGGCAAGTTCATCACCTACTAAGAACACAGCAGGAGGAGGGGGACTGAAGGTGCATAACTACTTTAGTCTCTCTAATTCTTCCTCTGTTGAAAGCTCAACTCTCTCTGGCCGTGTTGAAGATGACAAAGCTACTATTAGTCTCAAGGCTACAGAGTTGACACTTGGTCTTCCTGGATCACAGTCCACAGAGCTCAACTTGCTGAGTCCAGCTAAGCTAAATGAGAAACCTTTTTTCCCTTTGCTTCCTTCTAAAGATGAGATTTGCTCCTCCTCCTCACACAAGAACATTGTTGCCTCAGGGAACAAAAGAGGCTTCTCTGACACAATGTATGCTGAGAAAAACTGGATGTTTCCTGAACCGGTAGCGGCACAATCTGTAGTAAAGAAGGAAGTGCCACAAAACATACCCAAAGGACAGTTGAGCACTACAAACAATAGCTCTAGCCCGCCTGCAGCCAAGTAATGACAGGACATAAGATCAATTGCTTGAGTTTGATTTCTTTCATCACCTGATGGGTATTTTTTTTTTTTTTTAAAATTATCAGGGCACAGATTGTTGGTTGGCCTCCAGTGAGATCCTACAGGAAGAACACACTGGCCACCACTTGTAAGAACAGTGATGAAGTTGATGGGAAGCCAGGTTCCGCAGCCCTGTTCGTGAAGGTCAGCATGGATGGTGCTCCTTATCTGAGGAAAGTTGACCTAAGGAGCTACACTAACTACGGGGAGCTTTCTTCAGCCTTGGAGAAAATGTTCACAACTTTCACTCTTGGTGAGATGTTTCTGTGGTTGCTAATGATGTGTTATTGCAAGCCTCTTTGTTAGAAAAAAAAAAACACTTTCACTCTTGGTTAATCTGCATGGTTGATTTGATGGTAGGTCACTGTGGATCTAATGGAGCTCCAGGGAAGGATATGCTAAATGAGACCAAACTCAAGGATCTTCTGAATGGAAAAGACTATGTACTCACCTATGAGGACAAGGATGGGGACTGGATGCTTGTTGGAGATGTTCCATGGGAGTAAGTTTTCTCATACTCTTGTCAGATTCTAACATATGATTGAAAGATATTAATATCTGATGTAATCTACAGGATGTTTATTGATGTATGCAAGAAGCTGAAGATAATGAAAGGATGTGATGCTATTGGGTTAGGTAAGTTTCACAAACGGCAGAAAAACAGTCTAAGAGTTTGGTCCTGTGTATGATTCTGAAATGTCTTAATTGTAATCGATGTTGTGGTGTTTGCAGCTGCAGCTCCGAGAGCAATGGAGAAATCGAAGATGAGAGCTTGAAAGACTGGGGAAAATGACAGAAAGCTTTCTAATTATACAGAATATGTGCAATTGAGATTATCCCTTTTGGTTGTGTTTTTAAATTTCAAAACATGTTTTAGTTTCTGAGATTATGAAACATAAAAAGACTACGTTTGTAATGAAATGAAGAGAATTAAAAAATGATCTATTTTTTGTTTCTTGTTGTTGTGGACTGTTTGGTTAAGTCGAACCAGTAACTGCCATCGTTGTTACTACTTTCTAGAGTCTGGTTTGCTTTTGTCGTGTGGTAGACTTATGATAATTATTATCGGTTCGGTTTTTCGTTTTGTTTCGATTCTGATTTTGCAATGTTAAAACTAGGTATGTAGCTCATTTTGTAAAAATAAATATGCTACATTTTACTATTTATATTTCTATATAAAAATGTCTATTAAATTAATCTAATTAAAACCATTGGTAATTCGGCTTTGTTTGATAAAACTTTGGTTTGGTATTAAACCTTGTTTTGCAGTCCACAATGAATTCAATTAAATTTATCTTCATTAAGTTTTAAATCTATTTGGTTCCTATCATATATTTTGCACTGGAAAATGTAGAGCTCTTCGGTGTGATGCAGTATCATCACTACGGTTGTAACATGGGTAAAGATGGAGATGTTGCTCTTTTGTTTTGGGACTCTGGTATTTGATTTGATCGGAGATGATGAACATTGTTGGAGTGAGACTAGAGTATCTAATATTTGAAGGTGGCTGTTAAGCGAAATGTGCATTGATTTATCGAGAGAGAAAGAGCCTGGTATCTGGAATGCTATAAAGTTCAGAACTTGTACGTCATTAATACAAAACTCTTTGTAACTATAAACACTTGCGTTTGCATGTTTTAGTGTTTTGGGGACAGTTTTAGAGAATATTGTGTTTGATGAACACACAAGAAAAGTGGACTATACAGACAAATACGTGACAGAGAACACTCGTGCAGCTTATCCGATTGAGTATCTGACTCAAAGAGGCTTATAAGGACTAATTGTTGAGGTTGGCTGGTTTGTTTAAAAACAATTTTGAGACATTCACAAATCACAAGATAGGAGAAGATGGCAAATTGACTGAAGATATTTTTGCAGCTGGTCCAAACTTCTAAATGGATGATGATGATTGATGAATCATCCATGTTCTGATATTATATTGAAAACTTCTGGACTCTGGAGTAAAGAATCGAGTTTTTTTCGTTTTGTTTTTGTTTGTTGCAATGTTGTTCAAGAGAAGACACGCATAACATCTCATAAAATGATTTAACTTGCACAAAAAGCAACACAACAGTACAACATACAAGTGCATGGAGTGTCGTGGATAAGAATTTGACCTTGTAAAAATATGGGCTTATAACTATATAAGAATCAGAGGCCCTTTATCGGAAAAAAAAAGAAAAAGAACAGAATCACATTAGTTGAGAAGTGATTATGATGTATGTCTTTTCTATAATCATTTTCACTAAATAAATGTAACATAAATAATTACATTTAATGATAATATATATTTTTGGTAAACTTTTTAGAATATGGTAATAAAATATATATCAACATTAAATAAATCTATTCAAACATGATAATAAATAATATAACAAGAGAAATATAATACTATTTTAAAAATTTCGAATATTATTATTTTTATTTCTTAGAATTATAAAATTTTGTTACTAAAAAATATTTTAAAATACAATCTTTTATAAAACAAATTAGTGGTAATATTGTTAGTTTTCTATATATCTACAAATTTTAGGAATCTTGTTTAGTTTTACTTTTTGATAATTATAAAAATTTATATTAATTTTAATTAATTCTATACAAGTTGATTTAATCTATTTTTCCAAAAGAAATAGATAAAATTTGTTAAAGATTATAATTTAAATATATACATATATATATATTCTTAAATCTAATTTAAAATAAAGAAAATTGTTTATTTTATCAAAACTTTATGTTCAATTAAATTAAAAATTATATTAAAATATTGGTAAGAAAATAATAAAATCTAAAATAATAATAATAATTTATTTTTAAATATAATTTAAATTTAAAATTTTATAACTGCATGAGAAAAACACCTATTTCTTATTATTTACTCTTCCAATTTTTTAAAAATTCGCACCACAATTTTTCCCCAACAATTTTTTGTTTCATTCCACATCATTCAATATAGGGCTGGGCATAAAACCCGAATTCAAAACCGAACCAACCCGATCCAAAAAGTAGCACCAAACCCAACTAAAATTAACTAAATATCCGAATGGTTTCAAAATTTTGGTATCTAGATATCCGAAACCAACCGACCAACCAAAGTATTTCGAGTACCGAATGTATTCTAAATAGATTTATATATTTAATATTAATTATTTTTAGATTTAATGTATATCCAAAATATCCAAAATACAGAAGATACTTTTAAGTTGTTCAAAATACTTGAAAATATATACAAATGTCTAAAATAGCTAAAGTATACTCAAAACACCAAAAAATACTTGAAATATCTATTGATTCTCTATCCAAATATTCAAACTTAACCAATTTATATGTTAAGTTTAGGTATTTGACATATGTTATTCAAATTTATATGTAATATATTAGTTTGCTTATAGATTTTGATAAATTTTAAGTATATAATGAATTTTACGTTTTTTAAAATAGTTTAAGTGGGTTATCCGAGCCTGAAACGAATCTGCAAAGATCCAAACCGAAATTCAGAAATACTCGAATGAGACTGAAATTTTTGACCCTGAAAACCCGAAAACTCGAAACCCGAATAGACCCGAACCGAATTCGAATGGGTACCCGAACGTCCATCCCTTCAGTATATGATAATAAGTTTTTATTGTTAAATAGTGCACCATCTATTTAACATGGATAGTGAGTGTACTTCTTGTAATGACCAATGGTAAAATTTAAATTTGTTTTTGGGATAGAGAAACGCAGAACACTAGATTCAGACAGAAGAGTCTTCACGGCGATTGCATATTCCAAAGCGAAAATTAATAGATGAATTGGTGGTAGTTTAGAATTGATAATTGAATGCTAATTAAGAAGAAGCCTCAAATTCCGAGGAATCCTATGTCAATCTGGTTCTAGTTTCTCCTCAGTAGTTGAGAGAGATGGAGCAAAATTGCAAAGAAGTCTCGTTACACTGTTAAATTATCTATCTTAAGATTAGACATTAACTGCGCCTAATTGAAGACCATCAAAGAAGAGTTGATCACAAAGTCTACACACATCACCTAACATTCTCTGTTCTACATGCATTCGATTACCTATCTAACTATCTAAGAGACACTTACTATCCCTAAGTCAATGCTACTGGGCTATTTGGTTTAAAGTTTCTTTTAAAAAATATAGCTTGGCTTAATGTAAATGAAATGTTTTTTTTAAGAGAATGAAATGTTTTTTTTCATTTGAATAAACACAAATGTTTTGTCATTGAGAACATTTTTTTTTTTGAATAAAAGTTAAATTCTTATTCAAAAAAGCCTTTTACATCAAGTGTGACCTCTGTACAAAACTTCTCTAAGGATCACTAATGACTATAAGGATATTCACATTCTTGTATCAAACCAGAGTTGGATAATTCCCTCTAAATTCTTCCCACCTTTTCCTCTCATTGAGAACATTTTATAATTGTATAAGTGCATCAAAGAATTGTTCTACAAACAAACAAAAAAGGAAATGCCAAACGTAAAACATTATGGATTCTTATGAAATAGACTCTCTGTTCCATAATATAAGATGTTTTTATTGAATGCACAAAAATTAAACGCAAATCTAAGAGCATTAAAACAACACTAGAAAGCCTATCTAGTAGTAATATCGAACTCTAATTTTGAAAATTAACAACGACCAAAACCAATTGGTAATTAATTAACGTCCACGTTACATAATGATCTATTTCTAGGTTCTTGGTGAGAACTTACGTGTTTGTATTATTGTTTACATACTTTCGGTTTTACTCCATATGTCGCTATATTCCTTTCTGTTTCTGTGATGGGAAACATAAATACACAAAGTAGATTTAAAACTCACTTTCACATTCTTTCCCTCCACCTTCTCTTGTCCGTTACCCAAAAGGAGATTTTGACATTTGAACTCATGCTTTGCTCACACTTCTCTTTCTTGACCATTTTACAGTTATGCTAGCATATAAGAAAAGAAGAAGTTATGCTTCTAATAATCATATCTCTTATATAGTGACAATAATTCAATTTCCATTTTAACAAATCATATATAACCACCAGTTTTATTTTAGAGAATTTGTTTCCATTTCAAAGAATTTTGATTACTGTAAAACTAGTTTTTTCGCTAACTTCATCATCTCCATAAATATTATTTTGTTCATCGGTTTTGTTTCTTTCTTTTGGATTCTTGTAAAATTGAAGGTTTCCTTTCCAATAAAATCAAGATGACCAATAAAAAACCAGTTTTGTACTAAACGTATGATCAAATAATCTTTGTACATTAGTAGTCGTTGGGTCCACCTAATTTTGTTTATAAAATCCAGCCACTTACAAGCCCATCAAAAAAAAAAAAATCTGTCACTAGACTAGCCCTGCTTCCCATGTGAAACAAAAGAGAGAAAGCAAAAGAAGTGTCATTAAGAAAACCTTTAAGTCCCTTCATCTTTAAATAAACGATTACACATCTTTAAACGTTACTTAACTTTCTATCCTATCCAAAAAACCCATGAAAATTTCATGAACAGATTCCCTCACATTCTTAACTCTCTCTTCCCAAAACGATGACCACCATTACTACTTCTCTCTTCTTGTCACTTGTTCTTTCTTGTGTTCTCCAAGTTTCTTCCAATGGAGACGCCGAGATACTGAGCCGAGTCAAAAGGAGCAGGCTCTCTGACCCGGACGGAAAGTTAAATGATTGGATCATAACCGGAGATAACCGGAATCCCTGTAACTGGACGGGAATTAAATGCGACTCCAAAAACCGTTCCGTCACGGCAATTGATCTCTCCGGCTACGGACTCTCCGGTGGGTTCCCTTACGAGTTCTGCCGTGTACGTACCCTCGTCAACATCACTCTCTCCGAAAACAACCTCAACGGTACGATAGATTCAGCTCCTCTCTCCCTATGTTCTCGAATCCACGTCCTGATCCTCAACGAAAACGGCTTCTCCGGGAAGTTACCGGAATTTTCGCCGGAGTTTCGTAGCCTACGCGTCATCGAACTGGAATCCAACTTGTTCACCGGCGAGATTCCCGAAAGCTACGGAAAGCTTACATCTCTCCGAGTTCTGAATCTCAACGGCAACTCGCTCGGCGGAATCGTTCCGGCGTTTCTGGGTAACCTGACCGAGTTGACTCGTCTCGAGCTCGCGTACGTCGGCTTCGAGCCCGGTCCGATTCCGTCGACGTTCGGGAGCTTGACGAAGCTGAGTTACCTCCGGCTGACTAAGTCGAACCTCGTCGGAGAGATTCCTGATTCGATCGGGAATCTGGTTTCGTTAGGGAATCTCGATTTAGCTATGAACGGTCTCTCCGGAGAGATACCGGAGAGCATCGGAGAGCTAAAATCGGTTTATCAGCTGGAGCTTTACGACAATAATCTATCGGGAAAACTGCCGGAGAGCATCGGAAACTTAACGGCTATGAGGAATTTCGACGTTTCGCAGAATAATCTCACCGGTGAGTTACCTGAGAAGGTCGCTTCTCTCCAGCTCGTGTCATTTAATCTCAACGATAACTTCTTCAACGGTGAGTTGCCACGTGTCGTGGCTTTGAATCCTAATCTCGTCGAGTTCAAGATCTTCAACAACAGCTTCACAGGGACGTTGCCTAGGAGTTTTGGCAAATTCTCAGGTGTAACTGAGTTCGACGTCTCGACGAACAGATTCTCCGGTGAATTGCCGCCGTATCTCTGCTACATGAAGAAACTCGAGAGGCTAATCAGTTTCGGTAATCGGATTAGCGGCGAGATTCCGGAATCTTACGGAGAGTGTGGTTCACTTAATTATATTCGAACGGCGGATAACAAACTCTCCGGCGAAGTTCCGGTTAAGCTTTGGGAGCTTCCTCTTACTCGTCTCGAGCTATCCAACAATCAGTTACAAGGTTCGATTCCTCCGTCGATATCCAATGCTCGTAATCTATCTCAGCTCGAAATCTCCGGGAACAACTTCTCCGGTGCGATTCCGGGGAGAATATGCGATCTAGGAGAACTCAGGGTCGTCGATCTCAGCCGTAACCGTTTCTCAGGATCTCTTCCGTCTTGCATTAACCGATTGAAGAATCTGGAGAGAGTGGAGATGCAAGAGAACATGCTCGACGGCGAGATCCCGAGTTCACTGAGTTCGTGCTCCAAGTTAACCGAGTTGAAACTCTCCGATAACCGTCTCCGCGGCGGAATTCCACCGGAGCTCGGGGAATTACCGGTTTTGAATTATCTGGATCTCTCCAACAACCAACTCTCCGGTGAGATTCCGCCGGATTTGTTGAAGCTGAAGTTGAATCAGTTCGACGTCTCCGATAACAGACTCTCCGGTAAGATCCCTTCTGGCTTTCAACAAGATATTTTTCTACGGAGTTTCTTGGGTAACCCGGATCTCTGTGCCCCGGATATGGATCCGATTCGACCTTGCCGATCCAAACCCGATCCCCGGTACATCCTGGTGATCTCCGTCGTCTGCATCGTTGTACTAATCGGAGCTTTGGTTTGGCTCTTTATTAAAACCAAACCGTTATTCCAGAGAAAACCGAACCGGACCGATAAAGTAACCATTTTCCAGCGGGTCGGGTTCACTGAGGAAGACATATACCCGCAATTAACAGAAGACAACATAATCGGTTCGGGCGGGTCGGGTTTGGTTTACAGAGTGACACTCAAATCAGGCGAAACGCTCGCGGTGAAGAAACTGTGGGGAGGACCGGGTCGAAAACCCGAATCCGAAACTGTTTTTAGATCCGAGGTAGAGATTCTGGGTCGGGTTAGACATGGTAACATAGTGAAACTTCTCATGTGTTGCAGCGGCGAAGAGTTTCGGTTTTTAGTGTACGAGTTCATGGAAAACGGCAGCTTGGGTGACGTTTTGCATTCAGAAAAAGAACATCGTGCCGTTTCTCCGCTTGATTGGACGACACGGTTTTCGATCGCGCTTGGTGCAGCTCAAGGACTTGCTTATCTACATCATGACTCTGTTCCGGCGATTGTTCACCGTGACGTCAAAAGCAATAATATATTGTTGGACCATGAGATGAAGCCACGTGTTGCTGATTTCGGTTTAGCAAAACCGTTGAAAAGAGAAGACAATAATAGTGTCTCTGATGTTTCTCCTATGTCTTGTGTTGCTGGATCCTACGGCTACATTGCTCCAGGTTCGAATTCTAAACCGAAATAAACCGAAACACAACGAGTATAGACCAGAAAACCAAATACTATACATCTATTCTACAAAGATAAATATTTTAGAAAGTGTGTTTCACAAAGATTATATTTTTATAATTATTTAATATAAGAAAATTAAAGTTTATAAAAATTAAATAAATTTATTGACCTAATATTGATGTAATTTATTGAAAATTGATAAACATACATATTTTAATATACTTGAATAAATGAAAAATAAGTTTTTGTGGGTTGAACAAAAAACAAAAAAAAGTTTTTGTGGAACAGAAAACTTACCGTTGTTTTGTTCTTTTGTTGTGATTGCACATGCAGAATATGGTTATACGTTGAGAGTGAATGAGAAGAGCGATGTGTATAGTTTTGGCGTAGTGTTACTCGAGTTGATTACTGGTAAAAGGCCAAATGATTCGTCGTTTGGGGAGAATAAAGACATTGTTAAGTATGCAATGGAATCAGCTTTGTGTTACTCTTCTCCATCACCTGGAGACAAAGCTATGAATCAGGATTCACCTGGAAACTTTCGAGATCTTAGTAAGCTTGTGGATCCAAAGATGGAACTTTCTAGGGGGGAGTATGAAGAGGTAGAGAAAGTTCTTGAGATTGCGTTGCTTTGCACGTCGTCGTTTCCGATTAGTAGGCCGACCATGAGGAAAGTTGTGGAGTTGCTCAAAGAGAAGAAGCCATTTGAGTGAGACACTTGATTTTAATACTAGCATAGTTACTTAATTATCGGTGGGCTATTAGAAAAACTAATTTAAAAACTTAAACAGCTAATTATTTTCTGTCTTTTTGAGTTTAAGATTGAGAAGCATTGACTAATCTTATGGAGTAGAGTTTTGCAAACTTTTTAAATTTAATAGTCTAAAAGTATCATTGCTGATGTTCTCGATAAACCAATATATGAGGCAGATCCATGTACCAATCCTCTTCGAATAAACATTGGTGTAATTCATGCTCCAAAATCATTTTGCATCACCATCAAGAGTGTTTTTTTGCTTTTGCTTCGAGAGGGATCTATGTTTAAGTTTATTCCAAGACTTACACTGAAGACAAAGGTATCTTTGAATTGTTAATACCTTCTACTCTTGCTAGTTTTAGTTTTATCTAAATTAATCAAAAGTTCTAAAAGTTAATCTAAAGATATGAAAGCTTCTTTTGGTCCAATAATCTTATTAAAGATTCATGTAAAACTTGAGTCCAAATTTCAGAAAAACGATTTATTACCAATTATACCGATTAAATAAGAACTTAATATTTTTATTATAATAAAAATTACTTTTGGACGTTGACATTCATAAATCAGTTAATAGATATATTCATATACAATTGTAATATGTAAATTTTCATAAGACTCATATGTCAGATGTAGAGTTCATGATAGCATAAATAAAAATGTTAAACATGAATTTTTATAATATATGTAGAATTATCAGTTGTGCAGTTTTGAATATAATAATGTTTATAACTAGGTGTTTTGCCCAAGACATGGATTTAATAATTTTACAAAAATTATATTTAAATATATCATCAATTCAAAATCATTAGAATAAATTATTTTCATACTTTTAAAATATTTAATAATTAATTAAATATTAATTCTTTTATATATGATAAAAAATATTTTACTATGTAAAATAAACTTGAAAACATTCATATATACATACATATATACAAGGATTTATATTTATTTTCAAAATATTTTGAATAAAATAATATAGAAAATTTTTAGATAATGATGATTATTAAATTAATGAAATTTGTGGTAATTCTATATTAACAAATCTAATCTAATTATTTATTAAGGGTAATAAAGACTTTAAATACTCTAATTTTTAACGTAAGAGCGAAAAAATACTTTGTAAATAATAAAGTATAAATATTTTTGAATTCTTTACCAACATTTTCAAAAATTATTACAATGATTGATTTTTATTGTCCTAAGAATTTATCTATTTTATGTCATATATATATTTATATTAAAATAGATTTGTTTTAATATTATTAAACAAAATATAATTTAAACATATATATAATAATCTAATATTACTAAAGTAATATAGTATAAATTTAACTATTTAAGTATGATATTATCTTTAAATTTTAACTATTCTTAAGATAATGATAAAATTGTTTATTAAGATTAATAAATGAATATAAAATATGATTATTTAGATATATATATATGTTACTGTGTATTTGCCCCTTATTTAATTACATTTATTGTCTTATAGTTTGTTGTATCATATGATACAAAACTATATGAATATGTATTATAGTGCTCTTGAACTCTACATGAAAAAAATACATTCTATTCTATGTTTGGGAATCGTTGTTATATTTCAGCTACAATTAAATCAACAAAATTAAATATCTCACGGTTAAAACAAAAAGGAAGCATATGTTTAGGAATGAAATCAGAAAAATATTTCATTAACAATATTTTGAATTAATTGTATAGGGAAAAGAAACTAAAATGAAATCATATTTATTGTTATCTACTTTATTAAAAGGAAAGGAGTTTAAATAAATCTACCTATGAAAGTCATTCTGACCCTTTCACTAACTAATTATTATTTTTGGTCTTACCTTATATTTCTCTAACTATATTATTATTAGTTACCTTATATTTCTCTAACTATACAATAATCAATGTTCTTATCAGGTACCTTAAATTTATTACTCGACATAATACACCAAAGATTATATATAATTCCATTATACTAAAATATCATCCAATTAAAAAGTGTCTCATGAGCCCATAGCGTGACTAATGAATTCCAATGCCAAAACTATATTGTTCTTTGGTGTCACCAAGTCCAACTATGCAACATGTCACTCTATTCTTTATATTGTGCTTTGGTGCCACCAAGTCCAACAATGCAAACAGGTCACTCTGTTTTTTTTATCAAACTCTGTTTCTTAAAATAAAAAAGCTCCTTGAATGTTTATGTTGATCTTTTTAAAATATTTATCTACGAACATTATATACAATATAGCTTCTCTTTGAATACACTTAATAATTTCGATATGATTTTATAGGAAGCTTTGCGTACTTTAGTTTAATAATATATCTAAATATAGTCAGCATATTTTGTTAAGAATATATTATAAATACAATTTTCAAAATTTATACTATTAAAAAAAAATATTTTTAAATCTATTATAAAAGATCCATATATAATTTTCATACCATTAACTACTCTAACTGTATAATTATTTATATATTTTAGATAAACCTATTATTAATTTTTTTTTCATCCAATGTTATAGTTGTTATACAGTAACATTCTTATACTTAATAATGGGTCTATAATATTTAGATATCAATTATTAAAATGAGAGCACATAACATTCAACATATTATACCATGTCCTCTTACATTATAATTCAAATATTTACAAAATCAAATCTGATAAAAACACTTTAGCAAATCTTTTGTTAAAACAAAATTATATATTTTATGCTAAATTAAATTTTATAAAATAGATATTATAAAAACTGTAATTTAAGGTAAGTTTAAAAACTATGAAAACACCCCTACAAATATATAAGATAAAATTAGCTAAAATTTTCCAAATAAATTGTAAGTCTCGCCAATTGAACAAACATAACTTTTACAAAACACACACAAAATATAATAAATGAGAGTAGGCATGGGCATTCAGGTCTTTGGATTTTATAAGAGTCGATTTTTTAGATCCGAGTTCTTTAAGTCCTAAATATTTGAACTCAACTAGATATCTGAAAGTTTTTGGTCTGAATTCCGGTGGGTTCATTTCAAGTCTGGGTTGGTTCGCGTCCATAATTCAAATACAGATAAATAAATATATGTAGTTTTTGGGAAAGTAATGGGTCCTGGTCGGTTTATTTCGGACCCGAAAAAGACTCGAACTATCCGAAAACCCGAGAAAATACCCAAAACCCGAAATGCCAAAAAATCAAACAAATACCCGAAAATATTCAAATACTCAAAAAGATCTAAAATTTTACCCAAAATCTGATTTGAGGAACCGAAAATACCCACAAAGTTTAATCCAAATACCCAAAATATATTTTAAGAAATTTGAAATTTTACATGAAACCCAAAACTATTACTAAAAACCAGAACCTAGAACTTAAAAGAATATTGTAATACCAAAAACATATTTGAAATACTCAAATATACCTAATATACACAACATTTCGGGTATCTAAGTTATCCGGTCGGATCTCAGGTAGGATGCGACTTGAACCAAGATTGCAGGTTCAAAAAATACCCAGCATGTTCTTGCTCCTGATCCGAATGAAACCTATATTTTTGGTCGGTTTTTGAATCCAGATAAAATGCTCAAACCTAAGAGAGAGTTGCATTAAAATGAACATAAAAAATCTCAAAAAATCTAATTCATAAATTATATAATTTTAAACAAATTTTCCGCTTTGATATAATAAAATTTTGTAACATAATAATGTATAACAATCTCAAAATACTAAATCATAAAAAGAGTTTTTTTATAATAAAAAAAAAACCCAAGCTTTCTAAGTTATAATAAATTGGTAACTATCTAAGAGATGACCAATTTAAAAAAAATCACACATGAAAAAAATCGTGATTTCTATTTTAATATATAAGATTTTCATAAAACATATGTCAGTTGTGCAGTTTTGAATGTAATAATGTTTATAATATATAATAAATATAAATTAATGTTGGATAGACAAATGTTTTTCTTTTAACAAATTGTAAGAACTCTTGGGCCAAAGTTTATGGTATTGAGAAGTTACATTTGGCCCATTAAGCCTTGCTCTGCAACATTGTGTTCAATTTAGGGCTCCAGAGACGACCACGTCGCCTCTGTCACGAAACCGCCAGTGACGCTATCGTCTTTAACATCCGATAAGCATCAGAAGAAGCAAATCGAAGAGAGGAGAACACAACGAACAATTGAAAAGAAAAACGCAATCCGATGGCGTCTAAGGCTATCCTCTCCACACTCCGCCGTTCCCTAACTAAACCACACGGCGCCGTCTCCCGACGCCACCACTTGTCCACCTCCTCCGCCGCGACGGCGACCGAACCCTACGCAGGCGACGAACACGCGATCGTGATGAAAGGAGTCCGAATCTCGGGTCGTCCTCTCTACCTCGACATGCAGTCGACGACTCCGCTCGATCCCAGAGTCTTCGACGCGATGAACGCCTCGTCCATCTACGACTACGGGAACCCGCACTCGCGCACGCATCTCTACGGCTGGGAGGCGGAGAACGCCGTCGAGGTGGCTCGGATCCAGGTCGCGAAGCTCATCGGCGCTTCGCCCAAGGAGATCGTGTTCTTATCCGGCGCCACGGAGGCGAACAACACGGTGGTGAAGGGCGTGATGCATTTCTACAAGGACAAGAAGAGGCACGTGATCACCACTCAGACTGAGCACAAGTGCGTTCTCGATTCCTGCAGGCATTTGCAGCAGGAAGGGTTCGAGGTGACGTACTTGCCGGTTAGAACCGACGGTTTGGTTGATTTAGAGATGTTGAGAGAGGCGATTAGACCGGATACCGGTTTAGTTTCGGTTATGGCTGTGAACAATGAGATTGGCGTGGTGCAACCTATGGAGGAGATTGGTAGGATTTGTAAGGAGCATAAGGTTCCGTTTCATACCGATGCTGCTCAAGCTATAGGGAAGATACCTGTTGATGTTGAGAAGTGGAATGTTAGTTTCATGTCGATGAGTGGGCACAAGATCTATGGACCGAAAGGTATTGGTGCGATGTATGTTAGGAGGAGGCCGAGGGTGAGACTCGAGCCGTTGATGAACGGTGGAGGTCAGGAGAGGGGGCTTAGGAGCGGGACGTTGGCTACGCAGCAAGTTGTTGGGTTTGGGGTTGCTTGTGAGTTGGCGATGAAGGAGATGGAGTACGATGAGAAGTGGATCAAGAGGTTGCAGGAGAGGTTGCTGAACGGGGTTAGAGAGAAGCTTGATGGGGTTGTGGTGAATGGTTCGTTGGAGAGCCGTTACGCGGGGAATCTGAATCTGTCGTTTGCTTATGTTGAAGGAGAGAGTCTTTTGATGGGTTTGAAGGAAGTTGCGGTGTCTAGTGGAAGTGCTTGCACGAGTGCGAGTTTGGAGCCGTCTTATGTGCTGAGAGCGTTGGGTGTGGATGAGGACATGGCTCACACTTCGATTAGGTTTGGGATTGGTAGGTTTACCACGGAGGAAGAGATTGATAAAGCGGTGGAGCTTACGGTTAAGCAAGTTGAGAAGTTGAGGGAGATGAGTCCGCTTTATGAGATGGTTAAAGAAGGTATTGATATCAAGAACATACAGTGGTCTCAGCACTGATTCAGCTCAAACCAGTGCGGTACAAGAGGGAAGCTCGGGTCTCCCGTTACGTCTGCTCTTGAGTTGTTACTATGTTATGTTGGTAAGTTATCTTTTTTTTTTGCTTTCTGGTTAGATTCCATGTGAGAGTGTCTTGTATGGTTTTGTAATAAGCAGGGCAGGAACAAAACTTTGAGTTTCTATGTTGGACTTGCAGATTAAGAAAGGCGAAAACTTAATGTAACGGTCCATTTATTAATATCTTATTCGTGCTTAGTATATCTATACTATTATTTATGAAGTGATTTGGCTTATGTATCAGCTTCTCCATGATTTTAGCTAATTTTGATGATTTGTCATTATTTATTGTTTCTTTGTCATATTTTCCATAATTTTAGCTAATATCCTTATTTGATATGTTTTTAATAATTTTAATTTTGTTTATTTATCATATTCTCCATAATTTAGGTTATTTATATATTTATCGTAAGCTTAATAATTTTAATTGGTAATTTTATTTATTTGACATATTTTAAAATAATTTCAGTTTTGATTAAGTGTCATGTTATCCATGATTTTAGGTTATTTTATTTATTTTCATATATTTTATTATTGTTAAAATCTTATTTGTTATATTCTACGATTTAGATTGAATCATTATATTTAATAAATAACTTTTGAATTGTTTTTAAACATTTTAGTGATAACTTAATAAATATTTTCATTATATTCAAAGATAATTATTTATAACGAGCATTATTAAATTTTAACAACAATTTTATATATTTTTTCATCTTATTTTTACTTTAGTAATATTAAATTGTTTAATGTTATTTAATTATTATTTATAAAAATAAACTTTCTTCTCTTTTATGTTACCATACTATTATTTATGAAGTGATTTGGCTTATGTGTCAGCTTCTTCATGATTTTAGCTAATTTTGATGATTTTTCATTATTTATTGTTTCTTTGTCATATTTTCCCTAATTTTAGCTAATTTTCTTATTTGATATGTTTTTAATAATTTTAATTTTGTTTATTTATCATATTCTCCATAATTTAGATTATTTATATATTTATCGTAACTTTAATAATTTTAATTGGTAATTTTATTTATTTGACATATTTTAAAATAATTTGAGTTTTGATTAAGTGTCATGTTATCCATGATTTTAGGTTATTTTATTTATTTTCATATATTTTATTATTGTTAAAATCTTATTTGTTATATTCTACGATTTAGATTGAATCATTATATTTAATAAATAACTTTTGAATTATTTTTTAAACATTTTTAGTGATAACTTAATAAATATTTTCATTATATTCAGAGATAATCATATTTATAACGAGCATTATTAAATTTTAACAAAATTTTATATATTTTAATCTTATTTTTACTTTAGTAATATTAAATCGTTTAATATTTTTAATTATTATTTATAAAATAAACTTTCTTCTCTTTTATGTTACCGAATCATCTTCCCAATAAATAAAATACTGAGCCCAAATGATACAATTTTTGCTATTGTAATTTAAAAAATCTAGCTTTTTAGATATCTATAATTTATTAATATTATTTTAGAAAATTTTAAATAAATAAAAATATGTTTTTGATTATTATAGATTTTGTATGTGTCATTATAAAATCTCATGACCAGGAAAATTTAAATAAAATGCAATTAAGACTTTGATGAAGAGGGTTTAATTTCATAGGTTTTCCTGATAATCGGTAATTATGGTTTTTATTTGTACATTTATGTTTATGGTATTTTAAAATATTAATACAGTTTTATTAGGCTATTATGACGATGATATTTCTTACATGTTTGGTTTGATGATAGAATAGATAAAGGTTTTGTCAAAAAATTATCCATGTTGCCTTATAATAAAAAGGTAGATTATATCTTCTAATTCATTAATATTTGAAACTTATTAATAATTTAGATTGAGAATAAAAAATTATATTAAAAATTAAATTAGTTGGATATATATTATTCCGCACAAGTGCGGGCCATCATCTAGTACTTTGTACTACTCAAATCAAAGCCAGACTCTGCTGCACCTGTTCCACTCTCTAGGCTTACTGATAGATTCTTAGATGGAACAAGCAGCGTGTTTCTAGAGGAGCTACAAAGAGCTCGGGAAGCTGATCCCAACATTGTTGATGAGTCGTGGGATAACTTCTTTAGTAATTTCGAGGGTCAAGCTGCCACAACGCCTGGAATCTCTAGGCACACCATTCAAGAAAGCATGCGTTTGTTGTTGCTTGTTGGAGCTTACCAGGTTAAAGGTCACATGAAGGCTAAGCTTGACCCTTTGGGTTTAGAGGAAAGAGAGATTCCGAAGGATCTCACACCTGGTCTCTAAGGAGCAAACTGATCTTGTTCACAACGCTCTTCAACGTGAGCCCATCACCCTTTTCCTCCCTTAGAAGTTCCACTGTAACAGAAATAACAGTTGAGAGGCTGAATAAATAAGAGACAAAACAAAAGATTCACATCCCCGTTGTTACAGAGTTTCATTTCAGTTTGGTTTGAATGCGAGTGTAGATCGGTTTTGGATGAAAATGATACAAAATATATATAAATATGTAGTTTAGTTCATACATCTGGTTTGAATAAATGATAAATCCATGTAAACTCTCAATATTATCATAAATTCTTAAGATGACCCAAGGAAAGTGTTTGATAAATCATTCTTTTTTGGGTTAAAAGTTATAATACTCACGAACAAGATATATGTGGCTGGCTATACACAAAAACACATCTGTCAAGTTACTCAAAAGAGATCTTCAAGAATCATAATCTCTCCAATATTTAAATTTCAAATACATTATTATACATCTCTTTTAAGTGAAAGACAGCAGAGTATGAAACATTCAATGGTTAGAGTGAATATTAGAAAAGAAAATCTAAATTATAATTAATATAGTCTTGAAAAGAGTCGAATAATCTTAATTACCATATCGAATCACCTCTTTTAAACTTCATAATATATTGAAAAAATTGGATTTAGCCGCTTAAAACGAATATGTGATAGCCTTTAAATTAAAACGCTACTATCTTTGATACTTTTTGACAAGTGGAATATAAAATCCTTTTTGACCTAAAAAAAAAAGAAGAGAGAGAGAGAGAGACTAGACTACTCTGCGACCGAGTATCTTCTTGTTCAGATAGAGAGAGAGAGAGAGGAGAAAGAGAAGAAGCAGAAGAGACTAGAGTCGTGACTCTGATCCTAGATCGGTTCGATTAGTTACAGCTATGGCGACTTCTTCTAGCTCGGAGCGAGTCCCGAGAACAACGGCTACTACCAGATTAGCGATTACGCCTGGCTCTAGGGTTTTGAAAAGCCCTCTCAGTGAAGAAATCATGTGGAAGCGTCTCAAGGAAGCTGGATTCGATGAACAATCCATCAAAAAGAGGGATAAAGCCGCCTTAATCGCTTACATCGCCAAGCTTGAATCCGAGGTTCGCTTTTTTTTTTTTTTCGATTCTTCGTGAAATTCTTCTTTCTCCGATGAATCTCCTGTAGAATTACACAAAGTTTAAGGCTTTAAGTAGTGTTTTGGCTAGAACTATGGAGACTGTTAGAATCACTGGGATGAGTTTGTGCCCTAAAAGTTCAGTTCGGAGTTCATATGAATTTGATTTTCCCGGTGGATTATGGAGTAACTACTCGACCCTTCAGTCATAGTGTGTACCGTTTTGTTGGTCGTGGGTCAATGTTGAACATTTATTATATGGAATTGGTTTACTGGAGTTATTGCTTTACTTTCGGAAGTCTTAAAGTTCTCGATTTTTGTTTCTCTTTTGAGCTTTGATTTGCCCTGTTGTGTCATGTGTGTTTCTTTATCAAAATCTATGTTGATTGTGATTTGGATGTTAGGTGTATGATTATCAGCACAACATGGGTCTTCTAATCATGGAGAAAGACGAGTTGTCCTCCAAGTACGAGGAGGTTAAATCCTCTGTGGATGAAGCCGACTTAGCACATAGGAGAGATCTGTCTGCGTATGTCTCCGCCTTGGCTGAGGCCAAGAAACGAGAAGAGAGTTTGAAGAAGGATGTTGGGGTTGCTAAAGAGTGCATCTCGAGTGTAAAGTCCTTAACTCTCGAGCGCGAGCAAAACTAGTTTTTTTTAAATCTTGATTTTGTTTTCTTCTTTTTGTCCTCAGCTGGAGAAGACTGTGCATGAGATTCGTGCAGAATGTGCTGAGACGAAAGTTTCTGCAGAGAGTAAAATGTCTGAAGGTCATAGTATGATCGAGGAGGCACTCAAGAAATTTGCAGATGCTGAAGCCAAAATGCGCGCAGCTGAGGCGTTACAAGCAGAAGCGAACCGGTATCACCGGATTGCAGAGAGAAAATTGAAGGAAGTTGAGAGCCGTGAAGATGATCTTGCTCGCCGTCTTGCATCTTTCAAGTCTGAGTAAGTCTTCCGTCTCTGGACTATAAGACATTTGTGGTATTAAGCACTTGTGGTTGTTCATTCGTTCTGTGGTTTAGGTCTGAAACAAGAGAGAGCGAGATCGTTACCGAGCGACAGACTTTGAGTGAGAGGCGAAAGAGCCTGCAGCAAGAGCATGAAAGATTATTGGATGCACAAGCTTCGTTAAACCAGCGAGAAGATCACATTTTTAGCAGATCCCAAGAACTAGCCGACCTTCAAAAGGGGTTAGAGTCTGCAAAGAGCACATTTGAGGAGGAACGTAGAGCCTTTGAGGATAGAAAATCCAATTTGGAGATCGAATTAGCTTCGCTTGCTAAAAGAGAAGAGGTTTGTGTACACATAAGTATCTGTTGTTTCTGCTTTTTGTTTAACACGGCAACCAAAAAACTTATAGCATACATAATGGTATTGAATCATGATTTATGTCCTTGCAATAACAGGCGGTCTCTGAAAGGGAATCTTCACTACTCAAGAAAGAGCAAGAGCTGACTATTGCTGAAGATAAAATTGCCACCAAGGAATCTGTGAGCTTCTTGTTCTGTCAAACAAACCTTAGTTTTCATTCATATTTTGAGTTTACAAGAGTTAAAATGCTTCTAAACTATCAATACAGGATCTGATTCAGAAGGTCTTAGCGAACCAAGAGGTTATCCTGAGGAAAAGAAAATCCGATGTGGAAGCTGAGTTGGAAAGCAAGTGCAAATCGGTGGAAGATGAAATCGAGAGCAAGAGACGAGCCTGGGAACTAAGAGAGGTTGATATCAGGCAGAGGGAAGACCTAGTTGGTGAAAAGGAACATGACTTGGAAGTGCAATCAAGGGCATTGGCGGAGAAAGAAAAGGACATAACAGAGAGGTCTTATAATCTCGACGAGAAAGAGAAGCATTTGAATACTCTAGAGGAGGATAACAACCGTAAGACGACTCTGCTCGAGAATGAGAAGGAAAGGCTTAGAAAATTAGACTTAGATCTGCAGCAGTCTTTGATATCACTAGAAGAGAAGAGAAAACGCGTTGACTCTGCAACAAAAAAACTTGAAGCATTGAAGAGTGAGACAAGCGAATTATCCATTCTGGAGTTGAATCTCAAGGAGGAGTTGGATGATTTGAGGGGTCAAAAGCATGAACTGTTGGTTGAAGCAGATAGATTAAAGGTAGAGAAAGCTAAATTTGAAGCTGAGTGGGAACATATTGATGTGAAAAGGGAAGAGTTGAGAAAAGAAGCGGAGTACATAACTCGTCAAAGGGAAGCTTTCTCAATGTATCTCAAGGACGAGCGTGATAACATCAGGGAGGAAAGAGATGCGTTGAGGAACCAGCACAAAAACGATGTGGAGGCGCTAAACCGAGAGCGTGAAGAGTTCATGAATAAAATGGTGGAGGAGCATTCAGAGTGGCTTAGCAAGATACAGCGTGAACGTGCTGACTTCTTGTTGGGTATTGAGACGCAGAAACGAGAGCTGGAGTATTGCATTGAAAACAAACGAGAAGAATTGGAGAATGCTTCGAGGGAAAGAGAAAAGGCTTTTGAACAAGAGAAGAAGTTGGAAGAGGAGCGTATACAGTCTCTCAAGGAATCAGCAAAGAAAGAATTAGAACATGTACAAGTGGAGCTAAAGAGGTTGGATGCCGAGAGGCTGGAGATGAAACTGGATCGTGAAAGGAGGGAGAGAGAGTGGGCTGAGTTGAAGGATTCGGTTGAAGAGCTAAAGGTTCAAAGAGAAAAACTAGAGAAGCAAAGGCATATGCTTCGATCTGAAAGAGAAGAAATCCGACATGAGATTGAAGAACTGAAGAAGTTAGAGAATCTGAAAGTTGCGTTAGATGATATGTCCATGGCTAAAATGCAGCTGTCCAATTTAGAGCGTAGCTGGGAGAAGGTTTCTGCTCTGAAACAGAAGGTGGAGTTGCAAAATGGAGTCAGCACTGTGAGTAATAGCGAAGATGGCTATAACCCTTCTATGGAAAGACAAAACAATGGTTCAAGCCCTTCATCCGCCGCTCCACTTTCATGGATCAAACGATACACTAATCGAATATTCAAGACTTCTCCAGAGTCTCCAGAGAAATCACCTCCAGTGCATCATCATGAAGAAGAAAGAGGATTGTCTTCAGAAAAGTTGAAGCTGGAGTCATCTAAAAGAGAAGAAAAGGCCTACACCGAGGGGTTGTCTATTGCAGTTAAAAGACTTGAAGCCGGAAGGAAACGAAGAGATAATGAATCTACTGGACCAAGCAGTAACAAAAAGAGGAAACATGATGTTACCCAAAAATCTCCTGATGCTGATCCCGAGAGGTAGAATCGGATTTGCTCAACAACAATTTTTATTCATTTTTTTTTCCTTATTATTAAAGCTTTAACCAGTGTTCTCAGTGTAATCTCAAGCCCTCAAAATGTTCCCGAGGACAAACATGAACTTCCATCAAGCCAAACTGAGACACCAAGTGGAATGGTAGTCATTAGTGAAACCGTGAAGATCACAAAAGTAACGTGTGAGACAGAGGTAATCAACAAAGTGACAAACGTTGATTGCTCAGAGAATTCTTCTGAAGCAGCAACAAAGGTGGTAGATGAGAAGAAACAAGGTAGTGATTGCAATCAGGTACGTTTCACACAACACCCTTCTCAAAAGCAAAATGTTTCTCATTACTTTTTCAGCAAATTTCATATAACGAACTCTTGTCTTTCGCTGTAGGCTGGGACAAACATTTCTGAAACAGTGACTAGGAAAGAAGCTGAATCTGATAACAGAGAGGAGAAGGATTCTGAGGATGGTGGCATTGTAACATAAGTCAGGTTGATGAATAATGGATAACCGGTTTAGGATGAAAAAAAAAAAGCTGCAGCAGGAGATATATGCATATAAGGTACGTCTCAGTTTTCACCAAACAAGCCCAACGCTTGAGAGAAAGTTCATCAAATTCACTAACAAGAGTTCTTGTTTCTTGTTTGTTGATGCAGGAACTCTATGGATCCTTTTGGGTTTATTTTTAGAAAAGATTTGAGTATGTAAATGGATTTGATTGGTTTTTTAAAACTCTTGAGATTTCAAGTGACTAGAGTGTTGGTATGTAAAGTAGGTAGGAAGAAGAGTATGATTTGTTGGTTTCTCGTGTGCTTCATTGTGTGACTGAGAATATCATTTGTTGTGGTTTCAAGACTGTTGAAATCAGTTTCGGGTTTTATTGTTTGGTCTTTCTGTTGATGATTTCGCCATTTCCAGCTACGAAGTGGCCCGGCCCGGCCCAGATGATAGAGTTGCTTTCTATTGCAGCCCGGAACTTCATGGGCATCGCCCGGCCCAGATTATAGGGTTGCTTTTTCGTAGCCCTTAATTTCATGGGGTTAGCCAACAAATAATTGTTATTAGCTTTAATTAAAAGGCAAATTGGAGAAGCATATTTTGTAAAAAGGTTTTACCTTTGGGTTTTGTAAGTAATACTTCCGAACAGTTCAATTGAGCTTATCACCCAAGCAGAGAAGATATTATTTGTGTAGGTGCAAAAGATGTTCAAATTTCATGCTTCTAAGGATTCAAGAACTTTGATTCTTGAAATAATAATAGGTTTACTCTTTTTTAACTTAAACATCACTTGCGTTAAGAATCTTGTTAGACTATGTAGTGCAAAAACAAACTAGATCTTCCTTATTGCTTTTTTTTTTGGATTGTTACGTCAATAAAATGCATGAACATGATTTGCCTATGGGAAGTGCTAACATCAGAAAGATATGGTGGGGAATTGGAAACAAATTGCGTGTGAAATGGGTGGAAAAATCGGCACTGATTTGTGGGGTTTTAAGCTTAATGAGTGACAGCTTAACTATACTTTTCAACTTGACGTCTATCTATTTTTAATTATATATACTAATCACTATTTAGCTAACCCAAAAATATAATTTAAACCCCACTGTTTTTGTCTTTGGGCCGACACGTTCCCTCCTATCCTGGTTCAAATCCCTAATGTCTGAAATCAATCCAAATAATCCAGTTGTGTTTCATGATATTTCTGAAATTTATTTGGAGTATACTTTTTAAGTGCTATATTCTTAAGTAAGATCTTATTTACTCATTAAGCTTCTAGCGACAAGAGGAGACGTAGAACTCATGCAAAAGGATGTCATGAATATCTCATGATTACGGTATAGTAACATATTTTATGTAGTACTATATAATGAGTTATTTTATTCTAGTGTAACAAAAGAAAGATCACAGAAGTAGAACACACTTTTTAAAATCTTTAGAATAATGATAACTTTATCCAATCACGATACATATTTTATTCACAAAAGCATATAATAAACACAGTGAATAAGTCCTCAATAATTTGAGGACTTTACATTTTTCAAAGTGCTTTGACTTTTAACCCTTTAACCATCAACAAGTCAAGTCAACCTTTTTTGTTTCCTCTAGAAGCCTCATTTAAACTTGAAAATGGGTTTTGTGGTTTGCTTCTCGATAAATGGAGTTTACGGAGGAAGTTTTAGTTTCCAACTAGATTTTATTTTCACCAAAACAATGTCACACAAGTTTTTTTTTTTTTTTGTAACTTAAGTAACACAATATTTTATCTGAACAAATTTAACATTCATTCAAAAAAAACTTGAAATTAAACCAATTAAAATTTACAACTCCAACGATTATTTGTTTTCGAGTTGCATATTGTTTGTAGGCTAATCACGATGTTAAGTAAGAATATTTAATAATAAACTATACACCCAAATTGACCATTATTTATTTGATTTAAAAAACTAAGTAGGGGTTATTGGTTCTAGTATTTTAATGGATTTACAATTTTTTTTAGATTTAGAAATCTTTGATAAATCCATGATTTTTAAATCAAACAAAATGGATTTAAGAACAATTTATATGGATTTCAAAATCAAAACATGTGAATTGTTATAAATCAATCAAATAGATTTATCATTACGAAGGAAAATGCTTGGATCTGGAGATATTGTTCAGAACAAGTTTTATTTAGTTAGTGTTGGAAAGTGACAAGATGACACTTACGTAGAAGAGAGCAAATGCTCAAAACTTTGAAATAGAAAAAGTAAAACAGACAATTCAATCAAAAGTTGTAAAATTATACAGGAAAAATCAATTACTATTACATAATGTCTGATAAGTAAACGCATAAGTTAATCATACAAAAATGCTAATATGAGAAGAATGATCTAAGCCCTAACAACCAATTAAAAGAGAAGGAAAAATAATAACATGTCTGGGGATTGAAAAAATATTTTTGACCAATTGCTAGTGACTTTATGTTTAAACCAAAGAATGTGAAGATTTAGGACGGTACCCAGAAAAAAAGAAAATGATGTACAAGATACGAGATATTGACCAAACATACAAGATATGAAAACTTGTCGAAATGCAAAAAAAAAGAAACTAAAAAAAAAACAATATTACAAATCCAAGTCAAAATAACAAGGTAGAGCTCAATATTTGCTCCATTGTATTTTTACACTAAAAACATTTATAAATCCACTCAAATCCAATTTTAAATCAAATCTTTAAATAAATCTATATTATTGAATAACACTTGATTTTAAAATCTATTTTAAAATCAAAGAACCAATAACAGTAGATTTGAATATGAATTTAAAAATCATAGAACCAATAACAGTAGATTTGGTTTGGATTTTCAAATCCACTAAAATACATAAACCAATAGCACCTCCTAAGAGAAAGAGAATAAAAATCTTAACCATATACGTTTATACAAGAAGGTCCATAAATTGTGACGCCACTTTAGAAGAGGTAGCTAGTGGTGTTTCTTAATCTTGGAAAACTAGTGCAATCAATAATTACTATCAACTATCGAGTTATAATTGTTAGACTTATAACATCCCCCTATCAAATCTTTTATTAAAATTTCATTTTGAGTCCAAGGGACAGGCGTCGTTTGGTTAAATTTTAATACTGCCTGATTATTAAGTGGCTGCATTGTTAAATGAATTAAACAAAACCATCTATCAAGTCACTATAAATTCTCACCCCGAGTTTGAAAATTTGTCATCTTCGAATCCCTTTTATATCACAGAAAATATTTTCTGTTAGGAGATCGATAGATTATATCATACATTAACCAGGAAACTATTAATATCCATACAAGTGTTAGTGGTAAAAAAATCCAAGGGTTGGCAAAATTTTGTTCACCAACCATAACGGAATTCACTCACAAAATTCATCATATCTACCTTTCATTTCATCTCTTTTGGTACATATCACTAACTCCTGTCCTTTTCAGAAAGATAATACATATTAATTAGCAAGTGATTCATCATCCACCCAATGTGATCCTATGATTGGTAATATTTTCTGGACAATATAATTGACCTATTTGAAAAAAAAATTCTTGAATATTTTGATAATACTATGGATAACTTGGATTTGTATTTATCCAGAAACATTTAGTTCAGCTAACGAATAATAAAGACGTTAAGTATTCGAATACAATACTACTCTTTTGTAATCTTTATTAAAAATGTATGCGAGGAGACTTTTTTCTCTTAAATTAATACAACAGACGTAGGATGGTCTATATATCCATTAAATAAGACTTCAATTAAATGGTAGTATATTAATTATCGAGTGTTCTCATATTAATATATTGATCAGTGAGATATTTCTCGATATGATATTGTGTATACAAAATGAATTATAATTTTACTTAGTTGTATCACACATTCCTATCACCAAACATTCGAAGTATCTTTCTGCATTTCTACGACATATAATACAATCCTTAGTAAGATACTACAAAACCAACTACTAAACAATATGGTCTATATATATAGTCATGTATACGTACTACATACAAGTCTTTTTTTATCTTTTTTTTGTAACACGTACCACATACAAGTCTAATCCAATCACTCATTGGCTCAAATTTTTGAAGAAAATTGAATTGTTTTATTATTTTTGAAGACCAAGTCTATCACATGTAATGAAAGTACAAATAACCGGTCTTTCTTTCTTTCTTTTACGTAAGCTGCCATGCAAGTGGGGCTTCAAGCTTTCGTAATATCTTACGTAATAACTATATATACACTTCCGACTGATATGCATATTAAATAATCCCTATGTCTTTCTATTATAGAAGAATTTGAAGTATTTTCAATCTTGCATACCATTTACTATTTATATTATACTGTGTTAGTTAACCACACAATCCTAAACTGAAAAAAAGCCTAAAGTGCGTATCAGATATGATCAAAAACTAAATGATATAGTCATCTACTTGCTAGAACATGAATCATGATGCAGCCTATAGCGTGTAATATCTTACAATAAATCATATATAGACGTATACAGTAAACATAGAATGGCGGATATTAAGAAGATAATTGACAGCAAATAAAAAATTAGTATAACATAACGATTACTTTTCAACATTAGGCTCTAGCCTATATAGTGTACATTTCCGAGTCTAATATGTATAGCATATATATGTTTATTTTATAAAAAGTCAAAAGTAAATATAAACTTAGAATTAGATGCAGCTCATGCAATATTACAAAATATTTTTTATATGTACATCTTGTTTTTCAACTTAAAATTTGTTCACGTTAATTAAATTGAATTTTGTTTTAAATGATCATCCATAATGGAATTGAGAAACATGTTTAACATCATAATTAAATTCAGAGGACGAGAAAAAGAGTCAAAAGGGTAGCGGGCGGCTAAGAAAACAATATCAGTTTATGGGGGTTATGATTAAAAACATTCCCTCAAAACATTATAAGAATCATCTTACCTTTTCCATGTTCCACACAAAGAGACAAGGCATTGGATTATTCAGCGAACTGTTTGGCATGTAGATGATTGCTTAATGTTTGTGGCTCCTTGGAATCAAGTAGGGACACTGAAAATCCCTGAAATCTCCACTGTACCAGCGTGGGTGACTTTAAAGAATATCCCAACGAGCTGCTATTCGAGGCTTGGATTTTCTCACATTGCCTCTGGACTAGGCGAGCCCATGCTCACTCACAAGCCAAGGCTAGATCCTTTCAACATAGGAGAGGCAAAGATTTTGGTGGAAATAGAGCTTGATAAGAATTTCCCCAAACAAATTGCATTGGATGATAAACTTGGCAACATCTTTTTAGTTGATGTGATTTACTCTTGGATTCCATCAACTTGTGAAAGATGTGGAAGTCTAGGTCACAAAGCAAAAAGATGTCTTCTTAAAGAAGATAAAAAGGATTCAATTAATGAAAGAAGCTCGGATCAAGAAGATGTGGAGATTCCGGTGGTTGCTATTGACTCTTTGATGGAGATCAATGTTCCTCAACAAAAGGTATCAGATAGTAGCAAGTTTGACGACACGATTGTGTTGCCTCAAGAAGTACAACACTCATCCAGTGTGCATGTGCCTCATCAGTCTCCTTCCCAATTGGAAAGGACCGAAACTTCCTCTTTGTCTCTTCAGGTATCTCCTTCTCCTTTCAAGGAGAGCTCCACTGTTTTAGCTCCATCATCTCTTGATGCCAAGTCTACCCCATGCCCCAAACTAGCAGGTTCCTCACCTGCTCGCACTACTCCCCATGTTATGGAAGATGTTCCATCAAATATTATCATGAATGAGGGTATTGTACTCTCAGGAAATGATCCTTCAAACATGACCCCTTTCAAATCTGAGTCTATCCAACAGGATGTTAATATGGAGAATGATTTCCATATTAATGAGGAAATGGATGACTATGGAAGTGTTTCAAGAGGGGGTAGGATAATCAAGCCTGCACAAAAATACCAAGGAAATGAATGGTTTACGGTTCGTGGAAAAGGTAAGCGAGGCCGAAGAGGCCGAGGATCCTGATCATGCGTACAAAAACCTTCTGAGTTGGAAAAACTAAAGAGTTGTAAAAGTTTCTTAGATTCTTATAACTCTTTCTTTGCTTACATTATGTACCATCTTTTCCAAACTATGTGATCTAAAAATCACATCTTGTACCTCTTTTAAATTGAAAGCCTTTTACAAACAAAAACATTATAAGAAAATAAATATTTTCTTTTAGAATTAGTAATGAATATTGATCTCTAGATTCTGATATAGGAGCAAAGACAAAGGAGAAAAACATTAGTCTCCCCCTTCTCTGCCACCTCTAAATTCTATTAATATCTTCTCACAGTATATATCATGAATATTTCAACTTCATAAAGTCACTTTTTGATTCATTGTTATTTTAATCCCTTACTTTTTGACATCTTCAATCACATGAAGGACAATCTCCTCCAGGCTCCAGCTATTATATACTCTCTCTCCTTTTTATTTTCTACATTCACATATACTTTTCTCCATTACACACACTTCAATGTATGTATATATAACCTCACACACACCATCATCCTTTCTTCATCATCAACATAATTGAGAAAGAGAGATAGAAATACAATAAGAATAAGATCAAGAGTCAAGTATCAATAAGATGGGAAGGGCACCGTGTTGTGACAAAGCCAACGTGAAGAAAGGGCCTTGGTCTCCTGAGGAAGATGCCAAGCTCAAAGATTACATCGAGAATAGTGGTACAGGAGGCAACTGGATCGCTTTGCCTCAGAAGATTGGTATATACCCCTAAATCTATTTTTGATTTTATATAATTTGAGACGGTTTGTATAGTCTTAAAGTAACTTTTGATTCAAATATTAACAGTAAGATTTTAAATAATTTTAGACAACAACACAATATTTTCTGTATATATATGTGATTATTGATATATAAATGTCTGTGCATATACATGGTTTAGGTCTAAGGAGATGTGGGAAGAGTTGTAGGCTAAGGTGGCTCAACTATTTGAGACCAAATATCAAACATGGTGGCTTCTCTGAGGAAGAAGACAGCATCATTTGTAACCTCTATGTTACTATTGGTAGCAGGTACTATATACTTATATTGTATATCATATGGGTGAATATTATCAAATTATGACTCTGGTCTTGAATATATGTTCAATGAATTTTTTTAAGGTGGTCTATAATTGCTGCACAACTGCCGGGAAGAACGGACAACGATATCAAGAACTATTGGAACACGAGGCTGAAGAAGAAGCTTCTAAACAAACAAAGGAAAGAGTTCCAAGAAGCTCGGATGAAGCAAGAGATGGTGATGATTAAGAGGCAACAACAAGAAGGACAAGACCATTTCAATGGTAGTACGGATCTTTATCTGAAGAACATGTTTGGATCATCACCATGGCCATTATTACAACAGCTTCATCATCATCAAGTACCTCTTGCGATGATAGAACCAACAAGCTGTAACTACTACCAAACGTCACCGTCTTGTGACCTAGAACAAAAGCCATTGACCACTCTCAACAACTTGGTCAAGATTGAAGAAGAACCGGAGAGAACAAACCCTGAACATCATCAGCATCAGGATTCTATCACAAACCCTTTTGATGTCTCCTTCTCCCAGCTTTTGTTAGATCCTTATTACTACTTAGGATCAGGAGAAGGAGGAGGAGGAGAAGGAGAAGGGGATTTTGCTATCATGAGCAGCAGCACAAATTCTCCATTACCAAACACAAGTGGTGATCAAAATGAACATCAGCAGCAAGAGATTCTTCAATGGTTTGGGAGTAGTAATCTTCAGACAGAGGCAAGCAGCGATATGTTCTTAAACAACAACAAACCGAATCTTGAGACCAACGAGGACACAAAATTCTACTCAACATTAGCCGGCGCTGGAGCGGCTTTAGCAGGAGCCGGAGGAACGACGAGTACATCGGCAGATCAAAGCACAATAAGTTGGGAGGACATAACCTCTCTTGTTAATTCCGAAGATGCAAGTTACTTCATTGGGCCAAATTAATTATGTGTATTTTTATTTAAAAACTTACTTATTTTATATATAAAGAGGGGTTTTCATTTTTGTATAAATATGTGTCTCTAGGGGGTTGGCCGATAAATTATATGGATCAAGATTAATTTTTGTATAATTGTATGGCAGAGATTTGTTTACTTTAGTTTCAACTTAGCTTTGTTCACGAACATTATTTATACATGATCTTTTGGGTTTTTCTTTATGGTTAATGATTTTATAGTTTTGAAAGAGATTCTACCTTTTAGCTTCTTCTTCTTTCCCTAATTATTTAGGTGTTTAGATATTTTATAATCTTGGCAAATAACACTACCTCTGACACATAAAAAGAAGAAAACAGGGCCAAACCTCTATGAATCTGAGAGCCTAAAAGAGGACTGTCTTTTAGACGCACCAACATCGATCACCAATTACTCATTATAGGACTACATAGTTCTTCAATATCTTAATAAAATTAATTCATATATTAATGTACGTTAATACTATTAAGTATCTTTACAACATATATAGTTATTTTATATACTGAACGGTGTTATTGTTAGGTGCCTATAGTGATGGATAATCCAGTGATGATTTTTTTTTTTGATAACCGTAGGGTCCGGCGACCGAGGTCAACCGACTAATCCCACGAAATCCACGGAACTTCACGTATTCTTGCGATTTAACGCTAGTCCGGGTGACCACTGCAAGTTGAACCCACGCAGCGCTATCTCTTTCGCGCTTACCACTGGACCACCTTGAAGTGGTTACCAGTGATGATTTTCTGCCATATTTTCTATTCAACTCCACAAGAGCCTGTATATTTATATATAATATACGTAAATGTATATGCATGAATTTTATGCCATTTATAACAGTGAATACAATGTGTCCAGTCAAATTTTGCCAAATTAAGTTATCTATAACCAACCAGTTTTTGTTTGTTCTAAATATAAGTTACGTCACGAATGACTTTGGATGCTTTCAACACTTAAATAATTTTACTGAGATAAATCTAAAATATTATTAAGGAGCTACGAATCATACAAATTTACATCAAAGAAAGAAAGAAAGCGACATTTCTGTTTGAAAAGAAGAAAATCGACATTGTATAACTCATTTCTAAAAAAAGTTCACCATTAGGTTTTTTTATCATTTGGCTAATTACAGCTATCATGACTATGATCTGGTCAGAAATTAAGTAACCTATGTTATTCAGTAATTTGTGTAATTTTTTGTGGTAATACACATATAAATGCGTGGGTATTCATACAAATAGTTTGTAGCGTACATGCATGGTTGGATCTATATGGCTTTGTCTGATCAGAGATACTTCGACAAACACTCGAATACAACAAAAGTGTGTGTATGCGCAACTATATATGTTAGCTGTCATTTATTTTTTTGTTCATAATTAGTATTTTAATTGTCGAATAAATTAATATAAAATATTATTTTCCCTAGTATAAAAGCATCTCCAATGTACATTTTTATATTTTCTTCTAAAATAGAAATCTCTATTATAGAAGTAAATTTGCTCCAATATATGACTATAATAGAATTTCTCTATTTTACAGGAAAATATAGAAAAATTCTCTTTTTACTTCTATATTTAGATATCGAAATAGCAATTCTCTATAGTTTCCCTTATAGATAGATAAATTCTATTACAGAAGTATACTTTGTAGCAAATCTACCTATATAGTAGATTTATTTATTTTAGAGGAAAATATTGAAATAAAAATATAGGTAGGTTGGAGATGGTCTAATGCGACTTGTGCTACTCGAATCTCTCCATTTTGTATTGAAAATGTACCTGGAAACAACCACTAATGTCTTTGCTTAAAAATAAAAAACATTAATGTGTTAAACAAAAATCAGAAGTACATATGTATGAAATGGTTCTTCTTTTACTTTTATAGACTGTTAATAAATGAATGAATAAATAAATAGATAAATAAACAAATACCTAACAAAATGAAGAAGAGTTGTCTTACCAATTCAATGAAAGTGTAGAACGTACAGCTTGGAAACCCTCTAGTCAGTTTGGTTTCGAAGATGCAGATTCAAATGATGTCACTCAAAATTCTCTCTCTGTCTGAGTTCGGCACATATCTTTGCCCATTCAAACCTTTAAAAAAATCATTTTCATCCGGAGTGAACAAAATAATATCATTATCTTTATTTACCAAATTGAAATAAGAATATAGAGGACATCTTAAATATTATTATGCTGACGATCATTTTTTTAAATTAATGTTAAATTTATTCAAAAAAAATATTTTTACAATGAATACAACATAAGTTGAAAGTTTTTTTATGAGAACTGAAAGAAAAAACTCTTTATTTAACTGAAAACTATGTTTCCATGGTTTTTAGTATATTTGCAAACGCTCATGAGACGCAAGCTGGATATACAGTTGATCATTTATGTGTTTTTAGAAGAAAAAATATTATTGCTGTTTTATTTGATCAATTTCAGTTATATACTTATATATATGTGCTTGCTATCATCGCACAATTTTATTAAAATTTAATACATATTCATTTGTACATATATATATTTTTTTCTTAATTAGAAAAATATTACAGTCATGCGATATATTATGACGATAGTATTCACACTTTTTTTTGACCAAAGTATTCACACTTTACTTACGCAATTATGGATTATTTTATATGTATGTATTATATATATGAATATAACAGTCAGCTACACTTAAAACCTCTATAAGAAAATTATAGAAATGACAATTTTTGGTTTATTGCGCCGTGCTTGATTGATTACTATACGTCAATATATAATAATTAAGAGGATGTGATTTTTTGTTGATTTCAGTTTTGTACATATATACACTTCAGGACAACAGAAGTATGTTCTCAAAGAATAGTTGAAAAACTAGCTAGTCTCTGAAAGACATGTCATTTTGTATGTTCCAAACATTCTCTACAAACAGAAAAACGACAAATCATATGGAATTATCCGCCTCTAGTTAATACATAAATTAAATCCCAAATTATGAATCTATGATACACAACTACGAAAAAGTAATAAAATAAAATAATATCGTACTATAGGCAGGAACTCTAGAGATATTGATGAAAATTATGTATGTAAGCACTTGCATTAGTGGATGGCAAGACCTGTCATGGCCATGTACCTGTATGCTATACTTAGCTTAGCCATATAACATGTTTAGTGTTATTCTCTTATGATAATATATATTTTTAACAAAACACTTCAACTATTCTCCTTTTTTTTTTAAAAAAAAGAATAATTGAATCGTTTTAGCCACACAAAAAAAAATTTGAACCGAAACTGGATTTCATTCAATATGCATATATAATTATATTTAGATACAATCAAATAAACATGAATACATTATAATATAGTTATACCCTTCTTGGGTCTAGATAACGCAATAGTATATGAAAAGAAGGAAAAAGGAATAATAATCTTTGAGAATAGTTCAAGGAACAAAACGTTATATGAACTAGAGACACTATTGATGCATGAATATACGGACTCACTTATGATTAATAATTTAATCAATTGATTAATGGTACATTCTGTCAAACCTCTAGACGATAAGTAAAACAACACCATATGAAACCTTGATTAGCCTTGCGACAATTCGCCCCACGACGACCTTGTTGTATATTTTTATAATTAATTTTCTTTGTTTAGCTACTAAAGTTGGACCATTGTCAAAAAAGAACCAACGTACTTGACAATTTATAAATTTATATAATGTAGCTGATGCTGACACTCACTATTTTTTTGCCTTTTCATAATAATAGACATCTTTTCAACTTTGTGTTTCTGTTTTCTGTCCATATAAAAGTTAGGAATTTTGTTTTTATTTACATAAAATAGTGTAACGTTTTTTGTGGAAATGTTTATGGGAGTGATGTCGCCTCCTCTGATTGTTTACTACGTGCTTTTAACTTTTAATTAATTAATTATATTGTTTCCACCACGTATTTGAATTTTGGCTATTTCTTGTTATCTACTTATGGAGAAAAGATAGATGCGGGGAAATTTCCCCTACTTTATGTAAAGTAATAAAATATTTTCCACTAATTATTTTCGTAATATATGACTATTATTATTTATTTCGAATGCAGATCAAAACATCCCGCAAATGACTTCAAATCAAACTCTTGCTTTCGTTTCAAAACAATAGTAAGGCCCATGAAAGCCTGTATAAATGAGAACATGTGGTATATGAACAATATGTCTGGTAAGGCTCACTAAAGCCCATTAGTTAGCTAACCAAAAATAGCAGAAATTAAAAGAATCATTATCTATGGTTTCTTATGGCGGAATTTTTAAGTAAATATAAAAAATTGTTTCTTAATTTTTAACTAAAAAGTGGTGGATTTAATATGATGATTAAGCATCATACGTCACTAAATTACCTAGGTTAGGAGGGAGGAATAGCCACTAAATTTCTTCTTTGGAGAATCAATCACAAAAAGTCAAATAATAAAAATCAATTAAACAAAGAGATTAATTTGAGAGTAAACAATGTTTGAAAGGTGGGAAGAAGAGGATGAACATCGATATAACTCCATGAGCATTTATCAGTCGACTTGATATTATAATTCATGCCGGTGCATCTAAGCCAAAGAAACAAATCTCTGTGTGATTTGATTCTTGTTTTCTAAGTAACAGATGTGCGACGAATCTTCTTAATTGTACACATATTAAGTGGATGTATACACGAAGCACAACATTGATTAAAGTTCCACGGTAATTAAATAATAAAAAATGGAAAAAAATGCTCGTCCATAAGAAAAAGGTTAAGTGACTTCCCGACTCATAAGCTATGCATCAAGAACGAGAAAAGCTAACGTGACCCTCATGCCCTTTTAGCGCTTATATATAATATATGAAGTTTCGATTCCGTATTATTTATAATACACTATGTTTATGTGTGCATCAAGTATGTACGCGGCATATGTTTGTCCTCTAAAAAGGTTTATACGTAATGATGCACAGGCTGTGTCATGTAAGTAACAAAGCCATGCGTAGATGTCCCCTCATGCTAACGCGTCACGCGAATAGTTTATGTAATTATCCAAATGTTTTGTCCTATTGGTCGAAGTTAAAGATGGAGAAAAACCAAATTTTACAATTCATGTTTGTTTTGCATATGAATCTGATCATTGTATATCTGTATGTGTATATGGAGGTGATGTTATATGTTTATGTGCCATGGCATCGCAGTTATATGGCCTTACTCGTGAAGCCCACATGTCTCAAAATCTCAAAGCTTGGTTCAAACTTGACATGTTATATAGTCTTCTCCTTTTTTTTTTGTGGTTAATGAATTTTTAATATAATTTTTTTTGCACTTTAATCCCTTATATACTAAAGTACAAGTTACCTCACCAATCAAAATTTAACAATTGGTAAAATTTTACAAAAGAATAAAAAGATGAAAATTATACCACGTTTGATTTCAAATATTTCTGTAATAGCAACAAAAAAAAAACATCTCTATTCTTTCTCAAACACAGGTTCACAGATGGCTTTAGTAATTCCCAATATCAACTACTACGTGCATCTGTTATATAACATTCGCTTAACCATTTTTATTTTTCTATATATTTTTCTCTCTTCTTCTTTTTCGATGATTTCATCTTTTTGAAGTTTTATTTTGGTTTAAGTGTGGCAAAAAATTTCAATTCATTTTTTTCTAATTCCGTATATTTTCAATGAATTTCCTTTGCATGATACAAGTTTAAGATTTTATCAGAAAAGAAGAAGCTTAATTGGTGACAAATCAGTTGTTTGTTTCACAAAATATTTCCATCAGAAGCCTGAAGCTATTCTTAGCTAGCATGGAAGCTTTTTTTTTTGAACAACTGAAAATTATATTAGATAAAAGGTTCAAGACAATAGAGAGTGAGCACATAACAGAGCATTCTTCGCCAACGAATCAGCTCGAGAGTTACACGATCTCGGAACATGAGAGAAAAAGATGAAATCAAAAGAAACGGATAGAAACTCGATGTCCTTGAGAACTCCGTAAAGCTCCATAGGAAATGTGTTCGAGTTGATAGCTCGGATGAGCTCGAGGGAGTCAGATCGAATCCAGACGTTTGGTGGAGGGAGACAGGAGGCAGCTGCTAGCATCTCTCTAAGCGCAAGAGCTTCCGCCATCAGTGGTGACGAAACAGCGAACGACCTGCTGACCTTCCAGAATATGCCCATCGTGGGACGCAACAATGACCCATCCAAGGCCCGCATCGGTTGAGTCTGAGCGCCAGGATGCATCTGAGTTACAGGTGAGTAGAGGCTGGGGCAGTCTGGGGGGAACTTCCAGTGAACGCGGAGCTGAAACCTTCGGAGTACCTGCAGGTTGAGCCAAAAACCATTCACAAGCACTAGAAATCGCAAGAGTCATCACCGAAAGTGCAGAGGAGGTTCTGTGTTCGAAAGAAAGTAGGTTTCTTGCTTTCCAAATTCCCCACAGAATCCATGAAAATAGAACAGAGACTAAACCCGTAGGCGGTAGACATGTGAGAGATTTAGCTCTCACTAGAGCCTGGTATGGCGAGTTAGTGTCGAGCCAATTAATTGCAGCTGAGAAATGTGCAAGACGCCACACTTGTTGCACAAAAGGACAAGTGAAGAAAAGGGGAAGGGCCGTTTCTTCTTCATTACAGTGCGGGCAGACAGCTAGAGGCGCCAGACCTCTCCTTTGTAAATTAGCACCGAGAGCCAAAGCTCCTCTACAAAGCTTCCAGATGAACATCTTTAATTTTTCCGAGGTGGAGATGGACCACACATGACCTTTCCAGCTGAATTCTTCTGGGACAGTGAAAGGTGGAGTTGATCGACCAGAGGCTTCCAGGACTGCATAGTACCCAGTCTTGACTGAATAAATACCGTTTCGAGATTTCTGCCAACAGAAAGCATCCTCAGCATCGAAGGAGCTTGGTTTGATCTTCTATATCAGATGTGCAACATCAGAGAAGAGGAGCTCCACTCTTGCTGGTATCCAGTTGCGCTCCCCGCGGGTGAGTAGATCAGCTACAACGAGATCTCTATCAACCTCCCATGGTGGACCGTAGGAACGCAAGTCCTCATGTGTAGAGATCCAAGAATCATACCAAATGCTAGTAGATTGTCCATTCCCTATTGCTTTTCCGAGATGTTTCAGCAGCAAGTAGCGTCCCAATAAGATTCCTCTCCAACCATGAGAAGGGCTAGAGAGACACTGGACAGACAAGAAACCCGTATGATGGCAATATTTGCCTAAAAGGATTCGGCTGAGTAGACTATCAGGGCGTGTAATAATCCTCCAGGAAAGCTTTGCGAGCATGGCTAAGTTGAAAGCCTGAATGTCACGCAATCCCAACCCTCCTGCTTGCTTCGATTGAGAAAGAGAGTCCTAAGATATCCACATAGTTTCTTACTAGAGTGGTCAGTGTCCCACCAAAACCGAGTGAGAGCAGATTGGATTCTCGAACATAGTCCCACTGGGAGGAGAGCATGAAAGAGAGTCCCAAGATATCCAGCATAGTTTCTTAGCATGAAAGCTATTCTTATAGAAAAAAGGTAAACACATTACATTTAAAACTATCTAAGAAGTAAGAATCTGCTTAACAATATGAAGTTAAGCTCTATCTAAATCTGTTTAAATCGTTTTTTATTATTGCATTGAGATTTTATCTATTTACTGGAACTCTGATATCAACATTTTCAACTATATTCTATCATTTTCACAATTTATCATAATTTATTGTTTCATTTTGGTGAATGATATGTTTGTTATCTTAAACATGAATGTTTTAAAAAGTATTAGTTACAAAAAAAATAAATCGAATGTATAAGTATAATATTTTATACCATTTTTATCTGTTAGTATATAACTTAAATGTGTTTTATAAAACAAGTTTTTAAACATGTATGGGTGTGTGTTTCAAAAAAAAAAAACATGTATGGGTGCATTCATCTTTTCAGACCAAAAGTTTAGAAATTGTTTCAGTTGTTTTAGCCCATTTTGTTGGAATGCAGCAACTTTTAAGTTTTTATATCAGTGTGTTATTTAAATTAAGAAAATATGTTACTAAAATAATAATTTATTTTGATGGTCATTACAGTCTTATGATCGTATCACTTAGAAGATAATAAAATTGATCCGTGCACGGGAAGTACACTAGTAAACCTATATAATTTGTAGAAACGCATTTAGTACACTCAGTAAATTATATCTAGAAAGCGTATCACCTAACATGACCCAAGTTTGGATACCTCCCAATTAATGAGAGAGTGTGGACCATTTGTATGTTTAATCACTTGCATCAAAATCCAGGCTTACACTAGCCAAACAGCAGTAATGTAGTTCTCTAACAGAATCAAACTTAGAACCGACATGGATATACACTAAACCCAAAAAATTACCACTAAACTACCACCGATTGGTTAACATGCTTTACAATACGTTGTACATAGAAACTCAATATGTTGAAAAGGGCAAATGGACTATGATTCTTTATTAGTGGAATTCACTAAGTTCCATGACATATAATTGGTTTTATACGTACTTAGCAATGTATCTTGGAATTCCATTAGGTTTACACTAAACTTGGAATTAACAATCACCCAACTTATGATTAATAGATAACTAAGTTGACGTACCGATTTATTTCTTATGATATTATATTATCATTCCATGCCGCTTAATATATTTGCAAGTAGTACCAATGACAGAAAATTTTCTGGTACAAGACTACACAAATCTCAGTTTGTATTTGTTATGGTCGGTCATATGCAATTAAGACTTTTAAGTACAATACTCAATCAGTATTACTCATTACGGATTCTCAAATCCAACCAAATTCTCAATCTCTTATTTCTCAAAGTATATAATTAATATACTTATTTCCATTACATTTAAATCGAATTATTAATTATTTCAGAGAGATAGCGGGGACTCAGCCACCAAATTAATGCTCTTCACATGTAAGGATCATTTGCCGCTACGGCCAGTATAGCCGCGTATCATGCTCAAGTTAAATAAGTTTCGGTTACTAAAGTTGTATTTATATAGTTCCTAGTCTTCGTACTACCAACAAGGCTCATGGAATTTTCATTTTAAAAAAAAAAAAAAATTAGTTATTTGATAAGTATATATTCTATCTATAATAGAATTAGCATCATAACCTTTGACCGATATCTTCTATATATGATTAGTCTATGATATGACACTTTTATCCTACTTTATCCCTCTGGAAATAAATTATACAAAATAAATAAAATGGTTATATAATGCCTTTTCTCTTTAAATGATTGGAGCCTTTTAGTTGACAAATTATTGATTTCGCTAGCTATGATTGAATTGTTGTAAATGTACAAATCTCTAATCATTGTAATCACTGGACCATGATATTTGTTAGCATCGCTTTAAGAGTATCATTTTATACAGTTGTAAAGCGATCCAAAACTATGTTTTTAAATGGAGTAAAAAAATCGATTGTTCATCTTATCATCTTGCTAGTTATATCACTGAAGATTTATTTGTCAATTTGTTTAATTCATTCATCAATTTGGCTTCATAGAACATTTTGAACAAAGAGATCAGCTCTCTTCGTCGATTCAAATAAAAGGCGTCTCATTTGACTTTCCTAATTTGCTTCCTCAGTTGACCAATTCCCGCCATTGCAATAGTAAGATGTATTAATCAGTTATAAGCCTCCTTGATACAGTATCTGCCTTCACTAACGTTAACAATCATCATAGACTTGTAGCCAAAAGTGATTGCATGTCAACCGATTCAGAAATAAACCAAATTAAGGAAACACATATTTTTTAAACGAAGAAGAAACACATATATATCTATAATTCAAATAGTATATATATATATATGTATATTAAGTAGAATGAATTACACAATACATGCAAACATTTTATTAAAATTACAACGGGAAATATTAAATAAAATAGCCACTGCAAATCCACATTCGGACTGAGTGCACTTTAGAAACATATAACAACACTTATATATAATAAAGTTTCAAAAAAAAAAACACTTATAGTAACAAGGTTACACCCGAAAAAATGCATAAAAACTCACCCAAACATTTATGAATATTACACATATATATTGATATTATAGATACCTTGGAAATGAAAAATACTTCCAAAATATAAAAAAAAATATGAAGGAAATAAAGAAGAAGAAAAAACCTTGAATTTTTTTTTATTTTTCTTTCATTTGTAGTCTCAAACTCAGGGAGATGAATAGTTTCATCGCTCATCAGGTACACGGTCGGACCATGAAACCCGGAAAACCCAGTTAGAGACCGTCTTCTTCCTCAAACTCTTGAGCCTTTCATGGCTTTTTCTTGATATCATCCGTCCACAGTCTGTGGACTCTACGAACGTTTTCAGCCTCTTCAAGGCCAAATCGAGTGTATCCTCACTCATATTAGCGAAACAAACTCTAAACCAACCCGGTTCGGTGCAGTGACAAGACGAACCGGGAGAGATGTTTAGTTTCACGTTGTAAACAATCTTTTTCCAGAGGTCGAGCTCTGCTTCGAATGTGTTTGTGTCCAAGAGATGTCTCATGTCGACCCAACAGAACAAACCCGCGTTGCTTCTCAGGGAAGTAATCCCCGAGGACTCAAGACCAGACACTAGACGTTTCTGTCTGGACCTGAGCCGTTTCTGGTTCTCTTCGAGGTATTGGCTTGTGAACTTCTTGTCTGAGAGCAATGCAGAGAGAAGGTACTGAGTCTGAGAAGAAACAAGACCGAAACTCGACATCTTTGTAGCTGCGGAAATGATCATTTCGTCGTTGGAGTAGATCGCTCCCACGCGGAAGCCAGGAAGCCCTAGATCCTTGGAAAGGCTATAAACGATGTGGACTCTTTTAGAAACCTCGGTGTTTTCGAGTTTCTTGTCTTTCAAGACATCCATTACGCTTATGAACTGTTCAAACCCGAACATGGTGCCTGAGTAGATCTCGTCGCTAATGAGATGAATGTTTTTTGAAGTGACAAAGTCAACGAGAAGATTAAGCTCACGTCTGGTCAACGCAGTGCCAAGTGGGTTAGATGGGTTCGTGACAAGAACTCCTTTGACTTTGAGATCAAGTTTGTGGGCTTGTTGGTAAGCTTGTTGTAGAGCGGACTCCGTGATTTGAAAGCTATTGGAGCTTGAGCAGTGAATTGGCACGATCTCAGCTCCGGTTCTCCATTTCAGATCTCTATCAAATCTGTAATCATTAAAAAGCCAAAACGTACGTAAGCAGAGAGTTTTAATGAGATTGCTTGGATTCCAAGTAAGTGAAATTAGGGTTATAACTATAACTTACCCAGGATAGTAAGGAGTAGGCAAGAGAAAGGCATCGCCAGGCTCTGCGAGACAAAACATGAGCGTCTCGTTTGCAGAGGTCGAACCAGCGGCTAAAACAATCTTTTTGGGATCGAACGTGACCCTGTTTCCTCTTATCTCTTCCATGAACTCAGCCATAGCCTATAAAAAAAAAGAACATGTTCATGAGAACTGAGAAAATGATTTATTACTTGTGATACAAGTATAAGGTTATATATTTTTACTTACTTTTTTGAATTCAGGCATTCCGTGATAGTCTTGAAAGAGAGCAAGCTCTCTGAAAATGGATTGACCGTTCCTCTTGAGACTAGCAGCGTCTTGGTTCTTAGATAACCATGACTCAATCAGATCAAAGCATAGCTGATTTTCAGCAAGACCCATCTGGATCATCCCATTAGGGTTCTTAATCTCATCGTAAGGATTTTTCTCGTACTCTTCCCATCCCAAGAAGTAGGATGAGTCTTGTCCATGACCATTGCTTGTCACTTTTGTCGAAAGCTGTTTCATTTTACTGATTTTAGGCCCAAGAGATTTTTGTCGAAGAGAGGATTAATGTCAGAAGAGAGTGAGATAGAGAGAAAAAGAGATTTTGAATTGAGGGTTTAAGCTGGTGAAGAGTGAGATATGTTTTGAGAAGCAATGAGTTTGTTAATAGGTATATATAGATGACAACAGAATCAGAAACTGTGAGACGTTTTACGCAGTTTTAGTAAATGTTCGTTAAGACATGTGAAGCAACTTCTTTTTTATTGCATTTTAATACGTCTCTAATAATCAGTCAGCTATTATTTGACGAGAATAATTATTGAATACATTGCAAATGGCGCTTTATACTACTATGTGTTATCCATCATTGAACTTCTATTTATTATTGCATTCACACATACATCAATAAATCTTAGTATTGTATGTTTTCAAAAACTTCCAATTCTGTATACATACAAATTGAATGACAATTTTTGAGCTTATTTGTTCGTTTCCTAGGATTTGAGTATATTAAATAACAATTGTTATAAATTAATCGGGATAAGAAAGGAAAAATATCGTTGTTACGTATTAAATAATGGTATTTTAGTGTCGTTAAATGATTAGCCTTTACGCGTTTCCGCCACCGCCGGACCGGCCCTTATCCCTTTTTTTAGAGACTAAACATGGCAATTAGAAATCATTATTTATACAAAAGTTGTGGCATTATACGAAAAATTTCTTACCAGAACCTGTAACTTTGACTTATATAATATTTAATAAAAAAAAGATTAGAATGGTAAACGTAAAACTGGAAAACACGTAAAATGAAATAGAAGAAAAAGGAAGATAGACAGGTGGGGGTCAAATGTAATGCCATACCGACATCGAATCGCCTTAAGAAATAGTATTGGCTCATTAAATTGATCTTGCATACGTATGTATACATTTATACTTTTATTTATACGAAAGATGGTATATGCTCCCTAAACTCTAGTAGTCCCATATGTGTTGGTCCGCCATTAATTTTCTTTTTCCTCTTTCTCCACTCATTTACTACAACGTATTTATTCAATGGGATCATTTTCATGCAAATATAAGTTTTCACTTACCATGATGGTTTAAGTTTTGTAATATCACTAAGAGGCTAATTACAATGATCGATATCTCAATTAATAGAAGTATTATAAAATAAATGATGACGCTGTATCACAATATGATAATCAAACAAATTATCGGTGAGAAGAAAATCATGAAGTTGTATGTACATGCTGAGCCAGTTATCGCATACTTGATTATCAATGAATTTGATGATTTACAGATGATAATCATGTGAAAAGTAGACGACTATTACAAAATAAAAGTTCTACTAACTTGAATGATGAATATATCTACATATAGATGTATATAATATTATGTGGATTTTTGAAACTATTTTCATTCTGAATATATAAAAATTTAAATATAAAGAACAAAAATAGATGGAAAATTTTATCATATGTTTTGAATGATTTCTTTTTAAAATGGGATAATAAAATAGTTATCTATTTATCCGTAAATAAATTTATGATTAATATACTTACTTAATATTTAATCAATCCAGTTGAGTTATATTAACCAACAAAATCAAGTGGACAAAACCAAAGCCAGTGGTGGTAGCCGTTGGTTTATAAGTTATTGCTTATGACCCCAGATTTTTAGGCGACGTTTTCCGATTTAAGTTTGACTCCAACAACCAACTAACTTAACTGGAATATTATTTGGTAGGTAATAGTCTAGTAGTATATTGTTTCTCTAAATGATAAAAGTTGACATCAGAAAATTGATATTATTTCACACACCATTTTGATTTTTAAATAATTAATTAGACGTTGTGATTTTCTCAGATTATTTTTCAAGATTTTATAAAGCTCAAATTGATTTGATTGGTGCGACCAAAATGGGTCCTCATAGAACAACCCTTAATAATGTTAAAATGCAAAACGATTCATTGAAAATAGCATGTGTAATCATCATATTGATGGTGATGAAACCATATATTTCGGCATTCATCATCTTGATTGAGTTTTCTGAAACAACCAAAAGATATCATATCAACTCATAAATGCAATCACATAATTAATACCACAGAGCAATTTTAGATTCTTTATTTTGAAGGATGAAGATAGAACACCAAATTTGTATTCTTTTTATCATAAAAAAGTAGAGTTGCTATATTCCCTATTTTATGTGTTATCAGAAGAAAGGAAATAGATTAAGATAAAAGGACCCAAAAAAGGATAGAACTTATGAAACTATATAGCAACTGATGGTTTGGTACCATTTATACTTTATGACCAACATAGTATATTCTCAACTAATTTTTTTTTATTGCTTTTGATGAAATTCATATTCTAATCAAAAAAATTACAGTAAACTATTGTTAAACAAATTCTACTATGTAATTTTGATAAATACAAGCCATAATATTTCTAAAATAAAAAAATGGTGAACAAATGATGTTAAAATTTGTCATAGATAGTTAAAGATACTAGAGAACAAATGATGTATACATTTGTATTGTTACAAAATGTTTTTATAAAATCATAAAGGATGAGGTAGAGGCGTGAGGGGAAGCACATGGAGAGCAGTAGAAATAGGGTTTAAGAAAGCATGTGAAAAGTGTAGGTTATAAGACACTACCTACCCCAAATCCTTTCATCAAACAAAAACATTTTGTGACAACCATCGTGATCTTTCTTTTTCCATTTTTGTTTTTCTTATATACCACTATTCATGTTCCAGAATTTGGAAACGAGGGTCCCATTTAACACTCTTCAGAACCTGATATGTATTATGCAATTTTATTTATTTTTTGTGTGCTTCTTAAATGATTTAATGTCTTTGTTTGGTAATCGCGTCTTCATTCCAGCTGATCTCGTCTAACTGAGGTTGTATCTTTGAATGTATGAGTAGCCAATGATATACCGGAGGGATATAAAATGTGGATCACTAAAATCAAGGGAGTTAGAGTTATAACAAATTCCTGGAACATGAATAGTGGTTGCTTTGTCTATAAAAATGTTGGTCTGTATATATACATATATGATCATATCAAATCCAATAATAAATCAGATAAAAACTTTGATAAAATAAAACTCCCACCTGCATTGGATACCAAGTTAACAAACAGTATGGTCAACTTATGTTTATGTCTTTATACCAGTCTGTGTTTGTCCCTCCCCTCTCGTTTTCCATATTTATAAAATCCATGCTGTATTTTTGTTTCTATGTATATTTTTGGACAAATGGAAAATGATTCGTTTAGCAGCTATACATAATTACATATCATTAAGATAAGCCTGTGTAACTCAGGCCCGGCTCTGAAATGTCCAGGCTGTGTTTCGGTTCAAGTTAACATATATGTGTATCGTTCGTATGACTGATAATGACGTTGGTCATTCTTACGCTGCTCATACATACACATATCAAACAATCTAGTTAGATTTTATTATTGGGCCTGGCTCGTATAGCTAAAATCAAATATAGAGGGGAAGGTAGGCATGCCTCTTCTTGATTCGTAGAGGTACATCTAGCCTTCTCTTACCTTAGCACAAAGACAATTAAATGCGAGAAACAATGATACACTCCAATGTCCCAAATTGAGTTACACAGCGCCTATTCTCTATTCGAATGCGTCAATTAGTGATATATAATCTTTTGAATTATGTTAATATGTTATCCAATGATCTCCTAAACATAATAATTTTTTTTTCTGTCAAAAACATAATAATATTCATAATTGTTTTTCATAAACTTGATTATCTGACAATGTCATAGCTTAAAATGATACAAATGCAGGCTAATTATTTAATAGTCAAATTATGAATCAAATTGTTGAGACTGTGTTACAACTCTGTGGAACTTTCTGTTTCTTTCTATAGAGGGAAGAAGGCATATAACATAAGGCGAGGCGACATGTCTGGTCTGATGCTTTTCAAGACCAGTGATAACAATAATGTTCTAATGTAATGGCTTGAGGTGGAAGACTTGACAAGCTGGTTTGTATGAAATCTTGGAAGCTGCTTTTTCGAACTTCTTGCTCGCTGCTTCGTTTTCCTCTAGATTCGTCTGTGAGAAGAAACGGTTCCACCACGACGAGCTTCGCATTTTAGCCTACCAAAACAGTAAAAATTTGCATCAAAGTTCCCGAACGGGACAAGTATAGAACCTAAACTAACATATGTGTGGTTTCATTCATGAACTTACCGGTCGTCCAAACTTGGACAGTTCTGCAACTTTAGCCTTTTGCTTACCAGGATTACCTATAATTGACGAAAGTTTAAGTTCAATCAGAATCGATACACATCTCTTTGGATACTTCCTGAAAGTCTTCTTAGTTACCTGCGAAAAGAAGGAGACCATCTGAAGCAACACGTGCAAGTTCAGGAACGGTCTTGTTCAAATACTTGGGTGAGAGGTAATCCAGAGCATCTGAGACGATGACAAGAGAAAACGACTTTGAGCGGTAAGGCAGAGGGAACTTGATGTCAGCAACACGTACGAAGCCTTTATGCAAAAGACTTTTGCAGCTAGAGTCTGCATCCTCTACATCGTACGGTTCAACGCCCCATGCTTCAGTCTCTTCTTCCTTCAACAGAGTCGAGACCACGGAGCATGTCTCAGGACCCACGTGCAACACTTTTCGCATGCTATCTCCGTAAGCGTTCTTGAGAAGAGGAATGACTCTTTGAACTTCTGATGTGCATGAATAGTCACCCGTGATCTTGCTGACTTGTCTGATACTTTTAAACGTACCTGTTATTATAACACAGGAATCTGCAATTAGAGGGATAAATCAGAAGCAGAACTTAGTCATTTGGTTGAAGAGAAACAAAACCTGGACCACTGAAAGCATAACCAATGAGAAGGCACGCTCCCTGTTAATAAATTAAAAAAAAAGGATTACGTTTGTATCATATGAAACAAGAATCACTTGCAAGGAAGCAGGGATGAGATTCAAACCAGGAGAACAAGGCAAATAGATAAGAGAGGAGAGGAACGAGACTTTGAGTGCAAAGCTCCTACAAAAGGGAAGCTTCCACTATCTCCTACACGCCTCGTCGAACCTACTTGCCTTCTTGACATGACTCAAAAGCTTTTCTTTAGTCCTTCAAATCATAAGAGAAAAAAACATTCAAAATGATTAACACACAAAACCAACATCGCCTGTAAAACCACAAAACTAAGATAATCAACACGATTTAAACGCTCAGCTATTCAACAATCAATATTTAACCAGATATGGAATCAATTTAAAAATACAGATCCATGAAAAATTGTTATCCCCAATCTGGAATGCAAATTACCAACAATATCATAGCAATAAATCACCAATGAATCCACTGTGCGAATATAATGCTCAGCGAGTTTCAAAGGGACATGAATATAATATAAAAAGCCTTCAATCTACTTAACATCCATAGAAAGGAATCGATATAGTAAGATCCACGGAACAGGGAGTTCACGCTACGAAGAATCCGATAGGCGGAACAATGGAATCCAGTGAAGGAAAAGTATGAACATACCTTGAATCAGCGATTTCGAATTCGGATCCAAAGATCTCAGATCCGAGAACGTTCTTGTGTGAAAGCTTTTTAGCTAGAAAGAAAATTTACTAGCGGAGAGCTTCACAACACAGTGTTAATTGTCAAGAGCATCCATCACGTCATAAAAGAAAAGGAAGCGAGAGAGTGCTGCTACTCTTAATACGCCGTCGTTTCTGTTCTGCACGTTTAACTAACAATAATAGACTTACTTGCCGTTTCTGCCGACACTTACAAGTATGTTTGGGCCGCCTGTATCAGTTATTGGGTGGGCTTTTATCAGTGCTTGTGCGGTTTATTAGAGTAATTTGGTGCCTTGACGAACCAATGAAATAGCTGGATTAGAGTCGATGGATAAACGGTCCTTGCTATGGGATATGCATGAGATTGTAATGACGGTCTTCCAAAGGTTTCACGGTAGTTGCAGGTGGGGTTGCAAATGTTTGCAGTTACAGGCGTCTGTGATACGGTCATACGATGATTACGATTTTAAGTATTATTAAGAAACTTCTACACCGGTACGATGGTTAAAAATTTATGTATTTGCGAGATTACTGGTTAACTATCAAATGCAGCAGTGATTAAATAATAAATTAATAATATTTATATTTTATATAATTATAAAATATCATATTATTATAATAAATATAAAATTATATTTATAAATTTATACTACTAGTTTTAAAAAAAAAATATAGAAAATATTTCTGTTTTAAAGTTTTATAATGTAAATTAAAATATAATATATATTATGTTAGCATGTCTATTATTTTAATCTAAAATTTTAATTGAATTTTTTTATTTTTATAATTATATAGTTTTTTGAATGTTTTCTATTTCTAACCATCCGCAAACATAAATGCTTGAATTTTGAATTTAAAAAATATAAAACGGTTTGAAGCGAATTATTGTGTTTTTTGTTATTGTTGTGAAATACTAATAACCACTATCAATTGCAAAAATTATGGTTTGCCAGTGGCAGCACAAAAATCAGTCATGCCTTCAACTTCTAAGGCCCCAGCTGGTCCATTTAAAAATTCTTATGTAGAGTTCTAACGTTACGGATAGAATTATATTTTTGCCTTTTGATCAGTGACGTCAAGATGTCGGACGGTTCTTTGACTAGACTATCCACCAACATATATCCAACAAAGCAGTACATGTCCAGTGTCCCGTCCCTATCCCTCCGCCATTTACAATTTTACAAATCCAAGTTTTTCCTCATAGAGTACAAGTGTAAAACAACATATCCTCGGTATACCATAAACCGGTCTTGCCTTTTGTTAATTACAAATCACATTTCTTTTGAAGAGAAATAAGTATATCTAAACATGATTAGAGCACATTATGAAGAGTAATTTGGCATTATAAGTTCCCTATTTTAGTGCTGTTCGTTTGGTTGCCGCAGCTACCTGCGGCTGCGGCTGCGTCAATCTTTTTTAAAAAAATTGTTCGTTTCATTGGCCCGCTCTGCACGCCGTCTAAACGCGTCGGCATCTGAAATCTGGACGCCGGAATTATCAGCGGCTGAGTCAAAAAAGCTGCGTCTACTTACTGTATTTACAATTTTACCCTTGATTTAATTCATTATTTGCAAAAGAAAAACATAACTAATAGACGCAGCCGCTCAATCTTTCTTCGATAGACGCATCTCGAACTCCATTGACGCATCTCAAGCTCGACGAACTCCATGATGCATCTTGAGCTCGACATCTCGAGCTCTATCTCTTGATCTTTGACATCTCAAGCTCTCTCTCGATCTCGACATCTCAAGCTCTCTCTCTCTATCCCATCTCGAGCTCTCTCTCTCTTTGGGGTAACTTTCTCTGTTTGGTTTAGCTCTCTCTCTCTCTCCGAGTTCTCTCTCTCTCTCTCTCTTTGATTGTGTTGGTCTCGTTCTAAAGCATTGAAGGTATGTTGCGATTCACACTATCTCGATGACAGACCCTCTCAAGGTAATCTTAAGGTATGTTGCTCGGGTTGTCTTTGATTTGATCGAGCATATATTTCAAGGGTTGTATCGTTTTGTATGATCGTGCTCTTTCAAGTTTCAAGTGTACGAGTTGTCTTCTTCTCTCATCCTATACATGTTTCAGCAAGAAAAACATGGCTCTTGATGCAAGTCTGTTTTGTGAATTTGTGATTGTTTGTTTGGTTGTTTTGTCATTTTCTGGCTGAATTAAGAGTTAAATATATGATACTTGTAGAAGATTTTCTGGCCTTTGTTTCTTGAGCTTAATGGTTTTGGTAGTGTTGAGTTTTGTTGTGAATTTGTGATTCAAGTCGCCATTCTAGTTTATCTTTATCGAATTGCAAAGAAAGTTTTTTGGTATACGGCTTTTTGTTGTTGGGTTTCTTGTGCAGTGACCGGAACTTCTATCAACCTGCAATCTTGCTAACTTGAGAGTTAAAGCCGAGCTTGGTTGCTGCTTGGATCATCTCTCATACCCAATCGTGAGCACACTGCGATGAAGAAGGAGATATGTTGAGCCATGTGGAAGTGAGGGTTTGAGTGTTTTGCAGACAAGGATCGAGGGAGGTGCCAAGGCTGTTTCCACAAGTGGAGACTTGGTTCTACAGCGTGTTAGAGTCATGTATTTGAGGCTTACCTCTATTTCTGGTTTGATGTAGATCATGAGTGAAAACAGGTCTTTATAGTATGTTAGATTAATACACCTTTTCTTTCAACCTGTAATATTTTGTAATGTGGGATGGTTGCTGTTACGGTCATCATCATCGCACCATAAATCTTTCATTGTATTATTTATATCTCTTTTAAGCGAGAACATGTCTCTTTTGGTATTTGTTTATGGTTTTAAGATTAAGTTGTTTTATTTCAAAAAAATGTTTTGATATTAATTAAATATATTGATATATTATTTTCCCAAATTGAACAAATGGACGTATTTTAATATATCAAAAATATTTTGGACAGCAATTGGTGATATTAATTAAATATTTTGATATATTAATTGAATTTTGTATATTTAACTAAAAAATTATTACCAATTAAATATAATATTTTTATGGATGTAAATATATTTAAACTACATTTTTGTTTAAAATATAATTTTACAAATTTATTAAAATAAAATATAAATTTAATGAAAATAGCCGCAGCGTCTATCAAACGAACAACACTTTTCTACGTTTTCGAAACGAACAACAATCTGCGTCAGCGTCAGCGGCAGCGTCGGCATCAGCGTCTACAAAACGAACAATATCCAAACGAACATGACGCAGCCGCTGACGCCGACGCTGACGCCGACGCAGCCGCAGAAAGCTGCGGCAACCAAACGAACAGAACTTTTGTATCTTTCATTTCGTTTGTTAACTAAAAGAGAGAGAAAAAAACTAAATAAATATGTGGTTAAGGAAATAAAAACCACAATTAATAGTAACATGATTAGTAATCAGGCATGGAGTGACTAATCTTTCCTTCTTCTTCCTCCAACTTCTTCTCCGTGACCTTCAACCATATACACACCCCCGTGAAGCTAACCACCAAGCTCGCGACTCCACTCCCAAGCCCAATCCCAACGATCGCCATCACTGACAACCCCTCCCTCTCCCTCTCCCTCTCCCCCAACGGATATCCATACAGCTTCTTGTTCCCCGCGAACGAGCTCGAATTGAACCTCGGCGAGTTCCCGTTACGCATCCCCAGATTCGCCGGGATCTGACCGGACAACCTGTTACTCGACACGTCGAACGCCGATAGCCTCGCGAGCGTCCCGAGCTGCTGCGGGATCACGCCGGAGAGTCTGTTCCCGTGGAGATCGATGACGTTCAGGAACGAGCATCGAGCGAGCTGAGGCGAGATTTCGCCGGAGAGGCGGTTGGAGGAGAGGTTGAGAACCGCGAGGTTGGATAGGGACTGAATCTCCGGCGGGATCTCGCCGGAGATCTGGTTGGATGATAGATCTAGAGACTGGAGGTTCGTGCAGTTGGAGAGGAACGGGGAGATGGAGCCGCGGAGGGAGATGTTGGTTAAGGAGAGTTTGTAGACTCTGCCGTTGTTGCAGGTGACGCCGCGGAGGTAGGAGTCGAAGCCGGGGCAAGGGTTGGAGAAGAAAGGTTTCGTCCAGTTGTGGAGATTGTTCGCCGGATCTTCTAAGCTTTGACGGAGATTCGTGAGACACGCCTCGTCGTTTGAGTCACCGGAAGCCAAACGCCGCGCTGTTTCGAAAGTTAGGAGATAAAGTAAGATTAACCGGTAGCTAAACCGGTTGTGATTCGCCGGCATTGGAGAGAGAGAGGGGAATTCGCTTGTGAGAGTGATCGTCTTTCGGCCAGGTATTAATGCGTACGTTAGTAGCGCTCCGGTATATGTGCATTATAAAGTTTGATGTATTTATAAGTATTTCTCCATTTATTAGGGACCGTAATTATTTTATTTTAAGTACAATTTTTGTATAAACACGTTAGTCGCTTTCAAAAAGCTTTGTGTTTTCATCGTTTTAAGCATTTAAAAACGTTATAGGGAGATATAGACCAAGGTTTCATGCTTAGTCATGTCACACCGCATTTCACAATTTAATTGTATTTGTTTGACTGGATTATTCGACATAGGGGGGTATTATTAACTACGGTATTATTTTATTTTATGCGGAGCGTTTCAAAGTATAATTCGACAAGCCTCTCTGTCTTTTCCTATATTAAATAATTACATATAAGATTTTTTGGTGAAGTATATTTATATCATGTGGGTTCTTAGTAAAACGAAGATTGATATCCCAATCATCTAAAGATAATGTAGATATGTCGAAGTATATGTTTCATTTTTGTTGGTCAGGAATCAAGGATTGAAAAGTACAACTTTTTTTATATGTGTGTGATGCTAACAGTTCACTCACCTGTAACGCAGAGTTCCAATAAATACAAACGCGCACTATTGAAAGAGACAACAAAACAAATTATTCCAATAACATACCAAACTCTTGTCTTATCTTTACACTAAAAAAAAAAGACTCGTGTGGTTCAATGTATAGTGTTGATACAATTTATAATTTATCTAGTAACTTTACAGGAGATATCTATTACATTGATTAGGCATTAACCCAATCCAGAGAGACTTGAATCCAGTGTTCAAGCAACGGTGGCTTTGCTTTGGCAGCAGACATTGATGACATCATCTAGCGATGGATGATCTCCGGTACCTTCGTCTTTTCGACCATACAAGAGCTTCTTGCCTCTGAAAACAAACGTACCTCCCTGAGAAGAAGAAGACATAGAAAATGATCAAACAAAAGAAAAATCAAAGCAGACAACCTTATCTGTTAAAAAAATTGTCTTGCGAAGAACCAAACCTGTTGCAAGACACTGCTTCTGTCTTCAGGAGTGGCTTGTATGGTGTAGTTCTTTGCAGCTTCTCGTAACTCATCAAATCGTGAGAAGATTTTTTTCTGTATATCAAACAAAGTTGCTAAGATATTCAAAGGTGAAGTACTATTATACAATCAAAAAGTAAAAACGTTGAGGCGGTTTTCATACGCTAGCTGGATTGAAGAAAGTGCGGCCTAAACCATAGTATAAACCAAGAACATCATATGCCTGCATAGTTAAGTAAAAATAATAATTTCAGCACAAAAGATCTTCTATAAAAACAAGCTACTTTTGTATTTTCTTCTTCTTTACGTTACCTTGCGCTCAGGATCCGCGTAAAGACATTCCATTGGAAAAGGTAACTAAAGCACGCAAAACAATTACACTGTTAACACTCGTCATCTCAGTTTACTAACGATGAGTTGTGATGACACAAACCTTGATGTAATGCCACAAACGTGTATAAGATTGTATGTAAACATTGATCGTAACTTTGAGAGTTATTTTTTCAACATCAATATGAATTTAGATCTAATTAATCTTGCTGTTCTTCATTTAAGCTTTCCCCTTTTTAATTTTCTTACACGTAGGTAAGCTCTAACGTGCTATATTATGCTCAAGTCTCTTTTATCTATGAATATACACAAAACCTCCAAAGAAAAAAGTAGCCATTGTGTACAGTGACAGTATGTGAAAACAGAGAAGAGCAGAAACAAAGAGATTAATGAAGATTACCCGAGTTGCAAGTATACGAGCCTTATCAGGAGTTCCAACACCAACCGCAACCAGTTTAACACCAGCCGCATCAAACCGCGGTTTCGCCTCTCTCAATGCAGTAGCAAGCTCCCAACTTTCATATATATATATATATAAGAAAATCAAATTCATCATCAGTGATTGAGAAAGATTTTGCAAATGTTCTCTTCAAAGGTATTCAATCGAATTTACCAGCAAACGCATCCGAAGTGCCTCAAAAGCACAACAGCAGAAACTCCCTGTGTATTAAAAAAAATCACAAGGACTCGTTATATGGATCCTCAGGTTCGTTTTCTTGGATAACAAGTAATTAGCACAGAACTATACATCGTTTTGATCCAAGAGATCGCTGAACTTCACGGGCTGGCCTGAAGCAGTGAAGATGGAGACATCGCCGAGGATCTCGCCTATATCTTCTCTGTAATCAGTGACGGGATCAGCTACTCCCGTGGAAGCTGCTCTCACGAGAACAACACGAGGTCTAGAGATCGGGGAATTTGATTTTAATCTGGTGAAAGGAGCAGAAACGATGGAAGATGAAAAGCTCGATGATGATTTAAACAAGGTTTTAGAGCATAGAGGAGAAACAGAGGAACGAAGAAGCTGAATGGAACTTGGAGCTCGTACGGAGAGAATCGCCATTGCTTCAGACAAGAAACCTGATTAAGCCAGCAGTTTGGGCGATGGGAACAAAAAGGAAAACATGAGACGGAAAAAGAACACACGTGGCGAAGAAAGGACCGAGTAAGTAATGAGCCCATTTAAAGCCCATTTGTATTGGTCCAGCTAACTTCATGAGTTCATTATCAATCTAACTCGGTTATGCATTCGGTTTATGTGTGGTTCAACTAAGGCCTATTTAAAGAGTTGAGAAATTATTTGTTAGTTGTTACACCCTAAATCTCATATACGTTAGCTCTTTTTTCATATCTTTCAATGGGACAAAAACAAATGCCAAGAGACCAATCGCTTATAGTATTAATATAGAGTAGCAATTTTTAATAAACAATGTTGTTTTACCGTATCAATATATAGTTTAACAGTGTGATGCTAAATATAATTCACAATTCAAATCGTCCTATACATACTAGTATATGCTTAGTTAAATATAATTTTTTTATATAATTATAATTTCCAAAGAAATTTATTGTTCCAACATTTTCATTCTACACAATGCGGATATTTACTTAGATCATTTCTAATTCACCTTAATTTTCATCTCTATATTTTTTCTATAATATAATTTTTACTATAGATATAAATTTACTCCAATGTATGTTTTATAATAAAATTTTTCTATTTATAAAAGAAAATATAAAGATATATTATTTTCACTTCTAAATATACAGACAAAAAAGTAAAATTTTCTACATTTCTTTATATAATAGAAAAACTCTATTATAAAACCATACACTAGAGCAAATTCATCTTTATAATAACAATCTCTATTTTACTAATCTCTATTTTATATATTAAAATATAGAGTTATACAATGATCTTAGTCATCATACTTTTTAATGTCATATTATCATCTACTTCATTAGTGTTGGAATCATTGTATCCACTTAAACCATTTTTGTGTGTTTACAAATATTTTTTCCAAGATTTGTAACTGTTCAAATTTTATTTCGAGACAAGAGCTCTCACATCAGTGACATCACTTGTTTCAATGATCATGGAGAATTGTTCATCTTCAGACGTAAGTAACAGGATAAAACGTGTATTATTGGACAAACAAACAGTTAACAGTTAAAGAAAACGATCTGCTTGTCAAATCATCTCTTTCTTTTCAATCATTCATCATCCACTCAATAAAAAGAAACCAGACCAATGATGTTAAGAAAAAGACCTTTTTAACTCCCCTCCAATGTACAAATACGAAGTTAATCTAATAAATTCTTGATAAATAAACTTAAAAAGGCAAGATTTGTCAAAAAAAAAAAAACACATTATTGAATCGTTGGTGAGAGTTTACATTTAGAAATAAACATTGTATCTGAATAATGTAGACTACACAGTTTCAACAACTCAGCCGAACGTTGCTTCAAAGCTGGATCACATCCACTTTGTATCACAAGCAGTAGTTTCGCAGCCAAACCAAGTTCAACCGCGAGAGACGAACATTCCCGAGAAGCTAATCTGCAAATCGACCAAAGAATCGAAATCGCGTAAGCAGTGCACGTCTCAGACACTCTCATCAGCAACCTAACGGTGTTAGGAATCGTGTTAACAGAATCTCTCAAAGCCGTTACTCCTTCGTCGTCCGAACACAACGAGTCCAACACGCAAAGAGCCGATTCCAAACACTCTGGTCCTAAACAAGGCAACACATCGACTAACTGAGGAACAGCTTCCACACTAACCATCAAGCTCCTGACTTGTCTATGAACCGAGATGGATTTGAGCAGCGTCAGAGCATGTGAGACGCCGTTTCTTCGCCGTCTATCTTTAACCAATCTCATCAACCCGACGAGCAGACTGTGACTCGAAACAAGCTCCGCTCTAAAACCTTTCTCCTCGACTAACTTACCGATCAACCTCGCGCAGTTGATTTTAGTCTCGATCGAACCATCGTTCAACATATCAACCATCAACGAAACTCGAGCAGGCTGCATCAACCCAGCTTTCGAAACGGAATCAAGCTCGAGGTTAACAAGAATCGCAACAGCTTCTGATCCAACGGCGTGAGAAGTAAACGGAGTCAAAAGAGAAGATATAACAGAGACTCCACCTTCGTCAACAACACTCTTCCTAGCGATCTCGTGAGCCAACACAACTCCCTTGAGCTCGCTCAACGCGTGAACTTTCCCTTTCCCTTTCGCCTTCCTCAACGCGCCCACGATCTCGATCACACGCCCCTGCACGTCTTCCGACCGTTTCTTCATCATTACATACTTCTGCGAGAACCAGGCGTGGATCAGCTGGTGGAGCGTCCTGTTCGGCGTGAGGCCGTCGTCCCAGAGCTCCTGCATCGTGGTGGGGCAAGTGCGGTGTCCTAAGCTCAGCCATCTGAGAATGTTGGACCTCTCGTAGGTCTGACCGGTGCAGAGAGTCACCGGATCTTGCATCGGCTCTAGAGAGATGGGGCAGATGAAAACAGAGGGAGTCTCCGGCGATTCGAGCTCCGCGATCATTGTTTTCAGATCGAGTTCGTTCTCGACCGCCGTGGGTTTGCCGTCTCCGCCGAAGAGAACGCCGTCTTTGACCGCCGTGTGTAGATCTATGACGTGGCCGTCGTCGAAGCCACCGCCTTTGAAGGGTTGAAACATTGGCATTTTCGGTAAATTGATTGAGAATGGAAGCCTGAAAGGGAGGAATTGAAGAGGAGACAGAGCAGAAGAAACTCACGAAGAAGATGGAAGAGAAGGATAAGAATGGATCTGGTCTGGTGTTTCGTGAGAAAAACAAAAAACAAATAATTAAAGTAAATAGACAAATAAAAAGGGAAACGTTTTCTTTTGGTTTGGACCAAAGACTTTCTTTTTCCCTGTCTTAAAGATTCGGGTTGAAATCTCTTTTTTTTCTTTTCCGTTTTTAAACTTAACAATACACAGCCTCATCTCATGTGCACCACACGTGCAAAGCTCAGGTTTTTATCTATGGATTTACCCATTTATTTACCACGAATAAACAAATTTATTCAAATTAGTTGAAGTGGTTAGGGTGGTCTCGTTGATTAAAGTTTAGGGTAAAACTGCTAAAGTAGATGATGAGAGCAGTAAAAAAACTATGCAAGTAAGTCAAAAAAGCTGCTACCAGTCTACACTTAACCCACGAGGGAGAGTAACCAGTACTGGTTAAAACACGTGCAGCGATAATTACAATGCCTAATTTACTTCATCAACTTTTATTTTGTATCATTGTCATTTATTAGATGAGGCCTTTTAAGCCAACTTTTGAGTTTCTTTTCTTTTATATGGAGGGAGTCTCTGTATTTTAGAGAAAATAAAACTAATCATAAGCCTTTACCGATAATAATTACTGAAAAAAGTAAAAAAATATCCAAACTATTAAACACGAAGTAACTGGGGCCCATGACATGCAAAAGCTCCAGCAAGACATTTTGACCAAAAGACAGAGTGTTTGCTTTGACTCCACGCCTCGATCGTGTCTCTGTCTCAGTATTTTGCCTTTGACTGGCCTCTCGCCACTTATATCCTTCCAAGTGTCCTTTCATCTTGATTATATTTTTAATAAATTACTATTGTTTGAATGTTCTGATTAAAAAGATTACTAAATGAAGATGGTTTTAATAATAATAAGCGAAAATTGATGGGAGTGTCAGCATAGATCTGAGCCCATGTGCTGTTTTTGTTGGAGTTCAGCTCTGTCCCAGAAATGCAAGTGCTTGCTATTCAAACAAAAAAAAGTTAACAATAAAATTCAAATCAAGTATTTTGTACGTATTTATATATAAATACTATGGAACAGAATGAATAACATAACACGGTCTCGATTTCAGTCTAATTCTCATAGATAACAATTAACACATACAAAACAATAGCACAACTATATAAGCAACGAAAGATTCCAATCTTGTTGATGTTTTCTTTCTTTAAATAAGTTTTCCAGTCAAACCAGTAAACTTAAAAAGGACCAGCAAGAGTTTTCATTTGATTTGACGTTTTTGCAATAAAGACTAATCCATGTGAATTTGAGATTGATTGTGATATGTTTGCCGTGTCTGCAATAAAGACTAATCCATGTGTAAAAAAGAAGAAGCAAGTAATCCATGTGAACTTGAGATTGGTTGTGATATTAAGGCACATGATTAATAACCATAAGCACAGGCTGCCTCTGTTTCATTTATAATAATGTTTCAAGTTTTTATTCTTGTGTTCAGTAATTGATATTTTCAAAATTTCATGTTACAACTTACTCCCTCCGTTTCTAAATAAGTGTCATTTACACATATTTTATGCATATTAAGAAATTGATTAAATATACTAATATATCCTTATTAGATGTATAATTATTTAAATGAGAATTAATTAAATAAATATTCATTGGTTAGTTAAAAGGATAAGAAAGAGATAATGTATAAAAATTGCATTAGAAAATATAGAATGACACGTATTTTGAAACAAGAAAAAAATGCTAGAACGACACTTATTATAAAACAGAGAGAGTAATATTTATGGTATATGTGACAATTGTGTTTTATATTTTAATATATTGTTTGTCGAATTATTTTTTGTTAATGCTATTTTCATAAAAAAAGAGGTAAAATTTCATGTAAAACAGGTAAAATAAAATAATAATTAATACTTTTAAAAAAGGGTGTCAAAACTTTAAGCACACTAATTTGAAATATATATTAAACGATGGGTCCCGGATCAGCCCACGAGTGCATGGTAAACGGTCCATATGTGTATTCAGATGATTGGGCCGCGTGAAACTGGTTTATTAACGAAGAAAGAGTTAAATTTTCATCAATAACACAAGGTTACATTACTCAAGTAACTCTCGTCCAAAAAAAAGAAATCACCTCGCGGGATCCCATCGATCTCCTTGACCGTCTTCTCATCATCACGACGCAGCCTTACACGGACAAAGACATAAGGAAGATCTTAGAGATTCGTTTCAGAGAAGAAGCTAAACAGCTTTTGACTTTGATAGATACTTCTCTAAGGTATGCAATTCATCTTATAACTGCGTCTGCTTTGTCTTGCGAGAAACGGAAAGGGAAAGTAGTAGAGGTTGAGGATGTACAGAGAGTTTATCCGTTGTTCTTGGATGTGAGGAGGTCTATGCAGTACTTTGTGGACTATCAGGGTCAGTACATATTCAGCGAAGTACCGAGTCAGAGTGACTAGAAAATATCCCTGTTCGCAATTGCGCTAGGCGCTAGTCGGGCGGCGATTCTGGGTCTAGCGAGTTATCTAAAAATCGGGGATTAAGCGGGGTATACGCGGGGCCTAGTTTTTAATTATATTTAATATTTAAAATTAATATATAATGTATAGACATTATAATTTAATAATTTATACATACTGAAATTTATATCAATAACTAAATTTAACAAAATCTATTGTTAAATGTACATATATAATATATACACACGTATAAGAGTCTTAGATAAAGTAAATGAACATTAATAATTAAATTGTAGCATGGTCTAGCGGTATATCGGTGCTTGTTGTTACTGCAGGACCCGGGTTCGACGCAAGACTGGTGTTACTTCCACTAGTTTTTCATTTTTTTCATTAAAGAGCGTAAATTACTGAAATATCCCCGTCTTCTTCATCTCTTTTGTCGAATACAAAACCCTAACAGCCGCGTTTGCTCTCTTTTTTTTTGCGATTCTTCATCAATTTCGAATGGCGTTTTAATAGTTTTACCTACTTATGATAGATTTTAAGTTTAGCATATGATTTTGAACTCACAATCTAGAAAAATGATAGATTTGATTAGATTTCCGGATTATTGAGCGAATTAAGCCAAATCGCCACGCTGTTTCTCCGACCAGCGTTTAACCACCGATTACACGGCCGCGGCGGCCGCGTTTTCGAACAGTATCCGTTTTGTAGGAGCTAGAATTTTGTTTCAAATTATATATTTTAAGTTCTTAACTTTTTTTCGAGCCTGGCCCATTAAAGTATTGCATGGGTTTAAAAGCCCATCATACTACTATGCGTCCTTTTAGTTTTACCAACGTATGTAATATGTAATGCGTGTGTAATGTTTGACACACAGCACAAATTTGACACGCATTCAGAATAATTAATTACGAGTGTTCTCTTACCAGTCTTCATCGCTTTCTAGTGGCGTGTTTTGGTGTAACAGTTTTAGTTTCTTGTTCGGTCATTTTCAGCGTGGTGAATTACTAACTTCTTTTTTTTATCAAGCGTAGTGAATTACTAACTGATTTATGAAAAACGTGTGATATATTTTTCTTGTAAAATAAAAACTAATGGCTTATGGAACTAGAGTTAAAATAAGTTGACAAACATGGAGAGACTTTCACCTAAGTTTCTTAGAGCAAGCGCATTAGAGAGTTTGGTGTAGGGTTCACATGGAACCCGAAAAAAAAAATTATTATCATATTGAACAGTTACGACTTCGACTTCCCACGCCTCTTCTGTATGAACCGAATCGTTACTGTTTAGCGGACCACACGCCACGTGGCAGCCCGCTATTGGTCAATTTTTTTTTTAAAAAAAAAAATCAAACGAAAAATCAAAAAAAAAAACTCAGTTTATGAACCCAAATAGGGGGTTCATTAATACGCTTGCTCTTAGCTTTTCTAAAATACTCCTTGTTTAAATCTTAATAAAAGTTATAACTAGAATGTTTCTCCGCACTGAGATTTACCAATGCGGATGGGATGGCATAACGTTATAAAAAGTAACCCTTTGTATCTAGAAAAAAACGGAACGAATCTATCGAGAAACAGAGACACTGAAGAGTTGCAGTGTCTTTTTGGTACTGCTATTATGATAGTATCGGATACATCGGTTTTTAATCCAACGCTATTGAACGAAAACTATGTGAATCCAACGGTCCCAAAACTATATGATTTGACTCATCGTGGATGCTATACTACATCATACCTCTGTCTCACTGTCATCTTAACTCCAGATCAACACGCTTCCTTTGTAGAACTGGAACAGCATTTATTATACATTTATTTGCAAAATTCGGGTTTACTTAGGGATTAGTGAAAGTACTTTAAGTAACGTAAAAAATAAAAACATCTCACAAATATACATAGACATACCATCAATGTTGTTGCCTGTGTTTTAACAACTAAACATAGCATTACGGTTAGGACGAACAGTAGTGAAATAGTAATACTACGATTTAAGTTAAAAGTAGTTACCAGCTTCTTATCATTTCGTTTGATGATTACATTGACCGCGTTGTACCACATTGTCAATCAAAACTCAAATGCTATGATTACGTGAATGTTTCATGACATTTGAGTTCATAATGTTCACGTGAATATTCAACAAATATTCTAGTTTGTTATCAAATCACAAAACATGCACTCTATTAAATAAAATTGTAGAATATCATTTTGCGAAAGCTAAAAACATGGTTGATTATTAAATTTACAATTAACTTTAGTTTTTAATTGCATACCATAATGTCGTCATAAACTCTGGTCAACTTAATAATTTCGAGAGAATTAAGCAATGAAATCACTCGTTACGATATGCAAGATCCTTAATAACATTTATTAATCCCACATACAGAAATAAGTTAATCTGTCAGTATCATTAGAATTCAAGATATAATAAATATTTCTACCACCCTCCAACCTCTTTATTTATTAAATCTCTTTGCTTAAATATTCGTCGACATCGTTAATTTACAAATAATCTCTGTTCTCTTTTATATTCTTCCTCTTTGTCAAGCCTGACAATTCCAAAGGACAAAAAAAAATCCGACGTCACTATTTATTAAAAACACAACACAACACAACGCTCTTGTCTCTTCTTTATATACTTCATTTTCAGACAAGAACACAACGAAAGAAATAACGTAAAAAATCAAGAAATGGGGAATTGTCAAGCGGCGGAGGCAGCGACGGTTTTGATCCATCACCCGGCGGAGAACAAGGTGGAGAGGATTTACTGGTCGGTGACGGCAAGCGACGTCATGAGATCCAATCCCGGTCATTACGTTGCGGTGGTGGTGACGTCACCGACGCTAAAGAACGAGAAAGGATCGCCGTTGAAGCAGCTCAAGCTCCTTCGTCCCGACGACACTTTACTCATCGGACATGTTTACCGTCTCGTCAGCTTCGACGGTATACATGCATACATTTGATCTCTATGTTTTTGTCCTTCGTGTTTAATAATATACTTAAAAACCTTTTATTAAAAGTGTTCATGAATATATATGCAGAGGTTTTGAACGAGTTTGCGACGAAGAAATGTGTGAAGCTTGGGAAGCTTTTGAAAGAGGGAGGAGGGCTTGAGTTGAAGAAGAAGAAGAAACCTAGAAAGAAGACTGATCAGGAAAAGGGTCGGGTCAACCCGAATTCGGATCCTGATCCGAGAGAAGATGGGGCTAATGATACAGTAAGTCACATGTCCATTGCTCTACCATTCTCTGACTTTTTGATCATTAGTAGTTGTAAAAAATTGTATAAGGTCATGTAGAATATATTTTTTGAATGATCATGTAAAATATTTAAAATATGTTTTAGTTAAAATAGTCTGGATCCTACAATATTTTTGTAAGACTTTTATGGATCACATGACCATATGCAAATGCACATCTTTCACATGCCTAGTTTTAGTCTTAAGACATGCTAAACTATTTATGTCCCGGATGCTTAATTTAACTCGACCGGTTTTTATAGGTGGCCGGAGAAGACGGTGGAGAAGGGTTAACGAGGCGGAGTCAGGGCCGAGGAAGAGGTGGTGGTGGGTGGAGGCCAGCTTTACATAGCATTCCGGAGTTTGGATCCTCATGAGAGAACTCTTTAAAAGCGTAGATATTCTTAAAGCACTATCCGACAACATTGAAAAGTTATTATGTAAAGCGATGTTATTTATCATAGATGCTTTAATGAAAAGGATCCAGTCTCAATAAATATTTTCAACAACTTTAACGTTTTAATTATTTGAGATTTTTATTCTCTAACGATCATTTATCAAAGTTTTCACGTAATATCATAAAGTTTTCGATACACGCAATGATAAGGTTTCATAGTAAGGTGTCATACGTAAACCACCGGCCAACTAACCAAATGATAGGTCTTAGAGCTGTTTTAACCAAACGGTAATTATTGGATGGTTTAGCCACACAAAATGTTCGATATCTTCAACCGTAAAGGTTATTTGTTTAAAATATGTTTGGCATCTACTTTGGTTGGCCTCTTTCGTCAATCATAGCTATATATGAAGTCAATAAGCTAATGACTGATGCATAATTTTGGTTCAATTAACTAGACGTAACGTAACGAACGGCTCAATCATTTTGAGCTTCATTAAACATCGACCATCTCTTTCTTTTAATTTCACAAAATCAAAACTATTAAGAAGTAGACGAGTAAGTGATCAGAAAGATTGATGAGACATCTGAAGAGTGTTTATCACCACCATCATATTATTGTTGTGATAAGGAAAACATACAAAAAGAATCCAACCATGGATAATATAGTTCAGAGAAAAAGCTCAGAGATGCTAAAACAAGAAACAAACCATGAGAGCTTTCTTTTTTATTTATCAAATGAGGTTTCTCCTTTCTCTCCAGAAATGGAGGAAGAAGAAGAAGATGATGATGTACGATCACTTCTCTGGCTGAGGGTTGCCTTTCCATTTGAAGTTGTCCGAGTAAGACTTAGGCTGCAGTTCATGTAGATGAGAAGAACCATCATAAGGTTAGGTGAAAACTTCAAACTAAAGAATGAAACAGAGAGAGAGAGAGAAAGTAACATGTCTCATCATATATTATATACATTGACGTGATGAGTAGTACGATGATGAGTTAACAAACAAATCAACATCCAGAAGCCCTTTTATGTCTAAGACAGTAGTAAACCAATTCTGATTACGTAACACGAGTGATGCAAGTGAACGTGTACGAAAAAGCTATTCAAGCAGACCGTTAATAGCACTAATCATAAACTAGAGTCCAGTCTTTAAACAACATTAAATGGTTACTTTGAATTGAGCAGACACATAAGGGGGTTTAGACTAAAGATACTCAGCTTGGGCTAAAACAAGTGGGGATTAGCTAAAGGAATAGATGACTAACCTTCAATAAGGGCGCTTTAGGCTTCTTGACCTGCCCATGAATCAAAATATTAAATATCTTATCAAGGGGGCTCTTAGTACAGGAACATGAGACACACTCTAATAAAACAAGGCAACAAATACCACATAATCCCAGCCATGACGCTCGGCAAAGGACTTGGCAGCAACCTCAGAATCAAAAGAAAGAGCAGAGTCACCAACATTGGCATAAGGGTCACCTGTAGAAGTCCATCCCATCAACGGATTCTCCCACCTACAATACCCAACAACATATATCATAAGACTCATAGGACAACACATTAACATGTAAATCCACAGATTGAATTAGAAGAAAAGGTTTGATACTTGAGGGTGGAGACGAAGTTGATCTTCCATTTGCCGAGTTTGCCAGATCCTTGCTGAGTCGCAGTTCTAGCTGGTGAGTATATTATCACCTACACAAAGATCACGGATCTTACCTCAATCAAATCCTAATTCCTAAAATCGAAATAATGTGATTTTAAGGCTTTTTTTTTAACCTTGCGGGAAAGATGCTCCTCTGGGATTCCGGAGACCTTTCCGATCTCGCCACGCTTGTAATCCGACTCCACCACCGCGTCCGTTGAGAATGGCCGAGCCACACGCCGTAGCGTCGCCGCGATACGGCTAGTTCCTTGATGAGTAGTAGCACGAAGCGCCATCGTCAGAAATCTGGAAACTTCAATTTCCGTAGATTTTATGAAAATGGAAGGGGAGAAGTTATTAAAAAAAAAAACAGGGAAATTTTCAATTTAGCCATCAAACAGTTTATAATTTATTCAATTAGTCTTAGTATTGTATAAAAACTCTCTATTACTCCCAATTTTATTTTTTTTGATATCTGAATTAACCCCAACCCACCTATTATTCTTCAGTTTCTTTCACAATAAGAAAACTAATATATTAGTGTTTCAAAAAAAATAAACTAATATGTTCTTTTAACATTAGAGGTTAAAAGTTAAAGGCAACAAAAACCATTATAAAAACATATAAATAATGATTTTTTTGGTTTATAGTAACTCACACACATTTATGAACTTTTTCATGTGTCTCAAATAATAAGGTTTGTTAGTTAAAATCCATATACATATATATGTACTGCAAAAAATATTTATTCAAAATGCAACTTAGTTTTAGATAAAAAGGTGCTATTAGATTATTCTATATAACTTGAGGCAAATTGGTGAATATTGAGAAATTAAAAGGCTTCATTTGGATACAAAAAAGAAAGCTCAAATTTTTGCTCATTTTGTATGGGATATTCATCCTCCTTGTGGCTAGGCTACTCTCTGATCTTTTTCTTCGTTCGTTCGTTTAAGCGAAATCACATTTGATCCATGACACAACATCTGCTTGAAGAATAATAAAGCTTTCATCATCAAAAACTCTCCCTTTGGTTCCGTTTGATCTGGCATGCTTCTTCTTCCTCAATTTTTGTTTTTGTTTGTTCGTTTCTGTTATATGTCTTGTCTCCGATCGTCGCATTTGATTTTTTTGGTATAACATTTAACCTTCGTATTGCGTGATTTGGGTTATGATGTGTTGGCCTAATTGATTGGTTTTTGTTGTTGGTTAAAATCACTGGATTTGATCCTCTTTTTTGGTTTAGAAAATCTTGGATCTTTGAATAGAAAAGAATGGTTAAGCTACATAACATTCAAATGGCGTTAAGATGTTGTTTTAGCTTTTCATAGTTTGATCGTTTTTTTTTGTGGTGTTTTCATCTCTTTGCAGAGGAAAATTTAAAGTATCTTGAGAAGTAGTTGTTGTTGGTGATGGGTGCACCAAAGCAGAAGTGGACAGCGGAAGAAGAAGCAGCACTTAAAGCTGGTGTTCTTAAACACGGCACTGGCAAGTGGCGCACTATTCTCTCCGATCCTCAGTTTAGCTCTCTTCTCAGCTCTCGCTCTAACGTCGATCTCAAGGTTAAATACCTCTTTACATTTTGAACAGAAAAAAAACTAAAGAGATTTGCTTTTGTTTGAGTTTGTGGTTGCGTGTTTGGGATTAGTCGTTTGATATTTCAAAAGCGTGACAGGATAAGTGGAGAAACATAAGTGTGACTGCGTTATGGGGTTCAAGGAAGAAGGCTAAACTTGCACTTAAAAGGGCACTGCCATCTCCTAAACAAGATGGTAAAAACAACAACACTAGAGCTCTTAGCATTGTGCCTTTAGGGAACGACGAAGAACAGACAAATCTAACCTCGCCACGAACTCAAGCTTCAAAGAAATCAATCACAAGGTTCGGTTCATGCTTAGTCCTCCTGATTCATGCAGCATCCCACATTAGATGTTGAGCTATTGCCTGTTCTTGTAGTTTGGACAAGATCATCTTAGAGGCTATTACCAACTTGAAGGAGCCACGCGGTTCTGACAGAACATCCATCTTTATGTATATAGAGGTAACTCTATTCGGATTCTATGTTTCTTCTGGGGTTTGCTGGCTGCATACTTTGTAATAGCTGTAAAATTTTCAGGAGAACTTCAAGACTCCGCCGAATATGAAAAGACATGTGGCTGCAAGATTAAAGCATCTATCATCAAATGGACCATTAGTCAAGGTAAAGACAAACACTTTCATTATAATACTCTCAGCATTTTCAAGTGCTTTACTCGCTCTTGTTCTCACTTTCAGATAAAGCACAAGTACAGGTTTTCTACTAATTTCACTAACCCAGGAGCAAGACACAAGTCTCCTCAACTCTGTTTAGAAGGCAACAACAAGAACGACTCACCAAAACCCAAGGGGAACAGCGCCAACATTCTCACCAAGTCAAAATCAGAGGGAGAGTTATATATGATAAAAGGCGTGACAGCACAAGAAGCTGCAGAAACCGCTGCAAGAGCAGTCGCAGAGGCAGAGTTCGCAATCACAGAGGCCGAAGAAGCAGCGAAAGAGGCGGAAAGAGCAGAAGCCGAAGCTGAAGCTGCTCAGATATATGCAAAGGCAGCCGTGAAAGCTTTGCAGTTCAGGATCAGTAATCATACTTGGTAAAAAAACTGAAGCCAATATGGGAAAGTTCTATAACAGAGCAACCCCTAAATATATATATATATATGCATTCAAACCATTACCTATATGTACTCTCTTTTTTTGGTCAGTAGTAAGTAAATCCGCAGTTTGATCATATGTATATATGTTCATAACTCTGAGATTCTGTAAAAACCTGAGTCTTTATTTTCTGTTTGTAGATGATCCTGCTTATTTTCTATATCATGAATCTGAAAAGTAAGTCCCTGATGGAAGGTGAATCTCGTTGCTTAAGAAGAAAAACCAATCAAAATTCCAATATACAGAGAACAGCAAAAACAAAGACAAATCTTGTTTTCTTCACAGGATGGTTTTCAACCATCATCAAAGGATCAACACACGGGAAGAGTTGTGTGTTTAGCTAGCTGACTTGGAGTGCTTAACAAGCCAATCAATCACTTGATCAATGTTGGTAGAGTTCTTGCAAGATATCATGAAGCAACAGACTTCTCTATCCGTAAGCGACTTGAGCCCCCTGTACAAAACAACAGATGAAAAAAAAACATATTCAGAATCTAAGCTGTTGGTGTTTTCAGGGTTTTAAAAAGACTTACATTTCGTCGGTTAAGGCTTCTTTAGAGAGAGCTCCTGGCTTGTCGATTTTGTTACCAAGGACAAGAAGAGGGATACCAGTAAGCGACGTCTTGCTCAACAGATCATGGAGTTCGCTTTTGGAGACACCAAGGTTGTCAGGATCAGCAGCATCAACTACATACACAATGGCGGAAACAGAGCGGCAGTAACGTTCCCACATGCTGCGGAACCTAGGTTGACCACCGAGATCCCAAAGCTTGATGGTCACGCTTCCTTTCGTCACTTTCCTCATGTTGAAACCAACCTGAAAAGTGAGTAATTACGATTAAAATCCCAAAAGCAAAGCAAACATCATTATAGGTAGAAGTGTTGACTCACCGTTGGAATCATGTCTTCACTGTATCCACCGGTCTGAACAAACAAGAGGAAACCATCAAGAAGACATATATAGAAAGGAAAGGATCGTTAATCGACTTACAGCGACAACGTTGACAAGGGATGTCTTTCCTGCGTTTTGAAGACCTATCAACGAAAGCTCCATCTCTTGCTTGAAGAAGAGGCTGATGCAACGTTAATAAGAAACTCTATTCAATTTAGATCCAATGATTGATTCTCTAATCTAAACCTTATTAGGATTCGAATAGGAAACTAACCTACGAAGCCAATTGAGGAAAGCATCCCACAAACTCATTTTTTTATGATTCAGACAGAGACCAGAGATTCGTAGACGACAGATCGGTCTGTTGGTAGTAATTCTCCTCCACGGATCTCTCTCTATGGAAGCTTCTTCTCTCTTTCTCTCTTCTAGATTTTTGTTGTTTCGGTATAAAGTCGAGAGCCGGCGAATAAAGTTACGGAATCTGGACCGTTAAATCTGTGTAGGTCCGTGAGATTAACGGTTCAGATGTGGTTTAGGGAGAAGCTGCGTGTGACAGAGCGAAATTCATGGAGCTGCTGTATATTAAAAAATTTTGTGGTTTTAGCCAATGAGAAGACAGATTCGATGGACAGAGAGAAGTTCGGAAAAAAACGAATTTATTTAGATTGATAAGATAACTAGAGAATGTGCAGATCACGACAAGGCGGCGCGTGGTAACCACGATCCAATGATTAGCTTGTGAGTGGGCGATACCAGGAGAAATTGGCGGTGGGGATTTAGAGGGATTGGAAGCTGCACTTTATACGCGCCGTTTCAGCTAGTAATTTTAGATGGGTTTTGTTATGTGGGTTTTTAGGCCCAATAGTAATGGGTTATATAAGAAGAATAAACTAACGTCTAGGGGGGCCTGGGTTCAACTCTTAATTTTGTTTTAGTTATAGATATAAAAATCGGTTTAAACATTCAAAAGATTAAACTAAGTAGGGGTTATTGGTTGTAGTATTTTAATGAGTTTAGGATTATTTTTTGGATTTAGATTTTTTTGATAAATCCATTGATTTTAAATCAACTAAGCAGATTTCAGAATCAATGTTATAGATTGTAAATCAAAATAACTGGATTATCATAAATCAGTCAAATAGATTTGCAGTAAGTTCAGTTTTGTAATAAAAAAAATATAAAAACTACAATATTTGTTTTAGTATTTTGTATATCATGATAACATAAAATCTGTTCACATATCTGTAGCTATTGTCGCTCTCACTTGATTAGCATGTTTTCTTTGTTGATCTTGAATTACAAGAATCTCTTCACCATTGTTATTCATTTCTTCAAGTTCTTCTACGTCATCAGAATTTTTTTCTCCGTTTCTTCTGGAAAAGTATCAGTTCGACGAAGAAAATTATGTAAACCAACACACGCAAGTGCTTGATGTTTTTAAATGGAAAACTTTCAAGCACTACCGTTTAACAAAAGTCTCATATCTTTGTGAGTGCTTGTTATAACGTATGCGAATTGGTGCTGAAAAGATATTAGGAGAACCAAATAATACAAATCTATCAAAATAACAGGGTTCAAGACAATATTTGCTCCTTTGTATTTTTAACTTAAAATCACTAATAAATCCATTCAAATCCAATTTTAAATCAAATCCTTAAATAAATCATTATTATTGAATAACACCTGATTTTAAAATCTATTTTGAAATCACAAAACCAATAACAGTGGATTTGAATATAGATTTTAAAATCATAAAACCAATAACAATGAATTTGAATATAGATTCTAAAATCACAGAACCAATAACACTTGATTTGATTTGTATTATCAAATCCATTAAAATATATAAACCAATAACACCCTCTAAAGCTTATATAATCGATAATCTCATATAAAGGCTTAACTACCGCCTAGAGATTCCTTGAACTATTAAAATCACAAGTAAATTTATGTGACAATTGACTAGTAATAAAAATTTCCCATATTCAAAGTGTATTGTTGTGAGAGAACTGATTCGACTTGGTTAATCGTCCGCTGAAACAAATGTCATGCCAAAGAGTCTGTAGAAGTCTACAAACACATGACAACACCAATGTGATATTTTCTATAGATTCTCCAAGTTTTTTAGCACAAGTATAATGTGAGCGAGCGAGAGTACAATATTAAAAACATCTTTTATATGACAAGGATGTAGAAGCTTGTAATACACATTTGGTCCAAGCTCATACACACCAGGTCGCAAATCAGGAGTCTGGTTTTATATATAACTTACCTGTATATACTTTAGTATCAGGTATAGTGTATAGTTTGATCTTTTTGCCTTTATAGAAAGGAAAAAAAAAAGAATGAGTCAAATAAAAAAAAACCCACAGAAAACGGCCCCAGATACGTTACTCTATAATCACTCTCCTTTATTCAATTAAAAAAAAAACTTTTAAGAACAATCTAGCCACAAGCTATTCTTACCTTACTAAGTAAGCCAAAACACAGAACAAGAAAGACACAATAACAATAAAAATAACATTTTTTGAAATAATAAATATAAGTAACATGATTTTCGATCATCAACTTCTCCACCATGACAAAATCAAGAAACATCGGAGTTCTGTCTCAGCTCTTTTTAACGGCCGTGATCTCTCCCATTTTAGCGGTTTCCAGTTTTCCGGAAGGTGGTGATCATGAGAGGTTTAAGAGACGTGATCCTCTTAACAGCTTTACGTATTACCATGGAAGTTTCGACGTTAGAGACAAACATTACTGGGCAGTGAGTCTCTCTTCTATCTCATTTTATGACTAACATTCAAGTTATTACGAAAAAATATGTTAATTTTTTGGTGGGGGTTGTAAAATGGTTTATGTAATATTTGTCATAGTTTGTAATAATAGAAGTTTAAAATGTGTTAATCTAATTAATATCAGGCTACGGCATTTACTGGAATCCACGGTTACGCCGTCGCCGGAGTGTTGCTTATTGCCGGCGTATGTTTCGGACTTTACCTAGCTTTCTCTGACAAAAGAAGACGCGTTTCTTCCACGCGATGCCCATATCTGGACCGTTACTATCTTCCTCTCTTCTTACTTCTCCTCCTCTTCATGTTTCTCTCCATGTATGCTTTTATGCACATGCATGTTTAATTGAGTTACATTGGATCTGCTTTAGCTTTCGATATCAATAATAAATGTAAAAAAATGGGAATAGGGCAGCGTCAGGGATAGTTATAGCAGCGAACCAGAGCTCGAAGAACAGAACAGAGGAGTTGAAAGAGACGATAGACAAAGCAGGAGAAGATGTTGATAGAAACATACGTACAGTGATAACATCGCTAACTAGGATTCAGTACCTGTTGCGTCCGTACGATCAGAAAACGACTCAGCTTCTTAATGTCACTAGCCATCGACTTAGAAAAGGATCTCTGCTTATTCAAAGCTTTGTTCACACCAACGGTCCCTCCATTGATCTCGCCATCAACATCTCGTAACATATATAGCTTCTTCTCTGTTTTTGTTTTTTGTGATCTCCTTTGTTTCAAAGTTTAACATTGTTCTGCTCTCTAAAAAAAACATTGTCCTGCATGCTCTTTTGTTTCTCAGGTATGTAACTCATCTTATGATTGCATCGACTAACTTGTTTGTTCTGCTTCTAGCCTTTGGTAAGATCATTTAACATTCACTGAAATTTATGAAAACATGATCACCTTTTATGGGCCTAATTATGATTTTAATAGATTTTTTTTGTTCCTTTTTTTGTATTTCAGGTCCTATCTTGCTTCATTGGCACCCTGGATTCATCATGTAAGCAATCAAGATCGATTCGACATTTTTCTTGTTAAAATTTTGTAAAAATAATATTATTTTTGTTTTTTCTTTCTTTCTTGTTGTTTCTAAAAAGGGTGATATTCTTGTGTTGGATCTTAACCACTCTTTCTTGGGTTCTAACTGGCTTCGATTTCTTCCTTCACACGTAAGCTAACCAAACCCTAAAACAAGAACCTCAAGTTTGTTCCTAACACTGACACCTGAATTCACACTCAACGCAGATTCGCAGAAGACCTTTGTTCAGCATTCAGTGGCTTTGTGCAAAACCCACAAAACAATACATTGTCAAGTCTTTCCCCTTGTATGGATCCTCTTCACTCTGATAAAACCCTAATAGAAGTCAGCTCAATGATACGTAACTTCATCACTGAGGTAAAAAAGATAATCGATCAAGAATTGTAAAATATTAAATTCTCTGTCTCTTGATTTTGTATTTGTCTTTTCTTTCAGTTAAACTCAAAAGTAGCAGATTCAATGCAGTCTTATGCGCTGACTGGTCGGAGTAACACCGCATCGTTGGCGCCAAAATCTGGCCTGGTATGTGATCCGTTTGCGGGACAACAAATTAACAGCTACACACCACAACGCTGCTCTAATGGAGCCATTCCAATTGGCGAGTTCCCAAAGGTATGACGTCCTTTAAATCCATTTATTTAGGAATATCGGGTAAAGTATAGATAAATCAATTTTTGGGCAAGATCAATGATTAGTCGGATTTTGATACCTTAGATAGTGTTATAAAATAAAACTAATTAGCTATAAATAAATTAGACCATCATTCATTTCAACTTCCGAGGTGAGATTTTGTTTCTACTATGAACCAAGGTTTTGGTTAGATTTATATTCGTAAGACATATAGACACAAGTGAAGAAATTAATATCCTTTCGTGTTCTTAGGTTCTTTCAAGATTCACATGCCACGACAAAGTTCCACCGGAAACCTGCAGAATTACCGGGAAATTCATTCCGGAAGCAGCTTACCTAAGAGTCTATGCTTACAGCAACTCAGCTCAAGACATGCTGGACATATTGCCTTCTCTTCAAAACCTAACACAATGCCTTTACATGAAAGACACGTTATCGAGCATCGTCTCTAACCAGTGTAAACCCTTTAGGGCTTCGATGTATCGGCTTTGGGCGTCTATGCTTGCTCTCTCTCTTATCATGAAGGTTATGGTCTTGCTCTTCCTCGCTAAAGCTTTCCAAGAGAAAGGGAAGAGTTTTGCTTGGTTTACGATTTATCCAACTTCCTCTGGAGAAATACAACAAGTGAATATATAGGTTAATAATTGACAAGTGATTTTGTATTAACTTTTTTTTTGTTTGAAGAATGTATGTGGGAGATAGAATATTTAAGAATTGTAAGTATGACATTATATCAAGCATTTGTATGTAATAACTAACAAATGTAACTCAACAGGTATTTGCCATATGTTTTACAATTTGTTTCAATTGGAGACGAGCAAAGTCTTATTTGGTCTAACTGATTCCAAACACAATTAACACAAGAGATGAAAGGTGGGAAACGATTTTGTCAACCACTCTACTCAAGAAGCCACATTATCATGTGCGTGAATTATAAAAGTACATAACTTTGAGTAGGTAATAAAAGAGAGTATTGCAATTAGTAAGTGTTAGTTACTGTTAAGTAAACTGGGATTGTATCCTCTGAAACAGAGTTACAGGTAATGATTAAAGGATAAGGAGAAAAAAGTAAACTCAATGTTTTGAAAACCGGACCGGACCGGCCGGTCGAACCGGTTCGACCGTGACTCTCTGAAGAAGCCGAGTCCGGTTCGGTTAAAAACCCGGATTTGTAAAAAACCGGTAAAACCGGCTGAAAACCGGTGACCCGGATCAATTTTAAAGTCCGGTTCATAAAAAATAACATATAATTAAGTGTTTTTAACTATTACTAGCTAAAATTTAAATATTTTATAATTAGTGTTCAACTATCACTATTTAATTGATTTTTATTTTCTGAAAAAACAATGTGAAAAATATATTTTTTACTTTCATATACTATCTTTATTTTACCATATTCATAAAATTTGAGATTTAGTTGTAAAATAAATAAATATGATAATTTTAATTGTAAATCATAGTATGTTTTGATCAATTTTAGTTTACATAGTATTCACTATTCAGTTTTATTTACTATATATACAGTTAGATTTATGTTTATTGTTTATATTTAGTTAATTATAAAAAGAATAGAGAATGTATTTTATGTAGAAGTAAAGTTCATAAAATATAAATATATAATTATATATATATATATAAGTTTTATAGATAGAAAATCCGGTTCGACCGGTTAAACCGGTCCAACCAGTCAACCAGTAGCTACACCGAGTCGGTATCCGGTCCGGTTTTCAAAATACTGAGTAAACTATAATTAACGATATACACTAAGTACATTAATAACAGAGATTATTTCACTAATTAATTAATCAGCGGAAACTCCTTAGTTAAGTGGTTTGATTAATGGTTTAAAGCATGTTTCAAGTAGGATTGTTAGACACAGTATATGGATCTACCTTATTGATAACGTGATTCTTGTTGGTCACATTCAAAGGTTAAGGCATGTAACAGTAATGATTTTAGCATCGCATTCAAACAATTAAAACACAGGTTGATGATTATACATGACATGAGAGAAAACTTTTGAGCAGATTACAAGAGATGTATATAAATTAATCATTATGTGATTTTGTGGAGTGTCTCTATGACGTCTAGAGGTATTCATTTTGGTCTAGGTAGGAGACAACAATCTCTGCCATTTCAGGCAGAGATGAAGAAGAAGAAAAACCATTGTCTCTGTTGTTTTGCATCACAATCTGCAAACTTAGTAGGCCAATGATTCAGGAGAACAAGAAAAATAGGATAATCACTAGAGTGTATATATATATGTATACGAACCTCGCAATTCAAAGGTGGTTCATATGGATCGTCTATTCCTGTGAAACCTGAAGAAGAAATACTTTTAAACATGAAGATGTATAATCTCAAGAAGATCAACACAAGTTAGGTTAAGCTGAAAAAGGATGCAGAGGCTACCTTTGATTTCTCCAGCTCGTGCACGCTTGTATAAGCCTTTTGGATCTCTAGCTTCACAAACATGGAGTGGTACATCCATGAATACCTAACAAGAGAACCAAAAGACTTTAAACATATATATGTTAAGTGTTCATATTGTTGACTCTACGTAAACATTCATTTTAACATATGAATTATTGCAAAACCTCAATAAAATCTCCTTCGGGTAACAATGCACGACAAGCAGCACGTTCCTTCCGGTAAGGAGATATGAGACTAGCAATACAGATTATCCCAGCGTCTGCAAACAATTTAGAAACTTCACCAACTCTTCTAACGTTTTCAGCTCGATCTTCTGCTTTGAAACTAAGATCACTGTTTAAACGATGTCGTACGTTGTCACCATCAAGGATATATGAGAGCTTTCCACGGTTGTACAAAGCTCGGCTAAGAGCACATGCCAGACTACTTTTCCCTGAAAAAAAAGTGATAAGAAGAATTCAAGAAGGCACACCTCACAATACAAGAGAAAAAAAAGAGTAATTTCCCCATCGGAAAGTCGTCGAAAATGGATTTTTCCGACGAATTCCAGACAAATATGTTTTCTCAAATTGATCTTGTTGGGAAAAAAAATCCGTCTAAAATTTTCATCGTTAGAAATTCCCCCGTTTTTTTTAGTGTCAATCTACAATTATTTAAGAGAGAGATCAATCACACTAAGAAACAATCAAACCTGAACCACTTAAGCCAGTAATCAAGATAACACAATCCTTTTGTGTAACGCCTTGATCGTCCATGGCTAATGGGCCACCCACACCCACTCTCTCGGCTCGTGTGCCCCATCCCATCCGATGGTCGGTCGTTAAATTTCCGAAAGGCTCGAAATCATTGTTTACTGACCATGCAATTACCATCCGACATTTTCCCGTGTTTTGGTCTTACTCGCACGTTATCGCGAATCACTTCCCGATAGGTCATCCATTCTTCCACTACTCCAAATTAATCCCGCTTAACTCTGTAGTTATTTCTGGATGTGCTCCGAAAAAGGTAAGTCGACTTTATTGACATAGTAACCAAATCAATTCTCTTAAACCTTTCTACATATCACAATTCGGGATGTTACATTTTGCTTGATCAGTTCTTGTCTGTCGGGTTTAGTGATAGGACAAGCATGCCAGACGATGTTCTTTTGCGTTCCGTTGGTTTGCTTCTTTTCATCTAGTTATAAGGTAACCTAGTATTAGATGCATTTAGTGATATGTTCCTCGATGCTAGTTAAGACTTTGTAACGTTCTGAGAGTAGTCAAACCAAATAAAAGAAGGAAATATATCTGTCGCCGTGACCGGACGAAAGAAGCTTATTCTCTCTGTTGACTTTTCCCGCGAAACTTCAAACCGCTACTACCGACGTTGTCCGAGCTCCGGGAATCATGCAATGTTATTTTCAGATGCTTCCTCTCCAATGACCGGAGCGATTCAGAGTCTCCGAACGTCGGGGAAACGTAACACCTTACCACACATCTCGCCACAGCCGCAGCATCCATATCTCAATAGAAGTTCGAAACAGTTAACAGAACCACGAGATTTCAACGATTCAAATGAACATGCTCAACGGTGCTCTGAAGCACGAGCTTAATAAACGATATATCATAAAATCAATGTGTTTGTTTAATTAATGGCTCGTGGAAGCCATGATGGGAGCGAGTGTTAACGACGCATGCTCTTTGGAGCGTGACTGGCATGTGACGACAAGGTGGCTTTGTCGGATTATTCACCTAATCTGATTTGTCAAATCTGATTTGTCGAGTTAACCTTTTATTGGTTAGGAGATAAACCTTATCAATTGATATCAAACAAATGAGTGTATTAATGTATGGATTTATTCGTTACATTAGAAATTTAAATGAATCTTCTATTTTTAGCTTGGATGTAGATTCAGTTTAAAGAAAAAAATATAACCTCGAATTTGATGTGAGAATGATGAGATAATACATCTGCTTTGGTAAAAAAGAATTGCTTAGTGAAAAATAAGAAAAACCAAACATATCCGAAAAAAAGAATTATCCGTCAATTTTCACAGCGGAACTATTTATTCCAAAATAGTAAAACGAAAACTTCTCGGGGGTTCCTCTGCCGTAGAGTTCAACAAATGAGAGAATACGAGAGACTTCTTCAAGGCTTGAGAACAAGAGAAAGACCAAACCTTGGATGCTTGTCTAACGCCTTAGTGTCTATCTCACTGGAAACAGTCACTAGTGATTTAGGCACAACCTCGTGCTGAAGCAGGGCACCGAGTTTGCCATTGTTGTTCAGCTTAGCTTTCACTGTAGTCGTATGATCAATCGCATATAACCCACCAACCGTTATCGTGTTTTCATTGGTCGAGAACTTCCTGTAAACCTCACCAACTGCTGCGCTTCTCTTGGATACGTCAAGGTGATGAAGGTACGATGCTTTGATCGAGTCTCCTTTGTCTCCCCTGTAAAAAAAAAAAATCAGATCATAACCACATTAAATGTAATCATTTTATCTGAGATATTGAGATTATTCTTACAGTATTATGGAAGCGCATGCATCAGGTTTGGTCACACTGATTCCGGCGTTGTACTTGGTGAAGGTTTTGGAGGATGTGTCATATCCAGCTTCAGCACCGAATGAGATGACTGGTGTGCCTAGAGTGGCTGTTATGTCGATCAATGGGTTCTGCTTCAAAGCTGCAGCAGCGGTAACAGTTGCGTGGTCGTGGAAGTATTGAACCTCGAGCTATTAAATAGAAGGCTGAGAGTTAAATCTCAAACCAGTAAACATCGTGATTTCATACAAAAAAGGGTTCTTTTTTAACCTTGCCAGAGCTGTTGTCAGGGACTTTGAAGGAGGCGATGGCTTTGGTCGATGGGAGAATCTCGGTGAATGTGACTGTTGTCAAAATCTGCCAAAGCAAAATACACATATTAAGGTGTGAAACACGTGCTAACTGTGTACTGGATCTAGTAAAACAACTTACAGTGGAATCAGTGTCGATTTTGACATCGAAGACAGCATTCTTGTACTTGTATTGAGAGGTAACATCAGCAGCATGCACTCCTCCTTTCTTCAGAGCAGTAGACGTAAGCGTCTAAAACAAACAACGCAGAGACAAAGAACATAAGGCTTATCAATTCATGGAGTTAATCTGCTAAATTTGTTTCCAGAAAATCAGAATGTCGTGCAACAAAAATGCTATTAGCTAACAATGACTCGCTTCTACGATGAAATTGTACAAAGAATCATACAATAGAATCCTTCATGGTATAAGCTTTTGAATCGAAAGTCAAATACTCTCTCATTAATCCTTGATACAGTTAACCAGAGATCTAATCCATAGCTAATGAAATTGGCTTCCACAAGCGGATAAGATCGATCAGAACGGCAACATATACACTTAAATGCAAACGATAATAACAACACTCGTTGATAGTCGATATACACAACCACTCATCGAAATCGAGAAAACGAATCTGAGAATAGTATGGATGCATACGTACCACGCCGGATGCGCTGTAAGTGGAGATACTGAATTTCTGATCGGTGTTGTAGTCTCTCGTCAACAGATCTAAACACCAAGAGAAAAAGAAAACATCACAAATCAACAACGGAAAATCAATTCGAAAACACCAGCACTACGACGAGTCAATGAACACGCAGCGTCATATTCGCGCGATTCCTTTCAACCGGGAGCAAAATGACGAGATGATGATAATGATAATAGAGGAAGATTCATGCGATGAGGTTACCTTTGGCTTTCTTGCCGATATCAGCGAATAGACCTGGACCTTTGCTCATGGTTTGATCGGAGATGCAGAGATATCGGCCAAGATTTGGAGGAGGAGAAGCGGTGAAAGAAGATAGAGAGAGAAAATAATACGACTTTCACGAAATAAATAGCGCATATTCTTCACTATAATTGACAGCCTGTGGCTTTTTTCTTTCGTGACAACCCACTCACAACCGTTCACGTGGCAGAGGCAAAAGAAGGCGCCTTGTGGGACCCATATTTTATGTTATTTTCTTCTTTAGTTACCTTCGGGAAATAGTATCCATTGGGCTCAGCCCACATTCCATTGTTAATGGGCTTATTTTACGTAAAAGTAAAAAGAAACGTATTCTTATCAGAGCCAGGTTTCGATCCTGGGACCTGTGGGTTATGGGCCCACCACGCTTCCGCTGCGCCACTCTGATTCTGTTTGTTAATTTTGTATAACATCATCTAATTAATGAAAACCATACTTCCGTTTTGGCATTGTTGATAAGCTTTACTGTTTCATGCAGGTCTTACCAATTGATCATTAACTTAACTTTCTTTTTTTTGTAATTATTATCTATGCGAATATTCATAAGACTATTTCCATATCCTGTCCATAAATAATCGCCTAGAAAAATCCCCAAATACTCTTCAACAAAAAAACGACAGCTTTTAGATTAGTTGAAGTGGTTTTGGCAGTTGAGTTGACTGAGTAGACAAAGCTCTTATGAGCAACGACGACCCCAGTTTATAATGAACAAGACGAAGACTAAGAGCCATTCACTCCATTTTCTTTCTATAGTCGTCAACGAAGCCCAATTGTTGGTGACCACTGCCCTAGTGGACAAGTTTCACACACACACACACAATAATAACTCATATAAGTTATTCCTAATGTACATGCATGAAGCATGATGCACCTCTCGAGAATATCGAGTGTGTAAGTATTCTTTGTTATAAAAAAAAGCTATAAGAAAGTTGTAGCTATAAAAGTTTTAAAAAGGCTATAAAGTTGTAACCAATAGAAGTTTAGGATCAACCAAACGTAGATAGTGTTGACGGTGGTGCAACGAAATGTCATCGTCGTGTAGACTGAGCATAAAGTCTCGTACCGACTTTAACTATCCAACCGAAAATTCCCACCATTAGTATTACGCCACGTTGGCCTCCAGAAGAATCCAGCCTTCTCTAACTAATGATAGAATGCCAGATAAGCAACGGCCTAATGCCACCACATATCACAATACGTAAAAAGAGACTATACTCCGTGTGGCAAAAGCTTCGTCTTTTAATTTTTTAAAAAATTTACAACTCCGAAGATACGGCACTCCATTTAAAGAACTGTCTTCCTAATTTCATTTCTGATTATATTTTTACATTATAACGATTTATATGATCAATGGTTATGAGTATACGACAACTACTTTGGACTTTGGTTACTCGAAAGTGTCGTAATAAATACATTGCTGAATAGTAATCTTTTACCCCAATTCAACTTAATATTATTCTAAGAAACTTCCCAGTAAGTTTGGTGATTTCTAACTAAAAACATTGCATAGACTTGGTATTATTATTCCAAAATTATTGACAATAATATTATAGTACTATAAAATAAGGGAATTTAATGGATTGAAGAAAGCAAGAGCAGCACCACTTGATCACTCATAGCCCACGTTCCCACTCTCAATCCCCAAATTCTAGTAGATAATTTATAAATCAAACCAGCTCCGAAAACACACAACAGACACAAACACAAGACGTGCTCACAATACATCACACACTTCACTCTTTCTTCTTAGATATCTCAAGATCACATCTCAAAAATTCAAAACCATATATATACATGGCTCTCGAGACTCTCAATTCTCCTACTTCAGCCACCGCCACTGCTCGGCCTTTTCTCCGGTACCCTGAAGAAATGGAGCCGGAGAACCTCGAGCAATGGGCTAAAAGAAAACGCACCAAACGACAGCGTTTTGATCGGAATCATCACAGTCAAGAAACCACTCCTTCTGAAGAAGAGTATCTCGCTCTTTGTCTCCTCATGCTCGCTCGTGGCTCCGCCGTACAATCACCTCTTCCACCGTCTCTGCCGTCATCCGACCACCGTGGTTACAAGTGTACGGTCTGTGGAAAGTCGTTTTCCTCTTACCAAGCGTTAGGTGGACACAAGACCAGTCACCGGAAACCGGTGAATAACACTCATGACGTTCCTAGTAACCAAGAGCCGTTTAATAATAATACTCAAAGAAACAGTAACGGGGGTTCCGTTGTTATTAACGGTAACGGTGTTACTCAGGGCGGAAAGACTCACACATGTTCTATATGTTTCAAGTCGTTTTCGTCTGGTCAAGCCTTAGGTGGACACAAACGGTGTCACTATGACGGTGGTAATAACGGTAACGGCAGTAGCAGCAACAGCGTTGAAGTCGTCGGTGGTAGTGACGTCAGCGACGTGGATTATGAGAGATCATCGGAAGAACAAAGCGCTATAGGCGGCCACCGTGGATTTGACTTAAATTTACCCGCTGATCAAGTCACGGTGGTGATTTCTTTACGTTGACTCTGCTTGAGAAAAAGTCAACTTTCAAGCGAGGAATGGGGTTAGTGGACGCAAGACTAGAGGGGCCGTTTCTTTCCAGTTGCTTCAGCTTTTGACTGAGTCTGTAATGAAAAACGATTGGAGTGGACTTGCGCAATTGCAGTTGCATTATTATTGTTTTTTTAAAGAGAAATGATTATTTGTTTTTGGATTTGTTTATAGATAGAGGAAACAATTGGGATACTAATATTTTAGCCAAAAAAATTGGGATATTGGAATATTTTCACAAAATAGAGCGATGGATGATTGGATAAGTAGTACCCGTTATTATAGTGGACTACATTATGTTATTTAATACTGTAATTTTTGTTTTTATTTATCGTGAACTATATATATACTTCATTTACTCCCGCAAGCAAAGGAAAACAGCTTCAATTCTGTTACTCACAGCTTCGAGTAATCTGATCTGTTCCCCCACACTAACTATTTAATTAACTACTACTTAATTAATTATCGTTAATAAATACCTGTCATATTTTAATATGATTTGCAGTGTTGCCATTGCACGTATTAGTCTGAATAGATTAAAGATTTGGAACAGTCTCTCACTTAATTTTGGTCTAATCGAAAGTGTAAAATCTTCACTTATTAAAGTTTGGCAACAATAATCAGATTCCACATATAAACCCGAAAATACTTTTATAACAAACCAAACCAACATTTAAGTTATTTGAGTTCTAATAGTTGAAGTGTTTAAAATCCAGATTTTAAATAATATATAAATATATATTAGATAAATGAAAACCATATTCAGCAGAACTATACAAGATTTACTGGTATAAGATCTTGGAAATTTATAAGGAGAAATGTGTTAAACTGAAAGCATACGCTATACCGGTTAAGCGATGAATTATGGTTTATCGATGAATATAATTCAATATGATTGGATGCAAGAATCGAGCAAAAAATCTCAGATGAAAATTAATCATTTATCACTATTTAAGTGTTATTTTTAGCTGATTCTTCAGAGATATTTCTCTCTACAATGTTTTTACTTATCTAAAATTATTCTAGTGATTAGTTAAGATGTTATCTTCTCTTTGTAATGTATCATATATATTGACAACCAAAAAATACTATGCGAAAAATCACGTATGTTTAAGTAAAAACACATATGCTCAACTAAGAAATACATATATTGAACAAAGAGTTACGTATCTTCGTATGGATTTTCTCATATATAACTACCGATTAACTAAATCAGTTTGGCATACTGCCTAATAGGTGACCTGAGTATTCAATTATAAACCCATTTAAGTTGACAAAGTCCTGCTTAACTGGCCCATATAATTGTTTACTGGGGCTTTACGTAAATGGCCCACGATTGAAAAGGAGAAATGTATTCATATTTCGATCCTAACATGCGACTTAATCAGATGTTTGAGAGTAATATTGTGCTAAAAGTTTAATATATGTTTTAATCATGATGAGAAATAAAATAAAGCAAAGTTGTTAGAGGGGAGTAAAATTGAAAACTACAAGAGCTTTGACCGTAATGATCCGAACATGTTACCTACACACGGAGGTGAATCAGCAAATATGCATGCATACGATCTTGTTTGTCCATGAGAATCTGCGTCTCCCATGTGCTTTCTCATAACTATGTTATCTTGTTTTACTAATTAATTCGTGTTATGCTACAAGACATAAAGCAGGATTAAACGATATTAACCACAAAAATTGGTTGGTGTAAATGTTTTCTTCATATGAAATATTGTTTAGCCAGAAATCAAGAAACTCGATAATCTCTATTAGATATCAACTTTTACCGCATATATATATGTGATCTGCGTCTGTCTTTTTCCAACTACGTTATCTATCTTTCATTATTAGTTTGGTACCTAAAATGTCGCTATTCAAATTGGCAAAAATCAACATATTAAGGAAATAAACTACGACTGACTTGGTATACATTTGGGGAATATCCAAAGCACATGTGATATGCACTAATATACAGTCTTTAAAGTCCATTGACTAAAACAGTTGGAAGTAATCATCAGCGTTCCCCTAACCGACCAAACTCTTAACGATGCCTTATCTTTCTCCATCTCATGTGACCCTCATTTTGATGTGCTCTCCTTTTATTTTAATTAACTTGTTATGTTTTTTTTCTTTCTTTTAAATGAAGCTCCTATGAAAAAAAATGAAGCTCCTATGTTTTTGTTTTTGTCAATGCCTTTTACTTTTGAAAACAACTGGAGAGCTGGCCGGTAATGTAATTATGGAAAAATAATATATATCGTGCATAATGATATGACAAAACACATTATAAGGAAATAAAATGCTTTGCCTTTTTCTTTAATCGCAATATAAAACATGTATAGGTTTAATCTAAGTACGTTGCCTTACAAACTAGGGTGATGGCTGTCAGATTCTTTTATATATAGGAAGATAAACAATTCTTTTTACAATTTTAAATTATATATCGTATAAAGTTTGTGAAGCACATTCATGCGGATGCGCCCGAGGGTGACGTGGTACAAGCCCATGTTAAAATATTAAGTATGATGTTTGTCTAGAAACATATTTTTAAATTGACATTGGATCCTTTGGGATTTCAGTGTTGGGGGTATGTAGAAAGAACCAAAAGGAAGAGAAAAGCTAAACAGTTTGGTGTAGACAGTTTTTACGTAGGTACTTGGTATTTTATGGTAGAGCATATATTATGGCGTGAAAAATTAATGTTGCGTGCGGTCCCCGTTTGTCCACTAGGGCAAAAGACGGGTTCACTTGTTTTATCGGCCTATCATTTATTAAAGAGATCAAATCAATTTTTATTTTCTAAATTATATATTAATGAAAAAGATATAATACTGTTTGTCTTAGTTTTTTTTGGGGTTAAAATACTGTTTGTCTTAGTTTCTGGTCAAAAATAAATGATAGCTACTAATCCTCATAAATTCACGTTTACTTTGACCGAAGAAAACATTGGTTTACTTGGTCAACACATCAAACCAAACTAGTTGTGATAAATACATGATTGATTTTCACTAGAAATATCATCTTTCGAGTCAGAATGTGGATACATAAAAGGAAGCTCTACAGTTTTACTTGTCAGATTTAGCGTGACTGAGTTTATAAATACACTCATTAAAATCGTAGCTACTTCCTACTACTACACTTTTTAAGTTAAAACCATTGGTCTCAGTTTGTATCCATTACATAAAAGAAACAAGCAACACATCACCGAGACAAATCCTGGGTAAATATTAGTAAAAAAAAAAAACAGTTTTTATTCATATAGAATCAAATTTAAATAAAGGTAGGCTGAGTGGTGGAGGCGGTGGTGCTGATTCAGAGAGAGTGGGACATTGGTAGGAGAGAGAGGGTAGATAAAAGGGGACAGAACATTCTGAGGGTTTCAGATTTGCACTAAGTTGAGAAGATAGAAAAAAACAGCTCATCTTCTTTGATTTTCTCTGTTTTAAATTTTTTTTTTTAGAGTTTCTTGCTTTCCATTTTTTTGTTGGATTTGCTGTTTTGTGTTTTGTCGAATCTCTCTTGGATTAGAGTTCTCTGCCTACAAACAGCAGCTCACACTTTTCCCCCTGTCTCTGTGTTTTTTCACTCCATAATTACAAAGAAGGCTTCTCTTTCCACCAAAGGTATGAATTCTATTCATTTTCTTGCAGTTCTTTTACTAGCCTGTTCTAAAGTATCTAAAAACATATAAATCACGTCTAGTTTTTCTAGGTTTGTAGAGTAAACTTCTCTACTGAACGCATGTTTTGGTATCTTTGAAAAGACCATTAATAATATGGGTCGATCCGATTAGAAAATCCACAGGTTTTGGATAATTGATACATCTCACAAAACATAACATAATCATTTTATTTCCTCCTTTGGCAACTCTCCATTGTTTTTCTTTAATTTAAATGCGTTTGTTCCACAACACTAACCAAGAACACTGCTTTATTCTTAAACCGGATAAATATTCCCACTTTTGTCTAGGGTTCTGGGTTTTTGTTTCTTCTTCCTTTGATGCTTTCTGAACCTGAAAAAGATTCGGTACAAAAAAAAAACAGAACATTGAAAAAAGAAACAGAGACTTTGGTAAATAAAGAACTACGCAACGTGTCGGATTTATAAGCAAAGTGGAGCATCTCTCTTTAATCTCTTATAAGGGTTAGCAACTAAACAAGCAATATAGATTTCTTCTCTTTCAGTCTAAGTCTTAAAGTCTACATGCTTATTGCTTCAACAACACTCTTCTTGTTTATACCTTTTGCATCCAATAAGGATCTCAGATTTTGAATCCTTAATGCTCTTGTCCTGACAAACAACTATTTCTCAGATCCTGTTTAGCAGAACAATCTTCAGAAATGAAGTTTATGAAACTTGGATCCAAACCTGATTCATTTCAGTCTCAAGAAGATTGCATAAGGTAAAAAATGTCTTCCATGATTAGAGTGGTTCTTGATCATATGAATCTTTATTTATCTTTACTGGCTGCTTGCTTACAGGTATGTAGCATCGGACCTAGCCACCGATGTAGTAGTAAACGTTGGAGACGTGAAGTTCTATCTCCATAAGGTAAAAACTAGATTCTCAACTCATAATGTTAGCTTTTTACTCTGTTCTTATAGTGAAAACAACAACTTCTTGTTCTGTTCTTTTGTTTTCGGAATCAGTTTCCTCTTCTGTCCAAAAGCGCTCGTCTTCAGAAACTGATAGCTGCAACGATCAACGAACAACCAGATGACGAAATAAGCATTCCTGACATCCCAGGAGGACCTCAAGCGTTCGAGGTATGCGCCAAGTTCTGCTACGGAATGACCGTGACGCTCAACGCCTACAACGTCGTATCCGCGCGTTGCGCAGCTGAGTATCTGGAGATGTATGAATCCATCGAGACAGGGAATCTTGTTTACAAGATCGAGGTTTTCTTGAACTCGAGCGTTTTGAGAAGCTGGAAAGACTCCATCATTGTTCTCCAGACGACGAGATCGTTTCATCCGTGGTCAAAAGATGTTAAGATAGATGTAAGGTGTTTGGAATCTATCGCTTCGAAAGCTGCAACGGATCCAGCGAGAGTGGATTGGTCTTATACGTGTAACAGAAGAAAGGTTAATAACAGCGATGGTGTGCCTAGAGATTGGTGGGTGGAGGATCTCACCGAGCTTAGTATAGATTTATACGAAAGAGTTATTTCAACTATAAGGAGAAAAGTTGGTGTTTCGGTTTCGTCTGAGATTATTGGAGAAGCTCTTGAGGTTTATGCAGCGAAGAGACTCCAACAAGATGATGACTATGATGAGGAAGAACAGAGATCTTTGTTTGGGACATTGATCTCTTTGATGCCTAGTGAGAAACAGAGTGTTTCTTGTGGGTTCTTGATCAAGCTGTTGAAACTATCCGTCTCTCTGGAGTGTGGAGAAGAGGAGAGGAGAGAGCTGAGTAGGAGAATAGGAGAGAAGCTAGAGGAAGCAAGTGTGGATGATCTCTTGATCAGAGCTTCGGAAGAGGGATGTGAAACGGTCTATGACATTGACATTGTTGAGACTTTGATCGATGAGTTTATTACACAAACAGAGAAAAGAGACGAGCTTGGTTGTTCAGACATCGAGCAAGGAAGGGTGTTTGTTTCAGACAGCTCGAAAGCAGCTGTCGCCAAGCTAATCGATGGATACTTGTCTGAAATAGCGAGAATTGAACCGAATCTTTCTCCTTTAAAGTTTATTGCAGTAGCGGAAAAGGTTTTGAGTTTCCCAAGATCATCACACGATGGAGTTTATCGTGCCATTGACATGTTCTTGAAGGTAACTTCTGCTCTCATATCAAGTACTTCCCTTTAAAGATAGTTACTACTTACTAGTATTAGGCCTATGGTTTCGGTTTATTCGGATAATTCATTTCGGGTATTTTCTGTTTTGGTTAATTCGATCCGTTCACGATCCCACCGAAGTAAACCAAAAAGTCAGTTTGGTTTACCTTAGTTTGATTTTATGCTTTTCCCAAATAACTGTTTTTTTTTTTGGATTTTGGTATAATTTTTTCAAAAAAGAAACTGGATAGTTTAGGTTAAATTTGGTTATTTTCAGTTCACTTGTTTCAGTTAATTTTGATTATTTTCAATTAATTTCTGGGTTTTTAGAAACAAAAAAATCTAACCTAACCAAATTTTTTTTTTTTTGAAAATTTCCCAAACTAAATCGAATTTAAAACCGTAACCGAACCGAAAACCAAATTTTTGGTTCGGTTCTGAAAAAAAATTCAGGGCTAGTTACTAACTTACTATTATCCTTAATATGTATATTATATGGTTTTACAGGAACATCCAGGAATAACAAAGAGCGAGAAGAAATCGATATGCAGATTAATGGATTGCCGAAAACTATCACCGGAGGCATGTGCTCACGCCGTGCAAAACGAGCGGTTACCTTTACGTGTCGTTGTGCAGATTCTCTTCTTCGAGCAGGTTCGCGCCACTTCCAAACCTTCTCTTCCACCTAGCGGCTCTCACGGGAGCTCGAGGACGACTACGGAAGAAGAGTGTGACTCAGTCACAGCCACGGAGGAGACGACAACGACGACCACGACGAGAGAGAAGACGAAGGCTAAAGGAGTTGTGATGTCTCGGATTTTCTCGAAGCTTTGGACTGGTAAAGACAGAGATGGTGTCGGAGATGTTAGTAGCTCGGATACGTCTGAGAGTCCCGGCTCAGCCACCACCGTCGATGATAAATCTACGCCGTCGACTCGCCGGAGACGATCATCGTCTTGACTTTAGTCCCTTTCTTTTTTGCTTAATTAGTGCTCTCCATTAAGCTAACTTGTATTAGATCCAACTGAACTTGGTATAATCAGGGCCCGTTAACAAATCATAAGCCCACCTATTTATGTGATGATTCGCAAAATCTCGTTATCATCATTACCCAAATTGCAGTCCTTCATCGACACCCGCGAGACTGCTGACTTGCTGAGTGCAGGATTTTATTGGCCGACTCAGTAAGAATTTAGAAAATTGTCAGCCCATTAACACTGCTAAACCTACAAAATCATCGCATTATATAGCAATTATTAATAGTTCGTAGGAAAAAGAAAACGTTCACTGCGTCACACATGAGCCCATGACATCGTCGCATGCAGAGCCTCCACGCTAGCTGTGACTGAGTGGAGAGTGACAATAGAACAAGACTTCTTTATTTTGTTTTAGAAACAAGAAAACTTATATTGCAAAATGATTATTTTCAATCATACAGTATTTATAGATAGGTCTCTTACGGATGTTATAGGGTCAATCGTTTCTTTCTTCCAGGGGTCTGACTTAGGTCATGATTATTGCAGGATTTCTTAGGATGAGGTTCTTAAGGCAATATAAAAAATCGTCTCTTAATTTTGAACTAAAAAAGTTAATAACTGGTTCTTAAATCTCTTATTTAAGAGTCGGTTCTTAGTTTTTTAGTTAAAAATTAAGAGACAGTTTCTTATATTCCGCTAAAACTCCACCCAAGAACCCCGTAATATTCATCCCATAGTTTTCTTCTTTTAGATTTTCTTGTCTTCTTAATGTCTGTGTATATTGGAGAAATTTAATACTTGTAAATTCTTCTGTATCATGTATATAAGATAATTATAAAATTTCGGAAAGGAACATGAGTTTTAAAATAAAAAATACATAAACTGATATCAAGCTAGGTGATTAGTGGAGATGATCAGGGGGCAGCGACGAATATTTAGTTCTCCATCTCCATTGTAATGCATTGCATGTGATCTTTCTACAAATCATACCAAAAATTGGTTGTTTTGATTCTTGATTAGCATTCCATGGAAAAAGGATAAGATTCATATAAAGCCTAAACCATGATAATATTATTTCACCCACTCATTTGCCAGATATGTAAGCAATTATTGACACTCTTATTTTATGCATAATTCCATTGATCACTAACCTTCAATTGCCCTGATCTACTATATAAAGTTGAATGACTAGGGGATTCCGAATCCGTCGAGGAAAGGACCCGTAAACAGGCTTATATATGCATAAAAAATATAGCAGCTATTTATACAATAAGAATAACGAGAGATTATAAATATTGCAAGTATAAAATACTTTTAAAAATTGAATGGCTGAGAGAGGGCCCAACTTTTCGCGGAGAAACGGAGCCGCTCACACACACCATCTTGGAATCTTGACTACTCTCTAAGAGCAGCCACAACGGAGGTCCAAGAAGGGTCCGTTGGGCGAGTCCTTCAAATAAAAAGGATTAATTAAATCCGATTTGGGCCGAGGGAGAGAAGGATCTGTACGGAAAAGTCCGTTAGTAAGGGCTCGAAGTATCGGGTCCGTGGTGCACGTGTCGTCAACCGGTTGGCGCTTCCTTAGGTTACTCGTCGGTATTGTCGAAAAAAAATTCATTTGCGAGATAAAGAAGAAAAAAAATTCGAGAGCTCGAGAGGAAGAGGCGATTTCTCTCCGTCTTCGATCCACCTCTTCCGTGCGATTCAGAGGTAAAATCGTGTTTTTTATGTGAGATTAGGGTCGTTTGTTATCGTCTCCCTCTATGATTCGTTATTTTCCGTGGAAATGAGTCGTTGAATTTCTTCGATTAGGGTTTCTAAAATTAGGGTTTTCAAATCGTTTTCAATTGAAGATATTTTGGTTAAGGGTTTATGTTTATAAATCGATTAAGCTTTCATTCGATTTAGATCGATCGAGAAGTATGAATTTTTTTCAATCGATCTCGAGAAACTTTTGGGTTCTGAAATGGGTTTTAACCTCGTTATCGGTTTCATTTTGTTTAGTTTGATAGACTAGTTTAATCTTCTTCGGTTTGTTAAATGATGTGAGATATCTTCCTCTGTTTAGCTTACTTAAATTTTTTTTCATGATTTTTTTCAGGTTAACCATAATGGGACAAGATTATTCGTACACACAGCCTTCTTCTTCATCAGCTTCACTTGACATGACGCCTCTTCTCAAAGCAGAAGCGAACTCTACAGGATGAAGCTGTGAGTGGATACCTACCTCGAGCATACGCGGTTGAAGCTGATGATGGAATGCCCGAAGCTGATGATGGAATGCCGGAGGGTGATGATGGAATGACGGCGACATGGTACTGTGGTGCTGTAGCTGAGACGGAGGAGCTCGGTGACGTTCAGACACAGCTAAGGATGCTTAAGGAGCAAGGATTCGAGCTAGAGAAGCTAGTCAAGCTGCAGAAGATCGTCTGTAAGAAGAATGCGACAATCGCCGGTTAGAAATGGCTTTGTGGTGGTTTGTCTCATCGTCATTTCATTACTCTTTGTTGGTTTGGCGGTAATGTTTCAGGCTGGTAAGTATATCTATTCAACTTGTGCATTTTCGTTTGGAATTTTTTTTTTTACTGTTAGATTTTTTTATTTGCAGGAAGCACTGACCAGAAAGCACTGACCAGAAAGCACTGACCAGAAAGCACGTGCATTCTGGAAGCGGATTGTAGATTACTACAATGCAAGCCAAGCTCGTTGGGACAGAAGAGAGAGCTAATCCCTTGCAAGAAGAGGTGGGGTAGGATCAACGCTGAGGTATCCAAGTTCGCTGGATGCTATGACGCGGCTCAGAGGGAGCAGAAAAGTGGGCAGAACGAAGATGATGTGATGAAAGCTGCCACAGATATCTTCTTGTCTAATAACGGTTTTAAGTTCACCTTGGATCACTGCTGGAGGGAGCTCAGGTATGACCAGAAATGGTGCTCTATGTATGGGCCTGAGGCTGGAAAGGAAAAGCAAACAAGTTGAGGTTGATAGTGAAGAAGGTCAAGTCGGAGAACCAGAGGCTGACCACCAGGGTTAAGGCTTCCAAAGCTAGTAGTAAGAAGAAGAAAAGTGGTAGAGAGGAGGAGTTGGGAAACCTAAAGGGGTGTTAGAAGTTAAAGAAAAATCTCTAAAGCTAAGATTCTAGAGCGTTTACTCGCTAAAAGAGCCTTTGACTGAGTTGGAATCAACTCTTGCTACTGAAACTTATGTCTGAAATGATTTGATGTGATAATCTTATTTTGAAATCTTTAATTCAAGTGTTTATGTATTCTTTGTTTGCTTTCGTGTTATATTACTGATCCTTGTGATAATCTTATTTGTTGTGAAGAAAGTGATGGTGAAGGAAGTGTTGGGTGAAGGAAGTGATGGGTGAAGGAAGTCACGGTGAAGGAAGTCACGGGTGAAGAAAGTCACGGGTGAAGGAAGTCACGGGTGAAGGTTTTTCAGATGTATTATAAGTACCACTCTTATGTTTGTTTAACTTGTATCGAGAGGATTTTTCTAGTACATGTATCCTCTAATTTTCATTCGGAAAGGTTGTATCTCTACCATTTGTATCCTACTTCTACAACATCAACTCGTTCTAGGTAATATATTTTGTATTCATGTCTTCTTTGTTTTGCTATTTAACTCATATACATAAAATTCCATTGTACGTTTGCTTTGATTATGTCGGTTGTAAACTCTGGTCGAGAAGAAGTTGTATGATTAATGCCTCTGTTATCTAATTGTCTACCAAATCACATGATTCGAAATAAAACCGATTTAATCAAATAATACTAGCTTTGTCTGCAAGTTTAGATAGCACATATACATCGTTTGTTTGCATTTTATGACAGTAATTTCTACTTTGAGTATTTTCCATCGAAGCCTTTGTTTTCTCTCATGCCACTAGGCACTAGTTAGTAGTTACCAATAATTTAACATTAATTAATGTTTTTAATTTCTAGATTAAAAAAACAAAACATAAAGAGAGATTTGTCTAATAATTAAAATTATTAGATATTTTTATATACAATGAAATTGATTATTTATCATAATATTTAAGTATTCATGAAAATTATTAGATGTCTATAAAATGATCATATATGTCTATAAAATTATGATATTTTTCAATACAATAAAAATTACTATATATATTTTGTAGATATGTCATCATCTTCATCCGATGAAGTCGATGAAAGATTGGACGAAATTTGCGAGGAATACGTGGAAGAAATATACAACGAGATAGTTGAGGCCCGTACCATACCGCAAAGGACGCGCCAGTATGTAGAACGACACCGCGAAGCAGGACAAGACCAATTATGGAATGACTACTTCAGCGAAGATTCGACATTCACGACTCAATCATTCAGACGCCGTTTCCGCATGAGTAAGCAATTATTCTTGCGTCTTGTTCATAGCCTAGAAGAGTCCTTTCCATTCTTTCAGCAGAGAAGAGATGCAACCGGGAGGTGGGGTCTTACTGCACTACAAAAATGTACTGCAGCTATTCGCGCTTGCTTATGGTACTGCGGCTGACACCGTAGACGAATATCTCCGACTTGCTGAGACCACTGCACTTTCGTGTTTACATAATTTCACTGACGGAATCATACAGTTATTCGGAGATGAGTTTCTACGACGACCCACACCGGAGGATCTTCAACGACTACTCGATATTGGAGAGAAACGAGGGTTTCCTGGGATGGTCGGGAGCATTGACTGTATGCATTGGGAGTGGAAAATTGCCCAACCGCTTGGAAAGGACAGTACACGTGGATCAGGAAAACCGACAATTGTCTTAGAGGCTGTAGCTTCACAAGATCTTTGGATATGGCACGCTTTTTTTGGTCTTCCAGGTACCTTAAATGATATCAATGTCCTCGATCGGTCTCCTGTTTTTGATGACATTTTACAAGGTCGAGCTCCCAGGGTAAAGTATGTGGTCAACGGACACATGTATAAGTTGGCGTACTACCTCACAGACGGTATATATCCAAAATGGTCAACATTTATCCAATCTATCACCCTCCCTCAAACTCCTCAACAACAGTTATTTGCTAAATTTCAAGAAGCAGCCCGAAAAGATGTGGAGCGGGCTTTTGGAGTATTGCAATCTCGATTTGCAATTGTGAGAAATCCGGTTAAAACATTGAACAAAGAAAAGATAGGGAAGATTATGAGAGCATGTATCATACTCCACAATATGATAGTCGAAGATGAACGGAATGGATACTCTCGTATTGATATAGATGAATTTGAAGAAGGAGACGTCCCCAGATGTTCAGAGGTGGAAACCGAGAGGCCAACAATTCTGAATAATATCTTTCCGAGTCGGAATGATCTTCGTGATAGGCAAACGCATGAACGATTGAAAATGATTTAGTTCAAAATCTTTGGAATAAATTTGGTGATGAAGATTAGGAATTATTCTATCTTTATGTAAAATTATTGTTGTTATCTTTAATTGTTGTATTTTATGTTTAATTAATGTCTTTTATGTTTAATTATTGTATTTTATGTTTATTTATTGTATTTTATGTTAAGTTATTGTATTTAATCATCTAATATATAAAATTTATATTTTACTAAAAAAATAATAACATTTTTTATTCCTAAGGATTCCAATTTCGGATCACCATTGTACACATTTTCACAAGAGTCCTTAACTATTCAAAAAAAAAAAAAAAAATTACTATTCTAATCCTAAGGACTCCAACAATGAGTCCACCATTGCATATGCTCTAAGGCCACTTCATAAACGTCACAAAAATACATACAAATTAATTTTTAAAAAATTGCAATACGTTTAAAATTTTCCAAAAAAAGAGAAGTAATCCTTTTAATTTCTTTTCAATAAATCGCACTTATCAAATTTTAAAATAAGAATCTTCTAATACGGCGGCGATTAATAAGCTTACCTTCCCATAGTTCCTTGTCTCTCTTCGTTAATACTTAAAAAAAGAAATCCCAACTTAGATTTTAATACCCTAAGACCAGGTCCATTGGGGGATCTAGCGACCGGTTCTACCGTAATAAAGCAAAAAAAATAAATGAAAAATAGAAAAAAGAGACAGAACCGTTCCTTTATGTGAAGGCTGTAGAAGCGGAATAAACCCCATACGTGGCACGCTCTGGTTGGCTTGAGGAGCGGTGACCTCTTTTCCTCTCTTTCGTCTTCGGTCTCTTTCTCTCCTCTTCGAAATCACCGATGTATCTTCTCCTTTCTCTCTTCGTCGATGTCCAAGTGTAATCCGATCATCGCCGCCGGCTCCTCGCCGCTCCATCTTCGGCGCTCTCTCTGCCACGCTCTCTCTCTGCGACGCTCTCCCTCTCTGCGACCCTCTCTCTCTCTGCGACGGTCTCTATGCGACGTTCTCTCTGCGACGCTCTCCCTCGACGCTCTCCCTGCGCCGGTCTCTCTTCGTTGATCTCGCTTCGTCGCTTTCTCTCTTCGTCATCGTCTATCTCTCTCTGGTTCGATTCGGTCGCAATCCATTCGTCGGTTGGTGACTCTATTCGTCTCAGTCCCTGTCGAAATCTCCTTGGGAGTTGATGATTGATCTGTTTCTCTCTTCATCGGTCTTCTCCTCAAATTATTTGTGAAGGTTATGTTTCTTCAAATTATTTGTTCCCGTGAATTGAATTCATTCGTTTAGATTCAAATATTTTGTGAAGGCTTGTGAGTTTTGACTCTGTTTTTCTCCTCTATTTGTGTCTCTTATTACATGGAGAGAGGAAGAACAAAGGAGATGTCTCGGACAGAAGCTTTAGACGTTCTATCTACAATCCACAGCGTCAAGAAAGGTTCGTGGTTCTTGATCAAAGTCTGAAAACTGACTTTCATTGTTATGAAATTGTGTGGTTTTGTTACTGTGGTTCACGTTTGTTCTTTCTTGTAAGTTGTTGTGTTTTGTAACTTGTAACATTGTTCACATTTGTTTTATAAGTTGTTGTGTATTGTAACAACTCGTGTCTATTTTAAGTTGTGTTTTATAACAACTTCTTTTCATATTACAACTATACAACAAGAACACGAGAGAGAGAAACAAAGGAAACTCAACTTCTCTTCATAATACTACAATACTTCTTGTTTTCTTTGTGGTCTTTTCAAATTTTATTTTTTTCTTATTTATCTACAACAACAAGAATACGAGAGAGACAAGCAAAGCAAATCATATTCTGTTTCATATTTCTTTCTTACAACCTTCAAAATGGCTTCTTCTTCTTCTTCTTACAATTTCGAAGAAATGGATGAAAGATTCGATCAACTATTCGATCAACAATTCGAGAAACTCCTCATTCAGAATGAAAATCGGCAAGAAGCATCAAGGTCAAAAAAGAAACGAGCCTATATTGAAAGACAACGAGAGCAAGGACACATACAGTTATGGAACGATTATTTTAGTGAAGATGCGACATATCCTTCTCACATGTTTCGACGCCGTTTTCGAATGAACAAGTCTTTGTTCATGCATATTGTTGAACGACTCTCCGCTGAAATCCCCTACTTTCAACAAAGAAGAGATGCTACTGGAAGGTTCGGTCTCACCGCGTTACAAAAGGCAACGGCAGCAATCCGTATGATGGCATATGGTTGCGCAGCTGATGCGGTCGACAATACCTTCGACTTGGTGAGACCACTGCGCTTCTATGCTTGGATAATTTTGTTGAAGGAATCATAAATTTATTTGGAGATGAGTATCTAAGAAGACCCACGCCAGAAGATCTTCAACGACTACTCGATCTTGGAGAGATACGCGGATTTCCCGGGATGATAGGAAGCATCGACTGTATGCATTGGGAGTGGAAGAATTGTCCAACCGCATGGAAAGGTCAATATACACGTGGATCAGGAAAGCCAACAATCGTTTTAGAGGCTGTAGCTTCACAGGACCTCTGGATATGGCATGCGTTTTTCGGACCTCCAGGTACATTAAACGATATCAATGTTCTTGATCGATCACCGGTTTTTGATGATATATTGCAAGGTCGAGCTCCAAGAGTGAATTACATTGTCAATGGACACGAGTACAATTTGGCTTACTATCTCACGGATGGTATTTATCCAAACTGGGCTACTTTTGTGCAATCTATTAAACTTCCACAAGGTCCGAAAGCATCCTTATTCGCTACACAACAAGAAGCTGCACGTAAAGATGTCGAGCGTGCTTTTGGGGTCTTGCAAGCTCGATTTGCCATAGTCAAAAGACCAGCTCTCCAATGGGATAAAATAAAAATTGGAAAGATCATGAGAGCATGTATCATTCTACATAATATGATCGTAGAAAACGAACGAGAACACTACACTCACTTTGATATATCAGATTTCCAAGACGAACGGTTCGAAGTGGATTTCACGTATTCTATAGAAAGGTCAAATGTCGGCAATATGATGAGCATTCGGAGTCGTGTTCGTGATAAAATAATACATCAACAATTGAAAGCTGATTTGGTTGAGCATATATGGCAAAAATATGGAACAAATCAAGATTTCAACTAATCGGCTTTTTTTCGTTTATGATTTGTATTTGTATTTTTAATATGCTTTTATGTCATTTCTAATAAAATTTTAATGTATGATTTTAAAGGTTTATCCTTCTAAATTAAAAAAAAAAATTAAGAACCCCTATGGAGTTCTCCCATTGGAGGAACAAAAAATTAATTTCCCTAACTAAGGCTCTTAGGCCCACAATTCCATTTATTACTTATTAATTTAATCTAAAGAGACTTTAAGGGGCTCTAATTGATGGCCATGCTCTAAGTATGTATGTATATATATATGTGTGTCTTCTTATCTTCAGAGACATGTAACTCTCTTTCTTTCTGTGCAAATATCACTTTCTTGCTCCTAAAACAAATCTTCTTAGCTTCTTCCTCTGAGCTTCTCCAGCAACAATACAGGAGGGAGACAGAGAATTAAGAGCTTCACAATCACACAAACTCAGCAGATAAATTATTTAAATATAATAAGGAAAAAAATGAGCTGCAATGGTTGCCGTGTGCTTCGAAAAGGTTGCAGCGAGAACTGTATCCTCAGGCCATGTATTCAATGGATAGAAACCGCCGATGCTCAAGGCCACGCCACCGTCTTCGTCGCTAAATTCTTCGGTCGTGCCGGTCTCATGTCCTTTATCTCCGCCGTACCGGAATCTCAACGTCCCGGTACATAACTTATAACTAAACAAGCTAGATCCCAACGATTTTAAAACTTGCCCTGCTTTTCTAATCTCTTGACATGTTTTTTATTCTACGCAGCTTTGTTTAAGTCTTTGCTATACGAAGCTTGTGGAAGAACAGTGAATCAAGTCAACGGAGCTATAGGAATGCTGTGGACAGGAAACTGGAGTATCTGCCAAGCTGCTGTTGAGACCGTGCTTCGCGGCGGTTCTTTGAGACCGGTCCCTGAGCTTCTCATTCACGGCGCCGGCGGATTCGCGGGGTTTCCATCGGCTACGTCTGAAGAAGCATCTGAGATCTGCGTAGAAATGTTGAATCTCCAGCAGAATGATTCCATGGATCGTAACGTCTACCATCATTCTAGATTTTCAAGCTCTAGATCAAGATCCACGCTGGACTCTTCTCCCAGGAAACGTAAACTCGATATACCACTAAACCCTATGAAAACAGTGCCTTCTTCCACACGGCAGCGATCAGGAACACTCTCAATGAACTCAGAGGAGTCAGTGACGACTACAACGACGACGACACCGTTTTGGGATAACACTGCATCTGGTGCTCAGTACGGTAACGGAGGAGGAGAAACAAGCAAGCTGCTTAACCTTTTTGTCTAAGGAAACTGTTCGTTTTTTTTTCTTTGATTTAGTTTAGGGTTCAGAAATGTATTTTTACACGTTTTCGTTCCCTTTTTCGTGGATAACAAGTATTTGGGACCAGCGAGTTAACAACTCGGTAAAGACTTGTTTAACCAATGTTAATTTTTATTGAGTGAAAATTGAAAATTTCGACTAGTTATCTATATGGTTTGTCTCACTTCATGACACGATAACAAAATAGTAACCAATGTTTGGGTTTATAGAATAAACTCGAAATAGTTACTTCTTTAACACAAATTGATTCATCCATCTTGTTTACTCTTTATTTTAGTTTTTTTTACAAATAATCTTTTTACTACAATGCTAATGCATATATATATATATATATATATATATATATGTATGCAAATTCCAATGTCTGTTTTTTTGGTTGGATATTCAACTTTATAGAAATATATAGGCATATAGCTTATGAATGTATATATACTACATAGCAAGCATGTCCTCAGAAAAAAAAACTCTCAACCAGTATATATTGTAGTGGGGCTCATAGCACATTTAACAAACAAAAATGATCGGATCAAATAAAATAATTGTGCCATACATACATATATATATATATATATCATATACTAAAATAATAAAGATGGATATACAATATCTGAGCATGTGGTTGGATCAAAAGGTTGGAGAGGAGGCCAAACTGACGCATAGCCCTTTGTTTTAGAGGCAGCTTTTGGACGACTCAAAGAGCCATTTTCCACTGCCACCCATAGCATATTCTAAACACAGTCTCTACATCTTTTCATCTTCATATTATATGCCATTCTTCTAATATAGATCACAAAGTGATAAGTATATAACGTTCAACAATCTAACGTTATATATTTTGAGATAATACAAACAATTTCTACTGCATGCTAACCATTATCCAATGGTACTTTGTGTCTTCACTGTCGCTTTTCTTGAACTTTATTACTTGCTAGATATTATTTCTTAGGTGCGTGTGCATTGTGAATACTTTTCGGTTTATAATCTGTATTAAGTTACAAGTTACCAAAAAAAAGAAGTTACAAGTTACAACTTTATAACTCGACTCTTTTGAGATATTTGGCGTTTTAGATAATGTTTTATGATCTCATCAAAGGATACTGTCACGTACATAGGACCCGACCCTCAAATATTCTTTGCCAACCATCCAATGGCAATCAAAGCCAACGTCCCACGTCATATTCCTTCGCTTTTTCTGACATCTCTGACTTCTTTTATAATTTATTTAACTTATTATTTCCCAATCACAATTGCTTATTGCCTCCACTATCCACAAATTTTCATGTATTGGAATTTAGAATTCAACCTCAAATTAAGTAAAAAATATTCGTATACTTTAGTAAGCTCGGGATTTTAAGGAATCGAGAGGCTTGGTTCATCGTGTTGTTTACTACAAATAGAGTATATATTAAACGATTTTTCTCTAAAACATATATATATATATATATATATATATATTATTTTTGATCAAAGATATACATTAAACGTTAAAAATGAAATAACAACTGGAAAGAAAGAACACGAGGTTCTGTTCAACAATAAAATAAGGGTTTGTTATTTCTCAAAAAAAAAAAGGTTTGTTTCAGTTTTTCTGACTCATATCCAAAGATGATATCATTAACGACTTGTCTCAGGATACAAATTGAAGTCAAATTAATAATATTAAGAAACCGATAGAATGACTCATGCTGGATGTGGATGTTAAAAGCCGTAGCTGTAATTGGACCTGGTAGGGCTCATTAAGTCCTTTTCATTCAGCTTACGTCTCCAAACACATCTTGCTGACTTAATTACATTTAGCTTTATCCATTCAATCAATAATGGGAAGATGCTTTAATCAAAATGTTATAATCAGCATATCACAATTGAACAAAATCTAAAGGTAGACACAAGAGTGAGACAAATGATTTGGTTTAACTTTGTGGGTGTGCATGTGTTTTTGTGATTTTAGGGTTTTAATCGTTTTTATGTATGACGTGAGATGATTGTAAGACATAAACCATGCCGATAGTGTTGTTTTTCCCAGTAATGAACAGACAAAAGAAAACTAATTAGTTTCTTTTTTAAAAAGATAAATAGGCGATCCTTCGTCGTGGGAGAGTCTAAGAGACATATGCCCCTTCAGTGATTTTATTGGTCGCACCCTTAAAAGTCTTTTCATTTCCTAATCAACGCACTTTGCATTTGTTTACATTATTACGTCATCCACTAGAGATAGTTTTACCCAATAAACGTGAAATTGATACTGATCACTTGTTTATTGATTGCTTCCACACATGTCGGATCTGACCTAAGTAATTAATAATATACGTTTTAAGGTTTATAGTTCCACTGACTGATACTGTGGGCTCAATTTTTCTTAATGTGAGTTTTTGTCGTGATATGTAAAATAAGCTGACAGAACTAATAAATAAAAACAAACCAGTTCTAAAAAAACTAATAAAAAAAACTGTGAAATGAATGGATAAAAATCGAAGTAACGGCATAATATCAAACAAGATGTTGTTTTTGAAAAAGATGTTGTTTCGGAGGTAGTTTGGTAAGTTACGCGACAGGGAGGCGTATAGAATCTGAGGACTAAGGACCAGCGCAGCGGATACCTATAGCAGCAGCGATGGTAGGGAGACAATGATGGAACGGTGTTCGAACACGTGATAGTCACCTGACTGTCTCCCGCATCGCCGGAACTCATATTTCAAACTTGTCCTCTTTGATCCTAAAAATGGATTGATAACTTTGAATAATCTTCTAGCATTCTATATATATAGTACGTATGAAGCTTACTTAACGACATATACACGCAAGCATAGAAAATCAGTTCTGAAGCAAACCGAATAATTGTTGTAAATGAATAATACTAGTTACAGCATCCAATATTGTCTAATTCTAGTGGAGTGCCTTCTTCAGTTCTTTGGTGCACATCAATTCATTTTTCAGCTGTGTAGATGTATTAATGAAGCCCAATGCTTTAAAGCCCATAAATTTTAATGCATCATTAATAGCTTTCTGGATCATTTGGGAAAAAAGACATACGATAGTTTGCTCCTATGCAACTATGCCAGCCATATTACAAAAATATAGTGAAGTCTCTATGATGAAAGTGAAACATGTTTGAGTAAATATTCGAAAATGTGTGATCAAATGTTCAGGTTAAGGTCTATCTTCAACTACATGTGGATTCCTTACGACACTGCCGACACATATTTGATCACACGTTTTAGAGCGGATGAGTGAAGGCTACGTTATCCGGAGTGGGGTTGGGCGAGACGGCGGCGAGTGAGGTTAAAATGATGCTAGAGAAACACACGCCACTGTCTGGGGAATGAAGAGAGATGTTGATGATGATGATGATGATGATGATGAGAGTTTAGTGCTGACATGGAAGGGGACATTGTGTTTTGTTTACTTGGGCTGAGTACTAAGTAATCAAGCCTAAAATGGATAATGATGTGTTTATCTTCTTTAATCTAGGATTAGCGCTTAGTAGTAGAACTTAAACTTAATCAAATAGTTAGATGACTTGATGTAATAGAAAAGTTTTGGGGATTCTAACCCGACCCAACTCGTTGTGTGACTTGTGTCTGAATATGCTGACTTCAAAACTTTACTTTTGTAAAATCAAGTAACATGATTGGTCAGTTAGCTATCTCCAGCTGTGTATTTTTTTTCAGCACGTGACTCGTTGACTAAACGTTGACTTTCACAAAACAGAAGCTTCTGAAAAAAAAAGAAACACAAACAAAAGAAGAATATGCGATCTATCCGTCTCTAAAAAATTTCCCCCAAAAATCCCTCTTTTGTTTTTCTGTTAAACCACTCTCAAGTCGCGATTACTGTTCATCCCAGAGCTACAATTCTTCTTCTCCTCAAGAGAGAGGTTAGTTAATTTTATCAATTTTTATAATTTCTGCCGAATCTGGTAAAATCTTGTAGCGTGTGCTTCATTATTGCGCGATTGAGAAACTTTAGAGTTCTGTTGATCTGGGAATCGAAACTGGTAATAAAGTTTTGATTTTTTTTTTGTAATAGGTTACTGTTCAGTGTTCATCTTATGTCTGTGTATTAGTGGAGAATCAGTTCAATGAACTTGAAAAAGTTACTTACTTGAACAATTCCCAATCTGGGTTTCGTAATTCCGATCTCAATTTTGGTTTTTGGCAACAAAGAGTTGACCTTTTGATTGACTTATACGGATCCAGATTCGTATTCTTCTTAATTACAGTTGTGTTCTGTTTTTTTTTTTTTTGAAGGAAGTTCGAGAGGGACCCAAATGCCAACGGGTCAGCATCATGTCGTTAGGACAGATACTCTGGAGTTAAAATCTCAGCTCGAGAAGAAGATTGGTCGGGCTAAAACCGAGAGCTATCTTCATCTCTTATCCAAATTCTTGAGCTTGAAAATCAGCAAACCCGATTTCGATAAGCTAGTCGTTGCCACGGTGAAGAAGGAGAACGTTAGCCTACACAACGCTTTGCTGAGAGGGATAATCAAGAACGTATGTCTCTCAAAGACGTCTCCTTCGAAGGAGAAGAAGCAGTTGAATGGTACTGTCAAATCTTTATGCAACGACCTTCCTAAATCGCCTCGCAAAGGAAGGACTCAGAGGAGGTTAAGTAAGGATTGTGATGGAAGCAAAGGAAAGAGTCATATCACTGAGGTTGTTTCTTCTAGTTTTAAACAGCAATGGTCAATGGAAGATGGTGAAGAAGTTGATCAGTTGACTCGGTGCTGGAGAAGTCAACCTATCGAAGCTCCCTTTGGTGTTAGTCTTAGAGATGTGATCAAGAGAAGACTTCATGTTGGGACTTGTCACTCCTCTGGTGAGCTTCCTGACTCGGTTACTTTACAGAAGAAACTCGAAGAAGCAGGACTAGAGGTTTCAGCTGGTTTTGCTAACTCCTTGAACGCTGGACTCAATGTCTACTTGAGAAGACTAATCAAACCATGTCTAGATTTAGCACCTTCTTCTTCAAGATCTAGTAGCCGAGTAGAAGCATGTTCTTCCTCGATATCTATGGTAGATTTTAAAGTAGCTATGGAGTTAAACCCGTTGTTACTTGGAGAAGACTGGTCTACAAAGCTTGAAAAGATCCGGTTTGCTACACCAGATTTTCAGACAAGCTAACGACTCTATAACTAGATAGATCTGATTCTTCCATTACAAGAGTTTGTGTTGGACAACATCTTTTAGGTTTTTGTGTGTGTGTATATATATGTCTTGGTGTTTAATTGCTTGTGCTGATTTTATATGTTTAGGGGTTTGATTTGTTAAACAACTTTCAATAAAAGAAATAAGGTAATATTACAGCCAAAAGTAATAAAAACAACAATTCTTTAAATGTTTTTCAAGAACACAAAAGAAGCAGAAACAAACAGAAAACAATAAAAAGAAGTTTGGAAATCAAATCTCAAAAAAGGGAGTTTATAAATTTTCGATTTTTCCTCTTAAGTTAAAGGGCTCCACAGTCACGACGGATGTTACCGTTGCGTCCAACCTTAACGCCAACACGGCCAAGCTTGGTCATAGCTTTTATAAATGCCGCGTTGAAAGCAGGTGAGCTCTTGGCCCAAGCGTCAACGGTGGGTCTAGAGCGACGGTCGGTGAAGAGAACTTGGTCGGAAGTGAAGAGTCCTTTGCCTTTATTGAATCACAATCGATGAATCACAATTAAGCTTAGTAAGAATAACTCTCTTATTAATCTCTTGAGGAAACTAACTCAAAACCTCAAGCTCTCTCAATCACACAATTCATCAGTTATGCAACATCATATGCATCTCCTTATATATAACTCATAATTTCCTAAACTCATTAGGAATAACACAAATAGATAATTTCCTATTCCATAACTCGGTAGGAAAGTAATAGCTTGCTTTTCAAGTTATTTCAAGCTTAGTCCAACATTCTCCCCCTTAAGCTTGAACTCATCTTCACTCACATCTTGAACTCCAATAAGTCTTCTCATTTCCTCGCGGTTTAATTTACCGAATGCTTTCATCACGATATCGCTTCTTTGTTCACCACCGGGAATATGCCGATGTAACTTTTGAAACCATATAACTTGCTCCATAGCTTCTGTCCCTGCCATGTCTTCATCATCACATGACGGTAACACAACAGTCTCTTGTATGCTTGAACCCCACGCATTGATCTTTCACCATCATAAAATATATGTGCCACGCTCTTGCCATCATCCGAGTCAATTCTTTGCCCTCTACCAATAACTCCAACGATTGGTATCTCAGTAGTTTCATGTTTCTTCATTTCAGCTCGACGGAATACTTCGAGTCTTTGCACTTCGGAAACCAAACGGTTTACCCATTGCTGGATGCACGAATAAGAAAACCTGTGGCCACAAGGAGAATGCCTTTAGTGGAACTGAACCCGTCCAGCATATGACATAAGAAACCTGCAGAGACCGTCTTAGTTGCTTCCCCCTCATCTTCTCTTGAATAGAGTTTTTCGAAGTTTGATTCATCATCTTGCGGTTTTATTTCTGCAGTAACTGATTTAGGGCATTTAAACACAGCTAAATGACTCCATTCTCGACTCCTATTTCATCCGCATCCCGTCTTTTGTTGCGAGTCTCGAGGATGTTCACGAGCTGATGTTTCTCCTTGTTCTAAAATACAGTCCTTCACACTTTCATCATTAACCGGAGAATTTCTTCGTTGCTCATCATAATATTCATGTCGGTTACTAACAGATTCATTATAAGAATCAAGGTTGTTAAGGTTTCGGAAGTGCATGGCTTTACTAACCGCCTCTTTCCTTTCCGAAGATTCGACCATGTTAGTGTTTTCCTTGTCTTCAAAAATATTACTTGGCCTCTTTGTTCTCAATCTCACTGACTGTCTGGTTGCTTCTATGTTTTTCTCTTTCAACAAGACAGAGTCTATCCAAGTGCAAAGCTCAGAAGTGCGGCCGCTTCTCCTGCTTTCTATACCATTAGCAAAGTATTTATCACAAGTTACGCCAGACTTTTCACTCGTCGCCTTCCCTTTCCTCCTGGACATTATCACGCTTTTTCATGGGATATATAGAGGAAACTTTTCTAGTAATGTACTCTGTTTGTATTCGTAACTCTTCCTTTTTTTCATTAGTGTGTTCCCTCTCAACTTGAAACTTATTTTTCTCCACCGAAAATCCATCTGATTCAGCCATCCGTTTGAGCTTTTGACCCCTCAAATCTTCTAAGCATAACTTTCCAAGTTGATCATTCTCCTTCTCCATAGAGTTGTCTTATGATTGATATCTTCCTCTATAGCACTAAAGTGCTTCTCTTTCGTGAGTAGTAGTAGTGTTGGGAGCAGTGTCTGTCCGGAAGACAATTCTCAAAATCCACTTGATAGACGTGGCATATGTTTTTCAACTTGGAGTAAGTCTGACATATTTCTTTAATCTTGTATCTCTCAGCCCGACCAGGTTGCCACCTAAACACTGTGAAGGTATGTGTTCGTACCTTGCATTCTTTCTTATAAGTTGCTAGTACCATTCTCAAGTAAAGATTGTCACAACGGCAAGATTGACAGAGGACGTAAAGCTCAGATCGTTCACATCCATTAGCTTTATGATCTCTTGGTATCATCTTATTCTCTTCCTCCTCTGCCTCCTCTTCATGATTATAAGACATCTCTGTTATGTTCTTTTCTTTCTTTTCCAGTTCCCTTAGCTGAACTTCCAAGTCATGTGCAAAGTACTTAGTCTCAGCGACTGAGCTTTACTCTCTCACTTTCTACTTCAGTCGAGCATCTCTCAAGATATGCATATACGACAACACACTTACCTTCTGTTCCTCGATTTCCTCAAATTGTTCTTCTAATAATAGTTCCTTATCTCTCATCTGCTCTCTTGAAGATAACAATGTTTCCCCAGAAGAAACAGGCTCAAATCTCACATCGGTCAGAAGCTTCTTCACTCTCCCGAAGTCTGCTATTTTTTCCATGAGTTCAGTTTCAGCTCCCAACCGTTCTGCTCTTGTATGCATCGCCGAAGTGCGTTTTGTAAATCCCTTGCGTCGTTGCACTTTGATGAGACGTGCTAAAGCCTTCTTCTTCTTCAGCCTCAACATTGGCGAAAACTTATATTCTTTTCCTCTATAAAAAATAAAAGCACATCCTTTAGAGACCTTGTCTATAGAGACGAAGATACCGCCACTCTCGGCTTCAAGTGCTAATGCCACATTCTTCACTCCCTCAAAGGTTGTAACCTTTACGAACCTTTTGACCAGTTCTCCATATTTCCAGTGCAAGTACATGTTCTCAACTGTGCCACTAAACACTCCTTCCCTACCTATGAGTAAGAGAGCTTTCATATTCAAACAACGCTTGCGGAACATAAACCTCTCTTCACCATTTATGCTTTCAAAATCTGCTCTCTGTTCTGCTGGCTGTAGACACTCTTCCACCTTAGCCAAACTACGTTCAGCTTTTAATAGCTTTCTCTCAGCAAGATAAGGATTTGCTTTCAGCTTCCTTACAAGATTTGTATGCCTCAGTTTCTTAACCTCGTGTTTCACTTCTTCTGCATGGTGACCATCATCCAGATTCATTCCCCACTTGCCTGTTGTGTCAGTGTTTCACCAATGATACTAGCAGGAACAAATTCATTACTAGGTTCAGTACTTGTGACAATCAGGGCCGATGATCCTTCTCTTAAACGTGCCTCTTCTTCTTCGTTTTGTGAGCTCCTTACAAATTTCTCTTGCTCCACCAATGCCTCGATTACTTCGTAACAAAACATTCTTTCCTCGGTAGAAAAACAAGTAGTCTTTGTTCCTAGAGAGCAGTATTACTCCTGTCAACTTCTTGAAATCTTCAGCCATTCTCTCACGCGCCGTTAACTGTACACCGCGTTTAGTCACAATCTTTGCAAGCATACTCCTTTTCTTCTTAGGTTTGTGTGTTGTATTTCCCTCATCACAAACAACACGCCTTCTCTTATCTCTCTTAGCCCCATCATCATCACTGTTGACGAGTGCTTTCTCATGGCTTCGATTAACTTTGGAGGTTTCAGTGTTTACTATCTCATCACCACCAGATACCCTCTTGTCTTTCTTCCTTTTCTTCGATTTCATTCCACCATTATCTAAAGCTTCAGAATCATGCCTTTTAACACTTGCTTTCTTCTTCTTCTTCTTCTTCTTAATAGATTTGCGTTGTGTGAGGATTCTTTGAACCGCAATCTTACTCCTCGTCGTCATCTCTTTATCTCTGTAAGCCTCCGGTGAGCCTAACTTGAATACATTCGCCGTCATAATCATCACAACTCGCCATGATGTTTTCTCAAGTTCGAATTTAGGTTTTGAACGATAAAACCTTTTTAGAGATCCAGTATCGAAACTGTAGCTCTGATACCACATATTGAATCACAATCGATGAATCACAATTAAGCTTAGTAAGAATAACTCTCTTATTAATCTCTTGAGGAAACTAACTCAAAACCTCAAGCTCTCTCAATCACACAATTCATCAGTTATGCAACATCATATGCATCTCCTTATATATAACTCATAATTTCCTAAACTCATTAGGAATAACACAAATAGATAATTTCCTATTCCATAACTCGGTAGGAAAGTAATAGCTTGCTTTTCAAGTTATTTCAAGCTTAGTCCAACAGCCTTGTTGCAGATTCTTGAAGTAAACGTTGTCGAACGTTCTTGGAGTGACTGGGTCCATGTTAATAGCGATTCTTGGGTCAACTTTCTTGGGACAAGCGGCTTGAAGTTCTTTAACGTAGGCTTTGTTTATGGTTGGATCAACTGAGTGTGTGCGGTTGAAGCTGTAGATTCTGTTGAATACTTTGCTACAGTGAGCGAATCCGAGGGTGTGAGCCGCTGCATATGGTTGGACAAATTTTAATAGTTTAGAAAATTGCATTTTGGTGGTATATTATTTCTTAAATAATTAAGTTTTTTTTTAGAAAAATTATTATGTACTAGTTAATTCATTTGTTATGTTACCGAATAGTTTTGAGGTCGAAAGACATAAAACATATGTAATTTATTTAAGTTATTATTATTACCTGAAAGAGCAACCATATCCTCTTGAGTAAGTTTGTTTTTGGCAAAGAGCTTGTTGAGTTTGTCCACGTTGTCATTTGGTCCTGGCAAGTTCCCGGTGACGCTAGCAGCGGTCGATACCAAACCGTCACGCCTACCGAGTTCCACTGGGTACGATGGTCCTTTAGCCTAAACACATCCAAAAAGCTACATATAATAGTTGTATAATGTTTGTAAACTTGTGTTTTCTTTTTTTGACCTAATAGTTTTTTTTTTAAATAAAAATATATATTAGTTATCTTCTCCCAAAAGGGGTATCAATTACAGTGTAGACTCCGGCGAGTCGGAGAAACAGCCTCCTAGGTTACAAGAAATTGACTACGTCTAACCAAAGCAAGCAGACCTAAGAGTTTCTGTAAGATTGATAAATAATTTTGTGTAACTTACCGCGACAATAACATCACGGGTGGCTAAGGCAAGTATATCAGCACAAGAAACTTTGTTTTTGCAGCCTGGGGTTGCTTCAATAGCTTTCTTGGCTTTGATCACAACATCAAATCCATCTCCGGCCAAAGACACGTTGTCTGGATGATCCTTCTCGGCCTTGTTGTTAGGTGTTGATTGAATCATGACCGACGCATCACATCCCTATATGTAAAACAAGAAACATATAAGTAACCATATTATAGGTTTAGCTAGTGGTTCAAAAGAAATCCATATTCTAGGTTTCAAATATATAAAAAAGTAATCAAAATTTTTGAGCATTACGTTGACGAAGCAATCGTGGAAGAAGAGACGGAGAGTAGCTGGGATGGTGACGAATGTCTCTTTGACTTTTTGTTGAACAACTTTCCTCACAATAGCTTCAACATTTGGACATGACTTTCCGTAGAAATTGTGTTTGAGCTGAGCACTGGTTGTGTCAGGAAACACAGAGATTGTGAGGCAAAGAGCCATGGCGAGAACTAGACCAAACCGTGCCATTTCGTCTGGGAATTAGAAGTTGCGTTGTTTATGCTGAGAAATGGTCTGAGTTGATGAGAAATGAGGAAACTATGGAATTGTATTTATAGTGATCGTGAATTAGACTTTATCATACATCTATTTTAATAATATGTATAACGTTTTGAAGAAAATTTCAAACTGGGCCGGAGAATATGTATATAACTTGGAGCCACGATCTTGGTGATGGCCGACAAGTTTCTTAGCAGTAATTTGGGGTTTTGAATTGAGAAAAATGTCTTTTAAATCATCAATTTTCAAATTTGGTTGAAATAAAACACCAATTTTTCGGTAAACAAAAAAAAACACTCAATTTTTATTGACGAGCCATTTTAATCATAAATTTTTATTAGCCATATCACGGCATATCGTTAGTCAACAATTATAGTTGACTAACAGTATGCCTAAAATGGCTTTTAAAGTTGATGTATTTTTTGGCACAAATATAAATCAACAATTTTTTTTTTCAAAAAAAAAATTGGAAATGAACTTTTAGATAATTATTTAGTAACAACTAAACTTATACATAAATTGAATAAATAAAAATAAATGTTTTTCATTACTTTCTTCAAAATAAAATGTAAATAATTTTTATTTATCTCTAAAATAATTAGTTAATATATCATGAGTTTATATTTTACTAAATAATATAAAAGAAATTTTGTCATTATTTACGATATTTATATAACTTTATAACTATTCATATAGTCCTAATTGGATTATAATTCATAATTTTTATTTTTGTAAAATATTAATACATTTTTTATTCTCACAAGAATAAAATTAATGGTATTCTAAATATGTAGAAATATTTTGGATCTTAACAATTTTTGATGAAATTTATTTTTAATTAAATGCAAAAGGAATCTTGTAACACAAATATAGGAACTATATATATATATTTTTGGATAATTCTTTTCGTTTGAGCATAAAAGTTGAATTAACACTTCACTAACAAATTTTTACGGTAATATTATAAAACATAATCCCAATAAGATTATATAAACAGTTTTGGAAAATTGATCGTAGATAATTATAAAAGTTCTTGATATTATTTAATAACTAAATTCTTAAATTAATCATAAGGTAAATAATTTTTAAAATATATAATGAAAATTATATAAATTTTTACTTTTATAAAATGAAAAATATATATTTTGGTTTGAATTATTTCTTATTTCTTATTTTATTATTAGTGTTATAGTTATTAAATATATATTTTCAATATTTAAAATTTAAGATTTTGAAAAGAAAATATTTATTTATATTTGTGCCAAAAAATGCATCAACTTTAAAAGTTATAGGCATATTGTTAGTCAACTATAACCGTTGACTAACGATATGTCTAAAATGTATGGTCAATGAAAGTTTATGATTAAAATGGTTCGTCAATAAAAGTTCATTGTTTTTCTTATTTACCGGAAAGTTGGTGATTTATTTCAAACAAATTTGAAAGTTGATGATTTAAATGACATTTTTTCCGTTTTGAATTAGTATAACAAATGACATTTTAACCGTTGACTTTGTAGAGTGTATACGTACGTGTATTTTACTTCTTCCAGCATCTTTCTGTTTTAAACTTGACTTCCGTTGTTTTGCGAATTTAGGCCCATTAACATTAAGTAATTCTTAGGGTAGACAATTTGAAAAATAAATACTTTATCCGTTTTACAAGTTATATATACAATTTTTCTTGTTATGGAGTCTAACAGGTTCCTTGACAAGACATTTGACACTTGGAAAATTAAGAAAGGATAAGATTCAAGCTCAAACGTGACCTTCGTGCAAAGCAGAAATCAAAAGATTCTCATTCATGTCCACATCTAATGTAACTGGACAGTTTTGTTAATTAGTTTACAAATCATAAAGTAAATTCATGGGCAAGATCAAATAAATTTTTACGTTTTCTTGCAAGAGTTGTGAAAGTGGCATACATGTAGTTGTGATAATATGAGTTTAATTATTGTAATCGTCTTTGTCAATCTATCTATCTATACTAATAAAGTAGGCTTTTTTATCTCTTTGGGGGGGAAAAATGCCATGTGGCATTTTATTTTTAATAATTAAAATATTTTTTCAATTTAAATTTAATGAATTTTAGTATTAATTGTGAAATAAATTGGGGATTTAATAAATTTAATGAATTTTGGTATTAATACAGTCCAAACGTTTATAAGAGTGTTTTCAATCTGACCGGACTCATAGTTGAACCGATAAATCCGGTGACCCAATATAAATCGGATTTGGGTTTTGTGAAAACCCATAAACACACACAAAACTCACTAAAACCTTATACATGTTTAAACTGGTTGAACCAATAGATAATTTTATTTTTACTATTTTTAGTTCAAGTTATGTTTTATAATTATTTTTTATATTCTAAATTTCTAATTAAAAATTTAAAATTTTCAGTTTTAGTGCCGTATTCCTCTTCTTCTATACTATAATTTATCTTTGCAAGAAAAGTAAGTCATGATTGTGCAGGCAGCATCCGTAAACACTAAAGCATGATGAGGCTTATTATTCCTCTACACTACAATTTACGTTTGCAAGAAAGGTGAGTAAATTATTTTATTTTATTTTTATTTCACTTAGTTTATAACAAATAATTACATTTTTAATTTACAGATCAAAAAGAATAAAATCATATGATCATGTGAATTACAAAACAAAGTTTTGGATTGTTGAAGAAGAAAATCATGAGCTTGATTATAATAAATTAGAGAATGCTTTTGCTGAAGAATATCCCAAAGATTATGAGGTGACAAATTTAGAAAATTTTGTTGGTAAGTTTTAAAATTTAGAAAACCAAAATTAGTTGATGTGATCCGGTGTTAGTTTATTTTGTTATTGACAATTTATTACAATGATGTTTTAATTTTGGTTTATTTTGGATTGGAAATTTAATTTTATGTCTTGATTTTTTTAGATGTCATAACTCTTATGTTACATTTTTTTTTAAATAGTCTAAACTATTTCTTAATATTTTGTATGTACACTTAAAATACTTAACTTTAGTTTATATATATATGTTTTCATAGCTAATATATTACTATATAATAAAACTAATTCATTTATTAATTCGCGATTCATCCACGGTTGATCCAATGATCCAGTGATCCGGTAAATCATCCGATTCAGTGTCCGGGTCGGGTTTCAAAACACTGGTTTATATGATTTCTTTGTATTTGATGTTGACGTTGGAGAAATAGCCTCTACAATTCTCTTTCTTTAACGCAATCGACGTAATCGTTCATATAATCAATCCAGAAATCCCACTCATCCCACTATCTCCTATTGAATGCTTCTTTAGTTCCTGCTTTCTCAGTTTCATTGTATATGTATAGACGGTGTGAGAGTTCGGACGATAATTCCTTTACTTTTCCCAATTCAATCATTGTCGAATTTCCAGTTTCATTGTTCGGAGTTTCATTGCTAGGCTACAACAATTTTGGCAAGTCTGAAATGTTAAGAAAGGGGTGAGATATTGGGGTTGATATATTGTTGATTAATGAGAATGTACACTGGTTTCTTATTTCAGTTTACCAGTTAATGATTGCTTACTTTTAAAGTAGTAGTTTTCTTATACATCATTTCCTTTCTCAGGTGGTGCTTTTACATGCGTTAATCAACTTTCTCAGGTTTAACACCTTCAAATATTTCTTGAAACAAAGCTCAGTCTATGACATGAGTATTTAAGATTCCAACTAAATTAACTTTTTTACGACTATCGATTTTTATTCTATTTTTATTAATCGATTAGTAACAACTACTTATGCTATTCTACTTTGAACTAAACAGCTTCAAACAAAATAATATACTATGGTCGCAAACCACTATCAAAAAGATCAGAAAATATTATTTTTTTACATATTTTCATTTTACATATTTTGAACATATTTTCTTTACTAAGACCATGTAATAAATTATAAATTTAAGTAAGAATACAACATACGAATCCGGCGCGTAGCGCCGGAATATCACTAGTACTTAATAAAAATAACTGTAAAACTTATTTAAAGGGTTACAAAAATGATTATCCGTTATAGAAAGAGTGATTAACAATGCAGTATGTTATGCAAAAGTATTAATTGCGGTGTTAATAGTGTGAAATTATAAGTTTTTTCGATAGATAGATTGTGGAAAATAGTCTGTTCCAGACATGATTCTTCAGACTGATGCTGCTTGGAAAAGCGACTCAAAAGTTGCTGGCCTAGGATGAGTTTTGAGTTCGGGTTTGTTGAATATATGCAGAGATTCTCTGTTGCATAAAGACTATGTGAGAGGCAATCACTGTCTATAAGGAACAAGAACTCATCAAAGAGTTTAATAGAGAGACTGATGCACCGGAACATTATGGAATCTTGTTTGATATATTTGTACTGTCTGAGTATTTTGATGTAATCTCTTTTTACTGGATCCCAAGCTTTAGCTTGTGTTTCAACTGAACAGTGTTCAATGATCAGTAATGAAAGTTTGAGTTCCAAAAAAAGATTGTGGAATAGTTTGTTTTGTGAGTTTGGAATAGTCTTATTTAGTGAAGGCTCACTTGAAAAAAATATTTCTTGTAATAACAAAGCAGAAAATCGATTACTTTATCTTAATTGTTTTATCTAATAGTTTGAATTATTTATTTCAGTGAAAACAAACAAGGGTGTATAAAACCGAGATGTGTACCATTAGTCATCATAATTGCCCTCAGTGGCAACGTAATTAAATAATTACTTTTTTTTTGAAAGATGCTTTCTATTAAAACTGAATAACTACTTGTTTAATCATCTTATTTACTATAATTAGTTTTGAACCATGGAGCGGCTAGGGTTTTGCGACTCAAAAGGCGATTTTGAGATCTGGAAATTCTCCATCTCGGACGACTTCTCACCATCAATCTAGGCTACCTAAGCGTGAGTTCCGATCCACAAGGGAGACTCCCAGTACTCCTTGTGACGCATCTCTCCTTCATTCTCCTCCCTTCTTCGACCTTTCAAAAGATCTCTCTGACTTCTCTGCCAAGCAACGAAATATTCTCTCATTAATAACTTGTCGGTTAAGGTAATACCTCCCCCTATCGGATCTTACCCTAATCCTCGCAAATCCGCACCCATATAAGATCTCCACCATCCCCTCGACAGTTTCACCTCTTCAACAGACCTTGAATCTACTCTCTCTAGCACTTGCTAAGTCCTACTATTCAGAATAAGCCAAACCTCTCTGATTGTGCGTAAAGGAGGCTCCTCCTCTGGTACAAGGCGCAAACACAACACCGAAGATGATATCATCCAACTCCCAGACTGCGATATCAACGATGCAAAGGAACGATTCCGCCTCACCCTCATCGGACGTGTTTTTCACACCCGAGGACGCAGTGTTGACGCCCTGATCAACCTTCTTCCCCGAGCGAGGATCTGGAATGTTGAAGGAAGAGTTCGTGGACTCAACCTTGGAAACGGACGCTTCCAATTCGATTTTGATAGCGAAGCTGATCTCCAGATGGTGCTTAACAAACGTCCTTGCCACTTCAATCAATGGAGTTTTGCTTTGGAACGGTGGGAACCTTTCACAAGTGAAAATTTTCCAAACACAATCCCTTTTTGGATTGGAGTCACGGGAGTCCCAGTCCATTACTGGAATGACAAACCTTCATGCAAATTGCAATTGCTCTGGGAACAAAACTCAACACTGATTCGACCAAAGCAAGAATTCAGGTCTCTATTGACGCCGATAAACCCATCCAGTTTGAACGAAAAATCGGCTTCCCAAACGGAGACACAGGCAAAGTAACCCTATCTTATGAAGGGCTCCATCGTTATTGCTTCACATGCAACCTTATCTCTCATGATGAGAATACTTGTCCTCAGCTCACACCAGAAGAACGTGATCTTAAGAGGAAGCAGCGTGCAGTATCCCATGCTCTCAACGACCATACGAGAACGTCCCTCCAAGGTCCCCAAGAATACCACTCAAAGAATCTGCTTAAGAGGCCTCGTTCTCCACCCTACGCAAACCACCAAAGCTTGTCGACAACCTCAAAGAACAATGAAAGATCTCATGATGATAAGAGGAGAAAGAGCACTCCCTCCACTTACTCATCTCAAGAGACAAGAGCCACTGGGTACCAGCACAAAGACCATGCCACTACCGAGCGGCCTGATAACAAACAAGCCCACCATAGCAAAGAAGTGTGGAGCAGACTGGCACCCCCTCCCAGGAGAGTCGACCCTCATAGACGCAACAACCAGCTCTACTCTAGGAATAAATCGTGTCATGAAGCTTCCCGCCACGAGAAAATCTCCTCCCTTGAATGGCGCCAGAGACGAGGATTTGAGGTCTCTCGAAGCCGTGATCTCTCAATTAGAGAACCCCGCCCCTTTCCCTACGAACACGCGGAAAAGTCACGAGCCACCAATGACTCGCAAAAGACTATATCTGATAACCGTGGGTCCCTGGAATCAGGAAAAATCGACACAAACCACAGAAAGGAAGCTGGTAGCGCAGCAGCAGCTGCTGAGGAGGAGAGGAGCAGGCGTCTCAAAGGAAAAGCAATCGATACTGAAGCCCCCGCGATCCAAGGCAAGGATGCACATCCTGCATCACTAGTAGCTCGTGGTTCCAATCTGACCATCTCAGCGCCCATAACGGCAGCACCTCAACTCAATTCGGATCAAGGTCACAGGTACGATTCTAACCTCACGAACCAAGAGGACAAGACCTTTGATTTTGAGTATGACCCTGACCAGGACTTAGATTTGCCAATAACTGATCTTGAATTAGCTGAGGTAGATAATTTAGTTTTAGAAACTGAACGTCTAGAGATGGATGAGAATATGATGGATAATGATGATCTTCTTGGAGATAGTCCTGATGATGATGCAGAGAAAATTGAAGCCATATCCCAACTCTCTCCACCATATTCTGTGGCAACAAAAACTGCAACATCAAATCGTCAACTAAGTACTACTCTGGCCGAAGCTCCCGCCTCAAAGACAGAGTCAAAGACGCAACCTCCCTACGTCCCAAAAGGCCTGCTTAAAAAGAGAGCTCCACGATCTCTAGATATCAAAGGAGCCAATGCATCAAAAAAGCTTCAATCTCTCAGAGGCCGTGCTTCCCGGAAGACGAAGATAACATCGGGTAAAAATCAAGCATTGTCTTCGGCTACGATCCCTCGCACTGAGGTGTTCCTTCAGCTCTAAGCAAAAAATCCTTGTCTTTTTCAGGTTCGATGGTGTCCCAGAAACCATCCAGTTAGAAGATATGAGTGCAATAGCCTGGAATTGTCAGGGGGCTGGAGCGTACCTGACCAAGCAACATCTTCGAGAGTTGCACCGTTTCTTTACTCCTTCTTTTCTTTTCCTTTCTGAAACTAAAAACAATTCTACTTTTCTGCAAGATTTTCAGTTTGAATTTGGTTATAATAAATTGTTCACCGTCGATCCAGTGAGGAGAAGCGGTGGACTAGCACTTTTTTATTTAGATTCTTTTGAGGTCACAATTTTATATTCCGATAATCGTATGATTGATATCGAGGCTGTCATAGAAGGTCACAAGGTGTTCATTAATTTTATCTATGGCGATCCGGTCATTGAGTACCGAGAATATGTATGGGAGAGACTCACTCGCATGAGCCTGAACAGATCAGGGGCTTGGCTCATGCTTGGGGATTTTAACGAAATAACGAGCAACTCCGAGAAAAAAGGAGGGAAAAAACGTACTGAATCTTCCTTTCTCCCTTTTAATACAATGTTAGCAAACTGTGGTATGTTAGAGTTCCCATACATAGGCAACCCACTCTCCTGGGTAGGTAACCGACGCTCAGGCAAAGTTCAATGCAGACTTGATCGAGCCGTAGGTAATGAAGACTGGCACCAGGAATTTTCCCACACAAATGTGGAGTACCTGAAACTCTGGGGATCAGACCACAGACCCATCTACACTAGATTCCTCTCGCAGCGCACCCCTAAGAAAAAAGGCTTTCGTTTTGATAAGAGATGGATCAAGAGGGATGGCTTGCGAGATGCTATACTATACGGATGGACGAACCAAAGGAACTCCTTAAGCACTAATCTCCATGAAAGGATTGATATGTGCAGGAAAGCCATAGCAAGATGGAAGCGAGCGAACCCCTCCAACTCGTTGAAAAAGATTGAGGAAATAAAAGAGCAACTAGAAAAGGCGCAACTTGACGACTCCTTCACAAATGAAGCGATCCTTACTTTGAAATGGAACTTATGCCAAGCTTTCCGCGACGAGGAGCTTTACTGGAAACAGAAAAGCAGAGCCACTTGGCTGAGAGAGGGAGACCGAAACACCAAATTCTTCCATGCGACTACCAAGAAACGGAGAGCAAGGAACCGTATCACCAAACTGAAAAAAGAAAATGGTTCATGGGCTGAGAAAGAAGAAGAAATCGAAGCAGTAGCCACCCATTATTTTCAAAACCTTTTCACGACTTCCAACCTGGGAGATTTTGTGGACTCGCTTCGGTACATTACCACTAGTGTCACGCCTATGATGAACGAATTCCTCACAAAAATTCCCTCAGATGAGGAGATCAAGAAAGCTGCTTTCGATATACACCTGGAAAAGGCTCCCAGGCCAGATGGCATGACAAGACTCTTCTTCCAAAAAATTTGGGGCGTTACGGCACAAGTAATTTGCCATACGGTTAGGGACTTCTTCATGACCAGCACTTTCGATCCGAGGCTAAACCAGACAAACATCTGTCTCATACCTAAGAATGAACGTCCCTCTGAGATGACCGAATTCCTTCCGGCCCATTAGCCTCTGCAATGTATGCTACAAGATCATCTCTAAAATCATGAGCAGCCGATTGAAGCGTTTCCTACCAAAAATTATTTCAGAGACGCAATCCGCCTTTGTGGCGAAGAGACTAATTACAGATAACATCCTGGTAGCACATGAAGTTTTTCACGCACTACGCACAAACCCAAGCTGCAAAGCTAAATTCGTGGCTATAAAGACCGACATGAGCAAGGTTTTCGACAGAGTCGAATGGGGGTTCCTCGAAGCGCTCATGCTTAAGATGGGTTTCTCTGAAAAATGGGTATCATGGATATACTACTGTCTCTCCTCGGTGTCCTATCAGATCCTCATAAAGGGCGAAGCAAAGGGACATGTAGAACCTTCTCGGGGCATCAGACAGGGCGATCCTCTATCTCCCTTCCTTTTTATAATTTTGACGGAAGCCTTAATCAGTCAGATTCAAGGAGCAAAACGGGAGGGAAGGATCACAGGCCTCAAGATCGCAAGAGGAAGTCCCCCGATATCACATCTTTTGTTTGCAGACGATAGTTTATTTTTCTGTAAAGCAGATATCCTGCAATGTGCAGAGCTAATGAGGATCATAAATGAGTATGGAAAAGCTTCTGGACAACAGCTTAACATCTCAAAATCCTCCATTCTCTTCGGAAATAAAGTCCCACAAGAGGTAAAGACAGATATAAAACGAGCGCTGGGAATTACGAAGGAGGGAGGCATGGGAATGTATCTAGGCTTACCTGAAAAAATCTGTGGTTCGAAACGCCAGGCCTTTACTTATATTCAAGAGCGTCTCAACTCACGAGTCAACTCGTGGTCGGCCAAACTTTTGTCCAAAGGAGGTAAAGAGGTTCTTTTAAAACCAGTTGCCCAAGCCCTCCCGACATATGTCATGTCTTGCTTCCTCCTACCTCAAGACACCATTAAAAAGCTCACAAGCTCTATCTCAAGGTTCTGGTGGAGCTCCAAGCAAAATAACCGGGGACTACACTGGATAGCCTGGAATAAAATATGCAAGCCAAAGGACAAGGGAGGACTCGGATTCTGAGATCTCAAAAGCTTTAATCTCGCGTTACTTGCGAAGCAGCTATGGAGAATTCTTCATCACCCTTCCTCACTCCTGTCTAAAGTTCTCAAAGGAAGATATTTCCGAGGCACGGATCCTATCATGGCAAAAAAAGCTAACTCACCATCTTATGTTTGGAGAAGCCTCATGGCTGCTAAACCCCTCCTTCAAGCGGGGCTGAGAAAGACGATTGGATCGGGTGAAAACACGAACGTCTGGTCAACCAACTGGTTACCAACCACCCCACCCCGACCACCACTCTGCATAGGACCATCCTTCAACCCAGATTTAAAAGTCGCAGCCCTCATCTCACCTCACTCGAGGACATGGAACTTAGACACTCTGCATGAGCTGTTCGCGAGTGAAGATATCTCACTTATATGCGGCATTAAGCCAGGTTCAACAAGACAGAAAGATGACTACTGCTGGTCTCATACAAACTCCAGAATATATTCTGTAAAATCTGGCTATGATTTAGCCATGGACATGCAAGAACGCTCCGACGAGATGCTTTACGATGAACCAAGTACAACGACACTTAAAGCTAAGGCTTGGAAGATTAAAACCTCAAGCAAGATAAGGCATTTCGTGTGGCAGGCCCTCTCAAACTGCATCCCGGTTTGCGATCAGTTAGTCAAACGCCACTGTGGAAACGATCGTTCCTGTCCACGCTGTGGATCAGAGGAAGAAACTGCAAATCATATGCTGTTCGAATGCCCCCCTGCAATACAGACCTGGGCGCTGGCGAATGTTCCGTTTACTCCGGGATCCTTCCCGTGTACCTCAATCTTCAGTAATCTCGATCATCTCTTATGGAGACTAGCTGAATACAAAATCCCCGAATCTATTTCTTTCAAGATCCCAATGATACTCTGGTATCTATGGAAGGCACGAAACGAAAAGGCATTTAATGGAAAAGATGTCTCCCCGTTAGACACACTCCATCTTGCCTCGAGTGAGGCGGATACATGGAAGCTCGCCCAGATAATACCAACTACGCAAGAAGAAGAAGAGGTACAACGAGCACCAATCATAGAAGATCGCACCGGACCTCGCTGCAAGGTAGATGCCTCATGGCATAACAATGCTCTTTTCTTTGGAGGAGGTTTCTCACTCAAAGACGGAGAAGGGAAAGAATTTTTTGGTTCATTCGCTAGTAACCAAACGATTTCTCCCATTCAGGCGGAATTTCGCACCCTCCTATGGGCTATGAACTCCATGCTTCTCCTCGGCTTCCAAGCCATGTCTTTCGAGTCCGACTGTCAACAGCTAGTGAACCTGCTCAATAACAAAGAAATGGAAGAATGACCAGCTTTAATGGCTGAATCAGAAGAGTTTATCCAGCTTAGTTATAAGTTTAATTTCTGCTCTATCAGTTTTATATCTCGCACTTTAAACTCCCGACTGCGGACTCTCTTGCAAAAGAAGCCCGATCTCGTAATATTGTATTTTCCCATATTCAGGTTCCGAATAGGTTGGATGAAACCAACCTTTTAGAACCACGATAATAATATATGGAGCTTTCGACACCAAAAAAAAAATAATCATCTTATTTACTTTCTAATTCTAAATTTTTAATAATCAAGCTCGTGATTATCATATGGAATTATGGAAAACCCGAGATTCAGAAATCCAGAAGTTCGTCTCCTGATCCTCAAATTTTCTTAACATGTCTCAGAATGAAATTCCATTTCGGTAATAATAAAATTATGTTTTAAATATATTACGTTAATAAACTAATATAACGCGAAGAGAAACTTTAGCTTTTTTACTGCAGAAACAAATTATTGATCAAATCCCAATCTTAGAGAATAGTCTCTATGTTTCATGAGTAAAGTTGAATTTTGTCATGTACATATGTATGCGTACTAACAAAATACTATGCACAAATGTGTGTTATTTATTATACGTAAAATAAACTAAGACAAAAATAGTAAGAACATTATTCAGCTAAACTTTGTTAATTTCAAATTATATATGTTAACGAACGTTACAAGTTTACAATATATAGAAATATTCTACATGCATGCATGGTGTTTGTATATACATAGTGTTCAATAAATAATAATCTCAAAGCGCACACACACTCTTACGATCTGTATACTAAAAATATAAGAACACAAAGATTATGTTAAGTTAGATGAGCTTCTAACCTAAAACCAATTGGTGATAAGAGGAGTGGTCCATCTATCTTATATATTACTAGCGATCCCTTCCAATACCCGATGTGGGACCTTTGTCCCTAATACGCCCCCTCGAGATGATGGTTTTCTGAGCATCAATCTCAGAATGTTCGGACAAGGATCGATGGGCCGACTTGGGCTGGATCGATAAATTGGCCCATGATCCTTGCCCCAGCATTCCGAGATTGACGCTCAAAGAGTCATCATTTCGAGGGGGCGTATTAGGGACAAAAGTCTCACATCGGGTATTGGAAGGGATTCTAAGCAATATATAAAATAGATGTGCTACTCCACTTATCACCAATTAATTTTAGGTTGAAAGTCCATCTAGCTTAACAGATTACAAGACAACTTTTTTATTAGATTTGGAAATTTCTCAAAACTAAATCTTTCGATGTATTCTCATTTGAAACATATCTACATTGAAAACTCTTTATATAGAACGAAGCTACTTTTTCTAAAAACAATATGGAAACATACATCTTTATCTTGACATATTTCCTATTTCCTTAATTCACTTAACTTTTTTTTTAATGAATTAACTTGCTCTTTAAGTTTTGGAATTATCCAACAGTGTATATATGCACAGCCTTCTAAGTCGCGCTCTGATTTAATAATATGAAATGAGAAATTTGCAGACTTATTTTATAAAAACAAAGTCGATCAACAAATTAAAGGTAGTCATCGAAAGCGCATGATCGTAGCATATATAGGGGGGACAAGACATGACTGCAGGAGTCATTGTACAGTCATTGTCTCGTTTGCTGCGAGCAACTACAAAGAAAGGCTCTCTTCCTCTTCTTCACAACTCTCGATCGCTCCTTTCATAAGACTACAAGTTTATATCTTTAAGTTTTGTTGGGTCGATCCACAATTTTTTATAAAACATATAAACATTTGATTTTAAATAATTGTAGACAACAACTTCCGAGGAAGTCATGAGAACAATCCACGAACGTGGGCGTCGATCGACCCCTCTTCCATCCGGCATGCCTCTCTCTCTCTCTCTCTCTCTCTCTCTCTCTCTCTCTCTCTCTCTCTCTCTCTCTCTCTCTCTCTCTCTCTCTCTCTCTCTCTCTCTCTCTCTCTCTCTCTCTCTCTCTCTCTCTCTCTCTCTCTCTCTCTCTCTCTCTCTCTCTCTCTCTCTCTCTCCCTCTCTCTCTCTCTCTCGGTTGAAACCCACGTTAGTAAGCACGTTTGTTTCTTTATTGTGGTTACAGAAATAAAATTATTAGCTAGTTGTCACATGCAGGAATGTTATATGCAATAACATATATAGCAGGTCGTTACATTTGTAAATAGCAATATGATTTTTATATGGTGAGTGTTGGTTAATTAAATTAAAAGAATAAGGGTCTAGGTTTGTGATCTGATTATAACATAATATATTTAATTAAGTACGTCTCGTTTTTCTCATCAACTGTTCAACTGCTAGAACAAATTTGATGGAGAATTCTTAGACTGAGATTCTTAGCGGAATATAAGAAACCGTCTTTTAACTTTTAACTAAAAAAACTAAGAACCGGCTATTAACTTTTTTTAGTTAAAAATTAAGTGACAGTTTCTTATATTCCTCAAAGAACCTCACCCTAAAAACCTCTCATTAAACATGCTCTCAGTGCTTATACATAATCAACACAAGTACATAACGAAATAGGAATCTCGCTCGGAGATTATGCATGCAAATGCAAAATTTAAAGTAGTTTGAACTCCAAGTAATAAGTCCTTAACTAAAAGCTCTATCTAAATTCATCTAATATTAATGAAAATGAAAGCCAAAACATCTATCCGGACGATCTATCATACAAACCATATATGTTGAATTTGTCGCAAAAACTACCAATCACGCTGAAAGGGGTGATTCATCATCAAAAACACAATACATAAGTATTCCCAGTATCTTGTTTCTATATACATTGATTACTTTTTAATGATCTCTTATCGTAACATTTAATTTTGATTAATGAGTTGTAAAGGATTTGAGATCGTTCTAGTTACACAACACATAAGAATTTGACTTTAATAGTAGATAAGTTAACACCAGAAGGCCAACTCTTCGTCTATTAAACTTGAATTTGACATAACATGCAAACTCAACGGGATTATACTTTTTGATTTTAGAAAAATAAAAGTTAGTCCAGGAACATTTAACCAGAAAACCTAATACTAATAATTATTGTAATTATTACGTATAGAAGAATTATTTGGTCACTTTTATGTGTGTGATCGTAGATACGGTGGAGATCAGATTTTGTTGGGACAGTTTCCAAGTCCTTTGAACAGTTCGAAAGGACATTCTCAACCAAATCCAACGGCTAAGATTTCTCTTCCCATTATATTTTAGCATACCTACATATTGCTTATAGGAATCATACTTCTTTGTATAATGAATAGCTATAAATATATTAAGACAACTGGATTTGTTGATTTGTTAGTCTGGGTTGCATGTGCTCCAAACTCAGCAAGATTTAAGATGTTCCGCGTTACTTCTTAATCAGCATTATTATCGAATCATATTTTTATATATTAGTATAAGGTTTATTATATATAAAGTACTCTCGAACAACAACCAAATTCACCACTTATTTAATTCACATATATTTGACAATGTAAACAAACACACTTGCGAGTTTACAAAACCAAAAAGAAACTCTACCAAGTCCCGATATTAGCTATTCAAATAAAAAATATTTTCAGACCAACAATAATAAAAAGACATGAGTCATAGACATATATAAACCCGAAGTCATGAATATTATTGTTATTCTAAATTATACGGATGAATTTTGATTATGTGGATCTGAAATTGAATCTAATATTGTCTCATCTGTCAAGCATGTATTTGTCTACGATTATGTAGACATACGTATATAGTTACATATATAAATATGTAAATAAAATGATTTACATAGTATGGCTTTGCTGGAGCTGTCTGGGGAGGTGGTAAATGGCATGTATCTTAGAAGAACCTTTGAAGGCTATTGGCTAAAGACTGTTGTTTATTCGGGCATGAGTTTGTAACAAATTACAAATCACTTCGATTTTTATGGGAGAAAAAGATTAGTTAATGCTTTCAAAACAAATGATTATTTAAACCCTTTTTATAATCACTAAATTAGAGCACATTCTTCAAAAACCATTATATATAACTACGAAGAATGTGACTCACCAATTCAAATCTCTTCGGCTCATGATCATCTGCTTGATCTCAAGCTCATTATTCTCTTCATAAACAGACGCCTTTTAATGTTCTTCATCATATTCTTCCATCATAGAAGCAGCTTCTAAAGCTAGTTAATCAGGTTAGTACTGACAATCCTCCCAAATTTTTTTTTTGTTTGATATATTTGTTGTCACTTCATCATCAGTTTGTTGTATATAAAGTGAATATTTAAATTCACTTTGATGAACACCTCTGTTGCTGTTCCCACCAAACTTGACCTCAATTCCTACTGTTAAAACCAGAAAAGTCCATAAGAATGTAAGCGAATCATATTAATGAAAAGACAAGATTGCCATGCGTGTAAGGGAAAGAACATGAACCACCAAATTGGTTTAGTAAGTACGCTAAATATATGTGTGATATTTTGTGCATGTGTGCTCAGATTTATAACATTAGTGGCTAAAAATTGCAGAATCTATACATTGTGTACAAGCAGACAAAAATCATTTTGTTTTAATTGGTCACAGGTAGGCGAAGTTCCAAGTTCGTCATATCAAATCTTCTTGAGATCTTGGAGAAAGAAAGTACTCTTCCTTCCTTGGAGCATGGAGAAGCTTCTTAATCCGTACGAAAAGCAGTGCATGAAAATGGCTATGCTTAAACATGAAGAAACCTTCAAGCAACAAGTAATTACTTTCTCAAAAAAAAAAACAAGTAATTACTGATTAGTAGATTCTGATCTATTTCATCTTACGTCATATATATATGAAAAATGAATATATAGTTTTATATGCATTTTAGATATATGAACTTCATAGGTTATATCAAGTCCAGAAGACCTTGATGAAAAACATGCAGAGCAATAATGAAAATTCAGGACTAGAGACTTTCAACAGAACAGTTGACCTTGAGACTGACTGGTCGGCGAGAAGAGATTCCGGTGGTAATAATACAGAGATTATGGACGAGAGTGAGATCGAGTTAACGCTTGGACCGTCATGTTACTGTGGCGAGTTGATGAGAATGAACAAGAAGAATGAGATGATGGACGAAAATTTAAATTCTAGCCGCCCGAGTTTCTCGTCGTCTTCTACAGTGTCAAGCAAAAATACTTACAACAATCTTGAAGAACAAGTGAGACAAGAGAGATTGATGAAACATCAGAAGCAGCCATGCTTTCAAGCTTTGACCTTGAATGTTATTTGATAATAATAAATTATAGAGATTCATATTAACTATATTCTGAAATAGATTTGCATTTCCTTTTTTCTAGTTTAGTACCCTTTAGTGTTGAATCATGCCTCTTATTAGGCGATCTTCTTCTTTAGTTTGTTGTATATAAGTCAGCAATTTCTACTTTAGTAGTTCTTTTTATGTTTCTTGTAAATAAAACCAATATGAATGTTTTACTGTCATATTCTGATTATAATTATATCTACCTTCTATATACACACAAAATGGAAAAAGAAAAAGAGAAACGAAAATTTATTAGTTATAAGTGAATAAGGGAGGAGAAGTTACAAAAGGGGCCAATGATGAAGTAGTTATGGGACAAAACACATGCACTATCTGCTGGCATGTTCCCTTCCGAATTCAAGCATCACCTACTTCCCCTGATTTAGTTCTGGAATATATATATATATATATATTCTAATTTCCATATTAAAGAAACTAATGAAAAGTTATCAGTAATTTCTGTACATGACCCCATGAGGTAAAGTTGAAAAAATAAAAAATTTCTTGTATGAGATCATTATCAGCTTAGAATCACTCAGAAGCTCCAGAGGTAAAGTTCATGTACATATCTCAACTGTACATGTATGGCTGTAAATGGTGTATTTGTAATATTTTGATGAACAAGATGAAACTACTTTCATTTGAAAAACATTACCAGCTTGATGTACTACAAACAGAAGAAATCAAATATCTATAAGTTGAAAAAATAAAAAAATCCTTTGACGCAAAACTTAGATGTCCCAACTAAAATTAAACATATACTCATGTGTTTATATATTATATGTTTTTCAAGAGATGGAGCGTCTACGATCTTTAGGTTGTTTGGTTCTTTCTACCCGGTGTGATTCCAAAAGGGTTTAGATTTCCAAGTTTTCTTGACACAGAGATTATGAATGACTTTCTTAGCAATGGAGGCTTATCCATGGAAGCAGTTAATCTTGGAGAATTGTGATTGCTGCTCATGTTTGTTGATGACTTCTTCTCGTTATTTTTCTCTCACTCTCTAAGCTAAAAAAAAACTCTCTCTGAGCTTCATCTTTATTTTGAGAAGTTGGAGTTTAACGTTTTAGCTTGGAGAGTTCGTAGGGGCGAAGCTAGGAAGAGAGGATTGGGTGCACATGCACCCACTGTTTTTGTAATTTCATATTTTCTAAGGAAAATTTACATAAATTAGTTAGATAGTTGTTAAGAACTCCTTCTAGTGCATCCATAAATTGTTTTTCTACTTTATGCCCCCAATATAATCAAGCTCTAGATTCGCCCCGTCGTTATAAGAGGAGCTGAGTTTAGGAGGAAGAGCAGTTGCTGCAGGTGGTGATGGGTCTAGAGAATCTGAATCTTTAGTGACTTCTCCTCGTAGATGTTGTTGCTCGGGGTAAGGAACTTGAACGATGGTTCTGACAATGCGTATGTTAATGAACCAAAATTATACTCCCTTCGTTTTACAGAGTGTCACTTAGATATTTTTAACACATATTAAGAAACTGATCGAAATACATTTATATTTTAATTAATGTTATCTATTTAACCAATAATATTTTAGCTAAATAGATATTTATAAAATCAATGTATTTTGTAATTAATATTGAACTGAAATAAATATAAATTGTATTGAAATTATAAAACAATATTCCTTCCGTTCCCGAAAGTAAGATTTTCTAGATTTTATTTTTGTTCTATAAAGATAAATTTTCAATATTTTTAAAATATTTTTGTATATTTTTGAGGAACATTAATTGTAATTATTTGAATTGATTAAATTTCATTGGTAGTTAGTTAAGTTATTGGGAAGTGTCCAAAAAAATAAATAGTAAAATAAACTGTAAATATTTATTAGTATTTTTAATCAATATGAAAATTTTGGAAAATCTTACTTTGAGGAATGGAGGTAGTATCTTTTATGAAATAAGAAAAAACGGTGAAGGGACAAGAAATCAGAGAAAAGTATTGTTTAAAAATAGAAATGGGCCTTTTAGGTAACTTAATGCGCCTTTTCGTTGAAAGCCGATTAAATTAAACTGGGCTGAGTAGCCCAATGATAAATTAAGAGTCGAGGCTCGTGGAGACAGGGTGAGGTGCCCGCGAAAACTGCGTGCAAAGGAGCATCTGCAACGTGGCGGGAGAGACACTCCCACATGTCAGAAGAAACCAGAACTTAAAAAACGGATTATATGAAGTTTTTATTTTATTTATTTATCTGGCTCTGCATTGGTAGCCGTCTTTCAGGTGCTCTGCTCCACTTACCTTTAATCTTGTTCTTCAATCAACGCTACTCTCAACACTCAACTCGCAATGCTAAGATTAAACGCTAATTACCCTTTCTTTCCCAAGAAACCCCACCGGGTTTGCAACAGAAAGCTCGGGACTTATTATGATTCTTCGTCGATCGTTAGACATGGCCGAGTTGGCGATGATGGTAAGAAGAAGAAGAAGGAGCAGATGTTTCTAAGCGTTTCAGTGAAAGCAATGAAGGAAGAAGGTAACGGAAGTGGAAGCATGAGTTTCTCTGGACATTAAGGTGAATGAGTATTCGTCTTTGAAGGAAGGGATGTTGTATTCATGGGGAGAATTGGGTCCAACCCAATTCTTTCGTCGTCTGGGAGGTCTTTGGTTGGTGACTTTCACTGTTCTTGGTGTTCCCATCGCTGCTGCTAGCTTTAATCCTTCCATAGTGAGTTTAGAATCAGTGCCTCTCTGCTGCAAGAAGATGTGTCTTGTTCACACAACTGTTTTACGAGTTATAATAATAATATATTTTCTTTGAAAAAATGTTTCAGGAGCCTTTGAGGTTTGTTATAGCTGCAGGGACAGGAACCTTATTCCTGGTTTCATTGATTGTCTTGAGAATTTACCTGGTATTTAACCAGACTTTACCTGCTTCTCACAAGCTTATACAATTTCCCATGAATGAAGTTGATTGATTTGTTGTTAGGGATGGAGCTACGTTGGAGATAGACTACTTTCTGCAGTCATTCCATACGAAGAGAGCGGATGGTATGATGGCCAAATATGGGTGAAACCACCTGAGGTTTGCATTTCCAAAGTCCTTCAAACGTGTAGAGAAAGAAACTTAAAAATTTATAGAAGACAATCCTTTAAATATGTAGTCTTTAAAAGTGCTAATCTAGAGAAGACAAAAAAAAAAAGAAAAAAAGAAACTCAAAATTTTAAATATGTTTACTTACTAGTTACTACTATTTTTTTGCTTAAATAGTTACTACAAAGTTACCAACAGTTTTTATAGCTCTAGTCATTTGTGGTAACGAGAAATGAAAAGTTAGAATCACCGGTTCTAATATCCCATGCATGTTTGGATATTAATACATGATCCACATGCATCTTTTGCCTGTTGAGTTGGCCTGCAGAATTCAAAAAAAAAAAAAACAAGAGACTGATTAGATAAGTACTGTAACTTGCATTTCGGTGTCTCAGGTATTGGCTCGAGACAGGTTGTTAGGTTCTTACAAGGTAAACAGTGTTCTATAGCAATGCTTCTTATTCAACCAATGCTGAAAAGGGAAAAATGAAAGAAACTCATACTTGTGTGAGTTTCAGGTGAAGCCGGTAATGAAAATGCTCAAACAAACATTAATTGGAACAGGAGCTTTACTCGTTTCAGCATTCGTGCTATTCGTCTTTGCAACACCAGTCGAGGATTTCTTTAAAACCACTCTAAGATCTAAGGATGAGGTTTCTATTTCAAGAACCAACAGCAACAAGTTCAATATGAGGTAACAACATTAATCTTGAAACAAACTATCAGATTTTCTGGCTTTTGTTGAAAGCAAACTCACGTCATTTCATTACATAAATTTTCAGGAAAGAACAATTGCTTCGGTTGCCAATAGATGTCGTGACCAACGATGGCTTGGCAGCAGCCGCAGCTGAGGCTGCTGATGGAAGACGGGTCTATTGCAGAGACCGTTACTACCGTGCATTAGCCGGTGGTCAGTACTGCAAATGGGAAGATCTTGTTAAATAGTTGTCAAAATATAGAATAAGAATACTATCATTTTCTCAATTTTGACTAAAATGGTCACTAAATACTCGAGTTATACGCATACATGATTATTTCATCGATGAGCCAAGCCTAGTCGTGGCATTATCACTCTCGTCCAATAAAATTAACCACACCGCGCGCTAGTTTCTGCTGTTGCTATCAGCTTTACTTTTTCTCTCGTTTAGAAAAACAAACTAATGTAGTACGAAAATGTTGAAATGTATCACTGTAAAGTTAATTATTATGATGTTACTTTTGTTAGGTCTGATCTGATGTAAATACACGTTAATTCATGTCATTACATACTAACCAAAGTCTCTAATTGCGGCCAACACACATTATTTGGATCAGCCGTTAAAAGCATTGGTTAGTTGATGTCTTCGACGAAACCCATCGAGATCTATGGGAAAGTAGTTCATTATGTGTATGGTCTTATACGTAACATCGTCGGAAATTATTAATGTATATTGGTTTACCTAAGTATTCTGTGTTTTTAGTAAGATAGATTATTGCTACAAATATATATTCGAGGCTTCTTTTGCAAGTGTTTTGATTTGTTTTTAGTGTTTTGTTTTAGCATTACACAAGAATATCAAAATTAATGAGTACAAAACAAAATTTTAAGTTACCAAACATAGATCATGATTGAATCATCGTTCCATTAATTGGAGCAAAATGGTTAACTTACTAATTGCATGTCTAGTAGGTAGTGTAGTCCAAGTCTCTGATAAAGGTTAACAAAAACATCGGACGGTTGAGGATAGTTTGGTGTTTGCTTTTTAGCTTTTATCTTTTGATTAATAGAAATGGATGTCAGGAATAATAGGTCAGGGGTTTGATCGGTTGAAGCTGTGGCTGGCTTCATGTTTTTCGCTCTAAGATTTATGGTTTAGATTTTTAGCGTAGCTTTGAATATTTTTTTGTTGTAGATTTTTAGTCAATTCTACTAAATAGTTTTTTAAGTTTTTGTCATAGAATTAATTTTCAAAGAAAAAAAATCAAAATATGTTTCATTAAATAGATAAAAGACTCTTCTACCCTTTGTTTTATAAATATATAAATAAAAATAAAACATGAAAAATGAAAAAAATAAAAAGGTAAAAATATTTTTTTTTATAATTTCGGATTATATGTTTTACATTTCAAACTTTATATATATATATATATATATCAAGTTTTATTTTTAAATTTTTTGAAATTCAAAATGTTTTTTGAAACTATTTTCAAAATTTTTATTTTTAAATTTTAATATTTATTTTTTATCTTTTATTTTTAAAAATTTTTAAATCTCACCTTTTAACTCTAAACCCCAAAGTCTAGGATAAATTAACTATAAGGGTTTAAATGCATATTTAACTTTCAATAAAATTTCTTTTGGTCACTTTCTTTTTTTTGGAGTTATTTTTGTGAAAATAAATTAAAAAGGATATCCTAGAGAATTTTTCTAAAGCACTGAACAAAATCTATAGAAAATTATTTTTTAAAGCTAACATATTTCCTTTTATAATATTTTGATTTTAAATTCAATTTTAAAATCTAAAGCATAATGATTTCAAAGAAGACTGTAGAAATGAAAGTGATTTTCACAGCTTCTACAGCCTCTTCCAATCACCGCTTAGATCACATGGTGCCATAATCTCTGAAGCTGTGCTTAGTTCCAAATCTAGTCTTACGCATTTTCTTATTGGCAGCTTCGGTTACATCTATATTCTCACTAAGAGTTTGATTGACAGAGCGTTAACATAAGTATTATGCTCATTATTATCCAATCAACATTTATCACAAAAGCATTTACAAGATGCTAATGCTTTCCATATGATCTTTTCTCAATGCTCTCATATGGAGTTTTTGGTAGAGCATTTGCAGTTACAATATATAAAAACTTAAAAGTAATTATATATAAATGATCTTATTTTTATTTCATAACATAAAATATTATGTTTATAATAAAAAATAAATTTATATTTTAAAAGTAAGAGTTGCTATTAAATATTTTAACTTTTTAAAAGAACAATTTTCACATTTAAAAGATATAATATATATTTTATATAATTAAACATATCATTCATTATTTTTAATAAAAATTAACATAATACATATTATAAATTATATATTATAAAATAAACGTATTTATATTATTTAGAAATAAATAAATTATATGTCATATTTTAATTTGGTGATAATATTATATATGAATAATTTCTGCTCTACCAATAAATACATAACGATAATTTATAAATAAATTATATATAATTAATTTATAAATAAATTATATATAATTAATTCCTTTTCTTTAATAATATCAAAATTATTTTATATCTAAAATAATTTTATATATCTAAAATAAATTTATATATTTTAAATAATTTTACATTTTTTAAATAATAAAATTTCACATTTAAAATTTAGTTTAATTTATATAATGAAATAAAATTCATTTCAATAGAAAATATATTATTATTATAAATTATAATTTAATATATATTATTTTAAAATAAATATATTATATATTAAATTTTATGATAATTTTTAAAATTGTATATTGTTACTGATCTATCAATCACTTTATTAAAAATTTCAATGAAAGCATAGAACTTCTGCAGTATACTGGTTCTTCTTCTTCATTACTATACTAATCGAGGCCTAATACGAAAATAAAACTGTGGTTACGTGATTATGCATGTATCATATAATTCAACACACGGTAAATAAATATAAAGTTTTTGAACGTAAAACATCTTAGTGGCAAGATGATCTATCAAACTTATAAAGTGTTTTTTATCAAACCTATAAACCATATTTATAGTCTGAAACAAGTAAGTAAAAAACAGAGTTAAAACCGATAATACTAAGTAGAAACAGTGAATGTAATAAAACAAACATAATATTGATATATTTCTTTGTAATTAAAACTGAAATACAAAATAGAAATTAGTCATCTTTCAACAAATTATTATATTAATTGTCATTTCATTTTTCACTCATTTTAACAACTTCATTAATTATATTACCATAATAATGCATCACATCATTAATTATTAGGAAAATTCCATAAAAATACTTCAACTAAATTTTGTAAATCCTTTTAATATCCGAACTAATTATTTTGCTCACTTTAATAAGCAAAAGTTTTAAATTATACCCCTTTTAGTACTCAAAATTTGATTATTTTAATTATAATAATAATAAGTTCAAATGAAATTTAAAAAATCTCCAAAATCTAAGAAAAAAATATTAAAAATTCTAATTTTATTTAAAGATTTAGGAAAGAATGTAAATAAACTATGGAGAATTTTTTTAAAAAATTTAATTTTGAAGAAAAAATAAATTTGTTTTATTTATTTCAGAAAAAAATAAATTCAGTATTTAAAACTTAGAAATTTATTACAAAATTAAGATTTTATACAATTTAGATACTTTTATTTCTCACTCACAAAATAAAATTATAATTTTTCGGAGATCTTTAATGAATTTTAGTAATGTTTTAAAAATTTCATTTGAAACTTATTTGTATTTTTATTAAAATAAATAAAATTTAGTATTGAAATAGGTACAGTTTTAAATGTTTGTGTGTTAAAATGAGCAAAATAATTAGTTGGGTATCAAACTAGGTAGTGAAAAATTTTAGGTATTAAAAAGCTTTAAAAATTTTAATTGGAGTATTTTTATTGAATTTTTCCTTAGTTATATCTATCTCTATAATATTATTTGAGAAGTCACTTTCTTAGGTGTCGCGCTCAAATTAATTCTCACGGTGGTTGATTACTATTATACCTTTAATGAATTAGAAATTACATTTAAATATTATTATTTCATTTTAAAGTTTTGAAATCAAAATAAAATAAAAGGAAACATTTATAAAGTTTAAAAGCTTTTTTTAAAACGAAAATATATGTATATATATAATATGATTTCATAAAAAAGAAAAATTCACAAAATAGTAATATTTCATTTAAAATATATATTTAAATAACATAAAATATACTTTTAAATTAATAAAATACTTTCCTTATATCTATGTGATTTCATTAAAACAAATTTTATATTTTGATATTAGAAAAAATAAATTATTAAAAGGAAACATTTATAAAGTTTTTAAAACTATTTTAAAAACAAAAAATATGTATATATAATATGATTTCATAAAAGGAAAAATTCACAAAATAGTAATATTTCATTTAAAAGATATTTTTAAATAACATAAAATATACTTTGGAAGTAATAAAATACTTTCTCTCTATATATATACTAGGTAATTTTCTCGTGCTCATGCACGGGCAAAATAATCGATATTTATTTTTAGTTTCAAATTATTTTATAATTTGTATGTATAATTTATATTAATAATATTATATAACTTTAATTATACATATGATTTTAGATATTTTTATCTAATCAGTTTTTGTTTTTGTTTTTGTTTTTACAGTCGATTTAAGTATCATTTGGACATATTGTATTCCATCTATTTCTTTAAATTCAGCTATAATATTTTTTATTCTAATATATTAATTTTTTAATTAATTCTTTTATTTGCATTTAGGTTGGTTGTTGTCTTAGATATGTAGGTATATTTTAGTAAGATTATGTATAACTTAAGCTATATTATGCTTAGAACAAAATAAGAAAATAAACTAAAGTGTGTTTTTCAAATTACATAAATTAATATAATAATAATATTCTAAAGTCTCATGCATATATATTAATTTTAAAGAAGACTAAATTGTAACAGTGAGTTAATATTATTTTTTCTTTTTAATATGTTTTAAGTCATCCTATAATATAAAATTATAAAATAAAAAAATTATTATTATATAATTATATATTCTTATAAAATAAATAAATTATATATTTTATTGTAGTTAAATCTATAATTTTAGATATAAGTTGGATTAGTCGAGTCACTTATGTTGTAGTTATTTGATAAAAGATATTTTTGTTAAAATTATTTTTAGTCATTTAAAATCTCTTAAAATATGCAGTAAGAATGTGATTGTTTTGAGAAATTATATTATATAAATAAAATATAATTTATATGTTTTTCTGTAATTGTAAGATATTATAGTCAACTAAATATATGAACAAACATTTCAAATACTAATTATAAATTATTTTTTGTCAATTAAAATATATCATTTATGTTACTTAATTATTTTATGTAATCATTTAAGAAAATATATAGATATATAGAAAACATTTTACTACTTGAAAATATATATTTGTACTGTGTAAAATTATGTTTTAAAAGATTTTTTTTTATAATATCAAGATCATATGTGTGAACCTCTTTTTTATGAAATAATATTATATACAAATATTTTCTCAACTAAGAATATATAGATATAATTGAAAGTATTTTATTGCTTCAAAAGTATATTTTATGTTATTTAAAAATACCTTTTATGAAATATTACTATTTTTTAACTTTCTTTTTATGAAATCATATTATATATACATATATTTTAAATTGTGTTTTATACTCTATAAATATTTCCTTTTATTTTATATTGTTATTTGGAAAATTTTAAAAGGAAATATTAATATCTAAATATATATTTTTAATTCACTAAGGGTATCATAGTAATCTACCACGTGAAAGTTAACGTGAGTCACGACACCTAAGAAAGTGACTTCTCAAATAATATTATATATATATATATATATATATCTTCTTAGATAAAATTGTTTTTTGTATATGATGTGATTTCATAAAAACAAATTCTCACAGATAATTTTGATTTTGAAAAAAAATTACAAAATAATTTAAAACAATACAAATATTTATATATATATATATATTTTTTTTCTTATATAATTACATGAAATAGTTAAGTAACATAAACTAATATGTCCAACTGATAACTAAATCATTTGTAAAAATAATAAAACCGATTATATCGACATATATAAATACATATATAAAATCATATGTATAATTAAAGTAATATATTATTAATATATATTATACATACAAATTATAAATTAATTTAAAAGTAAAAGTAAATATCAATCAATTGTTATAGTATATTTATTTTATAAAACTTTATGTCCGTGCATGAGCACGGAAAAATCACCTAGTATATATATATATATTATACTAAAAGAAGAATAACTAGAGTTTTTTGAGTGCCCACCTAGGATTGAAAAATCAATCCATCAGAGATCATTTAATTGCCACGTCATCTCATTTAATTTTTGTAAACGAAAAGAAAAAACAATGCGAAGGAAAGGATCGAAGGTTAGTATGACATAAATATAAGGTAGTTACCACTAGCCATTGAAACTTTCTTGAACACATATTATTATTATTACTATACTAAAAGGAGAATAATTAGAGTTTTTAGAGTGTCCACCTAGGATTAAAAAATCAACCAATCAGAGATCATTTAATTGCCACGTCAATGCAAAGGAAAGGATCGAACCCCGGTTAATATGACATAAATTTAAGGTTGTTACCACTAAGCCATTGAAACTTTCTTGGACACATATACAAGAATCACTAATTATGTAATCACAAACTCTTATGTACAATTACAATAATATGAATTCAACTTTCAAGACTCCGGTACTTCGTTTTGTAAAACAAAAAGAGTAACTAACTAAGCTAATACATTCTTTGAAAGTCTGAGAACATTGACAAATATGAAAAAGCATAGTTTTTGTTTTCGTGACAAAGTTAAGAATTTTTTCTAAAAGTAAGTTTAACGTATTGATTTTCGTGACAAATATGAAAAAGCATAGATTTTGGTACAATTTTTACAAAACAACTCAAAACATAGTTCTCTAATGTCCTAATAAAATATTATTTAAGAATGCAATAAACAAATATATCAATTCAATAAATTTTGCAATTTATAGACAAAACAATAACACAACAAATTTTGAAACATTTGTTAACCTATCGATTTCTTTTCATGAGAATCCAACTAAACAAGATAAGAAAAGACAATTAGATTTACAAATATTTAATTACCATTTTATTCAATTTTGAATAATTTCAAATTGTAATAATGTATCTTTTTGAAGTTACAAAAAATAATGTTCTTTCTTTATTACACTAGCATTATATATAGATTATATATACACAAATAAATATAATATAACAACATAAGCTTGCTTTCCCCGATTCATATGAAAACTTTTCAAGTTATCCACCAAAGCAAATTAATTATATCAATCAAATTGTTAGAATACAGCAAATTAATATATAAATTTATTTTAAATTAAATTATTTAAAAGTGTATTTTCTTTAAAACAAAATAATATATAAGTAAAATTAATTTGATGGTAATTTTATGACATATATATATATATATCAACTCTGGGAAAGAAATAGAAGCTTAATATGAAAAAAATCTTAAATACAGAAAACTCTAAAATTAACAAAATAATAATAATAATAAAATTAAACTATGATATCACTTGAAAGCTTCTTAGACAATATTACTAAAATATTTAAGTGATAATTATACAAGTTTGATTTTTTTTTCTGCCGGCCAAAGTTTATTATTAATCAGCATCAGTTATTTCAAGATGTTTAAGAAAGAATGGACAAAAAAAAGGATGGACATAAATGATATATCGAATTATGAGTAGTACTTTGTAAAGCTGATTTAGATAACACATCTGCACATCCATTTCCAGTTCTTTTTGATGCCTAAATTCAATTTCTTCAGAGCAGTTATTCCACAAAGAGATCGTATGAAATATTGTTTTGATATTCAGATGACTTGTTTTTTAATTGTTAAAATGATTGATAACTGTAAGAATGTCTTTTTCGAATATGATATGTCTATAACCGAGTCCCTAACATGAGACAAGTTTGTCTAAAAGGAGAATAATTAGAGTTTTTAGAGTGTCCACCTAGGATTAAAAAATCAACCAATTAGAGATCATTTAATTTCCACGTCAATGCAAAGGAAAGGATCGAACCCAAGTTTATATGACATAAATATAAGGTTGTTACCACTAAGCCATTGAAACTTTCTTGGACACATATACAAGAATCACTAATTATGTAATCACAAACTCTTATGTACAATTACAATAATATGAATTCAACTTTCAAGACTCCGGTACTTCGTTTTGTAAAACAAAAAGAGTAACTAACTAAGCTAATACATTCTTTGAAAGTCTGAGAACATTGACAAATATGAAAAAGCATAGTTTTTGTTTTCGTGACAAAGTTAAGAATTTTTTTCTAAAAGTAAGTTTAACATATAGATTTTCGTGACAAATATGAAAAAGCATAGATTTTGGTACAATTTTACAAAACAACTCAAAACATAGTTCTCTAATGTCCTAATAAAATATTATTTAAGAATGCAATAAACAAATATATCAATTCAATAAATTTTGCAATTTATAGACAAAACAATAACACAACAAATTTTGAAACATTTGTTAACCTATCGATTTCTTTTCATGAGAATCCAACTAAACAAGATAAGAAAAGACAATTAGATTTACAAATATTTAATTACCATTTTATTCAATTTTGATTAATTTCAAATTGTAATAATGTATCTTTTTGAAGTTAAAAAAATTATGTTCTTTCTTTATTACACTAGCATTATATATAGATTATATATACACAAATAAATATAATATAACAACATAAGCTTGCTTTCCCCGATTCATATGAAAACTTTTCAAGTTATCCACCAAAGCAAATTAATTAAATCAATCAAATTATTAGAATACAGCAAATTAATATATAAATTTATTTTAAATTAAATTATTTAAAAAGTGTATTTTCTTTAAAAACAAAATAATAAATAAGTAAAATTGATTTGATGGTAATTTTATGATATATATATATATATATATATATATATATATATATATATATATATATATATATATATATATATATCAACTCTGGGAAAGAAATAGAAGCTTAATATGAAAAAAAATCTTAAATACAGAAAACTCTAAAAATTAACAAAATAATAATAATAATAAAAATTAAACTATGATATCACTTGAAAGCTTCTTAGACAATATTACTAAAATATTTAAGCGATAATTATACAAGTTTGATTTTTTCTCCACAAAGTTTATTATTAATCAGCATCAGTTATTTCAAGATGTTTAAGAAAGAATGGACAAAAAAAAGGATGGACATAAATGATATATCGAATTATGAGTAGTACTTTGTAAAGATGATTTAGATAACACATCTGCACATCCATTTCCAGTTCTTTTTGATGCCTAAATTCAATTTCTTCAGAGCAGTTATTCCACAAAGAGATCGTATGAAATATTGTTTTGATATTCAGATGACTTTTTTTTAATTGTTAAAATGATTGATAACTGTAAAATGTCTCTTTCGAATATGATATGTCTATAACCGAGTCCCTAACATGAGACAAGTTTGTCTAAAAAGTAAGTAATTTCATTTTTCTTATATTATATAATAAATATATATTATTTACTGATAATAAAAATATAGTTATTCGTCTATCATAAATATCTATGCAAATATGTGAATCAATTGTTAAAAAGATTGATAACTGTAAGAATGTCTCTTTCGAATATGATATGTCTATAACCGAGTCCCTAACATGAGACAAGTTTGTCTAAAAAGTAAGTAATTTCATTTTTCTTATATTATATAATAAATATATATTATTTACTGATAATAAAAATATAGTTATTCATCTATCATAAATATCTATGCAAATATGTGAATCGAGTACAACAATCAAACAACATAATGATATCCCAAAGAAAATTTTAAAAATATATTTATGTTATGTAGTCTTATTTTATATTCTTAAATAATGTAATACAATATTATACATTATTTTTTTAGAGTTAAAAAATACATATAATATCTTATCCGCTCGTAGCACGGTTAAAAATCTAGTTACCATAATAATAGTAAGATTTTTATTTATTAGTTAATCAACATTAATTTTGTGCCAATTATAGAAATTAAAAAAAAATATAAAATCAAAAGTCAGTTTAATCTGTTTTACCGTAACTTTTGTTATCTTAGTTTCAATAGGCGAAAAAGCTATGTAACCATAATTTAAAGAAATAGTTTTTTTTATAGCCAAATGCATAGTTTATGTGAACAAAATAATAACTTAAATCAAAATAATAAAAACGTATTACATTTATTGTCATGTAGTTTTTTTGCTTCATACACAAGTAGTGATATTTAAAACAATATGATTTTATTATTAAAAAATTAGTTTATATATCTATTCTGTTAAAACTGAAGTACAAAATAATATTTGACTATTTTTAAATAGTTTCTTACAGATTTTCATTTTTTAAAACTAATTCTATACACTTTATTATTGCATTTTCTAATTAATTTGACAGCATATATTACAAACTATAAAACAAAACTTCCATATATTAAAGTGTTTTATTACATTTTCTTTATTTTCTTACTCTTCCTAACTATTTCATTAATTATATTTGCTATAATAATTCTACTTTATTTATTTTACGTGTTAACCATAATAATTTCACAAGTTTGAATGAAATTGCTTCATTCGTAATAATAATTCAAACCGGCTAATAAAGATTTTTTTATTTATTTTTACAAATTCAGTTCGACATGGGCATCCCATTCGAGTACGGATCAGTTTTTTGGATATTAGTGTTTAGGGTTTTAAAATTAAACTCCATTTAGATATTATAAATTTTTGGACGGGGTTGAATCGGATCTTTCCTGATTTGAGTAGGTTCGTAGGAACCTAAAAATATTTAAAAAAATCTATGTGTTTAAAAATGTCATTAAATAATTTATTTTAAAATATTAAACCTCACGTACATGTGCGGATCAAGCTCTAGTTGACGTTATACAAGAAGTATAATTATTAGCAGTGGCGGATGTAAGGTTTTATTTTGGTGGGGGAAAATCAAATATAAACACAGAAAACAAGGTTAAACTATGATTTTTAGTAGGGAAAAACAACTAAAATTCATACATGTTATAAAGAATTTGAAATGGGGGCAAGTGCCACCAACTTGGCTCACTACATCCGCCGCTGGTTATTAGTTTTTTTGGATATATCAAACTTATAAAATATTTTTTTCTCTTACGTTAACACAAGTCTAAAAACATAATAATTTACGAAAAACAAAAGTGATCACTTGCAAAGCAGAAGAGTGGATTCATTCGTACGCACCCCAACATCTCCTCACTCACTTTCTCGATCTATATAGGCTTCAATTGGTAACCATCGTAAAATCGCGGAGTCGAAGAAATAATAGTTAAACCGCGGAAAAATTAATTAAGTTGCGGAAAAATTTAAAATTTGCGGAATGGTGGAATACATATTAAATTGATTAAACTATTTTGTATGGTATATAATTTGTTATAATAAAAAAACATATAGCAATATTTAAACTAATTATTACAAAATGTGAAAACAACTAAAATTTATTAAAAACATTTTAGTTTTTTTTATAAAATATCTAGCTTATCTTTCAATACGTTTTAATAATAGATTGACATTTTATAATATAAAAACTATAATAGAACTTTATTTACAACATAACTATTTATTATTAAAAAATTATTGATATGTATTTTAAATTTTAAGATAGTATTAACATATAATTTAATAATATGAAAGTGTTGATTTTGTAAATTTTTCCACCATAATCTACTAAAACTCACTTTTCCACTTAATAAAATTTCTCTTTATATTTTTGTCAGTAAAAATGCAAGTGTGCAAAAGATGTCTTCCTCATTTCTCTCTTCCACTGATTCTTTGTTTTTTGTTCTTCTCTATCTGGCTTCATGCAACGTGTCCTGTGGAGCTTAACAAGCTATCAACACCCTCTCTGGTACGAGTCCTCTCTCAGATCTGTCTCAGAGTCTGCTGAAATGCTCTACACTTACAACAATGTGATCCACAGATTCCCCTCTCAGCTTACTCACCAAGAAGCCAACTCGCTCATGACTCAACCTGATGTCATCTCGGTTCTACCAGAACAGCAGTACGAGATACACACCACTCGCACTCCTCTATTCCTCGGTATGGACGTAAACAATGCTGGCCTATTCCTCGCACTCCTCTATTCTTCGGTATGGACGTAAACAATGCAGGCCTATTCCTGAAACCGGTGCATCAAGCGACATCGTCATCGGAGTTTTCAATAGTGGAGTTTGGCCAGAAAGCAAAAGCTTCTCCGACAAAGGATACAGTCCTATTTCGTCTAAATGGAAAGGTGAATGCAAGGATGGGACTAACTTCACCGTTTCACTCTGTAACCGCAAACTAATCGGAGATAGAATCTACACCAAGGGTTACGAAGCAAAGTATGGAACAGTGGACGAAACCAAAGAGTGTAGATCGCCTAGAGACAACAACGGTCACGGAACACACAATCATCATCTGTGGCCGGATCAGTTGTTGAAGGAGCTAGTCTTCTAGGCTTCGCTAATGGACAGCTTGTGGGATGGCTCCTCGCGGCGCTCTAGTGGCTATTTACAAAGTTTGTTGGGAAGCTGGTTGCCAAATCTCAGATATTTTAACTGCGGTCGATAAAGCCATCAACGATAACATCAATTTTCTGTCCATCTCTCTTGGCTGTAGAGCTAGGGAATATTATGATGACAATATTACCATTGCAACATTTGCCGCCATTGAAAGAGGGATCTTTTTTTCCTGCTCTGGTGGTAACTCTCGTCCCAAATCTTTCAGTGCAGAGAATTTTCTGCTGGTACTATTGATTATGATTTTCCCGCGCTTGCTATTCTCGGCAACGGCAACGGGAAGAACTACACTGGAGTTTCTTTGTTTAAAGGAGATACAATTCCCGCTAAATTATTTTCATTTTTTATGCCGGGAATTCTATAGTAAAGCTACTTACGGAAAAGTTTGTATCCCCGGAACACTAATTCCTGAGAAGGTAAAGGGGAAGATCGTAATGGAAGATAGGGGAGGTGGTGAAACCGGCTAAGATAGGGGAGGTGGTGAAAGCTGCGGGTGGACTCAGAATGATTCTTGCGAATATGGTGGAGGACAGAGAAGAAGTTCTAGCGGAGGCTTATTTTTTACCGGCTACCGCTGTGGGACAGAAAGCCGGTGACATTATCTGGCACTACTTCTTGACCATCCGATCAACTGCTTCAGTTTTGATCCTAGGAAACTGTGGTCAACGTCCAGCCATCTCCTAAGGTAGCAAGGTTTAGCTTGCGAGGACCTAATTCGATAACACCGAACATTCTCAAACCGGATTTGATTACTCCAGAATTCGATATCCTCACCGGGTGGGCCGGAGCTCAGGGTCCCCCGGTCTCACTTCTGATACTCGCTGCATGGAATTCAACATCATCTCATGAAAGTCCATGTGAATCTAATAACATAGAGAAAAGGTAGAATCGACTTTATCAAAGTCCCACATCGCTTAATAAAGTGATTCTTGGGCAATATATAAATGTATGAGTAATCTTCCGCTCATGAACTAGCTTTTGGGTGTGAGTTAGGTCCATCACTAATATGGTATCAAAGCCAGTTAAGCCAAATATTTCCGAGATGTTGGACTTGGACTGTTTCCATTGGGACCGAATCTCACCCACATCTCGAAAGGGGCTATCAAAGTCCCACTTTACTTAATAAAGTGATTCTTGGACAATATATAAATGTATGGGCAATCGTACGACGGCACCTTGTGCGGACTAATACATATCTAACTAATTCAAATTCTAATATAATTTTAAATTTCAATCTAAACTATTTGTTTAGTTTCAAATATTAAATTAGTCAGACGATATATTTTTTTTATTACAACACAACATAGATAATTGTTTAGTACTTGCAAATTTTTATTATTGTTATCATAATAACCTAATAAAGTTTTATCGATACTTTAAAATAACATAAAAATAAATTTATAAAATTAGACCATAATCTCTATAATATTATTTGAGAAGTCAGTTTCTTACGTGTCGCACTCACGTTAATTCTCACGGTGGTTGATTACAATGATACCCTTAATAAATCAGTTATGTAAAATTATCGTTATTAAATATTTATCTTATATTATTTTTTCCTTTTTTATTTAGGTTTCCTTTTTCTTATTTTTTCAAATAACCTATATAATATTTTTTTATAAAATTTAAAAACGAAAATATCTTTTATATATAGTGTAATTCATAATAAGGAAAGTTCACAAAATAATCATGATTTTAAAGTAAAGAAACAATTTTTCCTTTTAAAAGATAATTTTAAACAACATAAGATATATTTGAAAAGTATTAAGCATTTTATTTAAATCAATCTATTTCTCAAATTATTACAAAATAAGTTAAATAATATAAACTAAGATACATTTAATTAATAAAATTTAATTTAATTTTCTTTTTTTATTTAAGTTCCCTTTTATATTTTCAAATAACATATATGATAAATAAAATATTTATCAAACTTAAAACGAAATTATATATATATATATATATATATATATATATATATAATGTGATTTCATAAAAGGAAAGTTTAGAAAAATAATCTTGATATTAAAGTAACAAATTAATCATCCCTTTTAAAATTTATCGGTTATATTTTTATGCAACTTTGTATCTATCATCACTTTATTTTATAATTTTATTTTTGAAAGTTAACATATACTAAATTACTAAGAAATCAAAATATATTTACAAATCTAAGATGAAAAACTAATACAATGAATATAGTTAATACGATTTGGTTGAATTAGATTAGAAATAGTTATAATTGAATTAGACGGAATATATGTAACACATATACCCACAAAATGAGTAACTAGACCAATCCAATTTTTTCATACAAAGTCAAGCATCTGATAAAAATAATATATTTTTATATATAATATTTATATATATATATATAAAATATAGACCGATTCAACATACTACTAATTAAATATGAAATTCTCAAATAATATTAGAAATATATTAGCCAACTATTACAATTAGTATTTTGTATAATTTATATGAAAAATAAAACTAATACAACGAATATAGTTAATACGATTTAGTTAAATTAGATTAGAAATAGTTATACTTGAATTAGACGAAATATATGTAACACAATATACCCACAAAACGAGTACTAGACCAATCCAATTTTTTTATACAAGGTCAAACATTTGATAAAAAAATAATATATTTTTATTTGTAATAATATTTTTATATATATAACTATAGACCGACTTAACATATTACTAATTAAATATGAAATTCTCAAATAATATTATAGATATATTAACCAACTATTACAATTAAGTATTTTGTATAATTTATAATATATATATATATGCATAAGGTTTCAAAAGACTATCACTGTTATATTTACTTATGCAACTTCGAATTGATCAACAGTTTAGTGTACTTTTACTATTTGATTCTCAAAATAATGTATATTAAATTATACACATTCTTACTAAAATATATTTACAAATCTAAGAAAAGAATCAAACTACATGAAATTAACAAAATAATCAAAATTTTAATGTGTATAATAAAAACATTTTAGTTGAATCAAAAAAGTAAATATTATTTAATATATCCAAATAATAATTAAACAGTCGAGATATTATATATCCAAAATTATACATCTAATCAACTAATTAAAATAACATAAAGTTATTTAAAATAAGCGATGCATATTGATTAGAATATAAATAACATAATAATTAAAAACTGAAAAAATAATATTAATAAATTATTATAATGCAGTTACTTTATAAATATTTATATCCGTGCATGAGCACGGGAAAATCACCTAGTTACCAATTACCAGTGAAGCCTATGAAATCAAACCCCTATGAAATCAAAGTCTTAATTTCCTATTTATTGGAGTTCATAGTGATACATATTAACAAAATCTACAATAACTAAAAATATACTTCTATTTAACTAAAATTTTATAAACTAAAAGTAATAAAGTATATATGTCTAGCAAAAGCAGGATTTTTTAATTATAACGGCAAGAGATTGTATTCTTTGGATTCATATTTTTTTTATTGGTAAAATGATTCGCTGACATAAAAAGAAAAATTCATTTTAAAATAATAAATAAAAAATATTAAACAATTCAATATTACTTAAGTAAACATAAGATGGACAAAATTATAAAACTATTGCTAAAATTTGGTAATACTTGTTAATAATAATAATTATCCCTGAATATAATGAAAATATTTACTAAATAATCACTAAAAATGTTTAAGAACTAACAATTTTAAAAGTTATTTATTAAAACTAATTAGTCAACCTAAATCATGGAATATGACAAATAAACTTCTAAAAATAATAAAACATTACATATAAAAAAATAACCGAAGATCATGGAGAACATGATAAGTAAACAAAACTAAAATTACTACCTAAATCATTTTAAAATATGAAAAATAAATAAAATTACCAATTAAAATTATTAAGAACATGAAAAATAAATAAATAACCAAAATTATGGATAATATGATAAATAAACAAAACTAAAATTATTAAAAACATGTTCAATAAGTAAATTACCTAAAATTATGAAAAATATGACCAATAAATAATAAGCATACATATAAGCAAAATCCCTTGATACTATGGAAAAGCTGATAATTAAGCAAAAATACTTTATAAATATTGCAAAGCATAGATAGATAAAGAGATCAATCGAAATAAATACCTTCCAAACAAACTATAAAATTTATGGCTTTTGTTAAAAGCAAACTGACCTCTTTCCAGTACGCACATTTACAGAGAAAAATCCAAAAGAAAAGAAAAGGATAAAACAAATTCATAGTCAATTTTGATCAACGTTCAATTAAAACCCTGATATGTAATTTTATTTTTAAAAATTTACTATAAAAACAAGGACGTGAACAAGAGTTAAAAACCCATCGTGGCATTACTAATACAATGGACCAACCTGCCAGCTTCTGATGTTGCTATATTTTTATTTTTTTTGGTTTATAAAAATATAAACTAATGTAAAAAGAAAAACTGTCCCTGTATTGTTAACTATATTGATGTTTTGATTCAAATTGAGGAGGATCATAAACATTAAAGATATTAATAGACTCGTAACTTAATTTGCTTCTGTCTTATGATAAGTTGCTGCAGCTGGACGAGGATCTTCCACCGATGAACCGATGCATGGGCTCACACTAATTTGCTTCTCTTATCTAAAACCAAATTCGAGGAAACAAAGCGATGAGTAGAGCTTATTGATGATTTTCCCTTTAGAATCCTCTCACACTTCAAATCTAATTAGAATCCTCTCACACTTCAAATCTAAATTCAAATTGCTATACGGTAAAACTTTTCTGGCTAGATTAGTAGTTTCGCTCATGCGGGAGAATGAGATCCAATTAAATCGTCTAATATTCACTTTGTTTTAATGGTTTTTATATATCAAACCTATTAACCATTTTTATAGTCTCAAACAAGTCACAGTAAATATCAAAATGAACACAGGTAAACTTATGTTCAGTCACCTATAAACTATCTTTATACTCTCAAACAAGTCACAGCCAATTAATATATATATATATATATATATATATATATATATATATATATATATATATATAAATCCAGTATAGTAATTAGTGTAACTGGATATATTATTTGAGGTTGAACATAGGTAAACTTCTCAGAACAAAAGTCTTTATTTTTTGTCTTTGAACAGAAGTCTACTAACATTAAAATTTACGAAAAAAACAAAAATTAATTTCGAGACTATTCAAAACTAAAAGCAAAAGTGATAACTTTCAAAGCAGACTAGTGGACAGAAGAGTCTAAGAGCACCTCCAGTGCATTGCATAACATAAGTACACCTCCAAATACTCTTCTAGCTAGAGATATGAATTAAAAGGCTAGATTCACTTAGTCTTAGTTGTTTTTATCAACCATATAAAACATTTTTATTGTCTCAAACAAGTTACAGTATGTATCATAGTTAAAAGATATTAATATTAAATAGAAACAGAGACTCTCAAAATAATAAAACAATAATAATCTCGATCTAATACTGCAATATAATAATCAGTGTAACTGGATTATATTATTTCCTGTTGAACATAAGTTTTATGTGAACAAAAGTCTTTGAGTTTTGTCCTCTTCGAAGAGAAGTCTAGAAAACCTTAAAATTTACGAGAGAAAAAAACAAAAATAAATTTAGAGAATGTTCAAAATGTTTGTGGAAAACCAATCTAACAGACAAACAAAATATACTTAAAAGGAAATTGGATTTTATACAACTACACCACCAAATAATCTTCTAGAGTTATATATTAAAAGGCTATTTTTACTTAGTGTTAATGTTTTTTTCTGAATAAAGGTTTTCTGAATACCTCATGGGATGGATTTATCAAAACTATAACCGATCTTTATCATCTCAAACGAGTCACAGTAAATATCAGAACTAGGTGTTTAGCCCGCATATGCGGGCATAATCGTTTTACGAATATTTATTAGTTTATATCTTATTAATTTAAATGTTTTCGAAAAGTTTAAACCAAACATCAAATTATTTATGTATAACAGTTTTTCATCAAAATATATATGATTATTACTGAGTCAAATTTTTTAAAACACTCACATATAAAAATAATTTTAAACATATCTTTATATAAATATTTTTGTTTAATTATTACTTAATTATACAAATTTTTTATCTAAATTTTAAATTTTATAATAGAAAATATTATTCCAAATAATAAAAATATATATAAGACTTATCTTATTTTTAAAATTATGATTTACAATAAATAATCAATTCCACCAATGTTTTCAAAATGTTTAGGAGATCTCTTATGTTTTGAAATATTTATCTTTTCTTTCAAATTTGTTTTCTATGTTTCTCATATGACATTTAATTGAGTATTGATTTGGTAGAACATAAACATGAGTTTTATGGTAACACATATTAGCAAAATTTACAATTGTTAGAAAACATATTTTTGAAAAACTAAATACTAATAATTTAAATAATAAATTGTATATACTATCTATGGGTTTATATTGACAAAATCAAATATATATTTTTATACCAAAAATATAGACATAATCCTTTAATGACATATAAGAGAAGAATTTTTCTATAATATTAATAAGAAAATATCAAATAGTTGTGTAAATGACAATTATCATATTTTTTTAAAAAAACTGCTTATTATATAATATATTAATATCACTAAAGTTAATTATTAAAATCATTGACTCACCTAAAATCATATGGAGTTTTTATATAATAAAAATAAGATACTATCAAATATTTATATAGCTGAAATATTGTAATTATCATGTTTTATTATTAAAATATATAAAATATTTATGGAAATTATTGTCTAAGCCTAATAAATTGTATATGCTATCTATGAGTTTACATTAACAAAATCCAAAATATATAATTTTTGATACCAAAATATAGATATAATTGTGTAAATGATAATTATCATATTTAAAAAAATTAATATCTAATATTTAAATATCATTAAAGTTAATTATTAAAATCATTGACTCGCCTAAAATCAAATAGAATTTTATATAATAAAAACAAGATAATATCAAATATTTATATAACTGAAATATTGTAATTATCATGTTTCAAAACTGTTTATTATTAAAAATATATAAAAAATATTTAAGAAAATTATTGATTAAACCTAAAATCATGGAGAAGATGACAAATCAGTAAATCACTTCATAAATAATAGTATTATTACTTAATTATATAAAGTTTTATCTAAATTTTAAATTTTATAATAGAAAAATATTATTCCAAATAACAAAAAAATATATATAAGACTTATCTTATTTTTAAAAATTATGATTTACAAAAATAATCAATTCCACCAATGTTTTCAAAATGTTTAGGAGATCTCTTACGTTTTGAAATATTTATCTTTTTTCTTTGCAAATTTGTTTTTCTATGTTTCTCATATGACATGTGATTGAGTATTGATTTGGTAGAACATAAACATGAGTTTTATGGTAACACATATTAGCAAAATTTACATTTGTTAGAAAACATATTTTTGAAAAACTAAATACTAATAATTTAATAATAAATTGTATATACTATCTATGGGTTTATATTGACAAAATCAAATATATATTTTTTATACCAAAAATATAGACATAATCCTTTAATGACATATAAGAGAAGAATTTTTTCTATAATATTAATAAGAAAATATCAAATAATTGTGTAAATGATAATTATCATATTTTTAAAAAACTGCTTATTATATAATATATAAATATCACTAAAGTTAATTATTAAAATCATTGACTCACCTAAAATCATATGGAGTTTTTATATAATAAAAATAAGATACTATCAAATATTTATATAGCTGAAATATTGTAATTATCATGTTTTATTATTAAAGTATATAAAAATATTTATGGAAATTATTGTCTAAGCCTAATAAATTGTATATGCTATCTATGAGTTTACATTAACAAAATCCAAAATATATAATTTTTGATACCAAAATATAGATATAATTGTGCAAATGATAATTATCATATTTAAAAAATTAATATCTAATATTTAAATATCATTAAAGTTAATTATTAAAATCATTGACTCGCCTAAAATCAAATAGAATTTTATATAATAAAAACAAGATAATATCAAATATTTATATAACTGAAATATTGTAATTATCATGTTTCAAAACTGTTTATTATTAAAATATATAAAAAATATTTAAGAAAATTATTGATTAAACCTAAAATCATAAAGAAGATGACAAATCAGCAAAATCACTTCATAAATAATAGTATAGATATAGATAGATTAAAGAGGTTAATACTAAACAAAAACATAGAATCTCAAGAAATAAACCAATAATAGTCTCGAGATAATACCAAAGTATAATAGTTTTTTTTTTTTGATAATGGGTATCCAAACCCGAAAGCCTAGCTAATTTCTTGGAGATCGATCTACCGGCGATAGACAAACTCGGTTACTTTGTACCACTCCACCATTGTGGTTTAGTAATTAGTGTAACTGGATATATTATAATTTCATTTTGAACATAGTTAAAATCATGGAACAAAGTCTTTGTTTTTTTTTTTGTCTGATGAACAGAAGTCTATGAAGATTAAACTTTACCTAAAAACAAAAATAAATTTTAGAGACAAATCAAAAAGAAAAACAAAAGTGATCACTTTCAAAGCAGAATAGTCGGCACAAGAGTGTGATAGTAAAATATCTCCTCACTCTCCTTCCCGACTATATAAACTCTCGCGCATCTTCAGATTTCCACACAGTTCACAAAACATGTCTTCTTCCTTTCTCTCCTCCACTGCCTTTTTCCTTCTTGTTCTCCTCTACCTTGGTTCCTTCCATGTCTCCAATGGAGCTCAACAAGGAACATACATCGTTCACATGGCAAAATCTCAAATGCCCTCGAGCTTCGACCACCATTTTCTCTGGTATGATGCCTCACTCCGGTCTGTCTCAGAATCTGCTGAAATGCTCTACACTTACAACAACTCGATTCATGGATTCTCTACTCGGCTTACTCCCGAAGAAGCTGACTCGCTCATGACTCAACCAGGTGTCATCTCGGTTCAACCAGAACAGCGTTACGAGTTACACACCACTCGGACTCCACTATTCCTTGGTCTCGACGTACACAACTCCGGCCTGTTCCCCGAAACAGGCCCATCTAGCAACGTAGTCGTTGGAGTTCTCGACACTGGTGTTTGGCCAGAGAGCAAAAGCTTTTCCGATGAAGGATATGGCCCCATTCCGCCTACATGGAAAGGCGGCTGTGACGCTGGGACTAGATTCACAACTTCGCTCTGTAACCGCAAACTAATCGGAGCTAGATTCTTTGTCCGAGGTTACGAAGCAATTAATGGGCCAGTGGATGAATCCAAAGAGTCGAAATCGCCTAGAGATGACAACGGTCACGGAACACACACGGCGTCAACTGCGGCTGGAAGTGTCGTGGAAGGAGCTAATCTTTTAGGCTTCGCTAATGGGACGGCTCGTGGGATCGCTTATCGTGCTCGAGTGGCTGTTTACAAAGTTTGTTGGAAAACTGGTTGCTTCGCCTCAGATATTTTAGCTGGAATTGATAAAGCCATCGAAGATAATGTCAACGTTCTGTCGATATCTCTCAGCGGTGGAAGGACAGGTTATACAGACGATACTGCCGTTGGAGCTTTTGCGGCCATGGAAAGAGGGATCTTCGTTTCCTGCTCTGCTGGTAATAATGGCCCCTTCTCTTCCAGTGTAGCGAACGTAGCTCCATGGATTACTACGGTTGGAGCTGGTACATTAGATCGTGATTTTCCCGCGGTCGTGATTCTCGGCAACGGGAAAAATTATATGGGAGTTTCCTTGTTTAGTGGAGATGCTCTTCCCCCTAAAATGTTGCCGTTGGTTTACGCCGGGAATGCTAGTAACAATGCTACTTATGGAAATTTTTGTATCTCCGGAACACTAATTCCTGAGAAGGTGAAGGGGAAGATCGTAATGTGTGATGCAGGAGGGAATCCGGCTAGGATAGGGGAGGTGGTTAAAGCTGCGGGTGGACTTGGAATGATTCTTGCGAATATGGCCTATGAAGGAGAAGAGATTTTGGCGGATGCTTTTTTCTTACCAGCGACTACTGTGGGAAAGAAAGCCGGTGACATTATCCGCCACTACATCTTGACCGATCCGAATCCGACCGCCTCGATTGTGATCAAAGGAACGGTCGTCAACGTCCAACCGTCTCCTGTGCTTGCAGCTTTTAGCTCGCGAGGACCTAATCCCATAACGCCAAACATTCTCAAACCGGACTTGATCGCTCCGGGAGTCAATATCCTCGCCGCGTGGACCGGAGCTCAGGGACCTTCCGGACTAGAGTCCGATACTCGCCATGTGGAATTCAACATCCTCTCAGGAACGTCCATGTCTTGCCCTCATGTCAGCGGTTTAGCGGCTCTTCTCAAGTCTGTGCATCCGGAGTGGAGCCCGGCGGCAATTCGATCGGCTCTCATGACCACTGCTTACAATACCTACAAAGACGGAAAACCGATTATTGACATCGCGACGCTAAAACCTTCGACGCCTTTCGGGCATGGTGCAGGACACGTGTCACCCACGACTGCTGTCAATCCAGGGCTCATCTACGATCTAACGACAGAGGATTATTTAGGTTTCCTCTGCGCATTGAATTACAATTCGTCGCTGATCAGAATCATATCGAGAGGCAATTACGCTTGCGATCCAAGCAAAACGTACTCCGTCGCTGATCTAAACTATCCGTCCTTCGCCGTTAACGTCGACAGGTCCGAGACGTACAAGTACACTCGCACGGTCACAAACGTTGGAGGAGCTGGTTCATACTCGGTTAAAGTAACGTCGGAGACAACAGCAGTCAAGATTTCGGTTGAGCCGGCGGTTTTGAACTTCAAAGAAGTCAACGAGAAGAAATCGTATTCAGTGACGTTTACCGTTGACTCGTCTAAGCCGTCAGGGTCTGACAGCTTTGGGAGCATCGAGTGGTCAGATGGGAAACACGTGGTGGCCAGTCCGGTGGCAATTAGCTGGATATAGTAGTCATTTATGACTAACGTGAGAAAGAAGAAAGTTACAGATATTGTAATGCCGTTTTTCATAAGAACTCTGTTTAGCAAACAGCAGGCAGTCTGTTTTGCAGGTAATTTATCATGAAACTTGAATATTTAATGAGAAGTGATAAATAAAGTGAGAAATTTGTTTGTGCCCCCATCTAATTTTAGTTCTAGATCCACCTCTAATTGGTTATTAGGAAATTACATCTTATTATCTGTTCAAGAAAATACTAAATCGAATTCTAGATCAATGATTAGTGAATTCAATTGATACCATCATCTTTAAATATTTTATGTCGACAATTTTCAAAGATTATTAAATTTTGCACAAGTACATTTCGTATCATGGCTTCCATGGCCAATCTCTGTTCATGTTGCATGATTGTGAACCACTCTTAAGTAGGAAGCCATCACTAATTAACTACATCCAGTGTACCATAACTTCATAACAATGTGATTACGATGAGTTTTAATATATGAACCCAATAACATAAAGAAATGGTAGAAACGACTCTAAGATCTCTAATCATAATCAACCATTTCAATGATATGCTACCCTTTCATTTTCAGATTTTCTTATGTTACTAGATTCATATTTTAAAACTAAACTAGATTTTGACCCGCGCTTCAAAAATACAGGAGTATTTTTGGTTTAACTCTATTTTATTACTTTTTGTTTGGTTCTGATTATAATTTTTGGTTTTTCGGTTTTTCAATCCAAGATATAGGAACTGTTCAGTTGTCTATGAATTTGGATTTAGTTTCAGTTTGACTATTTTGGTTAGGGCCAGGCAAAAGTCTCAAATTCAAAGAATCGAACTGAATCTGATTCAAAAAATCAGTACCGAACCGAAATTGGTTAAATATCCGAATGGATTCAAAAAATTTGTATTTAGAGAACCGAAACCGAACTCGATCCAAAATGAAGTATATCGAGTACCCAAATGTATCTGAAATAGATTTATATACTTAAATATATTAATTATTTTATATTTAATTTATAAACGTATCCAAAATATATATGATATATTTTGAAAATTTCCAAAGGTAAATGTTTAAAATAGTTAAACAATACTAAAAAACAAAAAATACTTGAAATATGTATTGATTCTCTATCCAGATATTCATACAAAACCAATTTATATATTAAGTTTAAGTATTTTGGTATACATTATTCAAATTTATATGTAATATTTTATTTTTATTTTTAGATTTTGAGAAATTTAAAGTATATATGAATTTTTAGTTTTTTGAAATAATTTAAACGGGTTATCCGAACTTGCAAGATTCAAACCGAATCCGAACCGAGTTTATAAATATTCGAATGAGATTGAAGTTTTTAAACCCGAAAATCTAAAACCCTGAATCCAAATAGATCTGGATCAAATTTGAATGAGTACCCGAACGTCCACCACTTATTCTAGTTTCTTTTGTTTGGTACTAATAATAATGCAAAGAGTATTTGAGAGAATAATAAAAGGATTTAGTTAGTTAATTAATGTTATAGCATCTCAACAAATCAGATATAGCAAGTGCGTGTAAGATTTTTGGATACTTCATAATGTAAAGTGACATCTAAACAATTTTTTATTTTCACAATTATAATATAGGAAATTGGTGTACAAGTAATCATGTTAATTATTCATGTTTGAATGTGATTGGTTGTAAAAATTTGTTACATATGATTGGTTGAGAAAAAGTGGGCCGTTAAGTTTAATTTCGAAAAATAAGGGATAGTAATGAATGTGATTGGTTGTTAAAAACTGGTTGAATATGATTGATGGAGTAATAATAGCTGTCGGTAATTAATTTTTAAGAAATTAAGTCAATGACATAGATTTGTAATTAACTTGAAAAATCAAGGGTGCTATAATAGTATAGATCATCAAAATAGTTGGACATATTAAAGATATGATACCTTTCATTCATCTAATCTATTAAAAGAATAGTACAAATAGAAAATACCACTGAGTTTTCCTAAAAATTACAATAGAATACCACTAGTGTTAAACATAATAGTTTTAGTAATAATTAAAAAGCCTTCACGTTGTTTAACCAGTCCATACTATTGACTTGCCCAATATTAACATGATTTTTCTCGTACCAAACATAACTCGGTTTACTATTCATTAGCCGACAAAAATTACATCTCTGCATAAATTGGTTTACAACTATTACCAAACACGGATTCTTAACTCAAGTGAACATAAAACTATTATTATTATTATTATACATCATATTCTAATATCATCACTATCAAAGATTGGTTTTCATGTAATACACTAAATTTATATAACCCTCATTTTATGTGTTTAGATATAATAACATTAAATTGTAAAAGTTGATGTCAAATCAATGTATCGGTTCACAACTTTTAATGAACCAAGAATGTAAAATGAAGTGCATCAAATTTACTGGTCCAAATTTTGTAATATACAAAAAATCATTACAACATTGTGAAGCCGATATCATTTGACATATCTATCAAGTGTAAGAATGTTTAAAGTGTAATCATCAAATTTGTGGACAAGACGGTCAGGCTCAGGCTGCTTTCAGCTAAAGGCAAAGGACATAAGTATCTGGAGGAAGATTTAATTGCTTGGTTTGGTTCTGGCAAGACCAATCCTAGCCATGGGGGATTTTAATTTTGTTCAGTCTATTTTTTTATTCTTTAAACACACAGCAACAGCCTTTGATGTACAAAGTTTTTGATTGAAAATTTTTTTTACATTCTTTCAAAAAAAAAGTGTAATCAATATACTACACATAATCTTAATTAGCTCCACAAGATAATCCTAAAATCAAACACATTCCATCTAACTTAGCTAAATCATTAACTAAATCATGTTAAACTTTCTTCCCACGTCTTTATTTCTCAAAACTAGATACTTTTAGCTCTCTTATCTTGCCACATAATTTTCCTAAACCCGTCGGATGCCTTCTTAATTAATTACCATAATCAGCGCATATAGTTTCATACGTAACAATATTTAGAATTCATTTTTATATATATTCAAAAGATATGATTTGAAAATATGGTTGAAAGTCCGATTTTATTTGTTTTATATATAGATTCTAAAATATATAACATTAATTATCAAAAACATAAAAATTAATACCCGCACGAGTGTGCAGATCAAGCTCTAGTATTCCTTATATACTAAACAAGAAAATATTTAAATCCAGTTCATGCGCTGCCGCTGGACTTTGTAGTTTATATGTAGACTAACCGTTTCTATGATTCATTATACTAAACCATAAAGATAGAAACCGGTTAATTAGAATTTTCAATAAATGTGTAAATATTTTTCGGTTCCTTGGTGTAAAGAAAAACCGGTTCATGGTTCAGAAATAAAGACTAACCAGTTCATTACAATTATTTTATCAATATATAAGGACTTGCCGGTTCAGTGCAAATGTATAAAAATTTACCGGTTTATATCATTCCTTTATAACTTTATTCTATATTTAAAATTTACCCCTTTTTTGTCAACAAAATTTACCTGTTTACTCTACAAAAAACACATCTCGCTATAGAGATTATAACAATGATATCACTATATATAAACTGAACAATGATCAAAATCAGTTACAACACTACAATTGTAACTCGAATACTATTTTTATGAATAGAATCATGTGGAATTAATCATTCATAAAAATTCCACATTTTTTATCATTTAAATAGAAAATAATTTTGATTCCACACATTCATGTGGGATAAATAAAACAAGAATTATATTGAAAATCGTTCATGATGGAAAAAATGAAGAATGAAAGGATATATAAAATAAAATAATTCAAAATATGAATGAAAATAAATACATATATTACACTTTTAAATTCTCAAATCACCATTATTCCATTCTATTTTTTTCATTTGTTTCAATTCAGTTTATCCCATACATTCTTAAAATGAATTAACAGTTACAACTTATGTGATGGAAATAAAGACAAAATCATGTAGCCAAACCAATGATAACCAATATCAATATACAATCTCATCAATTTTAACCAGTAATAAGCATGTATTATAGACACAAAACAAATTTGACTACTACAAAACATATTAAAAATGAATTATCTCATTTTAACTAAATAGAATGTCTCACTTTTATTTTCATAATTAAAAATTTATACATGATATTTATATTTTTTAAAAATCAATCGAAAACTGATCCTCCACTTTGAAAGCGCGGATCAAAATCTAGTTACATATTATTATCGAAAATACAAAATCAAATTCTAGATCAACGACTAGTGAATTCAATCGATACCATCATCTTAAAATATAAAGGTCTTTAAATTTTATAATTTCTATATTAATATATATTTATAAAATAATCAAGTAAGCATGTGCGGACAAAACAACTAGTAATATACTAAAAACTGTGTTATAATATAATCAAACAAAACTTGATTATTTATTTTGTATTATTATAATGATTTATTTTCTCTGATTTATTTTTCGATTTTGCTAGATTAGCTGTATGAATGTGAGATATTATAACAATTTAAAGTATCAGTTCATCATGTTCCACTATTTCACTGTGAGTGAATTTCCGGCACTAGTGACTCTTGGCAACGGGAAGAGTTATACTGGAGCTTCCTTGTTTAAAAAGGATAATCTTCCCGCTAAATTGTTGCGGTTTGTTTATGCCGGGAATGCTAGTAACAATGCTACTGGATATCTGTGTTTCCCTGGAACATTAATTCCCGAGAAGGTAAAGGGGAAGATCGTGATGTGCGAGAAAGGAGGGGATGCTAGGGCTGAGAAAGGAGAGGTGGTGAAAGCTGCTGGTGGACTTGGAATGATTCTCACAAATACGGCCTATGATGGAGAAGAGCTTGCAGCGAATGCTCATGTGTTACCGACGACTGTTGTGGGACATAGAGCCGGTTACATTATCCGGAGTTATGTCTTGGCTGATCCAAGTCCCACCGCTTCCATTTTGATCCAAGGAACTCCGTCACTGATCTAAACTATCCATCCTTCGCCGTAAACGTCGATGGGTCTGGTACGTACAAGTACACTCGTACTGTCACAAACATTGGAGGAGCTTGGTCATACACGGATAAAGTAATCTCGGATGCAACAGAAGTCAAGATTTCGGTAGAACCGGCGGTTTTAAATTTCAAAGAAGTGAAAGAGAAGAAATCGTATTCGGTAACATTTACTGTTGACTCGTCTAAGCCGTCAGGGTCTAACTAGGGTTGGGCACGGATCGAATATTCGGATTTTTAAGGTATTTGTGATTCGCTTCGAATGTTACGAATATCTAATTTTTCGATTTGCTTTGCTTCGGAAAAATACGGATATTCGGAAAAACAGATATTCGGAAAATAATTAGATATTTGCAGATTTACGAATACTTACGGATATCTCATCTGTTTTGATTAATACAAATAATTTTGCAAATCTGATACAAATTTATTTTGTAAAATATTGTTTTGTACGATATAGAAAAAAAATTAAAATAAGTAGTGAATCTACATATTTTGTCAGTTTTTTAAACTTAGTTAACAATTATAATAACACAAACCTTAAGAAAAAGTTATAATTGTTATAAAATTTTCATCTTCTTCTTATGTAATACTTTTATATATATAATAAGGTGAATAAAATTTGTCAAATCATATGTTAAAATAATAATTATATAATTTTATATATTTAAAACTTTAAATATAATCAAGATATACATGTATTTATATATTGACGGATCGGATCGGATATTCGTTTCCCAAAATTTTAATATTTGTGATTTGCTTCGATTTTAACGAATATTGATTTTTAGCATTTGCTTTGCTTCGAAAATTTATGGATATTCGGAATTTTCGGATCGAATCGAAACGAATAACGAATCAAATCAAATTTAACGAATAAAATGCCTACCCCTAGGTCTAACAGCTTCGGGAGCATAGAGTGGTCAGATGGAAAACACGTGGTGGCCAGTCCCGTGGCGATCAGCTGAACATAGTGGGTCAACTATGTCAAACTTGAGTGAGAAGAAAGCCACATATATTGTAATGCCGTTCATCATTAGAGCTCTGTTTAGCGAAACGGCATGCAGTCTGCTTTGTGGGTAATATCTCATGATGGACTTGAATATTTAACGAGTAAGTACAAAAAGGGTAACTATTTTGGCTGGCTAGTGTGTTATGACTATTTTTATTTATTAGGCTGCGGACATCTCACATCGTAGATACTGACAATTATTAAATTAGTTTGAGATATGAAATATTCTAGGCATGCATTACTAGTTCATGATTGATTAGTGGCCAATCTTTATTCACGTTGCATGAACGTGAACCAGTCAACGTAGGAAACTATCACTAATCAACTACATCCAGTGTATCATAACAATGTGATTACGATGAGTTAAAAAAAATATGAATCTACATAGAGAAAAGGTTGAAGCGCGACTCCAAGAGCTAACAGTAACCAACTAGAGATTTCATTTCAAGAACCAACAATAACAAGTTATAAACATGAGGAAATAAAGAGATCAATCGAAAAAAATACCTATCTTCAAACAAACTATTAAAATGTATGGCTTTTGTTAAAAGCAAACTCACCTCTTTCCGGTACATAACTTTGCAGAGAAAAATCCAAAGAAAAGAAAAAGAGTTTCTTTACATTTTTACCAAAAAAAAAGAAAAAGATTAAAAAAAAATCATGAATATTAACTCAATTTTAATCAACGTCCAATTAAAACCCTGATATATAATTTTATTTTCAAAAATTTACTATAAAAACAAGGACGTGAACAAGAGTCAAAAACCCAACGTGGCATTATTACCGATGGCGGAGGCAGGATATAATTCTATAGGGGTCAATTGAACAACAACTACATTTAATAGAGGTCAATATGTTAATTTCTTGATCATTTTTCACTATATGTCAGAAAAGATATAAGTGAATTTCATTTTTAGAAAAAAATCATGTGGGTCATTTGGCCCCTTCCTTATAAGCTATGAGCTAGTTCCGCCACTGATTACCACTCAGAGATTAATACAGTGGACCAACCTGCCAGCTTCTGATGTTGCTATATTTTGATTTTTTATTTATAAAAATATAAACTAATGTAAAAAGAAAATCCGAGAATGTATCTCTGTATTGTTAATTATTGATGTGATTAGTTCGTCGATCTGATGCGAAGACATGTTAATTCATGTTTTACCATACAAACCAAAGTCTCTAATTGCCACCCACAGTATTTGGATCCCAACCGTCAAAAGCATTGGTTAGTTGATGTCTTCCACGAAACTCATTGAGATCTTTGCAAAGTAGTTCGTTTCTTTGCTTCTGTCTTGTGATAAGTTGCAGCAGCTGGACGAGGATCTTCCACCGATGAAGGATGGATAGCTTACACTCTTTTGCTTCTCTTATCAAAACAAATTTCGGGGAACAAAGCGATGAGTAGAGCATACTGATGATTTTCCCTTTAGAATCCTCTCACACTTCAAATCTTATTTCAAATTGTTATAAGATAAAACTTTTCTGGCTAGATTCCAACTAGTAGTTTTGTTCAAAGTGAGAAAATGAGATCCAATTGAATCGTCTTATATTCACTTTGTCTTAATGGTTTTTATCAAACCTATAAACCATTTTTGTAGTCTCAAACAAGACAAGTCACAGTCAATATCAAAATGAACACAGGTAAGCTTATGCTCACAGTTGCCTATAAACTATCTTTATAGTCTCAAACAAGTCACAACCAATATATCCAGTCTAGTAATCAGTGTAACTGAATATATTTTTTGATGTTGAACATAGGTAAACTTCTCTGAACAAAAATCTCCATTTTTGTCTTTGAACAGAAGTCTACTAACACTAAGTTTTACGAACAAAACAAAAATTAATTTAGAGACAAATCAAAACGAAAAGCAAAAGTGGTCACTTTCAAAGCAGAATAGTGGACAGAAGAGTCTAAGAACACCTCCAGTGCATCACATAACATAAGTACACCACCAAATAATCTTCTAGCTAGAGATATGAATTAAAAGGCTATATTCACTTAGTCTTAGTTGTTTTTATCAAGCATATAAACCATTTTTAGTCTCAAACAAGTTTTTTTTATCAGTAGTATAGTTAAAAGATGTTAATATTAAACAGAAACAGAGAATCTCAAAATAACAACACAATAATACTCTCGAGCTAATACTGAAACATAATAATCAGTGTAATTGGATATAATTATTTCATGTTGAACATAGGTCAACTTATGTGAACAAAAAGTCTTTTAAGTTTTGTCCTCTTTGAAGAGAAGTCTTGAAAACCTTAAAATTTACGGAAAAAAACAAAAATAAATTTAGAGAAAAATCAAAATGTGTGTGGAAAACCAATCTAACATACAGACAAAATATACTTAAAAGGAAATTGGATTTTATACAACTAACTGCACCACCAAATTGTATACTTTCGAACTCGGTTGTACTATTGATTCAGTGTTAAAAAAAAAAACTGCACCACCAAATAATCTTCTAGAGTTATATATTAAAAGGTTATATTCACTTAGTCTTAATGTTTTTTGAACATCATAAAGGTTTTACTGAATCATATTCCATTTATGAAAGCAGCGAAATAATGCACTACATAATCATATCTCTATCACCACGGACGAGGTCTTCAAGCTTATCGACGGTGATATTCGCAGCACCATCACCGCCAGGAGAGCTAGAAGGAACTTCAGCTCTCTAATGTAACTATGGTTGAGATAGTCCCCTCTGTTTCTTCCATTTTCTAGGTCCACTCTGTTTTTTTTTTTTATAACTTTTTTGCCAAAGTGGATCTCTTTTAGACTGAATGTACAAAATCTGACTCTTTCATTTATATGAGTATTTAACATTTTGGAAAGAAAAAGAAAGTGTTTCTGAATCCATCATGGCATATGATGATTTTATCAAAACTACAACCGATCTTTATCATCTTAAACGAGTCACACAGTAAATATCAAATTAAAGAGGTTAATACTAAACAAAAACATAGAATCTCAAGAAAATAAACCAATAATAGTCTCGAGATAGTAACAAGGGAAATTGCACCCTATAACTATAAAAAAACACCCAAACCCATTATCTAACCAAAAACACCATCTCTCCTTATTTCTCTTCCTATCTTTCTCTAAAAGTCTAGTTTTTCTTTTTTTTTTGGTTATTCAGCAAATAAACCCTAGTAACAAAGTATAGTTTTTTTAAAAAAAATCTGGGGTATCCGAATCCGAAAACCCGATCCACCGGCGGCAAACAAGAGCTCCCTTTATATGGGAGTTAATTACCTAAACTACCTAGATAGACAGATGGGTCAATCTAAGTGGTAGATTTTGAACTCGTGATATTTAGTATTTTTCCGAGCTTGTCTCGACATATCCGCATGGTTAATTATAGTAATTAGTGTAACTGGATATATTATTATTTCATATTGAACATAGTTAAAATCATGTGAACAAAAGTTAGGCCTGAGACTTATTATCCGAGATCCGGATTCGATCCGAGATCCGATTCGGATCCGCTCCAAAAATCTAAATATCCGGAGGGGCCGAATCCGGATCCGGATAGTAAAGTGTTGGATCCGTCAAAACCGAATCCGGATTCGGTTATCTAAAATTTTTAGTCCGGATATCCGGATCCGTAATTTTATTAATAATTATTTTTAAAATAATAATATCTATATATAAAACTAATTTTATTTATTATATTTTCATTTTATAATTGTATATATAACTTTTATTTAAAATTTGTAATAGCATACATAAAATAATTAAAACATTATATACATTTTATTTTTAAATTATTGTTAATCGTTTATATAATTTAATATTATTTTTATTTATTTTAAGGTTCTAAATCGGATCGGATATCGCGGATATTATAATTTTTAGAAGGATATCCGACACCCGGATATCCGAGAACTCCGAATCCGGATAAGGATAGTAAAATCTTGGATCCGCCGGATAAGGATCCGGATACCTCAAAATATTTCGGATACCGATCCGTTCCATCCCTAACAAAAGTCTTTATTTTTTGTCTTGATGAACAGAAAGTCTACGAAGACTAAAATTTACCTAAAAACAAAAAAAAAAAAAATTAGACAAATCAAAAAGAAAAAAAGTTATCACTTTCAAAGCAGAATAGTAGACACAAGAGTGTAATAGTAATATCTCCTCACTCTCTTTCTCGACTCTATATAAACTCTCTAGCCTCTTCATATATTTTACACAACTCACAAAACATGTCTCCTTCGTTTATCTCCTCCACTGCTTTCTTATATATCGTTATACTCTATCTGGCTCTCTGCCATGTCTCTGATGGAGTTCAACAAGCTACTTACATCGTTCACATGGCGAAATCTCAGATGCCGTCGAGCTTCGACCACCACTCTCTGTGGTACGATTCCTCACTCCGGTCCGTCTCAGAATCTGCTGAAATGCTTTACACTTACAACAATGCGATACATGGATTCGCCACTCGGCTTACTCCCGAAGAAGCTCACTCGCTCATGACTCAACCAGGTGTCATCTCGGTTCAACCAGAGCAGCGTTACGAGTTACACACCACTCGGACTCCACTATTCCTCGGTCTCGACGTACACAACTCTGGCCTGTTCCCTGAAACCGGCCCATCTAGCGACGTCGTCGTTGGAGTTCTCGACACCGGTGTTTGGCCAGAGAGCAAAATCTTCTCCGACGAAGGATACGGCCCCATTCCGCCTACATGGAAAGGCGGATGCATCGCTGGGACTAGATTCACAGCTTCGCTCTGTAACCGCAAACTAATAGGAGCTACATTCTTTGTTCGCGGTTACGAATCAATAACGGGACCAGTGGACGAATCCAAGGAATCAAGATCACCTAGAGACGATGATGGTCATGGAACACACACTGCGTCAACCGCGGCGGGATCAGTCGTGGAAGGAGCTAATCTTTTAGGCTTTGCTAATGGAACAGCTCGTGGTGTCGCTTATCACGCCCGAGTGGCTGTTTACAAAGTTTGTTGGAAAAGTGGTTGCTTCAGCTCTGATATTTTAGCTGGAATGGATAAAGCCATTGAAGATAATGTCAACGTTTTGTCAATATCTATCAGCGGTAGTAGGACAGGTTATACAGACGATAATGCCATTGGAGCTTTCGCGGCCATGGAAAGAGGGATCTTTGTTTCCTGCTCTGCTGGTAACTCTGGTCCCAGCCCATTCACTGTAGCGAACGTAGCTCCGTGGATTACTACAGTAGGTGCTGGTACCATAGATCGTGATTTTCCAGCATTAGTAACTCTTGGCAACGGGAACAGTTATACCGGAGCTTCCTTGTTTAAAAGAGATGCTCTTCCAGCTAAATTATTGCCGTTTGTTTACGCAGGGAATGCGAGTAACAATGCTACTTATGGAATTTTTTGTTTCCCCGGAACACTAATTCCCGAGAAGGTAAAGGGGAAGATCGTGATGTGTGAGAGAGGAGGGAATCGAGCTGTGAAAGGAGAGGTGGTGAAAGCTGCTGGTGGAATCGGAATGATTCTGGCGAATACGGCTAGTAGGGGAGAAGAGCTTGCGGCGGATGCTCATGTGTTACCGACGACCAATGTGGGAAAAAAAGCAGGTGACATTATCCGGCACTACGTCATGACGGATCCGAATCCGACCGCTTCGATTGTGATCCAAGGAACTGTCGTAAACATCAAGCCGTCTCCTGTGCTTGCAGCTTTTAGCTCGCGAGGACCTAATCCCATAACGCCAAACATTCTAAAACCGGACTTGATCGCTCCGGGAGTCAATATCCTCGCCGCGTGGACCGGAGCTCTGGGACCCTCCGGACTCGCTTCCGATACTAGCCGCGTGGAATTCAACATCATCTCAGGAACGTCCATGTCTTGCCCTCACGTCAGCGGTTTAGCGGCTCTTCTCAAGTCTGTGCATCCAGAGTGGAGCCCGGCGGCGATTCGATCAGCTCTCATGACCACTGCTTACAATACCTACAAAGACGGGAAACCAATCATTGACATCGCGACGGTAGAATCTTCAACGCCATTCGGGCATGGTGCAGGACACGTGTCACCGACGACTGCCGTCAATCCAGGACTCATCTACGATCTAACGACAGAGGATTATTTAGGTTTCCTCTGCGCATTGAATTACAATTCGTCGCTGATCAGAATCATATCGAGAGGCAATTACGCTTGCGATCCAAGCAAGACATACTCCGTCGCTGATCTAAACTATCCATCCTTCGCTGTTAACGTCAACGGGTCCGAGACGTACAAGTACACTCGCACGGTCACAAACGTTGGAGGAGCTGGTTCATACTCGGTTAAAGTAACTTCGGAGACAACAGCAGTCAAGATTTCGGTTGAGCCGGCGGTTTTGAATTTCAAAGAAGTAAACGAGAAGAAATCGTATTCGGTAACGTTTACCGTTGACTCGTCTAAGCCGTCAGGGTCTAACAGCTTTGGGAGCATCGAGTGGTCAGATGGGAAACACGTGGTGGCCAGTCCGGTGGCAATTAGCTGGATATAGTAGTCAATTATGACTAACTTGAGAAAAAAAAAAGAAAGGTGCGAAGATTATTGTAATGCCGTTTTCATAAGAGCTCTTTTTAGCAAAACGACATGCAGTCAAATTATCATGAAACTTGAATATTTAGTGAAAGTAAAAAATAAAAGTTAAGACTATTTTAGCTTCGCTAGTGTGTTATGACTTATTTTGAAAACGTTCCATGATTGTGAACCACTCTAAGTAGGAAACTAACGAACAACAACAAAATTCAACCATTGCGAGGTCTCTCTCTCTCTCTACCTTATCCTCTCGTTTAGGGCGACAAAAAAAAAAAGCTTTCGATCTCCTCCGACCGGCGTCGCGTGTGCGCGCGTTAGAGCGCCGTCGTGTACGTCCGGCTCGGCGGGTCCTCTTCTCCCTCTTCCTCGTTTTTGATTTGCTTCTTCACGGTCTCTGCATCTCTTCTGCCTTGTCGGTGCTCTGGATTTGGAGTCTTCGCCGGAGTTTCGTCTTCACTGCAGGGAAGGTCCGTTTCCGGTGCTGTTCAGCTAGACTTTGGAGTTCTCGACGCGGGATTGGTGGTGGTTGCTGTTGAAGGAGTCGGCTTTTAGGGTTAGGCAGGTGTGGCGGCGCGTGGAGGCGTGTTCCTGGCTCCCCGTTGTGTCTAGGCTGCCGTCTTGGTACGGATTCGTCGAGGCTGAGGGTGAGTGGCGGTTGAAGTGGAGATTTCGCTTCTCCTTGGTGTCTTGGTTTAGCGACCTCTGTCTTTCCCCGGTCTTGAGAGCTTTGGAGATCCTGTTACTCGGAGGCGCGTCTTTATCCCTAGCTACTGGCGTGTGTTGGAGCTTGTGGTAGTGGCGTGTGGGTGTGGCAGCGCCGCGGTGTCGGAGTGAGTCGTCTATGGCTTCTCCGAGGCGGTTCTGCGAATCCCCTCTCAACTAGGTTGTCTCTTCCCGTTTAGTCCTTTTGAGCTTCCGTTATGAACATCGTCGACTTGTTCTTCTGTGTTGCTGCTTGCTTTGGTTGTATTTGTGTTGTTTGAACTGTGCCACCGGTTCTTCCTCTTGTCATCAAAGGCTGTCCTTTCTTCGGTTCTCGGAGGAGGCGACTGGCGGGATTTGGTTGCTTCTTGTGGTCTGAGAAGCTTTCCCTCCTTCCCGGTGGATCAGTTGTCTGCGAGGCGCATCCCAGTGCCGTGAGTTTGTCTTCCGTGGGAATCTCGTAGCGGTAGTGTCTCCAGTTTGTCTTTGCAGGTTTTTGAGCGAGCTTCGGATTGATTAATAGCCGTCATGTCGTTCCCGTCTTTCTGCCCTCTGTCTTGGGTTGAGGTCCTCCCTGATCTCTTCTTCCGGATGGTCTTGATGCTGCTGGAGATTGTACAGGGGCTATGGAGCATTTGGCATTTGGCGCGTATTTGATTGAGACGGTCATAAGGTTCGAGGCGTTCACCAAGACCTAGCTACTACTTAGACGACATCGATAGTCCCGGCATCCTAGGAAACTGGGAGAACATCACCTATTTATGGTCATCGCTGACGGTTGATGTTGAGGTCACCCAACCTGAGGTTCCCCAGGTTCACTCAGGTCCTACTACACGGTCAGGTTCAGTGAGGCTAAGGAACGGTTTCACCAAGGCCATTCAAGAACTGATGGATCAAGGTCTTAAACAGCTGCTAATCCAGGAGATGTCTGGACTAAAGATTGAAGCCCCGACCTGTTCCATGGAGGTTCAAGACCGTCCTGACCCCATCCAGTTCTCCACCATCGTCCACAATCAGTCTGGTTTGATCATCTCCACATTCCATCTTGAGTCAGACTCCACTTCCGTTCCATCCAGACCATCTACTTCCGGTTAAGGGATCCAGCCAACCATCAGAGTGTATAGCATGTGTTGTACTCTTTTCCTTGTCAGGTTTTGTCCCAATTGGGTTTTCTTGATAAGGTTTTTAATGAGGCAACATACCAGCATGCTAGCCGCCCTGGTCAAGGCAATCCCAACCGAGCCGGTTTACTCCTTTATTTTAATTTAATTTCGTTTAAGAACTTGGGCATTTGTTGGCCTTTTATTTCTTTAAGTTTTGGCGCAGGCCTTTTAATTACTTTGAGTCCAAGCAGGAGTCCTTATATAAACTCCTTAGGCTGGTCGATTTTGGCTAAGTCTTTTATGAATAAAATTTCTTTGCTGTTTGCAAACCAAAAACCCTAAGTCTTTCTAGTTCGTGTGAAGCGGCCGGAGAGCAACCAGAATCTTATCAAGCTCGTTCTCCATCCGAGCTTGTGGTGGTTCCATCGACTCCATACCATCCATCGATCCTGTTTGAGAGCGACTTCAGTCCAGCAAGCCGGATCCCATCCCTCACGCCATCTCTCATCCTTTATTCTTGTTGGGAGCGACCTTAGTCCAACAACAAGAATCCATAAGCCATATCACTATCCCCTTGCTATCTTACTTGCTGTTTTATCTATTGTTCTTAACTATTTAAAATCTGAAAACTCATAAATATTGTCTCTTTTGTTTCTAGGTACAAATCGACACTCGTGGTCATCCTCCGTCTACTCCGTCTTGTCCGAACAACTCCAGTCGAGCGAGACCTCGGATCCGACCAGTCCACCCTTTGCCCACAACATTTTGGTATCGAGGCGAAGTTCCTACTGGCTCACGGTTGTATCTTTCTCTTCCTTTCTCTTGCCGTTCAAAATTTTCTCTGCAAGTTTAGGACTGAGCCGTGCGGCTGCTAGGGTTTTGAGTGGTTAATTCGACCTTCCTTAGCTGGAAAGAACCAATTAATTACTCATATATTCTTTGCTTCTTTTCAAGTTAAACATTTACTTTTTTTTTCCTTTTTTTGAAAATTTTTGAGATTTGATTTTCCAAAACAAAAAAGAAATTTTCTTGTCTCCTTTATTTAAAACTTCCCTTTCTCTTCCTTTTGCATTTGATCTCTTCCTTTTTGATTTCAGGAATCAACATGGGAGACTATAACCCTAACGGCACCCATCCCACGCGATCAGCGCCTTCAAGCCTTGCGGACCGCCGGCTCATTTCATGGAAGCCATAGCGACCACGCTGAATCGCATGGGTCCGGAAACTACCGATGACCAACCGGACGAGAGGATTCGGTCCGCACGCACCAGCCGCAGTCCCATCGGAGGATGAAGACTGAGTATGAACCTCCGTCGAGGAAGAGGTAACCGAGCAGCGTGGGGGGCGTGAGTATCGGATCCAAGGAGATGGAAGTCCGATCGACGGAGAGACGAGTCCGTACCATAGCGAGGAGGAGCCTGAACCAAAGGAGAGGCCGAGGCTGGAGCGATGACGAGGCCTTCCGAGGCAAGGACATCAAACTCAAGCCACCCACGCGGAAAGGTGGACCGGACGACATCACATGGGAGAAGCGCATGGAGTACATCTTTGAGTACTACAAGTACTCCGAGGCAAAGAAGATCGCTCTAGCCGCGGCTCAGCTGACTGATAACGCTCTGTCCTGGTGGGATCGAGACGTTGCTAAGACCGGGCCGACGTGGAGAGCTCAAACTTGGCTTGAGATGCGCACCAAACTCCGAGCAAGGTACATCCCGTCCCATTATCCTAGAGATTTACTAAAGCGTTTCCGTAAGTTGTCTCAGGGATCTAAGTCAGTAGAGGAGTACTTTGAAGAGTTCGAAGGTCTGAGGAACCGTCTTGAAGTGGACGAGTCGGAGGCGTCCCTTATGTCTCAGTTCTTGGAGGGACTGAATGATCGGATCGCGCGAAAGGTGGAACGCCAACCATACGAGGACTTCAACGACCTCATGCACTATGCCGTCCAAGCTGAGGGCCATATCAAGAGAAAGAATGCGGCTACCAGCAGGAGTAAACCCGCGTGGTCTCAACCGGGTTCCAAAGGTGTCGAGAAGAGCAAAACCATAGAAGTGGAAAATCGGTTCAAAAGGAACCAAACTGACGCCAACAAGGCCGGTCCATCTGACCAAGGTAAGGGACAAGCTCAAAATCAAAGAACTCGTGATATTACCTGTTTTAAGTGTCAGGGAAAAGGACACTATGCAAGGGACTGTCCAAACAAGCGTGTGATGGTCCTTAAGGCCAATGGCGAGTATGAGTCCCAAGACGAGTCCGAGGAGGAGAAGGCCGACTCCAGTGATGAGAGCATGGAAATGGCGGAGACTGGAGAGCTGCTTGTCACTCGACGATCTCTCGGAGCACTCTTTGAACCAGACACCGTCCAACGAGAAAACATCTTCCATACACGGTGCAGCGTGGAAAGCAAGGTATGTAGTTTGATCATCGATGGTGGATCTTGTACTAATGTGGCTAGCAAGTATCTTGTTGATAAGCTAGGTCTGATCAAGACTCCCCACCCTCGACCATACCGACTTAAGTGGCTCAATGATGAGACCGAGCTCAAGATATCCGAACAGGTTGTTGTGAACTTCAGTATTGGTAAGTACCATGACAAGGTGAAATGTGATGTTGTTCCCATGCAAGCCGGCCATATACTCTTAGGCAGGCCGTGGCAGTTCGACAAGGAAACCACTCACCATGGACGGACCAATGTCTATAGCTTCATCCACAACAACAAGAAGCATAGCTTAGCGCCTCTCAGCCCACAAGAAGTTCATGACATGCAAAAGGCAATGGACCAGTCCAGCCAGGTAAGTAAGGCTAACCTTTATATTAATTCTGGTCAAGTACTTAAATCCTTGCATAATGAGGCGCAGGTGCTACTGATGATCTTTAAGGAAGGTTGTTTTGCAGGGTTTGAGGTTCCAGAGGTGCCTGCTGAAGTACGAGGGCTTATGGAACAATACAAGGACGTCTTTCCTGAGGAGATACCGGCCGGATTACCTCCTGTCCGCGGGATAGAACATCAGATCGACTTCGTACCAGGAGCGCCCCTACCGAACCGAGCCGCATACCGAGTGAACCCCGAGGAAGCTAAGGAGCTAGGGAGGCAGGTCCAAGACCTTATGGACAAAGGCTACATCCGGGAGAGTCTCAGCCCGTGTGCGGTTCCAGTCCTATTAGTGCCCAAGAAGGATGGCACATGGCGTATGTGTGTGGACTGCCGAGCCATCAACAACATCACCATCAAATATCGGTACCCTATTCCTAGACTTGATGATATGTTGGATGAACTAAGTGGTTCTGCCGTGTTTTCCAAGATTGATCTTAGGAGTGGATATCACCAAGTCCGAATGAAGGAAGGTGATGAGTGGAAGACCGCATTCAAGACCAAACAAGGATTGTATGAATGGCTTGTCATGCCATTTGGTTTAACCAACGCCCCTAGCACCTTCATGAGGCTTATGAACGAGGTTCTAAGGCCTTACATTGGTAAATTCGTGGTTGTTTATTTTGATGATATATTGATTTACAGTCAGAGCTTACCAGATCATCTTAAGCATCTAGAACAGGTTCTGAAGGCTTTGAGACAAGAAGAGCTTTATGCCAATCTCAAGAAGTGTGTATTTTGTACTGACCAGTTAGTATTCCTAGGCTTTGTTGTGAGTGCGCAGGGACTGAAGGTCGATGAGGAAAAGATCAAGGCGATACAAGATTGGCCTACTCCGACCACGGTTGGGCACGTCCGAAGCTTCCATGGACTGGCCAGTTTCTACAGACGGTTTGTCAAGGATTTCAGCACCATTGCTGCTCCCATGACATCAGTAATCAAGAAGAATGTGTCCTTTACATGGGGTCCTGCCCAAGAAGAGTCTTTTAATAGACTCAAATATAGTTTGACCCATGCACCAGTCCTTACTTTACCTAACTTTGATAAAACTTTTGAGATTGAATGTGATGCATCAGGTACAGGTATAGGAGCTGTTCTTACCCAGGGAGGCCGTCCAGTAGCCTTCTTCAGTGAGAAGCTGAGTGGAGCTGCCCTCAACTACCCTACCTACGACAAGGAGCTTTACGCTCTAGTGAGGTCCCTTGAAACTTGGCAACATTATCTTTTGTCTAAGGAGTTTGTTATTCATACAGATCATGAGACTCTCAAGCACCTGAGGGGCCAAACCACACTCAAGAAGAGGCATGCTAGGTGGTTAGAGTTTGTGGAGACCTTCCCCTACGTTATCAAGTACAAGAAGGGAAAGGAAAATGTGGTAGCCGATGCCCTCTCTAGGCGCCACTCCCTCATTACCACCATGGAGGCTAAGATTTTGGGTTTTGAACATATTAAACTTGCTTATGCTACTGACCCAGATTTTTCAGAACTTTATGCTAGTACTTCCGAGGTGTTATAGGTCCCTTCTACCAGCATGATGGGTTCTTGTTCAAGGAGAAACGGCTGTGCATTCCCCAGGGAACCATGAGGGACTTATTGACCAGGGAAGCGCATGGTGGAGGCATGATGGGACACTTTGGCCGGACCAAAACCCTGGACGTCCTTACTGAGCATTTCTATTGGCCAAGGATGAGGCGATATGTTGAGAACCTATGCGCCAAGTGCACTGTCTGCCTTAAGACTAAGTCCCGAACCCATCCTTATGGTTTACATATGCCTTTGCCTATTCCTAACGCACCATGGGTGGATATCTCTATGGACTTTGTTCTGGGCTTGCCCAAGATAGAACACAAAGACTCCATTTTTGTTGTTGTGGACAGGTTTTCCAAGATGGCACACTTCATACCATGTAACAAGACCAACGATGCTAGCCAAACCGCCAATTTGTTCTTCAAGGAGGTGGTGCGCCTGCATGGGGTGCCTCGAACCTTTGTGTCAGACCGAGACACCAAGTTCCTCAGCCACTTCTGGCGGACGTTATGGAAGAAACTCGGTACCAAACTTCTCTTCTCCACCACTTGCCACCCACAAACCGATGGTCAAACCGAGGTAGTAAACCGTACTCTCTCTCAGCTGTTGAGAGCTACGGTGGGTAAGAATTTAAGGAATTGGTTGAGTTGCTTGCCTTTCATAGAGTTTGCTTATAACCATGCCAAGCATTCTGTCACTAACCAATCCCCTTTTGAGGTTGTTTATGGCTTTAACCCAGAGATTCCTTTGGATTTCAAGCCGTTGCCACCAGACATGCAAGTAAGCCAAAGCGGTGTGGACAGGGCCGAGTTCGTCAAGCGCATGCATCAGCAGGTCCAGAAGACACTTGAGACGAAGGCTGAGAGGAACCGGGTCAAGCTCAACAAAGGACGCAAACAGGTGCTCTTCAAACCGGGCGATTGGGTATGGCTTCACATGCGTCCAGAACGGTTCCCCACGGAGAGGAAGTCCAAGCTTTCCCAAGAGGCGACGGTCCTTTCAGGGTGTTGGAAAGATCAACGACAACGCATACAAACCGGAGCTGCCAGAGAGTTCAAGGTTTCCCCGCTCAATGTTGCCGACCTAGCACCCTACCTTGAAGATGATGAAGAAGTTCGAGGACAGAACCTTTTCAAGGGGAGGGATGTTGAGGTCACCCAACCTGAGGTTCCCCAGGTTCACTCAGGTCCTACTACACGGTCAGGTTCAGTGAGGCTAAGGAACGGTTTCACCAAGGCCATTCAAGAACTGATGGATCAAGGTCTTAAACACTGCTAATCCAGAGATGTCCGACTAAAGATTGAAGCCCGACCTGTTCCATGGAGGTTCAAGACCGTCCTGACCCCATCCAGTTCTCCACCATCGTCCACAATCAGTCTGGTTTGATCATCTCCACATTCCATCTTGAGTCAGACTCCACTTCCGTTCCATCCAGACCATCTACTTCCGGTTAAGGGATCCAGCCAACCATCGAGTGTATAGCATGTGTTGTACTCTTTTCCTTGTCGGTTTTGTCCCAATTGGGTTTTCTTGATAAGGTTTTAATGAGGCAACATACCAGCATGCTAGCCGCCCTGGTCAAGGCAATCCCAACCGAGCCGGTTTACTCCTTTATTTTAATTTAATTTCGTTTAAGAACTTGGACATTTGTTTGCCTTTTATTTCTTTAAGTTTTGGCGCAGGCCTTTTAATTACTTTGAGTCCAAGCAGGAGTCCTTATATAAACTCCTTAGGCTGGTCGATTTTGGCTAAGTCTTTTATGAATAAAATTTCTTTGCTGTTTGCAAACCAAAAACCCTAAGTCTTTCTAGTTCGTGTGAAGCGGCCGGAGAGCAACCAGAATCTTATCAAGCTCGTTCTCCATCCGAGCTTGTGGTGGTTCCATCGACTCCATACCATCCATCGATCCTGTTTGAGAGCGACTTCAGTCCAGCAAGCCGGATCCCATCCCTCACGCCATCTCTCATCCTTTATTCTTGTTGGGAGCGACCTTAGTCCAACAACAAGAATCCATAAGCCATATCACTATCCCCCTTGCTATCTTACTTGCTGTTTTATCTATTGTTCTTAACTATTTAAAATACAGAAAACTCATAAATATTGTCTCTTTTGTTTCTAGGTACAAATCGACACTCGTGGTCATCCTCCGTCCTACTCCGTACTGTCCGAACAACTCCAGTCCGAACGCAGAACCTCGGATCCGACCAGTCCACCCCTTTGCCCACAACAGTTGAGAACAGGAATTGGTTCCTAAGGATTTTAAAATCGAGATAGTGGAATGTGCCAGGTTAAGTGGGTGGGCGAAACTATTCTTGTAATACATTGACTTGGGAACTTTTGTTCAAGTCGACCATGTAACCGTTCTCAAATTCCCGTGTAACGGGTTGATATAAATTTAAAAGTTAAAAAAAAAAAATAAGTAGGAAACTATCACTAATCAAATACCTCCAGTGTTTCATAAAAATGTGAGTGATTACGATGAGTTTAAAAATATGAATCTAATAACATAAAGAAAAGGTAGAAACAACTCTAAGATCTAATGATAACTAACCAGAGGTTTCATTTCAAGAACAAATAATAACAAAGTTCATCAATGTGAAGGTAATAAGGAGATCAATCGAAATACTTATCTTCAAACAAACTATCAAAATCCATATGGCTTTTTTAAAAGCAAACTCACCTCTTTCCATTACACAAATTTGCAGATAAAAATCGAAAAGAAACGAAAAAGAAAAAAATTCATGAATAGTTGCACTCAACTCAATTTTAAACCCTGATATTTTTTTTTCTTCAAAAATTTACTATAAAAACAAGGACGTGAACAAGAGTCAAAAACCCATCGTGGCATTATCACTCAGAGACCAATGCAATGGACCAACCTGCCAGCTTTTGATGTTGCTATTTTTCTGGTTTATAAGAATATAAGCTAATGTAAAATGAAAATCTGAGAATGTATCCCTGTAATTTTAACATAATAGTTTCAAAGCAGATTCTTGTTCGGTTCTTATTGAAAGTTTGTAACCAAACTTTCATTCATTGAATGACATTTACAATTTAGCAAAAAGATTTTTTTAACTATTTTTATGTGATATCTCTATAATATTATTTGAAAAGTCAGTTTCTTACGTGTCGAGCTCACATTAACTCTCACGGTGGTTGATTACGATGATAACCTTAATGAATTAAAATATTAGATTTAAACACTATCATTGATTTTTTATTTAAATTACTTTTAATATTTCCAAATAACATATATAATAAAAGGAAATATTATAAAGTTTATAAAGCAATTTAAAACGAAAATATATGTATAAATAATATGATTTCATTAAAAGGAAAGTTCACAAAATAGTAATATTCCATTTTAAAATATTTTTAAAAACATAAAATATACTAATATACTTTCTATATTTATATTTTCACAGATAATCTTGATATTAGAAAAGAAATATTATTTATTTTAAAACATAATTTTAAACAGTACAACAATATATATTTTCACAGTAACAGAAATATTTTTAATATATTTATCTATTTTAGATAATTACATAAAATAATTAAGTAACATAAACTGATATATGTTTTATTGACTAAAATATTTTATAATTAGTATTATTGAAATGTTATTAGTATTTTCTTATATTTATTTGACCATAATATCTTTCAATTACAGCAAAAATATCTATAATTTTTTTTACTTATATAATATGATTTCTCAAATACAATCACAATTTTTTACTGCTTATTTTTAACCGATATTAAAAATAAATAAATAAATTTTAACAATAAACATCTTTTGATCAAATAACAAAATATTTTAAAATCACACTATATACTTTAATGAGGTAGATATATTATATTTTGCATTATTAAAATTATATGTTTTCTTAATATTAAATTTGTTTTAAATTTTATGTTTTATGTTTGTGGAATTTAATATAACCATAACCAAAAGGCAAAAAATCATTTATAATTTATAAAAATATTTTAGTTATTGTAAATATTGATATGTATTCATGAGCATCCAAAAATGTATCAATTACTTATTATGTAACTTTCTATAGATCATTGTTTTATTTTCTAATTTCTATTTTTTTAAATCAATATTTTATTTGATATATGTATATATATATTTTGAAAATACATGCATATTTAAACGATAAATAAAATTAATTTGACTTGACTTAATTATAATAAAATAATTATACCTCAATTTGAATTTGAAAAATATATGTAACTTAAGATACTCACAACATGAGTGACTCGACTAATCCAATTTATATCTAAAATCATAGATTTAACTATAATAAGAAAATATAATTTTATAATAATAATAACAATAATTTATTTTATAAATATAAATTATAAGATGACTCAAAACACCTTAACAAATGAAAATAAAATTTTAAGCAATTGTTTTAATTTAGTTCTTTTGTAAAATTTATATATATATATATATATATGCATGAGATTGCAGAATATTATCGTTAGTTAATTTACGTAATTTGGAACCAAACACTTTAGTTTAGTTTTTTATTTCATTCTAAACACAATCTATTTTAAGTTATAAATAATCTTCCTAAAATATATTAACATATCTAAGACAAAAACCAACCTAATGCAAATAAGAAAACTAATCAAAATTTTAATATATTTTGAATAAAAATTATATAATTGAAGTCGAGAAAAATGCAACCTAATATATTCAAATGATAGCTAAACCGATTGTAAAAACAATAAAACCGACTAGATATAACATATCTAAAATTATATGTCTAATTAAATTAATATAAATTATGCAAAAACTATAAATTAATTTTAAATTAAAAGTAAATAGCAATCAATTATTATAATATATATTTACTTTATAAATATTTATACCCGTGCATGAGCACGGGAAAATCACCTAGTGTATTTAGTATTAACATAGCCCAGAAACAGAGTATCAAGACATCCCAACATCATCAACAGAAGTCCACCGCAGAGCCCATTCAGAAGCTGAATAAAGACAAACAAACTGAAACTGTTTCTGTGACAAACCGAGCTCAAAAGATGCTACAGCTGCGTAACAGATATACTCTCTTGACTGTTGCCAGCTACTAAGGAGACAGCTGGCTTGTCTCTAGATCCTTCTCTAATGCCTTTAAATAGAGTTCCATCACAACCTATAACCTTTGAGAAATAATATTAAAAGTTTCAGTCTTTATCTTCTTCCACTCTGTTTTACCTTTATGGTATCAGAACTATGGAAGATAATCCTGACCCTCATTATGCTTCAAATTTCACAATAAATCAGTGTGTTACGTTAAATCTCAAAGATGACAACTATCTTGTCTAGAAGTTGCAGTTTGAGATGTTCTTATCATCTCATATGCTTTTCGGCTACGTTGACGGCTCCAAACCACGACCTGCTCAAACCACTACTGTCAGACAAGGACACCAAGTCGTGGAAACTGCAAATCTGGAGTTTCTAAAGTGGATTCAGAAAGATCAACTCATTATGGCATGGATCTATGGAACACACTCTGAAAATGCGCTCCGAACTGTTTATGGTCTCCACACATCTCAAGAGGTGTTGTTCTATCTTGCACCAAAGTACAATAGGGTGTTTGCTACTAGAAAGTTGGCTCTACAGAGAAGAATTCAGACTATGACTAAGGGAACAAGAACAATGTCGGTGTGTCTCTCTGAAATCAAGACTATGTGTGACCAACTAGACTCTAGTGGAGCTCCTATTCCTGAAAGTGAGAAATTTTTTGGTGTTCTGAATGGTTTAGGCAGAGATTATGAGTCCATATGTGTTGTGATAGATAACTCGATGGACACTCTGCCTGCTCCATGTCTCGACGACATAATGTCGAAACTGATTGCATTTGAAGACAAGGTTCAGGATTATGATGTCACCAATGAAGTTGTTCCTCACCAGGCGTTCTACACTGATAGAGGGGAATATTCTGGTCGTGGTAGAGGACAACACAGAGGAGGCAACAGAGGACGCAATTATTCAACTCAAGGACGAGGCTCTACCAACAGTTTGGTCAGAATGCTGGCCGTGGTACTCAAAACAACATTGCTCGACCTACGTGTCAAATTTACGGGAAGTTTGGTCTCCCAGTGTAAAAATGCTACAAACGCTTCGATTCACACTTCCAACAAAGTGGGTTTCCACAGTCTATGGCTGCCATCAGAACATCAGAAGATCCAGAGCATGAAGCCAACGACTGGTATCCTGATACTGCAGCAACTCATCACATCACCAGCTCAGCTCAGAACCTGCAGAATGTGCAACCATACTCTGGGTCTGATGCAGTTATTGTGGGTAATGGTGATTTTCTCCTTATCACACATGTTGGTTCCATAGCCATTCCGGGTCTCTCAGGTACATTACCACTAAAAGATGTTCTTGTTTCTCCGCAAATCACTAAGTCCCTACTTTCTGTCTCAAAACCAATGTTTTGAAAACCGGACCGGATACCGACTCAGGTGCAGCTACTGGTTAACTGGTTGAACCGGTTCAACCGGTCGAACCGGGTTTTATATTTTAAAAAAATTAAATGTAAATAATCATATATTTACACTATATGGATCTAAAAATTACTTCTACATATAACATATTTCTCTATTCTTTTTTTATTAAATGAAAAATAAACAGTAAACATAAATCTAGCTATATATAAAGTGAACAAGTAAATACTATGTAAATTGAAATTGATAAATTAAATGATTTACAATTAAAAATTACCATATTTATTTATTTTACAAGTAAAATCTCAATCTTTATGAATATGGGAAAATCATAATAGTTATGAGACCCAAAAGAGATTTTTCATATTTTTCTTAAGAAAATTGAATAAAATAAAAATATTTTAAATAATGATAATTAAACATCAGTTATGAAATATTAAATTTTAAAAGCAATTGAAAAAATATTATTTATATGTTAATTTTTTAGAACCGGGTTTTAAAGTTGACCCGGGTCACCGGTTTTACCGGGTTTTAACCGGTTTTACCGGTTTTTATCAAATCCGGGTTTTAAACTGAACCGGAACCGGCTTCTTCAGCGAGTCACGGTCGGACCGGTTCGACCGGCCGGTCCGGTCCGGTTTCCAAAACACTGCTCAAAACTCACTGATGATTACCCTTGTGATTTCACTTTTGACTCTCACAATGTGTTTGTTAAGGATAAAAAGACACAATAGCTTCTCTGTCGAGGAAGCAAACGTGAAGGCATGTAACGGTTAGAGAACCCTAAGTTTCTTGCGTTCTATTCATCAAGGCAGCAGTAAACGAGTGATGAGTTGTGGCACAAGAGATTGGAGCATCCTCATAAACATATTCTTCAACATCTATCTTCACTTAAGGTGATTTCTGTGGATTAAGTTACAAAGTTCTTATGTGTCTTGTCGGTTAGGGAAAACTTGTAAGTTACCCTTTTCTAAGTCAGTTTTTCAGTCTTCAAATCCCTTAGAGAGGATTCATTATGACGTATGGGGTCCAGCTCCAGTTACCTCTGTTCAAGGGTTTAGATATTATGTCATTTTCATTGACAAATTTTCAAGATTCACTTGGTTATATCCATTAAAACTCAAGTCGGATGTCTTTGCCATATTCAAAACATTTCAAAGTCTTGTGAAAAACCAGTTTAACAGAAAGATTCAGATTTTTCAGAGTGATGGAGGTGGTAAGTTTGTAAACAGTCAGTTCTCATCTCATCTCGCAAGTTGTGGATCAAACACTTTCTTTCGTGCCCCAACACACCAGAACAGAACAGGATGGCAGAAAGAAAGCATCGACATCTCATAGAGTTGGGATTAGCTATGATGTTTGAAGCCAAACTTCCACAGACACTTTGGGTTGAAGCTTTCTTTATAGCAAATTTTCCGTCAAATCTTCTCCCTACTACAGCTCATGGAAAGAATGTCAGTGCATTTGAAAAACTGAATGGACTAGCCCCACAATACACTGCTCTTGGAGTCCTAGGTTGTGCTTGTTATCCTTACTTGCGAGCTTATGCTCTCTTAACTTCTGCTACAGGATGCTGATTGACCTCAAACCGGTGGTATTGGAAAGATAACTCAAATCTCTATCTTTTGAACGGTTTAGATATTATGTCATTTTCATTGACAAATTTTCAAGATTCACTTGGTTATATCCATTAAAACTCAAGTCGGATGTCTTTGCTATATTCAAAACATTTCAAAGTCTTGTGAAAAACCAGTTTGACAGAAAAATTCAGATTTTTCAGAGTGATGGAGGTGGTAAGTTTGTAAACAGTCAGTTCTCATCTCATCTCGCAAGTTGTGGAATCAAACACTTTCTTGCGTGCCCCAACACACCAGAACAGAACGGGATGGCAGAAAGAAAGCATCGACATCTCATAGAGTTGGGATTAGCTATGATGTTTGAAGCCAAACTTCCACAAATACTTTGGGTTGAAGTTTTGTTTACAGAAAATTTTCTTTCAAAAATTCTCCCTACTACAGCTCATGGAAAGAATGTCAGTGCATTTGAAAAACTGAATGGACTAGCCCCACAATACACTGCTCTTGGAGTCCTAGGTTGTGCTTGTTATCCTTACTTGCAAGCTTATGCTCTCTTAACTTCTGCTACAGGATGCTGATTGGCCTCAAACCGGTGGCATTGGAAAGATAACTCAAATTTCTATCTTTTGTAAAAAGATGAGCTCAATCTAACAGTGGGAAGTTCTCCATCCATAACTAAATATCTGACGCGTCTTCGCAGTTCTGCACTTCGAAAGACTCCAAAAGACACCAAAATCACCACTTTCCTCAAATCGTCTCTGAACCTGTAAATACTCTAAATAAACTCCAAATAGCAATAAATATATTCTAAAACACTCATATACCATGGATAAATATGGGTCAAATCCATGGTATATCAACTCCCCCAGACTTACCATTTTACTTATCTTCAAGCAAAAACAAGAGTAGTTCTGTGAAAAAGGTTTGAAAATGATACACTAAAACTGAGTATTTCCTATTGTCAAGTTAACAGTGGTAATTGTAGTATTTGAGGTTCAATCTAGAGGACCCCAGAAGCTTACTATGTGTGTTTGTGGGATATACCGAAAAGCACAAGGCCGCAGATGTCTGCATCCGCCTACAGGCCGTGTCTAAAAAAGTATGCATGTGTTATTTGATGAAAATAGATTCCCATATTCTGATGTATATCATCATCTCTTACCTCAAACAGAGACTCCGTTGTTATATGTTAGGAAGAAATTTCTGGGAGAGATAGTACAAGAAGAGGAAACACTGTCAAAAGAAGTCGGATAGCTTTAGTGGTGAATAGTAACAAGAAGCAAGCACCACTTGTTGCAGAGCAGCCAACAACAAGCTCTGCTACTGAGGAATCAAACTCTACAATTTCAACAGCTTCGAATGACAATAATGTAAACTTCTCTGATGATGACTTCCCGCCTCTCCCACCACCAATTCCTCAACAACAAGCTACTCCACAACCACCTCCGGTATCTGAAGGTAACTCTCATACAATGGTTACTAGAGGTAAGGTTGGTATCAGGAAGCCAATTCTGAGATATGTGCTTCATAGAGTAAAGAGTATTCATGCAGAATTAAGAACGGTTGCTGCTGCGTTGAAACATCCGGGATGGAATGGCGCCATGACGGAAGAAGTTGATACTTGTCATGAGACAGAAACATGGAGTCTTATTCCAAGACATGCTGATGTGCATGCTGTAGGATGCACATGGATTTACAAGACTAAATTGAATGCAGATGAGACGGTAAAGAACTTACGATCTCGAATAGTGGCTAAATGAAATGAACATGAAGAAGGAGTAGACTTCCTTGAAACCTATAATGGTGTTGCATTTAGCTACAGTCAATAGATGGGATATAAAGCAGTTAGTTGTCAAAAATGCATTCTTGCATGGAGACTTACATGACTGTACACATGAGGCAGCCCCCAGGCGTTGTGAGTAAAGAATTTCCAGTCATGTGTGCCTTCTACACAAGGCTATATATGGCCTCAAACAAGCTCCTCGCGCATGGTTTGACAAATTCAGCTAATTTTTGTTGAAATATGGATTCACTTGCAGCATCAAAGACCCATCACTCTTCATCTACAATCGAGGTAACACCATAATCTTCCTTCTATTATATGTTGATGATATGGTGTTAACTGAAAATGATCAATCAGTGATACAAAAGTTGCTTGAGTCACTCAGTACCCAATTCCAGATGAAAGATATGGGTTCTCAGAATTACTTTCTCGGCATGTTCTTGAACCAAGAAAAATATGTTTCCGACTTATTACAGACTGAGCAATGTTGGATTGTGCTCCTATGCCAACTCCTTTGCCACTGCAAATAGATCGTGTTCCTAACCAAGATGAGCTGTTTGAGGATCCAACATACTTCAGGAATTTAGCAGACCTTCAGTTTGATGTCAACGAGGTCTATCAAAGAATGCACAAGCCAACAATGGCTGATTTCCACATGCTAAAACGAGTCTTGCAGTATGTTAAAGGAACTTTAAACATGGGTTTACAGTTTCATGCTGATTCAGATTCGTCACTCAAAACCTTTTGTGACAGTGATTGGGCTGGGTGTAATGAGACAGGGAGATCAACTGGAGGTACGGGGAGATAATCTAATCCCCTGGTCTGTTCAGAGACAAGATTTTGTCTCAGGATCATTAACAAAAGCCGAGTACCGGTGTCTTTCTAATACGATAGCTGAGCTATCTTGGATCTCTGATGTACTTCAAGAGCTTGGTTTTGCGACACAGAAACCAGCTGAAGCCTTCTGTCACAACTTCTCAGCCATTCATCTCACAGCAAAGCCGATACTCCACAAGAAGTCAAAAAAATTTGCAACACATTATCATTATGCCAGAGAGCAGGTAGTAAAGGGAACACTAGTTGTGCATCATATCTCTCTTACTTCTCAAATAGCAGATATTTTCACAAAGTCTTTGCCACAAGCTGCATACTTCTCTTTGCGTTGTGGTTCCTTCCCCCACCACGAGTTTGCGAGGGGGTATTAACATAGCCCAGAAACAGAGTATCAAGACAGCCCAAAATCCTCAACAGAAGCCCACTGCAGAGCCCATTCAGAAACTGAATAAAGGCAAACAAACTGAAGCTGTCTTTATAACAAAGCGAGCTCAAGGGAGCTGCTCTAAGAGTACAAGAGCAGATGATACAGCTGCAAAACAGATATGCTCTCTTGACCGCTGCCAGCTACTGAGGAGACAACTGGCTTGTCTCTAGATCCTTCTCTAATTCCTTTAAATAGAGTCACATTGTAACCTAAAACCTTTGAGCAATAATATTAAAAGTTTCAGTCTTTATCTTCTTGTAGGCTAACTTTGTTTTACCTTTAGTTAGTCTGATCTGATGTGAAGATTACATGTTAATTCATGGTGTACCATGCAAACCAAAGTCTCTAATTGCCACCCACATTATTTGGATCCCAACCGTCAAAAGCATTGGTTAGTTGATATCTTCGACGAAAGTTAGGCTTAGGCGTTCGGGTCTTCGGGGCGGGTTTGGATCGATTCTTTTTCGGGTCCGGGTCCTTCTGGTCCTAGCCATTTGAACCCAATAGGTACTTGTAATGGATTCGGGTTTGGGTCCGTTCTTCTCGGTCCCGGGTCGGTTCGGGTTTATAATTAAAATACATATAAAATACCTGTAATTTTTAGATTCGGATCGGATTCAGGTATTTAGGATCTAAAAGGAAATGAAATATCCAAATTTCATCAAATTTGTCAAAACATATATATCTAAAATTTTACAAAATAACTTAAAATAAACTATTAATAATTAAAATAAAACATTTTTAACTCTAGGTTTTACATTTAAAACTTCATATTACTTAAAAATGTTACAAAACTAATAACAAAGATTGTTAATAAAAAGATATTTTATCTAAATCATAAAGTAAAATAAATAAAATAAAATAGAACACATAAAATCATAGTTTTGGATATACATGTTTTTAAGTTATGAATCGGTTCTTATCGGGTCAGGTCTGGGTTCGGTTCTTTTCGGGTCCGGATTTATTCGGATCGGATCTTTTCGGTTCCAGTAGAAGAATTTTGGACCCAATAGATACTTGTAAATTTTCGGTTCGGTTTCAGATCGGTTATTTTTGGGTCATTTCCAATTCAGGTTTTCAGGTCCAGGTTAAAATGCCGCCTAGACGAAACCCACTGAGATCTTAGCAAAGTAGTTCGTTACTTTGCTTCTGTCTTGTGATGAGCGTTGAAGATATTAACAGACTCATAAACTTTTTTCTGCCTTGTGATAAGTTGCTGCAGCTGGATGAGGATCTTCCACCGGATGAACCGATGCATGGCTCACACTAATTTTCTTCTTTTATCAAAAACAAAATTCGGGGAAATAAAGCGATGAGTAGAGACTATTTATGATTTTCCCTTGAGAATCCCCTCACACTTCAAATCTTATTCAAATTGTAATAAGGTAAAACTTTTCTGTCCAGATTCCAACTAGTACTTTCGTTCAAAGGGAGAAATGCAATCCAATTAAATCGTCTAATATTCACTTTGTCTAATTTCCTCAATGGCTTTTATCAAACATATAAACCATTTTTATAGTCTCAAACAAGTCACAGTCAATATCAAAACGATTATAGGTAAACTTATGTTTCAGTCACCTATAAACCATCTTTTTAGTCTTAAAAAGTCACATCCAATATACCCATCTTAATAATCAGTGTAATGTTGGAGGATGGGCATTCGGTCCGATAGCGAGTTGAATCTATGTCTAAAACAAAGGCCTAATAACAAAAACCGACCCAGTTGATCAATGAATCTGCGACGCACACAAACAAGGAACAGAGAACAGTTGCCTAAACCATAGGCTGCAGCGACCGCCGATCGTTGCCAAGCGTCAACGGCTCTTACCTACGCAAGTAATAGTGTAATGATGATCGCCAAACTGACTCCCTGACATATCAACTAGGAGATGGAAGAAAGTGAAACGAGACTGTATAAATAGAAGAGCATTCAATGAAGAAAGAATGGAAGAAAAAGACGTAAAAAGATAGATACAGAATGAAATAGCTTAGACGACGAGTTAGTCTTTCCGACGACGAATTCATTTTCTTTTGTTATCTTCTTTCGGCTCACAGCTAACACTTTATTAAACAAAACCTTTGGCCCTTTAAACTTTATTTATTGTTTGATTAAGATCCTTAAGCTCGATTACCAATTTTAGGATTCAACATGTAACTGGATATGTTCTTTCATGTTGAACATTGGTAAACTTATGTGAATAAAAGTCTTTATTTTTTTTTGTCTTTGAACAGAAATTTACAAACATTAAAATTTACGAAAATACAAAAATAAATTAGAGAAAAATCAAAACGAAAAACAAAATGATCACTTTTAAAGCAGGATAGTGGACAGAAGAGTCTAAGAGCAACTCCAGTGACTTACATCAGTACACCACCAAATAATTTTCTAGCTAGTTATGAACTAAAAGGCTACATTCACTTAGTCTTAGTGGTGTTTATTTAACCTATAAACCATGTTTATATACTCAAAAGAAATTATATTTAAAAGATGCTAATACACAGCAGAAACAGAGAATCAAGATAATAAACAATAATCTCGAGATAATACTGAAATATAGTAATCAATGTAATTGGATATATTATTGCATGTTGAACATAGATTATGTGAACAAAAGTCCTTAAGGTTTGTCTTCGCGGTGAACATAAGTCTTGAAAACCTTAAAATTTACCAAAAAAAAACAAAAAAAAAATTAGAGAGAAATCAAAATGTGTATGTGGAAACCAATCTAACATACAAACAAAGTATACTTAAAAGAAAATTGGATTTTACACAAGTACACAACCAAATAATCGATCTAGACTTACATATTAAAGGCTATATAGTTCACTTAGTGTTAATGTTTTTTGAACATCATAATGGTTTTCTGAATCCCTCATGACATAACTTTATCAAACCCATAACCAATCTTTATAATCTCAAACGAGTCACAGACTGACAGTAAATGTCAGAATTAATGAGGTTATTACTAAACATAACCATAGAATCTCAAAGTTTCAAAAAAAAAAAAAATAGAATCTCAAGATAATAAACCAATAATAATCTACTGATAATACCAAGTATAGTAAATATGTAGTAATTAGTGTAACTGGATGCATTATTTCAACAATTATAGTAAATATGTAGTAGTTAATGTAACTGGATACATTATATCATTTTGAACAAAGGTAAAATTATGTGAGCAAAAGTCTTGATATTTTGTCTTGGTGAACGGGAAGTCTACGAAGATTAAAATTTACGAAAAAAACAAAAATAAATTAAAATAAATTTTAGAGACTAGTCAAAAAAAAACAAATGTGACAACTTTCAAAGCAGAACAGTGGACACAAGAGCGTAATAATAATATCTCCTCACTCTCTATCTCGACTCTATATAAACTCTATCGCATCTTCACATTTTCCACACAACTTACAAAAACATGTCTTATTCCTTTCTCTCCTCCATTGCTCCCTTCTTTATCGCTATACTTTATCTCAGTTCATGCCACGTCTCCGATGGAGCTCAACAAGCTACTTACATCGTTCACATGGCGAAATTTCTGATGCCCTCGAGCTTCGACCACCACACTCTCTGGTACGAGTCCTCTCTCAGGTCCGTCTCAGAATCTGCTGAAATGTTCCACACTTACAACAATGCTATTCATGGATTCGCCACTCGGATTACTCCCGAAGAAGCCGACTCGCTCATGGTCCAACCAGGTGTCATCTCGGTTCAACCAGAGCAGCAGTACGAGTTACACACTACTCGTACTCCACTATTCCTCGGTCTTGACTTACACAATGCAGGCATGTTCCCTGAAACCAGCGCATCAAGCGACGTCGTCATTGGAGTTCTCGACAGCGGTGTTTGGCCAGAGAGCAAAAGCTTCTCTGACGAAGGATACGGTCCTATTCCATCTACCTGGAAAGGTGAATGTGAGGCTGGGACTAACTTCACAGCCTCCCTCTGTAACCGCAAACTAATCGGAGCTAGATTCTTCGCTAGCGGTTACGAAGCAGATAATGGAAAAATCAATCAAACCATAATGTCGAGATCGCCTAGAGACGATGACGGTCACGGAACACACACGGCGTCTACTGCGGCTGGATCTGTCGTGGAAGGAGCTAATTTTTTAGGCTTTGCTAATGGAACAGCTCGTGGGATTGCCCATCGCGCTAGAGTGGCTGTTTACAAAGTTTGTTGGCAAAATATATGCAATAGCTCAGATATTTTAGCTGGAATCGATAAAGCCATAGCCGATAATGTCAACGTTCTGTCCATCTCTCTCGGCAGTAGAAATAAAGTAACGGATTATTATAAACACCATATGACCATTGGAGCATTCTCGGCCATGGAAAGAGGGATCTTTGTTGCCTGCTCTGCTGGTAATTCTGGTCCCAGCCCATTCAGTTTGAGTAACGAAGCTCCGTGGATTACTACGGTTGGTGCTGGTACATTAGATCGTGATTTTCCGGCCGTTGCAATTCTTGGCAACGGGAAGAACTATACTGGAGTTTCGTTGTTTAAAGGAGAGACTCTTCCTGCCAAAATGTTGCCTTTTGTTTACGCCGGGAATGTTAGTAAGACTGCTAATGGATCTCTTTGTATCCCAGGAACACTGATTCTGGAGAAGGTAAAAGGGAAGATCGTAATGTGCGATAGAGGATCAGGAAGTCAAAATAGGCTTCGTAAAGGGCTGGTGGTGAAAGCTGCTGGTGGACTCGGTATGATTCTGGCGAATACGGCGGAGGAGGATGGTGAAGAGGTTCGTGCAGAGCCTCACTTCTTACCTACTACTGCTGTTGGAAGGAAAGCCGGTGATATCATCCGAAACTACGTCCTGACCGATCCGAATCCAACCGCTTCGATTTTGATCCAAGGAACTGTCCTCAACGTCCAGCCATCTCCGAAGGTTGCCAAGTTTAGCTCGCGAGGACCTAATTCGATAACGCCCAACATTCTCAAACCGGATTTGATCGCTCCGGGAGTCAATATCTTGGCTGCGTGGAGCGGAGCTGTGAGTCCCACCGGTTTCCCTTCCGATACTCGTGTGGTGGAATTCATAATCATCTCAGGAACGTCCATGGCTTGCCCTCACGTGAGCGGTTTAGCAGCTCTTCTCATGTCTGTGCATCCGGAGTGGAGCCCAGCGGCGATTCGATCGGCTCTCATGACCACCGCTTACAATACCTACAGAGACGGCAAACCGATCCTCGACATCGCGACGGGAAAACCTTCAACGCCATTTGGGCACGGTGCAGGACACGTGTCACCGGTGACGGCCCTCAACCCGGGTCTCATCTACGATCTAACGACGGAGGATTATATAGACTTCCTCTGCGCATTGAATTACATTTCGTCTCAGATCATAACCGTGTCGAGAGGCAATTACACTTGCGACCGGAGGAAAAGGTACTCAGTCGCTGATCTAAACTATCCGTCGTTCGCCGTTAACGTCAAAGGATCCGGCGCGTACAAGTACACACGCACTGTCACAAACGTGGGAGGAGCTGGGTCATACACGGTTGAAGTATTCTCTGATGCAACAGCAGTCAAGATTTCGGTAGAACCGGCTGTTTTGGTTTTCAAAGAAGTAAACGAGAAGAAATCGTATTCGGTAACGTTTACAGTTGTCTCATCCATGGCTCCAAGGTCTGACAGCTTCGGCAGCATTGAATGGTCAGATGGAAAACACGTGGTGGCCAGTCCCGTGGCGATCAGCTGGACATAGTGCTAAATTATGCTTAACTTGAGTAAGAAGAAAGCCACCGATATTGTAATGTCGCAAGGATTCTGTTTAGCAAAAACAGCAGCACACAGTCTGTTTTGTATGAGATTTGAATATTTAATAATAACTAGATTTTGACCCGGGCGGTCGAATTTTATTTTTAAGTTTAGATAGTAAAATTTTCTATGTTAGTCTTGGTTATTTGTTTGAAAACCTACTTTTGTAAATACAATTATTCTGTGAACTTAAATAAAATCCTAAAGGTTGATAGTCTATGCGATTCAATTAAAGGTTTGGTTTTTTCATTTGTTTGATCTTATTTCCGGAATCACATAAACTATGAACATTATAAATATAAAATAACTCTCTTTATTGTTTTTATGCTGTTAATTAACTAATTATTTCAAATCATTACCTATATCATATATATATGTTGATTATTATTATGTATTTAATTTTTCCTATTGAATTTGATTTTGATGATTAAACCAATATTTTATGCATGAAATAACATACTTGAAAATTATTTTGTATTTAATTTCTTATGATCCGGACCCGTTATTCAAAGCGCTAGATTTCTTTGAAATAATTGATTTGTTTTTTCAGTTTATATAACAACTTATTGTATATATAAAAGTTTAGGATAACTTAATTTTATATATATCGAAATTTCAAAGTGCGGATTAACATTTGGGTTGATGTTTTGATATAATGATTTTATCTGTTTATTCAATGTATGAGATCAAATTTGAAATTCACTTCTTCTTTTTCAAAAAATAAGTTTGGTAAAATAAGCTGCTAGAAGTTGTAACCGTAAAAAATTAACATGTTTCACCATATTATAAAATAATATAAATATTGGCTAACATTTATTATTATATACATATATATATATAATTTTAATTTTCTAACATAGACAGTTTTCATTTTATACATTAACTTTCAGTTCCAACCCGTTTCATTATATAAATAAATAATCTAAGTATTTTGACTAAATATTACTTTTTAATTTAAAATATATTGATATATTCTTTAATATTATATCTTTAGAATATTAATTTTACTATGATAGTTTCAAGGGTTTTTCAAAATATATTGTATTAAAATACCAAAATATTAAAATAAATTACTGGAAATAACATGTTTCACCATATAATAAAATAGTATAATTATTGACTAATATTTAATATTTTATCAATGTAAATATTATATAATATATAATATTTAATATTCTAACTTAAACAGTTTTCATTTTTATACATTACCTCTCAATCCCAACATGTTTCACTATACATATAATAGAATAATCTAAATATTAAATACTATGTTTTCTAAGAAATTTTATTAATAATAAAACAACAAACATAAAAAAATTCTTAAAACTATTACAATTGAATCAATATTTTCTTGTGCTTATGTAAGGGACATGATAGTGAAAATAGACACAATATTCACTTCACAAAGAAGCTCTGGTTTTTCATTTGTTAGATTTTATTTCGAATCACATAAACTATGAACATTATAAATATAAAATAACTCTCTTTATTGTTTTTATGCTGTTAATTAACTAATTATTTCAAATCATTACCTATATCATATATATATATGTTGATTATTATTATGTATTTAATTTTTCCTATTGAATTTGATTTTGATGATTAAACCAATATTTTATGCATGAAATAACATACTTGAGAATTATTTTGTATTTAATTTCTTATGATCCGGACCCGTTATTCAAAGCGCTAGATTTCTTTGAAATAATTGATTTGTTTTTTCAGTTTATATAACAACTTATTATATATAAAAGTTTAGGATAACTTAATTTTATATATATCGAAATCTCAAAGTGCGGATTAACATTTGGTTTTATGTTTTGATATATTCTTTAATATTATACCTTTAAATAATAATTTTACTATGATAGTTTTAAGGGTTTTTCAAAATATATTGTATTAAAATACCGAAAATATTAAAATAAATTACTGGAAATAACATGTTTCACCATATAATAAAATAGTATAATTATTGATTAATATTTAATATTTTATCAATGTATATATATATACAATATATAATATTTAATATTCTAATTTAAACAGTTTTCATTTTTATACATTACCTCTCAATCCCAACCTGTTTCACTATACATATAATGGAATAATCTAAATATTAAATATATTACCTAACAGTTTTCATTTCTCCTCTCCTCTTTTCCAAGTAGCATGCATTTTAACACCCTACACACAACAAAATAGCATTTTTTATTAGTGTGTGATCATAAATAAAACAATAATCAGAAATGTGGATCCGAGACCACGAGTCTACCAAGATCATTTTCAACTACACAAGACAACATAATTTCATGCAGTTAGAGTATTTAAACATAAGTGGTTCTATATACATACAATAATTTTACCATCATTAAAACCTAAAAGGACTAACATAAACAAATAGTTAAATACCACGAAAACATAAATATGCTTCCCAACCTAAGGAAAATTTTCCTCGAAATATCATTCTTATATTTTGCTCTTCTTCTTCTTTTGGCCAGACATATATCATTCACGTTAGTTTAGTCCCTGCACAAACAAAAAACAAACAAACACTAATTATTAGCTTATTTGATGATGAACAAATAATTAGAATACAAAGAAACAAAAAAAAATTATGAACTAAACAAAAAGAAAAAGACAGAGAACAAAGATGGTCGACTCAAAAAAAAGGTTCAATGACTATTTATAGAGTAATTAGTCTGCTAGTTAGGTTGGTTAGGTTAGATAAGAAGAAAATTCTAAAGTATCTTGATGATCAAGTTTAATCGAAATCTTTTAGATTTGGTATATACTGATTAAATTATAGGATATTCTGATTTATTTTCCTAAACTAAATATATCGTTAAACTTTTATTTATCAGTTTCACTAATAAAAGTAACTAATTAAGGTACAATATATTTAATTCGTTCACTATTTTTAGAATTACTTGCTAACTAATTTTATAGAAGAATCATTGATATTTTGAATTTCCTTGCAAGAATATCCTTTCTTTTTAACAAAATCGTAAAATTGCAGTCATTTTGCAATAAAGGGTAACTAATTAAGGTAACATATATTTAATTCGTTCTGTATTTTTAGAATTACTTGCTAAGCAAATTTATAGAAGAATCATTGATATTTTAGAATTTCCTTGCAGAATCACTTGAAATCGAGAAAATATATGCTAACTAATTTTTAAATTGGATTTGTTAGATATGGATCAAGAATAATGGATATGTACTATAAAATTAAATATGTTATGGGCTACATAAAATACGGTCTGAAACTATTGCTTGATTGTTAGGCATAACATAATTAAGAATATTCCCTTTTCAAAATAATAAACGATTATCATTTAATAGTGTCGTAATATAATTAAGAAGGATCAATTTTATGGGTGAATTAACGTTTAATAAGACATTTAATATTTAGATATTCCTTGATTGTAGCTGTGATTCAATTAAGAATATTCTTTTCAATATTAATTGATATCATCTTTCAAAAGGTAATCTAGTTAGAAAGTTTAGATTTTTGGTGATTCACGTTTAAATTAAAATATTTAATATTTAGATATTCCTTGATTGTAGCAAGAAAATATTTAGTGATATTTGTACAATATTAATAATGATTAATATATGAATTAGCTTTTGTTTAGATAAGTTTGAAATTGTAATTACTTAATTTGATTTTTTTTCATTAGTGTTCTATGAATTTTTATTAATTTTATGATATTTTGTATTCTTGAAAAATGAACTCTCGAAATTTTTATATTTGATTAAAATAAATAAGGTAATACTATATTTAAAAATTTTATATAATATATACTATATATTTTCAGTTTGTGTTTTATTTTTCACAAAGAAAATAATATTTTCTTTTGTCAATATATGAATATCGATTTGTTTAGATAAATTATGGAATTGTAGTGGTATAATCTGTAAATAAAAAGAATTACAAAAAGGAAATACTTGATTTATTATAAATTCAATGACTAAATATGTAAATAAAAGAAAGTAAATATATTGTTATCCATGTTTCCAAACACACTAATCTCGGATTAATTAAATAATTTTTTTTAAAACATCTAAACCTGTTTCCAAACACATTTATCTAACAAAATGCTATCCAAGTACCCAAACAAATCGATTTTGTACTTCTGCTTTAATAATATAGATAGTTAAAGATTTTTTTAGTTGCATTAATGGTTTTGGGCTTCTCTGCCTACAAGTTCAAGCCCATTAATACAACTTGTTACAGCTCATATCAATGATTTTTCACTTGTGCTTACTGCTCTCAAACTCTATCAATTGTAGTGGAATTAACCTACAGACCACACGTCTTCAGTTGAATCCCCAAACTATGAGATCGAAGAACTATATACTCTACTATGAATAATTAAGAAGACGATCTTCACCAGGTATTATACTCCATCTAAAGTATATAGTTTACTCTATTAATAAATATCGATAAACAACATGAAAATACACTGCAAAACAAACAAACACTCATTAGATGGCTCATAAAAAAAATAAGATCTATAGTCATCAAATTATTTATAACAGATTGAGTACAACACCACGAGCAACCCTCCTCTAAACAGACATTGACAAATGGTGTTTTCTTTTAATTATCAGCAACAAACAAGGTGACGCAAGTTTCAACTGTTTGTGGTACTACCCTCACTTTTTTCTTCTTATAGTGCCTTGTGTCAAGAACAGCTTTTATAATTATACAGTTCGACCGAGACTTAATTATCATATGATTTCAAACCACATTTTACCTTTTATTTCGTAAATGACAAAAATTGTCTCAACAATGGGAAAGTTACTTTTTCATGAATGTTATTAGTCTAACATCCTTCTAGAGTAGGACATCAAAATATAAAAAGTGGTAGTATTATGCTAAGAGTCATTTTCATATTGCATTTATAATTTGTAATCATAAACTGGTAGTAGACAACTATTACGCGTTTAAAAAGAAGAAATATAGACGTTAGATCATTCTAATTGAACTGTAGCTAGAAGTTAGGAGTTTATATGATTAAATAGGCCGGAAAAGGATGCATAGTTTATTGACTTTATTCTCAACACATATAGAAAGAAATATAAAACGTTCATAATTAACAATAAAACAGCAAAAGAACTGAAAAAAAAAACCATCATGATAAATGGATTGTGATGGTGCTGGGTAAAGCGTAGCTATCGCGTGCCAAGAGTAGTGGCCTAGGTCCACTTCTCCACAGATCCAACCTTCTAAGTTCTAAGCTATTCTTATTGTTTATTTTCATGGTTCTTGTTTTTTTTTTTACATATCTATGCTTTTCAGTTTCAATCTACCAGAAAAAGTAAGTAGAGATAATAAAACAAAAGCCTGCCATATCTTACAACCTCTCAGCTTTTATCATGTGTGTTCTTACTAAAAAAGGAAGTTCACGAAAACAAGTCCTTTATTTACCCGCCAAAGCAATATAAAGATTAAACAGGCTTTAATTCATTTTGTTAAACGTAAAACCTAATTTAGAAAACGACGGTTTGAAATGGAACCTTGGTAGACCACTAAAAGTACATTAAGGCATTTTTAAGAAATTCAATAACAGGCAAAAACAACCTCAAATAATAATAATTTTTTCTTTGAAGCAAATAAATAATTATAGTGACCATGCTCACCTACTGTAAATCTGTAGATAACTGTCACGGTACTGAATGAAAAAGGAAAAGGAAACACCATGTCTAGTAAACTAGGACTCATACTTCTCATGATCTTTGTTATTGTTAAAAAAAAAACTTTCGGTGCATATTTTACCTTTTTATGGCTTTATGTCTGGTTCCAAAATGTTATGTGTATAAATACACTAGATATAATTATGTATCAGAGACTATAGGTTAAGTGAAAAAGTAATAAGAATAATGGTCCAAATCATTTTGACTTTTTCAACACACTTCTCTTTTGTCCTCTTTAAATATTCAAATTTGTCGCCCACTCTTTCGTTATGTTTTGAAATTTACTACTTTACCTCTCTCTCTGTCTCTCCTGTCGGAAAACTCGGAAGCTTCGAAAATGGGGAGGCCATGTACGGAAGAAGAGAAAACTCTTTTGATCTCTCATCGTAATCAAGAGGTCGAAGATGAGGAAGAGGAAGAAGCGTTGTCTCTCTCTGACTTGCCGGTCAATTCATCAAATGAGAAAGTTGAGCTTCCGAAACAATCAAAGGAAGAAGAGGAGTTCGAATTCGGAACCGGGTCATCGTTTCGTCTCGGGTCGGATTCGTGTGAACCGGCTCCGGAGATGAGTACGGCTGACGAATTATTCTCCGAAGGTCGAATTCTGCCGTTTCGTCGCCACTCCGTCAGCTTAGACGCCGGACTTTCCGGTTCGAACCGGTTAATTTGCAGATCCGAATCGGTCGATTTCCGAGGAACCGGTTCTAACCGGAAAATCAAAAACAGTTTCATAGATTACAGTCAACCGAGTCCACAGCCACAGATCATCAGACGATCATCGAGCATGACGGCGAGAGTGAATTCGATCAGAAACTCCAAAACATCTTCGATTTGGGATTTTCTCCGGTTAGGACTCGTCCGTACGCCGGAGATAACGGTGTCAAACGCGAGAGTATCAGTGAGTCGAAACAGTAGCTGCAGTAGCACAAGCACGAGCTCGAACTCGAAGAAAACAGGAGAATCGAGATCGAGGAATCGGAGAAGCAGCTTTCTGTTCGCGGATTGTAAGTGCTCGGCGGCGACGGAGACGATCGTACCAGTGAAGATCAATGTCTCCGGTGAGACGGAGAAGAAGATGGCGAAGAAAGAGGAGAAAACGGCGGTTGCGCGGAAGAGAACGTTTGAGTGGTTAAAAGAGTTATCACAGGTAGGGTTTGTCGTGGATCATGGAAGACGAAGCTTGGCTTGATGATGATGACTCAAGCCGTGTTCGTTTCTTCTCCGCAGCGTCAACGAGGTGCGACAGAAATTGTTAATGATTTTCTTCTTCACTCATCGTTAGAGTGAGAAACAGAAGACGCGGCGTCTAAATAACCAAACGAATTCGGTGGTGCGGTTGACGCTGACTTTTTTAGCGACGATAAAAACGCGGCAATGATGACCGGCGACAATGGCCGAAGGCACAGTGTCACGACGCTGCGTTTAATTTTCCTTTTTTTGATTGTTAATTTTGGTCGCTTTCATTTGACGCTGCGGAGAAGAAACGAACACGGCTTCAATCAAAGATACTTCATGTTTCTCGGCTTCACTTTCTTTTTCTTTTCTTTTCTTTTTGCTTAAATATTTATTTTAATGTATTTTTTTCTGTTTAATCAATTTGTAGGAGATTAATTTTTGTATGTTAGTGTTAACTGCCAATTATACATTAGTTTTCCATTATGTTTAAAAAAAAATAAAAATGTATTCTATATAACTAATAGTAAGCATGTTTTTAGCAAAGTCATACTTTATTTATATTTTAAATCACAGCTCTCTCTAGACACCTCAATAAGACATGAGAGAGACTAGGACTGGGCACGGATCGAATATTACCGTATTTTTCAGTATTTGTGGTTTGCTTCGGACTTCACGGATATCTGATTTTCCGATTTGCTTTGCTTCGGAAAAATACGGATATTCGGTTTTACGGATATCTGGAAAATTTATGGATATTTGCGAATATTTACGGATATTTACGAATACTTTTTCCACTATGTTTAATACAAGTAAATCTGAAAATTTTATACAAATTTGTTCTTATAAAAGATAAAGTAAAACATTAATAAAACTGTTTATTTATAAATTCTTAAAAATTCATTAAGATTTCTTATAATTTAAATTTTTAAAAGAATTGTAGTTTTATAAAGATCTTATAATTCTTTTCTTCATATTATATTTTATAAGAAATTTTATAAATAAAATTATAGAATATTATACATTAAAAACTCTATTTAACTATAGATATATAATTATTTATATAAAAGTCGGAGCGGATCGGATATTCGTCTCTAATTTTTTTAGTATTTGTAATTTGCCTTTTTTTAACGGATAGTGATTTTTAATATTTGCTTTGCTTCGAAAACTTACGAATATCCGGATTTTTCGGATCAAATCGAAACGAATAACGAATCGAATCAAATTTAACGAATAAAATGTCCACCCGTAAGAGAGGCATACATGTATATAATGTCATGAAAGCGAGACATGAGAGAGGCATACGTGTATATAATGGCATGAGAGCGAGACATGAGAGAGGCATACGTGTATATAATGGCATGAGAGCGAGACACCATTAAGAAACGAGAATGATGTGAACCTGTAATATCATATTGGTGTGCTTACTTTATTTATTTGTTTGCATCGTAGATTCTTATAAGAGGGTGCTTAGCATGATTAAAGCAATGTTGTTTGTATCTAAGACGTTAAATCTTCCCACCATAAAATCGTATAATATAATGTTTTCTCACTATAGAATATTATAGTCACTTTGTGCATAGGTGGCTTAAAATATTTTCCCAGAACTCGCTGGAAAGTGGAAACTAGGAAATGGGCCGCACCATCAGTTTCGGTATCCACTATATGTTAGATTAAATTTTTTTAAAAAAATATGCTTCAATGAAATAATAATTAAGAAAATTGTATACATTTCTCTAAAGATTCACAGTTCCAACTTTCACATCATACACATACGTTTCCATAAGAATCACTATAGCCTATATGTAATACAACATGAATACATGATATATACGTATATGTATCGTACAATGTATAGGTTAGTACTAAGTACAACCAAGATCAGCCTCTCCTCTGGCCTTGTTTTTGGGATTTGAAGTACTTCAGAAGATTATGTGCCTGAAACAACAAAGCATATAAACATTGTTAGTTTCAATCATACCAAACAATAAGCAAAAAAATTTGTAACAAATGAAACCTTCTCTTTAGCTCTAGCTGTTCCTGATTTAGTAAGAGCCACAAGAGGTGGAATAGCTCCTTCTCTAATAATACTGTTGCAGAACCTCAGACTATGCATAGAAAGCTGCAAAAGCGCTGCAGTCGCATTCTCTTTCCCTCTCGCTGAACCTAACTCAACCACTTCCACCAACACCGGTATACCTCCTTCCTCTCCGATCGCAACCTTCCCTTCTTTAACCGTCGCGAGATTCGCCAACACAACCACAGCTTTCTCCACCATTCCAGCCGCAGGATCCATCAGCTCGACCAAGTACTTAACCGCACCAGCTTCGATCACTTTCGCCTTGTTCTCGTGGTGTATGGAGAGGTTAAACAGAGCCGTGGCTGCGTCTTTCTTCCCTCTGAGACTCCCGTGTCCCAAGAGCTCAACCAGCGGCTCTATAGCTCCTGCTTCTCCTATCTTCGTCTTGTTCTCTTCTATCACAGATAAGCTGAACAGCGTTGCTGCCGAGTTCTCTTTGGCTTCTAGGTTACCTGTCCTGAGAACGTGGATCAGCGGCTCTATAGCTCCACTATCTGCTATGACTGATTTGTTGTTGTCGTTGATTGATAAGTTTAGCAAGCAAGTCACTGCGTCCGCTTGGATCCTCTCGTCCGTGGAGTAAAGAAGGTCGACTAAAGAGTTGATTGCACCGCACCTGGCGATGACAATGCGGTTGTCTGTGCTGTTTCTCGACAGTACCCTGAGCCTAGCTGTTGCCTCTCTCTGTGCATCCAAGGAAGAGCTCTTGAGATCTTCGATCAGTTTCTTCACCTCGGCTTCGATGCTTGAACTGCTTCCGATTTCTCTTATGGTCGCTGGGATGATCCCTGGGTGATGAAAATGCCTCCCTGATGGAAGCCGCCACACGGTTTTCGAGGAGACTGATGTATCAGCAGCATCTTTAACGATTCTTTCGGTTTTGGAAACCACTTCACAGACAATCCCTGGTGCAGAGACAGACCTGCTCAGGACCTGACGCAGCTTCTCGCACTTGGTAGCGTCTAAAGATTCTGTACGGCCATTTCCACCAATCTTCATAGGGGATGATGAACCTCTCTCTGACTTGGCAGACTCATCCACCAAAGAAAGAGGCTGAGAACCACACTCATCATCATCATCATCAGAATCTGGTTCAACAAGAAGAGGGAATGGCTGACTTGACTGAATCAACTCCAAAGGATCAGGAAGATTGACATTGTTTGATTCACACCAGTTTGCAATGAATGCCTTGACGATGAAGTTAGGTGTCAAACTGGTCTGAGACAAAGCCTGCCTTGTCTTTGGGCAAACCATGAGTCCCATATCAAACCATTTTTCGATAAAAGCCCGCTCGTACGTTTGACCAGATGTCACAATGACTGGATCAGTCATAAGCTCAAGGGAAAGAGGGCAGCGGAAGTCAGGAGGTACAGGGACAGAACAACCCAACTGAGACTGCTTTATGTTGGTAAGGTGATCATGCATTTGTGCTACAAGAGAGATCAGTCCCTCTATAAACTCAGCTTCAGTGTTATTCTCGGTAAGCTCTGCGTTCTCCTTTAGACTTGCAAGCACCACACCTTCAATCAGAATCTCCTGGTTGGATCTTAGACCAACACTCTCAGCAATTTTGACCAGAACCTCTGAAGTAGGTCCATTACCTTCCTTTTGATCCATCAGAGCTAGATCAATAGTATATGAAACATCATCTCTTCCCACTAACTTCACCAGTTCTATGCAGTCCTGCAAGATTGAACCAATGTCATAACATAGAAGAGCCTTAGCAATAGGGGTGGAAAAAAAACCGAACCAATTAACCAAACCCAAACCGATCCAAACCAAACCAATGTATAGATTCTAACATTCTGTTATGATTTTATCAACCCAAAGAGTTCGGTAACCGACCAAACTGAAGTATAGTTAATTAGACTAACTAAATATATTAATACTATTAAAATTTAAAATAATTAACCATCTAACCTAAAAACTAAACATAATTTTATACATTTAGTGAACTAAACCCACAACAAACCAAACTAAACCGAACACAAACCAAACTAAACTATTTTCGGTTGGTTTTGGTTAAAATTTCTTAGAACTACAAAACCCAAACCCAAACCGAAATTAAACAGAAATCTCCACCCCCAGCAATAACTAGTTCCTTATAGAAACTAACACTGAGACTATACCTCGAACGATGGTGAAACAAGATCGTCAGGTAAGTGCTGTTCGCAGTGTTTGAGCAGCTGAAAGACTTCCAAACTGGATTCTCGCAATTTTGAAGCTAATGATTCCATCTGAAGAACCTGGTGATACACAAGATAGATAGCTAAGCTAAGAAGAAAAACAAACTAAGCTCAGAGAAAGAGTTGGCTGGTTCTTTACTTACATAAAAGATTCTACTAGAAAGAGGTTCCCATCTCTCAAACTGCTCTCTCATTTCATCAACGTACTGAGATAACTCTTCAAAGCCGTTGTTAAGCAACTCGCTAGGAGAGGCATCAGAGCCAACAAGGTTCTCAAGAACAGGCTGAAGAAGCTTGGCAATGTCTTCTCCCCTGGTGTAGTATTTATGAGCAGGGTTTGAATATAAGGTGTCAATGGATGATATGCTTAGATATGAGGAGATGTTATCTAAGAGAACTCTCAACCAAGACACCTCCATGTTTACCTCCTTTTAGTTAACAAAAAAACATCAACATGAACAGGAGAGTTTATAATTAGTAACAAATCAAAGAAAGTTAAATAAGCTTAGACATTCAGAAACTTACCATCATGTAATGAAATAAAACTCCAAAAAGTTTGAAGCAGGATTTTTTTTTTTTTTTTTTGAACACGTGTTTGAAGCAGGATATAATCAATCAATTAGTAGTAATCAAAAAGCCCCTGAAACAAGAACAGAAGAAGTAAATAAAACTCCATGTTCTAGAAATAGTAAGAACCAAATCATAAGCTAACGTGAGGACCATAGTGATCAAGAATAAAGATGGTTTAGTCAACGCTGGAGTCAATTATATAATGTTTTAAACTCTGAATCGAACATCAGTATAAGCATCGGTTCAAATTCAAACGAACGAGCTCTACACAATCTACGAAACTGCAGAAAAACAAATTCTAACTCCAGAAAAAAAGAAGAAGACAGAGATTATATCGAAGGAGAACGAAACTTAACGATTAAAGTTTTTTTTTAAAAAGAAGAAGAAGACAGAAGAATCAGGTGATGAAGATGAAGTTACCTAGCAGAAATGGCAGTTTCTGGGAGAGGACGTAAATGAGAAACCGTGGAAGCGCGGTAAGACCAGTTCCTTCTTTCTTTCTTCGTCAAAAGATTTTATTTTCCTCTAGAAAATGTTTAATTATATTGTTAGTGGTCTTCTTAGTCCTTTGTTTAGCGAGTCTTGCGTCAAACCTTGTTAGGTGGGATTATGTCAAATCAATTACGAGTACTATTTTCTACTTTTGATTTCAAATGAGTTGTTTTCCTTTTGGGTTAGTTAAAGCTGCTACTGTTTTAGTCTTTATCTTTGTTTTTTTTTTTCATAAGCTATTAACGAATCGTTACGTGCTCTAGTCGTTTAGCAGGAAAATTGCATAATCAAGGCCCTATTAAGTACTCTACCTTTACATTTCTATTTAACTAGTTGTGGAATCAAATAAATTATGCACGACTTGTTTTCACAGAACGACTAAGAATTGGCTATTGACTAGTTTAAAACATCATATTCTCATTAAATGCGACCGCGTTTCCATTAGGCTGCTTCGTTTACAAATTGACCAATTCTCCTCTCTTCACCTTATATAGAGAAAACATATTTCAAGTTCATTGAGAAATTACATCATTTTGGGTCTGAAAAGAAGAGGAAGTTCGTTTTTTTTCAACAAGAAATTAATTAAATAAACTTCAAACTATATTCTTCCTCAACTATACTATAAACCCTGAACACTACTATATTACAAATACAACATAACATTGTTACCAATACTACTACTAATGAAACCAACTCTATTGTTTGTTTCAGTTTGCTAGATCAATATACTTTTGACACGGCCGCGTCTTTACATCCACTTTCAAGGTTCTACTTCTACACCTAACCGTGTACGACGGATATGTTTATACTTTCTGTCCTCAAAACATGTAATAAAGCCAATACTAAATTAATAAATATGTTATAATAAATATGTGCAACAACAAAATAAAGGTTTGGACTGAGAGTGTTAGGAGATGACTACTACTACTACACTTTTGAAACTACATTCTGAAATCAAGAACACAGACCGAGTTATCAGCGAAGCAAGCTGCGAGTTTGTTACCTTCCTTGTTCCAACACACTTCGAATATTCCTCCTTCTCCTGTGTACGTCTTCACGATCTTTCCTTCTTTCAGTGACCATATGTGTATCGATTTGTCTACTGACCCACTCGCTATGTACTCCCCGTTTGGACTAAACGCCAATGAGTACACCGCGTCCCTTCAATTCATCAATTCAGATTTTGTTTAGTTCCAATGGGGTTAAACCACAAATCATCATCATAACATATCGAGGGTTGAAGTTTTACCTGTGGCCATTGAGACTGCATATCATCTTTCCGAGTTCTGCATCCCATAGCTTTACTGTTGAGTCAAATGATGCACTGCTCCACTCAAAGAAACAACAAAGCGGGATTAATGAATGACATGTTAACTACAATGCCACTTATTTTTAAGGAATTCTATTTCTAACGCGTTTTATCACCTAGCAAGAGTAAGCGGTTTGTTAGGATTGTTGGTTCCTGTTCCTGTAGGACTCCATCTGATTGTATAAATTTCCTGAACAAAATAGAATATCCATCGTTATACGCTATTTAAAAAAAAAACATTATTCAGGAGTTGATGAGATTTATGTTTACCTTAGTATGGTCTCGGAGGTCATGAACAAAGGTGTGTTGTTTTGTATTCCATATCTGAAGAAAAAGTAGAGAAAAAACTGAACACAAACGTCTATTTAAGTCAACGGAAATTAATAAATACAATTGAGAGGTTAATTTAGAAACCTTGGCAGTACTATCATCTGAGCATGAGGCCAGTAATGTACCCGTAGGATCCCATTTCACGCAATTAACCTCACCCTGCAATTATGTAAGCACCGGGTATGGTTGGCGATAAGACAAATGTCAGATACTCAAGAAACTAAACATAAAATGATAACATATGAAAGATGGTTGGACGATAGACAAAAAACCTGATGACCAGCAAAGACTTTAACAGGTCGAGTTTCTCCAATCTTACACAAGTAGATAAATGTGTCGGTGGAACTCGTTGCAAAAGACACATTGTTGCGCCAATCAACGTCAAGTGTTGGGCCTACATTCGCAATTGTATCCAGAGTCATATGCATGAGAGAACTTGATTCAAATATGTTTTATCAAAAGAACTGTTACCTGTATGAAATTCAAATTGTTGCTTCCATTCCTCTGCCTTTACATCCCAAACAACAGCAGTTCTATCGACGCTTCCGGTTAGAAGATAATCACCCTTCTTGTTCCACTTTAGTGAAAAAATAGGTCCCTTGTGTTTGCTTAGAGTACTTATCAAGTCACCTGAAAAATGTAAATAGAGTAATTTGTTAATTTTAAAGCCAACTCTCAAAGACATACTAAAAAAGGTGAATACGTTTTTGGCCAATGATGCAGTGATACTCTTTTTTTACTAACTGGTAGATTTTTCTGCTTCAATCGCGGTACTAGTGTTACTACCAAATCCCAGAGGACCCAGACAACTCAAAACCCAGAAATTTATAGCTCACGCCAAGAGGAAACACATATAGATAACAATTTAGACATAAATGACTGAGGCATATTCATCAATTCATAATAAAACTAAGGTCTAACTTCCAGAAAACAGAAGCTAGTAATACAAAGGGGCTAACTCACACAACGAGTAACACCAGAAAGGAACGTGGAGTACATACCGTTTGTAGTCCAGATTCTTGCTTGGCCATCACATGAACCAGTGGCAAGCAAAGTTCCTTCACCCTGAAAATATAGACACCAGATAACTTTTTTAGCAGAAACTAAGGCAATGATCCAGAAGTGCTTCATAAATTCTCTAGTTTTTTGAAGAATAAAGGACAGGCAGAAATTAGCAGTATCCAAGAATAGGTAGATAATTTTTAAGCAGTGAAAACGAAGCAGCAGCGCTCACATTCCAGTCAAGAGTGGTCACATCCTTGCTTTTCTCGTTTGACTTTCCTTTTGCATGTTTAAGGATCAAAGCGTTGATACTACGAGCAGATTTTAATGATCCTTCCGGAATATTCCAGATACGTGCTGTCGTATCACCAGACCTGATATTTTTGCAAAGGATACATACAAATAAAATAAGAAAACAAAACTAATTATTCGAAACTGCATTCATCTTTCTAAACAACCACTTACCCTGATGCAAGCAATGAAGCCGACGGACTCCATGCACACGCACAGACCTAAATCAGCAATATAGACAGAATCTTAATCTAAATCAGCAATATAGACAGAATCTTAATCTCAAGATAAGAAAGACAAGGATTGGAAATCAACTATACAGCTTGCCGATTTTAGAGATAAATCATCTAAAAGGTACCTCAGAAGTATGCCCTTCCAAAATCTTCACATCGGAATTAGGAATGTGACATGGCAGAGATGTAGGAGTCATGGTGATATCCATAGGTTCTGCAGCTGTTCACATAAGAAAACAGATAGAATTATTCGGAAAAGTAGATAAAATATTAGCAAATTTCAACAGTAACAACTATAAAATATATAAAGACTGACCAGAAGAACGGCCATGGTCTTCATCCCCAGCATTTGCTTTGTCACTTTGGTCAATAACCATGTCCCTGTCACCATCTCCAAGCTGCTTTTCATGGGTCTTTTCCCTCTCTATCTTCTCTCGTTCCCTCTCCCTTTCAATGTCTCGTTCCCTCTCTAGTTTCATTCTCTCCCTCTCCCTCTCGAATGTTTCTCGTTCCATCTTCTCCCTTTCCCGTTCCTTTTCTCGTTCCATCTTCTCTCTTTCTCTCTCCTTGTCTCGTTCCATCTTCTCCCTTTCCCTCTCCTTCTCTCGTTCCTTGAGTTTCTCATGCCTATCCTTCTCCTTGAGTCGGCTGCGTTCTACTTCAACCTCTTCTTTGGATTTGTCTTTTTCCTTCTCCTTATCCCTCTCTTTCCTCTTCCTTTCCCTCAGCATCTCCTGCAATTCCTTCACGTCCTTTGAAATCAGATCCAAGGGTTGAAAGAATGAGAAATCCTCCTCAGTTTCCATTTCGCCCTGCGAGTAAAATTAACAAAAGCTCAGTCTAAACACCGGTCAAATTATACACTGCTCAACAAAAGAGATTAAAAAAAAAACAATACATTGGTCAGATTAGCTTCCATCTCCATGTACTGGAGTCCTTTCTGAACAAACTTGACAAGAGCACCAGGTGGAACCATGTTCCCATCAATGTTGGACTTATTTATCCCTGCCTCGTAGCCTAGAGTGAATGCAGCGTGTGTAAACCCTGCAAAAAACCAAGACTAAGATTAAACGAACTACTACCTACTACCATCAAACATAGCTTCTAGTGAAAAGTCTCCAGGAACAAAAAAAAAAAAAAAAACTCAAGCTCGCGTGTAGCCTTACGAACTATAAGATCTAAAAGTATCATGAACCAACGATCTTTAAAAACATCAACTTTTTTCGTACAATTCGTCAAACCCTAAGACGAATCCATGAAAACCCTACATTCACAATTCGAAACTAATTCCAAAACCCGAGCCTGTACCTAGCCGAACAGATACGATTTCACACAAATACAATCTGTAAGAACAAGGAGAGGTAAACAGAGAAGGCTTATCTATCTGTACCTGATTCCTGAAGATATCGGAAAACCAGAAAATTCATCTCGACGGAGGTCAGTGAAGACATCTCCGAAACCCTAATTCTTCTCCCTTCAATTCAACAAAGGAATTAAGAAACGAAAAAAAAAATCGAAGAAAGAGTTTCGTCGCTTAGAAGGAGAAGAGGGAGCTTGAAATATTTTCTCGAGATTTTAAGCTCTTCTCACATGATAATAATATTTTTCAACTCCGACAATATCTTAACCTTAAAACTATGGGACAAATGGGCCTCACATTATCCAATAACTTTAACCTTTTCGGCCAAGCCCACTTAACTTGTCACTATCCTCTGTATTTATTATTTAGGACAACAATCAGCGGGTAAGACCATCGGTAGGATTTAATAGAAGTCCTTAATTTTTTTTGTTTTCTTTTTGTTTTTCTGATTTAGAAATAAAAAATAAATAAATGAATCAATTGGGGACCGACACGTGTTAGTGAAGTCCGCAAACAGTTAAAGACAATATCCATGACGTTTCTTATTTAACGACATAGGAGGAAGTTAGGACATTTAGTGGTGGGGTCCATGCCAAATTACCTGAGAACGAGCTATGGGACGTGCCGATAAAGATGCTCTAAGATATTACTGCCGACAAAAAAAAATGCTACTAGTTGGCAAAGATGTTTAATTGGTTTCAGTCGCTTTAGTCCTCGGATTACTTGCCGCGTCTTATCCTTTCCAATCTAAGAAGAAATAACCACCGAGTTTCGTCGTGCCGTGGTCGTCACGTCAGCTTCCACTGCGGAGGAGTTCTTGACTCACCAGAACGACATCGTTTTCGCCAACAGGCCTATCAGTACTTTGGGTGTACACGTCGCTTACAACAACAAGGTGGTTACCGCAGCTCCTTACGGAGACCACTGGCGCAACCTCCGCCGTATCTGTACCCTCGAGATCTTCTCCGCCGCTCGTCTCTATTGACATAAAGACATGAAAGGAGTTTGAACTAGGATGATTTGCACAAGACTTGAGAAGAAAGCACAAGACTTGAGAAGTAAGTCTGTCCAGACTTGAGAAGTAACTGTCCAGACTTGAGAATTAAATTTACCAAGGAGTATTCTAGAGTCAAAGTTACCGTTGGAGTGTTGTCACTTTCAGGGTCTGGCAGATGCATTTGTTTCTTCTTATTCCTTTTGTCTTTATGCTAATTGCTGAGTCTATTTATATTGTATCTGTATGAACAAATTAATCTAAGGAAATAAATCCTTCTTAACTCTATCTCTCTTACTCTTGATTTACTCTCTCTCTTGTTCTTGAGTATTATCTATCTTGTTCTTCGTTTATTTTCAGTCTCAAGAAGTCGTTTGAGATTCGGAGAGAGGAAGTGAGAGCTCTGCTTCGGACGATCCACGCCGCGGCGACAGCAACGGCACTTCAGGAGGAGATAACTTTGTCCGGTTGGAGCTACGACCATTGCTCTCTGGGCTTACGTTTAACATCGTTATGAGAATGGTCGCCGGGTAAAGATACTACGGCGAGGAAAACGAGGAAGCTAAGGAAGTGCGGGGGCTGATTAGCGAAGCGTTTGAGCTCGGAGGGTTTACTTACCTCGGTGATTTTCTTCCAATATCGAAGCTGTTTGACTTCGATGGCTACGTTAAGAGAGGGAAGAGACTCGGCTCGAAGATGGACATGTTTCTGCAGAGACTGGTCGACGAGCATAGGAGAAACAGGGGGAAAACAGAGTTCGAGAACACGATGATCACTCACTTGCTAACACTTCAAGAATCGCAACATGAGTATTAAACAGACGCTCGTCCTGGTTCGTTGACTATCTATATATTTTGTTTTTGCTTTCTTTTTGCAGGTGATGTTACTTGCAGGGACAGACACAACCGCGGTGACATTGGAGTGGGCCATGGCTAACCTTCTGAACCATCCAGATGTTTTAATGAAAGCGAAGACGGAACTAAACGCTGTCGTCTCAAGAGAAGGCCGTTTGATGGAGGAAACAGATATGTGCACGTGTACATATCTCAATGACGTGATCTTAGAGACTCTCCGTCTCTATCGTGCAAGGCCATTGTTGCTCCCGCACGCCTCATCCAATAATTGTTAAGTTGCTGGGTATGACATTCCACGTGGCACATGGCTATTCGTGAACGCGTGGGCTATACAGAGAGACCCGAAGGTATGGGACGAGCCAGAAGCTTTTAAGCCGGAAAGATTCCAAAGTGAAGAGTCAAAGACCGATCAAGGTAAGTTTATACCTTTCGGAATGGGTAGAAGAGCGTGTCCTGGTATGGGCTTAGCTCATCTTGAATTAGGTTTGGCTTTAGGGTCATTGATCCAGTGTTTTGATTGGGAGAGAGATGAAAACGTGGCCGTTGATATGTCGGAAGGAAGGGGTCTTACAATGCCTAAAGCTGTGCGTTTAGTTGCCAAATGCAAGTCTTCTCCAATCTTAGAACAAGTTGCTTTTTAATACCAGGTGAAACAAAACCATAATGTTATACATGGAGCATGGTCGTTGTTTTATATGATTGAAAGATTGTGTAGTCTTTCGAGATGATTGAATGGTGTCTGTGTGATCGTTATCAAGTCCTTTTTCATCTAAATCTAATAAAGGAGTGAGTAAGGGGGTCCCTATTGGGCTATTAGGCTATTGGGCTTCTGTATGTCGCCTCATTATAGACCTATTAAAGAACCCGGATCCGAATTATTTCAAAGCGGGTGAAGATTCGGGTTTTGCATTTTGAATTTAAATCTCCGCTCTCTTCGTTTCTCCTTGTATCTTTGTTTTCTTCAAACGAGCCGTTAGAGAGAGACTGAGCAAGAACGAGAGAGAGAGAGAGAGAAAGGAATTGGGATCTGAGTGAATCGAAGATGGCGACGAACATTGGGATGATGGATTCAGCTTATTTCGTAGGGAGATCAGAGATTCTCGCGTGGATCAACTCCACTCTGCATCTAAATCTCTCTAAAGTCGAAGAGGTTGAGTTAATTTTCTCTTCTCTTCTAGTTTAGCCACCTAGTTTTAGATTCGGATCTTACGTAGAAAGCACCGTGGGACCTCGGCGATTTTGTTATTGCTAGGGTTATTGTTCTGGAATTGAATTTGGATTCGAATCCTTCTCTGTATTGCGTTGTTGTTGTGGATCTGAATACGGATCTATGGATTTATAGGCTTGCTCAGGCGCGGTTCACTGTCAGCTCATGGACTCGGTTCACCCTGGTGCTGTTCCGATGCACAAGGTTAATTTCGATGCCAAGAGTGAGTACGAGATGATTCAGAACTACAAGGTGCTTCAGGACGTGTTCAACAAGCTCAAGCTCACTAAGGTCATCTTTCTTCTCCTTACTAACATAATCTACTGGTATAATAGAGCTTGCAATCCAACTGATTTGTCTTGTGAATTTGGCTGTGTGTAGCACATCGAAGTGAGCAAACTCGTTAAAGGTAGACCACTTGATAACTTGGAATTCATGCAGTGGATGAAGAAGTACTGCGATTCTGTCAATGGTGGCCAGCTTCACAGGTAAGATTCTGATTATTGTGTCACAGTGTAAGCTATCTGAATCAAGGTTAATAGATGAGTTTGCTTATTGTTTCTGCTGGCTCTCTTGTGAATGGATCTAGTGGATTCTACTAACTTGACATACTGTTTTTTCTTAAGCTAGAGAATGATAGTTGATCTAAAGTTCATATACCCATTTCTGACGACTGCTGTCTTTATTGGTTTTCATCCTAGCTATCACGCACTGGAGAGAAGAGAAGCTTGTAAAGGAGGAAAAGAAGCTTCCAAGAGAGCTGCAGCTACACAACAATCTGGCAAGAGTTCTTCTTCTTCAGCTGCACCTAGACCTTCCTCTTCAAATGGTACTCGTAAACATGAATCCTCCAACACTGGGAATCACCACTCTTCAAGAGCCCCCTCGTCTAAACAAACGAAACCAGCCCCTGCTGCTTATGATGAAAAGGTAGTTGTCTCTCTCAACACACTCATTTCTTGAATTACGCCAAACACTTTAAAAAATTTCACTAACTCGCTTTCTTTATCTCACAGATCACAGAACTGAAACTCTACATAGACAGTTTGGAGAAAGAGCGAGACTTCTACTTTTCTAAACTAAGAGATGTAGAGATTCTCTGTCAGAATCCAGACACAGACCACTTACCTGTATGCAAAAGTCTTCTCAATCCCTCGTTTTATAAAACCCATTGAAATGTCTTTATAACCACCATTCGTTTGTGTTCTGCAGCTTGTTGGTTCCATAAAAAGAATCCTCTACGCAGCAGATGGAGAAGACGTTGGAGCAGCAGCAGAGACACAGGCCTTAAGCCCTATTGCTGAAGGATCGGAAGAGAGAAGGAACAGTGTAACAGAGTCGCAGAAGCGGAAACTCATAGTGAACCAAGACGTGGATGCAGCAGCGATTACATCACTCTCTCCAAGGCAACGCCTCTCTGATGCTTCTGATGTCAAATGCAGTGGCTCATCTCCTCTTTTGACCTGCTGAAGCTCCTTACTACTACTACTACTCTGTTTCTTATGAACGTTGCTCTATGTTCGAAAATTCTATATTACTTCCATATAAACCTACTTCTACTACAAAACTTTTATTACTATGTGCTTAAAAGAAAGCATCATTCATATGATGTTTTGTAATCGTTATGGTATAATAATGATATGTTTCGACATATTTTATTGATTGGTAAGGTTTCCGAAGACTCATGCAGTCATGCTAAGCCAATCAATCTTTGGAAAAATTACAAAGACAAGTAAATGAACCAGTCTTTTCATTAACCACACTTTATCCATAATTAATCCGCAATTGAGCCCTTAGCATATCTGACCTCTAGCATTTGTTCCCACCCATTTGATATATTTATACAAAATTAATAGTTTAAATTTCTGCAATTCTAGATTGGAAAAACCATTGATACGAATATATTACTTTGATGTACAGCATGTATTACACATGGCAAATTATGCCTAAATAGAAAAGTCTAGGAAATAAGGCATATGCATTATGCTCAGGTTCTTTCATTGTTACAGCGTATTTGACATTTTTTCAAGACAATTAAAAGAAAGATCCTGGTTTGTTCAACATTTCAATTTTTTCAAAATTGATGACAATTATAAAATTATGAATATTCATAGCCTATAAAGTCTACTGTCTAGAGAACATGAAGTCTGACCATTGAACACGAGAAAGTCATGATTATTGCAAAGAAGAGCGTGAAGAGAAGAAGTCAGAAAAAGCAATAACAAAAAGTTAAAAAAAAAGTCGAAGTAATCAACGACCAGGATTAGCTCACATATCTTTATCTCGAACGGCTGAGATTAACTAAAGTGAGATTTGGGTTGAGCATGACGATTACGATTACGATGACGACACGTCGTCCCTTATTTGACGGGATGGGCCGTTACTTTATAACTCCTCAAAAACCGAAGACTCAACCCAGAAAAAATAAAAAATAAAAAAAAACGGAAGATGGGACAAGTGCCGTCGTCTACGGCGGAATCAAACGGAAGAGAGATAGATCTGAGGTTAAGCTCACCGGTGATTATCGGCGGTGGAGAATCGATTGATCTGAGAAACAGCGGCGCGATTAGAGATCGTGATTACACCGAAGATCTACCTGACGAATGTCTAGCTCACGTGTTTCAGTACCTCGGAGCTGGAGATCGGAAGCGATGCTCTCTCGTCTGCAAACGGTGGCTATTCGTCGACGGTCAGAATCGCCACCGGTTATCGCTCGACGCCAGAGACGAGATCCTCTCGTTCCTTCCGTCTATGTTCAACCGGTTCGATTCGGTCACGAAGCTCGCTCTCCGATGCGATCGGAAGTCTGTGAGCTTGAGCGACGAGGCTCTGGTGATGATCTCCGTCCGCTGTTTGAATCTGACACGTGTGAAGCTTCGCGGTTGCCGCGAGATCACGGATCTGGGAATGGTGGAGTTCGCTCGGAGCTGTAGGAATCTGAAGAAGCTCTCCGTTGGATCTTGTAACTTTGGAGCTAGAGGTGTGAACGCGATGCTTGAGCATTGCAAGGTTCTCGAGGAGCTCTCGGTGAAGAGGCTCAGAGGGATCCACGAAGCTCCTGAGCTGATTGGTTCATCGTCTTCGCTTAGATCCATCTGCTTGAAGGAGCTCGTGAATGGACAGGTGTTCGAACCGTTGGTTGCTAATACCAGAACGTTGAAAACGTTGAAGATTATTCGTTGTCTTGGTGATTGGGATAAAGTTCTTAAGATGATCGGAGATGGAGATAGCGCGTTGAGTGAGATCCACCTTGAGAGGCTCCAAGTGAGTGACTTTGGGCTCTCTTCGATATCTAAATGCTCAAAGGTGGAGACTTTGCATTTAGTGAAGACACCGGAGTGCTCTAACTATGGTTTGATTGATGTCGCTGAGAGATGTAAGCTGCTGAGGAAGCTTCATATTGATGGATGGAGGACGAATAGGATTGGTGATGAAGGTCTGATAGCTGTAGCGAAACACTGCTTGAACTTACAGGAGCTTGTGCTGATTGGTGTTAACGCGACACATATGAGTTTAGCTGCTATTGCCTCGAACTGCGAGAAGCTGGAAAGATTAGCGCTTTGCGGGAGTGGAACCATAGGGGATACAGAGATCGCTTGCATCGCTAAGAAGTGCGGTGCGTTGAGGAAGTTCTGTATCAAAGGATGTCCGGTGTCGGATCTAGGGATCGAGGCGCTGGCTGTTGGTTGTCCTAATCTGGTGAAGTTGAAGGTGAGGAAGTGTAAAGTGGTGACTGGAGAGATTGGAGAATGGCTACGTGAACGAAGGAGGACGCTTGTGGTGTGTATGGATGGTGATGGAAGCGAAGCAACGGTGGCTGTGGATGGTGAGGTTGAGACAGTTATGGGGGAGCCAAGGGTGGGTCAAGCGGAGGTTGTATCAGGTAATGGTGGAGGAAGTAGATTAGCGATGATAAGATCTAAGTTTGGGTTTCTCGGTGGAAGGAACTTGGTAACTTGCACATTCAGGAGATGGTCTCATAATGATAACGGTACTAGTTCTTCTACTTGATATCTGATAATGGTAACTGTTAAAAAGCTTTCTTTCTTATTCTTCTTTTGTAATCCTCCTTTCGTGATGTGTTTCGATCTGTGTGTAAGAAGGCTTGTCGATTAGAAAAGTCATTCCAAGTAAGAACATTGATTTGTTTGTTTCTATTATTAACTATTGATTTGCGAGCAGATTATTTGACCTTTGTATTTTTAAGATTGCAACCGACAGATTTTAATGATCTACTCTTTAAGAGGTAACTTAAAATGGTAATTACTTTCACTTCTTCTCGCTCACAAGAAGGGAGAAACAATACATTTGTACACTGGTTACTATTAATTTTTCTTAAAGAGTTTTTAGTGATCGTTTTGTATCTTTCTTCAACGAGTAGCTGTACCATCAAAAGCTCTTTGATCCTCTTGGCTTACCAGAAAGCCTTTGACTTCTTTGTTCACCACTGGTAGATCCGAGGAAGAGTCTGGCCACGGTGTTCTTTTTAATGGCACTGTTATTTCCAAGGGTGAATTTATGATCCAGCTGTATACAAGTAAATATCAAATTGCAAGTGGAGATGGTATAAATGTGATGAGCAATTTGAGGATGCAAGTGTAGAACAACAAACTTATCCAAGGTGGAATTTGCTATCAGCTTTGGCTTCGACGGGGAGCCACCAAGTGGTTCCACCATAGAAGAAACCTTGACCAGAGACAATGGACTATCAATCTCTTTGTTCTTATCCAACAAGTAAATGCTCTGTTTAACCCATTTTGGTGTTTACCATCCACAGATTTCTATGTCGAAACTTAAGTCCAGGACCACAAGGAAAAGCAAAAACTATCTTTTTTTTTTATGAATATATTATTTTTCAGCTCTGCATTTATGTCACTAGTTGCAGAGTTTTCTACAATGTTTTGAAAACCGGACCGGATACCGACTCGGTATAGCTACTGGTTGATTGGTTGGACCGGTTCAACCGGTCGAACCGTTTATCTATGAAACTTATATATATATAATATATATTTATATTATATGAACTTTATTTCTACATATAATACATTCTCTATTCTTTTCTATAATTAACTAAATATAAATAAATAAACATAAATCTAACTGTATATATAATAAAATAAAACTGAATAGTGAATACTATGTAAACTAAAATTAATAAAATCATTTGATTTACAATTAAAATTATCATATTTATTTATTTTTACAACTAAATCTCAAATTTTATGAATATGATAAAATAAAAATAGTATATGAAAGTCAAAAATATATTTTTCACATTGTTTCTTAAGAAAATAAAATCAATTAAATAATGATAGATGAACACTAATTATAAAATATAAAATTTTAGTTAATAATAATTGAAAACACTTAATTATATGTTAATTTTTATGAACCGGGTTTTAAAATTGACCCGGGTCACCGGTTTTACCGGGTCACCGGTTTTACCGGGTTTTACCGGTTTTCAGCCGGTTTTACCGGTTTTTTACAAATCCGGGTTTTAAACTGAACCGGGTTCGGCTTCTTCACCGAGTCACGGTCGAACCGGTTCGACCGGCCGGTCCGGTCCGGTTTTCAAAACACTGGTTTTCTAACACCCGTAGCACTCAAACTAACTCTGATGTAAGAGCAATTCGGTAAGTTTTAAGAGTGTTTCTTCTGCTTCCACCAAGTGAACTATTCAGACAAGAGATATCATCCGAATAACTTACTTTGGACTCAGAAGAAACGCTCCAAAACCTACCGAACTTACTCCTTTCTCCTCCCGGTAGATAGAAAAGGCGTGGTGACGGAAGTGGAGAAGAGGAAGAAAAGACACAAAAGTGGCTGTATCGGATCCCTAGAATCAAAGCACATCATTTTATACAACTACTATAAAAAAGGTTAAATAAAATGTTTTATTTGCCTAAATATAAGATGTTTTGGACAAAATACAAAAATAAAATTAATTTTTATTTAGAAAAAAGTTAAAACAATAAATTAATAGTATTCAACCAATTATAAAATAGATGATTAAATATGATTGGTCAGACAATTTTTAATAAAGTAAAATTTGTCTAAAAAACTGAAAATATCTTATATATTGTTATATATTGGAATATCATACATTTAGGAACCGAACGGAGGGACAATGTGATAAAAATTATAATTCGTTGGATGAATAGTTGGGTTATAAGCCCATACCTTGAAAGCCCAAACAGTGCACGAAGAAAAAATCGATTTAAAATAAAAATAAAGGATAATTAAAAATTTAAAACACAACTTGTCAGCGAGATTCGCTTTGGACCCCTAATTAAGGGCGACGGCGATATATTCCTCCCCCGTCGTCAGCTCCTTCTCTCAATTCTTTTCGGACCCTAAAATCGAAAAATGACCCAAAACCAGGATCCAAACCCTGATCCGTCGCAGGTGCTCGACGATCTCCTCTCCTCGGAGCAGCAGCAGCCGACCGAACCAGCTCCGGCGAGCTTGACCTCTCCAGGTAGGGTCTCGAGCTTCGATACCAGGGTGGAGAAAGCTTGGGCACACTGGAAGAAACTAGGTAGACCCAAGTGCATCGTCGCTCCGATGGTGGATAACTCGGAGCTACCGTTTCGATTGCTCTGCCAGAAATACGGAGCTCAAGCTGCGTACACACCGATGCTGCATTCCAGGATCTTCACCGAGACCGAGAAGTATCGTAACCAGGAATTCACCACTTGTAAGGTATAATAATAATAATAATAATCACTCTCTCGAGATTCAATTCGATTGAGTGTTTAAATCGTTGTTATTTTGTAGGAGGACAGGCCATTGTTTGTTCAGTTCTGTGCTAATGATCCTGATACCCTCTTGGAAGCTGCCAAGAGAGTCGAACCTTACTGCGATTATGTTGATATCAATTTAGGGTAACTACAATTCTCTCTATCTTTACATCTTTGTGTGTTAAGATTCTTCAATAAAGATCCAATTTTTATCACTTCAACACTGATTAGAGGTTAATGAGGTGTTAGTAGTTTAGTTCAGTGATTTGGGTGCCACAATGTTCAGTAAAGATTGGATTTTTATTAAGTTTTGTTATTTCTGATAAACTAAGTGAATGTTCATTTGAGTGGTTTGAGCTTTGGGCTACTGAGTAAGATACGTTTTGGTTATAGGTGTCCTCAACGTATTGCTAAGCGAGGAAACTATGGTGCGTTCCTGATGGATAACCTTCCTTTGGTTAAATCACTCGTTGAGAAGTTAGCTCAAAACCTCACTGTTCCTGTCTCCTGCAAGATCCGGATTTTCCCTAACCTTCATGATACACTCAACTACGCCAAGATGCTAGAAGAAGCCGGTTGCTCGCTGCTAGCGGTTCACGGCCGGACGAGAGATGAGAAAGACGGGAAAAAGTTTAGAGCTGATTGGGGAGCCATCAAGGAGGTGAGGAAGGCTATGAGAATCCCTGTTTTAGCGAATGGGAATGTGAGATGCATTGAAGATGTGGATGAGTGCATCAGAGAGACGGGTGTCGAAGGTGTTCTTTCCGCTGAGACGCTTCTCGAAAACCCTGCGGCGTTTGCTGGGTTTAGAACAGCTGAATGGGCTAAAGAAGAGGGATACGTGGATGGAGGATTAGACCAGGGAGATTTGGTTGTTGAGTATTTGAAGTTATGTGAGAAGCACCCGGTTCCTTGGAGGATGATTCGGTCCCACGTGCATAAGATGCTTGGAGATTGGTTTAGGGTTCATCCACAGGTTAGGGAGGAGTTTAATGCTCAGAACATATTGACGTTTGAGTTTCTATACGGTCTTGTGGATCAGCTAAAGGAGCTTGGTGGACGAGTTCCACTCTACAAGAAAAGGAAGATAGATACTCCACAAGAGTCTCCACAAAGGGTTTAGAGGGTTGAAGTTATACATTCTTGATTCATTGTGGTGTTTATGTTGTATCAGTGTCCAAATACTTTTGGAGTAAAACTGTCACTTTTGATTAATGATTTTCTAAAATGTTTAGTTAAATTATAAAGACTATGTTTTAAGTTAAATGATTTGGATAAATACATTCAAGAAAATAATTTTTTCCGGTAAAATTTTGATTAACTGAATTTTCACATGTCACAAAGAAGAAAGGCCCAAATTCGAAAGTATTCACTATTCAGTGCAATGTAAATATGGCCTATATACAAGAAAACTATATTATTGATCCAAGTAAAATGATAGTTTGCAAATGGGTAATGTAACAACAAAGATATTAAACAACAAGATATTTTTAAAAGAAACATGTAACAAAGTGGTCCATTTTCTACGGAATGAATTGATTTCTTTGCTTTTCCGTGGTAATTGACGCCATGTTCACGTGCCAGCTGGGTCACACTGTCACAGCTTTGAAGTTTCAATGTTAAATCGTATTTTTTCATACGAATACTACTTCCCTTGTGAAACTATTTGTTTTTGTAGATCTAGATATTTTAGTTTTAAACCAAAGTCGTGGGAACAATCCAAAATATCATTTCTCAAAAAACAATCCAAAATATCACTCCACTTGTGTCCCACATATTTTTCTATAGCCGTAATATTATTAGGCTACTCAGAAAAATATTTTGCGTCTAAAGATTCCCAAATGAGCATCAAATTATTGTGAAAAGAACATAAATTATTAACTAAAAATCCGTAAGTATTATAATTGTTACTTGTACAATGTAATACAAAACAATGATTTTTACATGAACGGAATAATTATAATATGTACACTGGCGTTTATTTATTTTTGTAAATGTACACTGTCGTTTATATTATTAAGGATTAAGGACCACCGAATGGAAAACTAAGAAAAATATTTTCATTTCCAAAATGTCTATTTGGAAAATTATAACCTACAAGAATATTGTTGAAATTGTGAAAGAAAACAAGCAATGATAGCAACATCATCATTAATACATTCTAAAAGAAACAGCATATAATATGGTTCAACTTATTAGTTTTTTTTTTTTGAATTTTAACTTATTAGAGCATCTCCAACGATCATTTATCCTCTTATTTTTTAAAGAATTTTACATCTCCAACCACCCTTTATCCCTTTATTTTTAAAATGGATGAACAGTAGTCCCTCAAATATATAAGGGGTCACTATTCAACCTCTTATTCACTATTCACTTTTCACTTTAGTCCTTTCATTTGTATAAGTTTAATAATTTGTACTTAATATTTTTATGTTATCTTTTTGTATTATTAGCACATAACTATTATATTTTTTTATAAAGTTTGTTTCACAAACTAATAATATGTTTTTAACTATTCTACACAAATAATTATATTAATAAAAATATAATATAAACATAGAATTTTATACAACAATAATTTTACATTTATGAAATTTTACACAAATTAAGATCCATAATACAAACATAATATTTTACACTACACAAATTAATATATATTGCAATACTTATATTTTGGTAAATTTGATTCCAAACCTCCAAAATCACGAAAAACTGTCAATTTAAAATGTATATTATTGTTCTTTTATAAAAATCTAGTGACTATAGTAATTATTAAAAGTATTGATAACTGAAATGTAATAAATAAAACTTGTACCGAAAATGTTTAAAGGATTTGTATTGGAGATCCTTTCTCTTATCCTTTTATTTTGAGTGGATCTCTCCTTTAAAATAAGAAGTTAGGTTAGAGATGCTCTTAGTTTTTATGTCGAAGCCTTTAATCTTTTTATTATTATTATTTTTGAAGATTATAGTTAAATCAAATACACGCTGTGGATAGTCCAAAAGAATAGAGATCATTATCCAAATAAATTAAAACGAAGAAAATACAACTCGACACTCCTGAAAATAACATCAAATAATTACTGGAAGATCGGTTCTTTCGGGGACCGACATATTGCTATTATAATCAGCCTCCCCACCTGCTGCATATGATAATTCAAAATTTACCAATTAACTTATGCATGTTGTGTTACTATGTTATTGATCAAATTATTGGTTTGTTGTTGTGATTATTCAAACAAAATTATTATTTGTAACCGTGCTTCTTAGATTATATAACTAGTATTATTGTGTTTACGTGGGTTCAAATACACAGAAACTTTGAAAATACCGAAACTAACCCTGGAAATATCAAAGGACGAGGAGAAAACTGAAAATACAGTGGGAATGAAAAGGAGAAAAGGGACAATACACAGAATACGTAACGTAATAAGAATACACATAAAGTCAATATGTAAAGGTATCCAGTCACCGACCACCGACCTAACTTTCTTCTTATACTACACTATACTATAGTATACCATATATATAGTATACCATATATCCTATAGAAACTGCTATTCATATGCCTCACCAGGACTTTTGCCTCTTATTCTCATGTTTTATATGCAGCACTATATTCACCTGATATAAGATTTCAGTTAATAATTGGAAAGGTATGGCGTATTGGTCATGAGTACGAGATTATATAGCTTCTGTTGTCTAATCCGGACAGGATGTCAAGGTATCTTTCGTATAAATTTATCAGAATCTAATTAAATAATTTAGTAATACAGAAGGTGGAATGATTAAAAAAAATCTCTTGTTGTTAATGAAGTTTTAGTGTTTTTTTAAAAAAAATTTAGTATACAGACAGAAACATTATGTTAGTTATTCGTACCAGCCTACCAGAGTATATTCGTAAGAAAAAACATTATAGTAGAAGAGTTTTGCGTGGGGATAATAAAATATTTATAACGAAGAGACACACAATAATTATATTGATACGCGCATGTCATCTCCACCACCTCTTCTTCCGCCTATCCTCTTAAAAAGTTTCTGTCTCATAAAAAAACAGAAGATACAGCTTTCATCATCGGCCCAATATTCATTTTATTTTATATTTTTGTATTTTTTATATTTTTTTGAGCTGATATAACTCCAAAACGAATCCACGACCACCAAGACAAGTTTATCTGCTACATCCAATTAAACACAACTCTCTCTCTTCTCTACTTTTTTTCTCTTGTCGGTGAATTTGGAATTTTCTCACCGCCATATCACCATAATACCACCTGCAACCTCCCCCTCTCTCTCTCTCCTCCGACATATTTATTCTCTGTCATCGTCTCTCTCTTCAGACAAATACTCAAAACCCACCTCAAAAGTCTTCCTCTTTGGAGGGTTTAAGATACTAAGATCCTCCATGGACGGCGGCGGAGTAGCTGACGTGGCAGTCGCCATGACGACCACGAGGAAGAGAGAGAGACCTTACAAGGGCATAAGGATGAGGAAGTGGGGAAAATGGGTCGCGGAGATTCGAGAGCCTAACAAGCGGACGAGGTTATGGCTCGGCTCTTACTCCACTCCCGAGGCGGCGGCGAGAGCCTACGACACGGCGGTTTTCTACCTCAGAGGACCAACGGCGAGGCTTAACTTCCCTGAGCTTCTTACCGGGGAGAAATTCTCAGAGGAGGACATGTCAGGTGATACGATTAGGAGAAAAGCGACGGAGGTCGGTGCTCAGGTAGACGCCTTGGGCACGGCGGTGTTGAATAACCGCCACCGTGTGTTTGGTCAGAGCAGAGAGAGTGATGATAATAATAATAGCAAGAATTTTCATCGGAATTATCAAAACCGGGAGTTGGAAGAAGATGATAAGAGTTTGAAGAGTGGCGGGTGGTTATTGGAACGGGTTGACTTGAATAAGTTACCCGACCCGGAAAGCTCCGATGAAGACTGGGAAAGGAAGTAAAAGATATTAAAATATTTATAATTTGGACGGTGGCTGCTGCTAACGCACGCCTCGGCCTACCTCTGCGAAAATCATTAGCGCCGTTTATATATTTTTTCCTGCATTTATCTGAAATTTTAGTTATTAATTTTTTCATCTTTTTGTCTTTTATTACTGGGTTTGCGGTTTATGGAATTTTAGGCTATTTGCTTAAAGAATGCAAAATGTATATACCACTCGTTAATAATTAATGAAATTCGCCCTGTTATCGTCTTTTCTCGAAAACAACGAGTTGGTAACAAGAAATTTTCCTAAGATATTTGTTCCAAATTTTAAGTGATTCATATTTTTTTCTAAAGAGTATTGTGGTGCTTTCTGAAATGCCAACCCTTTTAAAATCGAAAGGATGGGGGATATCAAGTTGAATAATAAAAACGGGACAAAGTATGACCTACATGCTTATCATATAAAAGCAACTTGACATACTCTATCTCTATTAATTGCGTCTAGATTTTTTTTGTTTCTGTTAATTTATAAAGTTATTTATATACATATGTAATGCATCTATGGATAAGATTTTAGGTCGACGGGGACTTGGGTGTGTTTTGTCTTTTGTCTTCTGCTCCATTTCTATTTGTTCTGTGGGCACCATTTAGATTTTTTATGCTGTCTTTTTCAAGTTTTATTATTTTTTACAAATAATTATCATCGCTGCTTTCATTGAGATCTGTATTAAACAAGTTTACGTTATCTTATATACTATACGAGTTTACTTTTTTCCTATACGAGTTGCACAAAAAAAAAAAATACTCATACGTCATATTTATTATATGAATATGTCATATATGATGGGAACCAATGAAAAGTATGTCGTATTAGCATGTATTATCGTATATGTATTGAATTTTTTATTTTATTTTCATACTTCCTACTGAGATCGTGCTAGGAGTTTTAGTTATGACAACGCTTCTTCTGGGTAGAAAAGTACATTAACAGTTCCTCTCGCATGGATTATATGAGTACGTCAATTATTTATGTGTGTTGTATGTTGTTATTATTAAACATGAACGAAATGAGAAAGCTACAAAAATCAGAAAGAGTACAGCTTCCAGTTCATAAAAAGTAGATAAACTTTTATTAGAAATTGGGTTATTTCAAGACCTATCTTCTAGGCTCTGTGTCTGTGTATGCATATATGTTTTTTTTTTTTTGCTTAACATGTATGCATATATGTTCTGCAAGAGTTTTTAATCTTTCTGTAATTTAATCACACAACAAAAGCTAACCCGCGAGTAATCGTCCAATCAAAAATTCAAAACTAATCCCATACCTCTGAGCAAGCTGTTATGTCAAATATTGAATCCATCCTTGAAAGATCATCTTCTTTCTCCCTGAAGAAAAGAGTAACCAAACTGGAATTATTAGGCCAAAAACCATTTACTGTTCTTGCTTAAGTGAAAAAGTTAATCACCTTTATATTTTTTCTAAGTTTGTGAGAGTGAGACTTCATTATATACAAAGAGCACCAACATCTGGTGCATTTGCTTCAACTTCATTCGATGTTCCTCTCCTCATATTCTTCCTTCCCTTCTTTGACTCCACTGTTTGGCTCCTGTTACATTCAGTTATGAAGAAATACCCATTTTAGTCAAGTCTTGTGAGTGATTTTATAGAACTTGATAAAATCTCTCCAGTTTTTACATCAGAACTGAATCAAGAAACTTACACTAACGGTTTAACAGAGGATCTCCCCGCTGCTGTTCCGCAGCAGGACTTGTATTTCTTCTTCGAACCACATGGACATGATTTATTCCTCGGGATCTTCTCCAGTTTCACACAAAATTACTTACATGTATCAATATTCTCAAATCAGTTATTCACATGGTTCAAGAGAGCAAACAAACCTTTTCATCGGTCTGTAAGCTACACTTGGCAAGGACTGCCTCGGTGTTACTACAGCTAGATGACTCCTCATTGGTAGTCTCATTCATTTCTTCTCTGAGTTGCTCGGCGCTTTCCATTGCTGCAGAAGCAGTTTCTGAACCATTTTCAGTCAAAGACTCCATTCCTTGCTCTGCTACCAGAAATTCTATCGCAGCATCCACATCACCATTTACTTGTACTAGAACCTACAAGATGATTCAAGATAAGAGAGAACTAACAATCATATATATTTTCACACATTAACCAAGCACCAGCGTATCACCTGTTCAGCTTTCTCAGCATCACCACAACAACTACCAGACATGACTACTTTAACAGCCCCAGCATCAACATTACACTTATCACTCCTGTTTTTAGACTTACCCTCCGTGGCTTTCGCTTGTTTAGATGCTGCTGATACTTTAGCATCAGCCTTTCACAAAAACTGGAATCTATTAGAACAGTGCATCAGATCATCTACACCATAAACACACGCACCCAGATAAAAGTTCAACGTAAAAACCTCTATCACAACAGGCTTGGCTGGTCCTCCACAAGCATCTTCCTTGGAACGCACACTATTATAATGTTCCCCATCATGGTAAGACCTAAAACAAGGAGAGTAAATTTAACCATCTCCATCATCCATCAAACAGAATCAAGAAGCTTACAGATGGATCATGCGGGTTCTAGCATCTTCAAAGTTGCGTATATACCAACGCGGTGACATGCTCTGCAAGTATGCACAACCATAAGTATGATTCTAACATAGCAAATAAACAGAATAAGCATTATAACTACCCTGTGGATACATATATTACTACGTGTGACAAGAGAAGCTGCTTGTAACTCCATGTTCCCAGCCCAAGTCCCATCATCATCCATGGTTTTACAGTAATCCTCAAAAGGAACATCGTCTTCGATAAAAGGCTCAAACATTTCACGATTCTTCTGTAAAAAAAAAAATTCCATGGCCATATATATACATTTACAGGATTGTTCAAGAATCTAGTTGGTATGATTGAAACGGTGGCAACACTCACCACTATGTACTGTACAACCATGCTACGGTATTTGCTGTGTTCATCCTCGTTGCCTTCTAATTGATCGGCAAGTGATCTGTGTGAAAGACGAATTTTCAATCTAACGATTTGCTTTTCGTCTTCAAACGTTAATCGAAGAAGCGATGAATATGAAAGACAGACCTGAAGAAGCAATTACCGTCTGCAGTTACTTGGATGATCTTGAGGCCTAAGGAGTCGAGCTGAGCACGGAACTGAGAGAGATCACAATGCTTTCCTTCCTGCTTCTTCTTCTTCTCCACCTATGATTGAATCAACGAATTAGAGATCCAAAACGGTAGAAGAAGAGGAAAAATCTAGTAATAGATTCGGAGGAGAGACGCACCTGACGCGGTTGTTTCTTAGGCTTTGATGATTTCTGTTGCTTAGCTTTTGCCATTGTTTTTCTTTCTTCTCAGACGAATAGTTGCGGCGGAGTAATGACACTTAACATTCCGTCGCCGTTGAACAAAACCATAACTGGGCCACAATAGCTCATAACAAAATGGTCTATTGGCCCAATAAGCTACTAAAACTCAGCTCGGCCCTTCTGAAAAAAATATTATTATAGAGGATAATTATATTTCATCATGTACCATCTTTTTTTTTTGTCAACCATCATGTACCATCTAATCCAATGATGTTACAAGTTACAAGTTTTTTTTTTAATTCACTAGAAGTACAATAAGGTTCATAAGATAGGGATTACAATGATCAAGATCAAGCTTGAGAAAAAAGAAAATCCTCGATAGAACTATCTAAACAGATGGGCAAACCAAGAAGGAAATCCAACTGCTATGTAAGATTGAAAGCGATCACCAGATAGTACGCTATCAGCGACGAGCTTAGCACCTCTAAACTGATGATGAGACTGGAGTTGAACTTTCCAATCCTGAAAATCATTCAACATAGATAAAGCTTTGCAAGAGTAGAATTTGAGAGAAGGCCAAGCAGAAGGCTTCGAAAAAGCACCAATCAGATCATGATCTTCACCGGCAAAGACGATTGCGTTGAAATGTAAGGTTTTCAAACAGTCAAATGCCCAAGACCAACTTTCGAAAGAGGCTTCTGTCTTACTGTTGACATTGATGAAGGAATTTCTACCATGCATAAGAACTTTACCTTCTCTATTTCGCAAAATCCAAGCCGCTCCGCTCTGGTTTCTGAATTTATCCCAAGAGGAAGCCACATCACATTTAAGCCAGGAAATAGGAGGAGGTTTCCAACCAAGCAGACTTTTCTTCCTCCTTGAATGATCTATCGATTTTTCCTTAAATTTCAAGGACTTAATGTGGAACCAGTGATCAGCTTCTTCAAAAATATATTTGATAAAGAAAGGTCCCAGAGAAAGATTCCCTTGGAATAAGAAGGTATTGCGTTTTTTTCAAATAGACCAGAGGATTCAAGGGCCATTTCTTCTAATATTTTCTGGAATGAGAGAATTTTTCCTTGTCTTTAGAACATGGAAAATGTTGGAATAGACAGAGGAGAGATCAAATCCAGTTTCAGGGTGGGGGAAGTTACTTAATGCCCATGTTTGTTTAGCAATGGTGCAAACAAATAGGACATGATTTATAGACTCTCCCTCAAGACCACAAATCTGATAGCAAGAATCAATTTTCATACCTCTTTCAATAAGGCTGTCAGAAACAGAGATCGCACCACTAACAACTTTCCAAAGAAAAATCTTGATTTTTGGCGCAGTACAAGTTACAAGTTACAACACCCATAAGAATCTTAATTTGAATTTCTCAACTAAAAATATTATTCTTTTACTATATAAATCAAATAACATAATTAATTATTTTTTTATATAAAAACTTAAGTAGTTGTAAAATGATACATGTATGTTAAATATTTGATGAATATCTTAAAAGTTATATTTTTTATTTTATCATTATTTTGAATAAAAATATTCAAATGAAGTATCTTTGGTGGATATAATCTTATTGATGAGAGAACACTGAAGGTATAATGATAGATCTAAACATTCGAATGTGTGCATTGTTGCATGTAGAGCCATTTTGTAAGAATCATGTGTGTTAATACTCATAAAACTGTTAATCTTGCTTGTGATATTAGTAGAACCGCGCTCATGTGTATTACATAGAGTGCTACTAAGACAATTAAACTAATCTAAGTTCTATAATCATGTAAAAATATGACAAAAATTAAATAAAAAATAGTAAAGTAAACGCAACTTGTTTGTAGCATGTGCTTTCATCATATCCTTGGTTTAATAATTTTATTTGCGACCATGTGCATAGATTCGGAATAGGATATCATCAAAACTACGTCTTCCAGAAAAAAAGGAGAGAGTAAGCGATGGAAGATTTGGTGGTGAAATCAACGAGCATTGTGCATCCCAGAAACATTGCAAACCAATCTGTATCAGATCGTGTGAAGAAGATCAATCTGACTCCATGGGATCTCACACGTCTTCGTTTCGGTTATCCTCAAAGAGGTCTCTTCTTTAACAAACCTGACGATTCAGATATTGATACAATCATCTCAAAGCTAAAAGCTTCACTCTCTATTGCTCTCCATCACTTTTACCCTTTAGCTGGTCGCCTTGTCAAAGAAGTCAACCAAGACGATAACACCGTCTCCTATTTCATCAGCTGCTGCGATGATGATGGTTCCGGTTCGGGTGGTGTTAAGTTCGTTCATGCTGCAGCTAAAACACTCGCGATCAGTGATGTTAAGTCCGGTTTTGTCGATGGATTGCTCGGTTCTTTCTTTTTTCCCGCGACTGGAATCAAGAACTATCAAGGTGTGTCAAACCCTTTACTTATGGTCCAAGTAACTGAAATAAAAGATGGGATTTTCATCAGTTATGGCTATAATCATACCGTTGCTGATGGGAAATCGATCTGGAAGTTCATCAATGTATGGTCAGAGATTTGCTTCAAAGGTTCTGGATCTGTCCCCATGGATCTTTACCTCAAAGGTTGGTTTCTTGATCGGATCAAATATCCAATCCGAGTTCCAGATCCCGAAACAGAACAGCCTAGTCACGTTGCTTCGACAACATCAAACACTTTACAAGAGATTGTGTTTCGTCTCACAAAGGAGAACGTGTTAAAACTGAAGGCTAAAGCTAACGATGAAGCTTTGTCCAGAGAAGATGGAGAGATCTCTTCGTTTCAGGCGGTTTTAGGACATATATGGCGTTCAAGGGTCAAACACGGTGGCATGAGCCGAGAAGAAGAGACACGTTGCAGAGTACCGATAGACATGAGACAGAGGCTAAAGCCAAAGCAAAGAGAAGACTGTTTCGGGAACTTGGTTCATACCGGAATAGTAACCGTTAAAGTTGGGGAGATGCTGGACCATGGGTTAGGCTGGTTGGCTCAGAGAATAAACGAAATGGTGAGGTCACAAACCGATGAAAATGTTAAAGCATTTGGAGAGAATTGGGTTAAGAATGCTGAGATTCCGGTTTCGGTTAGCACTACTCTTCTTGTTACTAGCTGTCCACGGTTTGATGTGTATGGAAACGATTTTGGTTGGGGTAAACCGATCGGTTTACGTTCTGGACCGCCACATAGCGATGGGAAACTGGTGGTTTTCCAAGGGGTTGAAGACGGAGGTCTTGAGTTTCAAGGTTACTTTCCGTCTCAAGTAGTTGTAAAACTATTGTGTGATTCTGAGTTTTTGGAGTATGTGGACATTGTTGCATCATGATCTGGTCAATGACTTTACACGATTGATGTGTGTCTTTTGTCTCGCAATTTTCGACCGTCTGTGTAAGGTTATGATTACAAATATTTTACTATGTTTTAACGTTTTTATTCAATAAGCATATTAAACAAAATAAACATATTGTTGACCAATCTTATTTTCCTCGCTCATTCGCCGCTAACAGAGTTAGTCATGTATCAGCAGAGAGCAATGTGAGATGGGAATTTTGGTTTGTTGCAGCTGTGCTTTCTCTCAGTATAAACGCTTAAAACTTATGAAAACAGTACTGATCTTGATTCTTGAAACCATTTATCAAAATAAGCAAGGGTAGTTTTTTTATCATATCTTTATACATACGTTTAGTACACGTATGTATCTTTCTACAAATACAAAATATTCTATGATAATTTGGAAATGTGGCGGAACATTATCAGACTCGGATAGATCCAAGTACCATGTGATTCCCCGTAGAAAACAAAACGATTTACCCACCGACAATATAAATAATTATTACCGCAATTTTGAATACATTCTCGAATAAAAATGACGCGGGATTAATTAATTTAAACAAAACGTAATTAATCACGGTTTAGTTTACTACACACAATGACACAACACACGATACATTGAAATCTAACACGCAAACTGAAAATAGAGTCCGTGGGAGAAGGAAGTTTACGAGAATGCCCATGGTTTCTTCTTATCTCCGGCATCGAGTGATGGAGGAGCAGCCTCTTCTGTAGGGATGCACCGGACCTCTAGCTCTGAAGCAGTTGTGAGTGTAGTAAGACCTTCCAGATCTGGGAGGACACGGGACTCTGTTCGCCGACAATGCGCCGTAGGATATGTAGTACCTCTTCCTCTTCCAGTACAACGAACGTCGATCTGCGGCACCGTCTTCCTCCATTGCATCTTCGAAGCTTTCTCCTCCGTCGATGTCGAACGCGTCGACGTGGGAGATCGGCCACTCGAATCCGTCGCCGAGAAGAATCATGGATGGATTCTCCGGGAGAGGTTCAGATCTCGGGAGTGAGATGAAGAGAAGAGAGAGAGTGATGAGGAGAGTAAGAGACGGAGCTGCCATGGCGATGCTGGAGACGCGAAAGGGATGAAGGAGAAAAATAATACTAGTAGAAGAGAGGTTAGTAATGAGCAAGTCACATGCGAAGAGGTGATTGGGTTTTGATTAATGCGCCATTTATGGACCTCGAGCTTCGTGAGGGTTTTATGGGTGTCGGGAATTAGATAAAGAGATCTGAGATTAGTTGTTAACCGTTGGATTATCGTGTTCCGATTAATGAGAGAGATTAATGGGTTGGGCTTTCCCTATGATTTGACCTGGTAGACTATTTGTAAGCTATTCCTCGTTATAATGGGCTTTGCGATAGTTGAGACTGTTTTGAATACTCTTACAGTGACATTCGGGCTAATTTGTTTTAGACTAATCTAATTTTTTTTTTTTTTCTGAAAAGAGAATCACATATAGTGTTGACCAAAAAAGCTTGTAAAGATAGCAATCCTCACAAGAATGAGAAAAGACCATAATCAATCCACCAGTCTATCCATCCATTTATTTTATAATGTTATCAAATCAAATGTAAATTAATTAGAGAGGAAACATTAAGGATCTCTAATGATAAGGAATGTTCTCTTATTAGTTTGACAAGAACTCAATTCTTGTAATGAACAATTAGATTTAGTAAATAAGAATACATATATATTAGCATGTTAACTAAAATATCACACACAAGGCTGAAAGCTGAAAACATATATCATTAATGATTAAAATTATTTCATTAACAAAGATACGATGGTAGTAGTTCCTAATTTACAACCCACTCCAAACCCATGGAGAGTTTGACATTATAACCATCACCAAGATTATCTAAGCAGGAAAACCAAAGGTAAAAAGACTCTTCTTAGCTCCACCCTTTATAAATTAAGTTCACCCACCCTAGAATCATTTTTTCAGACATCAATATAATAATAGTAAAATTAAGAATCATCATCATCTGAGAATATGTGCATTGCCCACCATCTCACGAGTAGTCCCCATTGATCCACACCCTTTCATAACCACTCCTCCGCCGTTAACCACCGCTTGCTCCTCCAGCGACTGCACTTGTTTCTTTAGAAACTTCACATAGTGAATAGCCTCGTCGAGCATCGAAGCTGTATCCATCTTGGTTCCACCAGGAACAAGCCGTTGCAAAATCCGAATCCTCTCGCTTATCCTCTCCCTTCGGTGCCGAGCAGCCACACTCTGTGGATCTTTAGAGATCCTAACGTTCCTCCTCTTAGGTGGCTTCACCGCCTCGAGATCTATATGTATCGGCTGCATCATGGCGATTCTAAAGATCATCTCTCGCATCGCTGCCATGTTCGTGTTATTGTTGTTGCTAATATTGTTTATTTTGTCGTGTGAAATGGAAGAGTAAGCTGAGTTTGCGTGTAAACCAGAACTGTACAGGAAACCGGGTTCGTGGGTCATTGAGTCAGAATGGTTATGGTTCGGGTTGAACAGATAAGGGTAGGTGTTGTTGTTGTGGTCGATGAGAGAGGGATTAGTGTTATAGAGGTCAGGAAGCTTCTCCAGGTGCTGCATCATCATGTCAGAATCCATGGAAAGAGACATGGAGAAGCTGTTGAAATGGGTATGGAGAGAAACTGAGTAAAGCTTACAAAAATGAAATTTAGGGTTATGAGAAAAGAGACGGTATGTGTGAGAAATGGCAATGGTACTACTGCCCAATCAGATCTCAAGTATGTTATTACAACAAGGGGTTGAAGGATTTATATAGCAACTTGTGGCCCATCCCCTTCTTTTAACTCTTATACTACATATTTCTAAATCTAATGGAAATATTCATATTTCCAACTCTCAATGTATGTATATATATAACTAATGCTTAAGTTCTTGGACACTTTAGAAAAGAAACCATTATGGATTTATTCAAAACGAGCTACTAGTTCCCAAAGATTTTGTTCGGTTGGTAAGAGAAGCTATGGAAAAGCGTGTGTGCTAACTGCTAAGTACATGTAGGAGTTACTATAACTAGAGTTATTGCCTAATTTACCATGCATGGGGAGTTACTATAGTTAGGTACGTATCTTACATCGACTGGGTTTAGTTACGCTACAAACCAACAAGGTGCATGAATCAGCTCCAACCAGTACAACAAATGGGATTTCCATTTTCCACCATTGTTACCCCCACATCCATGAGAGATATGTCAGAATCGAACACTATCTTATATATTTTGTAAAATTTTCTGGTTAAATATATATTAATACATTTATACTTACATAGAAAATGGTTATAGTATTAATATGTTTAACAAATCGTGCACGGATAAAAAACAATATAGTATCTAGTTACTAGATGATGGCTGAATGATAATTAATCGGATCGCAATTGACATCGAGCCTTAGCGTATGGCACGGTTCTCAAAACCAATCAGAGGACAACTTGAATCTTTTTATTTATTTATTTTTACCCTTTCTTTTGTTTCATAAACGCATATTTTATTTAGTTCGTTATATTTGCCTACCGCCTCTGACTTTCCCTCTCTGGCATGCTTTTCAGTTTATATGAAACTGATCAAGTCTTTGTTTTTAGTGCTTATTAACCAAACGATTTAATTTGCGATCAACTAGAAAAAACAAAGAATCATCATCTGCTTCATCTGAGGAGCCGATATCATTCCCAACAGAGAGGAAAAAGTTATAAATAAACTACCAATCTGCAAATGGCGAAACAGATAACAGTCGTATATATCTTTTTTTTTTTCATTCATAAGTTTATCCTCTATAGGATAACTTATTTATCAACAGTATAATCTTGATATAATATATATTACTTTTCCCTTCATTTAATTGGTAAAATTTTAATGGAGTTTTCACAAATGACTAATTCTACATGATTCCAGTCATAAAACAGCATTTCAGTTGCAACTGATAGAATGAGAGAATTGTGGACATTTCGGATATTGGACGTTCCAAGTGTGCCATTGTCTTATACTAATATTAAGGGACCGCAAACTATTTCTATCGAGAACTCTAGTTAAGTACATCGATCGAAGCACATATCCATGGCATAATTAAGTATATTACAATAAAAAATATTGGAAACAAATAAAATATCTTATTTGATTATTTAAAACAGTAGTACGATACGAAAACTGAGACAGTTTGTCTCCCAAGGCAAGGTATCAATACAATCATGTTCATGTCCCAAGCATCATTTGTTCTCCTTGCTCCACTAACAACCCAATTTATATTAATGATTAAATTCAATCAATCCAATTATTTTCACACAGTCCAGTAACAATTGTTATTGATGTAAAAAAAAAGAGAAAGATTGATTGTCCCACGTGAGATATCCCACAAAGGTCCCAACATCACCACATAGAGTCTCTGATCATTACAATATCCTTTGAGATTAGATTTATATAGACATTTTCTTATAATATCTTCTTGGGCAAGTGCTCTGTATTCTTCTGACACATTTCTATCATCTTCCCTTTTCTTATTTCTTTTGTTTTCTCTATGGAATATTGAAGAAAATTTGAGATTTTTGTTTTGTTTTTTTTTTAATTATCTTTTCTTCAATGCATTTTCTTTCTTCTCTATCTCTCTTTTTAATTTCGGATAAATTCTCATGATGTTCTCTGTGACAAGATAAACTTCTTGCACCCTTCCTTGTTAATATGGTGCTGTGCAATATATCCACTGTTTATATCAAATACATGGAAACATAAAGTGATACACAAATTAAGATGGGAACAAATGAATATTCGAGATATTGTCGAATTAACGACATTGTAAAGGGGTTACAATATACTAGTAGGATCCAGCAAATTTTTACACGATTAGGTGTAGTTTAAAAAATATGTGGAGATGCAAACAAAAGTCAAAATCTAGAACGCAGAAGACTGGTAGAAACATCCTAAAACGAAAATGTGACGTACTTATTTAAGTAATTTGTAGAAAAAAAAAATTAAAGTTGGGGGAAAGTATGGGGACAAGAAAATAGGTTGGTTGATAAATATTGTAGAATTTCTATAATAGTATGCTTTTAAAATGGGTAGGTGACGGGAATGCGGATCCTAATTTCATTTATTTTCGTTTTATATAGTTTTCTTATTCATCTTTTTTTTGGTTTGTTGATTTTGGTGCATTCTTTGACTCCCTTGCACCTACGTCTCTTTGTGCTATGTTAAATGTACTCGTCTCTATTCTCGCCGGTGCACCTCACATGACACATGAAAAACAAAATAGGATATAGATAATATATATCTATTCTGATGATATGTATATCTGAATATTTCTTTCGTGTATAGATTTGACAATGATCATATACATTATAACTAATATGCATCCATATAATCATGATCATATATAATTGGATTACGTATGTATATTACTTTTTGTTTTTTGGTAAGCAGACAAAATATATATCAATGAAACCCTTTCACAATATATACATATATATATATATCAACGATTCAAAAGAAAGTGGTTACAATAAATCTATAAATTTACCGAATGAAGATGAACTTATAAAATATATGATGAATATTTTCGTCGCAAATATGATCATTTCAAAAGATTATGTTTTTAACCCAACACCTGCTGTTTTTGCCAACTTAAAGAGAACACATACTTACACAACAAAAATGTACTTAATAGTTACTGGGAGAATTCTAATTAACTTACCATAAATTTTATACCATTTTTAATTTTTTATATGATGACTATTTTAATAAAAAGATTAAACTAGTCCTATAAATGTTTAATACATTGATAAAACATTTATAGAGGTTTACTAACCTCACCTCCTAAATAATTAAACATAAACAATAATCACTAAACTTTAAAATCAAACATTATAATATTTTTGATTGAATGTATTATTTAAAAGTGATAGCTAATTTATGGTATTTCAAGGATTTTTTCATAATTTCTAGTTATCTATTTGTTAGAGTTGTACAGTTAATAATCTATTTACGGTATAAAATCTATAAATGAATAAATACAACAAAATAATAAAAATATTTGATTTTGAGTTATGTCAATTCAAAATATGATACAAATCGATAAGATAATAAGGTAATAAATTTTTAGAAATCTTATATAAAGATATGATCTCAATAAAATCATATATTAATAATTTATATATATACAGAAATTTTATATAAGTATAAAAATATTTTATCGATGTTTTATATTCACAATGAAATTATTTATATATTAATTCTTAAGATTTCAATATATTTTGATAATATTTAGTACAATTATATCTAAAACCATATTTAAATTCTATGAAACATGTTTCATATACACCAAATAATATAATAAAGTAATATAAAATCTAAATTTCTGAAATTTAACTAATGTATATATGGTATTATTTTTATCATATAAAGATATATTTTAGAATAGAATATTTCCGTAAATGAATAACTCTATAAATTTAAAAACACCATGATCCCAACATTATTAATTTATAAAGTTTTTACTCTATCAAACTGCAGTAATTATGCTATTCTGGATACTTTACGAGAAAATATTATAGTTGATGTCTTGATTATACAGTTAGATACCTTTTGTTTTTTGTTTCGAGTTCACTAATCATTATATATATTACGTGTTAATAATTTACTTGTTTTTTTTAACAACAAAGCTTTCTCATTTACCTGATTTAGTTGTACAGAAGAGGCAAGGTATCTATTACTATAAAGTAATGTTTTTCTCTCCTTATACAGTGCCATGTCAATAAATAAGACTATGTGGACGCGACATCTGTCCCCGTTATTCAACACGCACCGTTTCATTAATTCAAGTTGTAATATACGTGGGTTTCATTGTGTCTTTGGGCTCATATTGTCCTCAAAGAGTCCAGTCCGTCTTCAAGAAACACTAAAACTCTTACACTACGTCGTTTTAGAGTTTAGGGTTCATCAGAGTCTTTGTTCTACGCCGTTCGTTAGAGTCGATGTGAGGAAACTATTCGATGGGTTTCAATCGAGTTTCATTGGCGTCGTTTCGTATGCGATTCTTCTCCTCTAGAACGTTACGGCATTCATCGAAATCGCCATTAACAACCATCTTTACTTCTTCTACCACAACAGGTACGATCTATCATTCAAAGCTTATCATCTATCTTGAGGCGGTGGATAACACCTATAAAAAGGTCAGCCTTCTTCCATCAACACATACTCCTCCTCGATTCTAAAGTTATTTCGTTCTTAGATGATTTTGGGAAGCAAGGAATCTCTCTCTCTCTACCTGTTGAATCGTTTTAATGATGGTGATTTACAGGAGACAGGGACAGAGCCATAACCATGGACTCCTTATCTTACGATGTCGGCAGAACTTCCGAACATCACACGGATTTGGCGATTCTTGCTTGGCCTAACAAGGCGGCAGTAAAGATGGCGGCTTTTGCTTGGCTCAACGGTGGGGATTGGAGCATGGTGAGTCGAGAGTGGTTCGGGCAGGATGACGGGTTCGACTTAAAGCTCCGAGCTGTGATTCTTCTGATGTATCTAAAGGTGAAAACATCAGTTTGTAGCAATTATAGATTTTATTACAGGAAAATGAAAAATATAGTTGAGTGAAGGAGAAAGTTTGAAACCGTTTGAATCCTTCCCGTTCACGTTTCTTAGAAACTTTGAAACAAGGATGAGTTTCGAATGTATCCATGGAGATTCTCTCTCTCCTCTTCCGAAGAAGCTCTGTCGAGATGAAAAATGTACCGGTTACTCAAATGGTAAAGAGCAAAAGAGTTCACCGGAGATACTTCCCGTCACCGTCTCTTCAGCCTCTCTGAACTAGAACCGGGCCTAATAAGACCCGAGTCACCCCAGACAGAATACGAGCTGCTGCACTTACCAGAATCTCCCAAACACCAACCACCAAGCACGACTTCACCAGGTAGGCGTCTTAATTAAGAGTTCATGATTGATGCAGAATGCGGTCAAGGACAGGTTATCCTCTTGCAAATGCTGCTTCAGATTCAACCATTTCGAAGAACTCTTTGGGATTAGGCTGATGATGTTTTACTTTAGAAGTGCTTCTGTGAGATAGAGTAATTTTCGCTAAGGAATAGTAATGCGTGAATGACAGATTGTGATCTTTAAATCGAAGTTGTTGGTGGTGGTGTGGCTGTTGTGATGTTTCAATAAACTCTGGTATATGTCTTCACTATTCAAACGTCTCAATTACGTGTATATACATGAATTGTATGTTGAGATGTTTTTTTTTTGTTTGATTTTGTGATGTGGGCAGGAACAAGAAGAAAAAGCGGTTTCTTTCCTTACCTAGATCTTTTATTATTAGAATTATAGATGATTTTGCTACTCTGATAAACAAATGTGGATTTTGTTATGTTAGCGTTTTTACATCTTCACGTCTATAATGTTAGTTGTAGTTGCAAATAACATAAACCCATAAGTTATAGATGAATCTAACTTAATTAGATTTTATGTTTCTTGACAGATGAAATTTGAACCATGTGACCATATTGTTTCCTAAAGTTCTCTCTGTTGCAAGTCACCTGTAACCGAAAAGGGTATTCTTACAAAGTGTTTGTATTTCTCGCCTTTGTAATTTTTTCTAGGCAGTTAATTTTTTTATTATGGAGGACCAGACAAGAATCTTAAACTCTAAAGAAATGAATTAGGCTTTAAAAGATTTAGAATTTCATGAAATTTTTAATTTTTTAAACATATGTTATGTTGTTTCTTTAACCTGGTGAAAAATTTAGTTAAATTAGTAATACAAAATTTGTATAGTTTAAAATACAATAGTTAAAAGATTTAAATGGAAAAATTCATAAGAAAATAAGAAAAAAAAATTTTGGATATTGATTTTTTCAAATTTCATCAAACTTAAGCCACCAAAAATTAATGAATCTATTTGAAGTTTTTATTTTTGTCATAAAATTTAAACTTAGATGAATTGAAATTTGATAGATTACCAAGATTAAAGGTTAATACATAGTTAAATATAAAATTTAAAAACAATATAAAATATAAAAAAATAAAAATAAAAGCAAATTGGAAATTGCAATTTAATAGGATACATAATATAAATTTATAACTAATAAAAAATTAAGAAAATTTTATAAGAATACAAATTAAGAGAATATATTAATGTATTACCTCTCCAATTTTATTGAAGTAAAATCAACCAAAATTAAAAGAGTTTTTTTTTTCTTTTTTAATCATTAAACTTAAGTTGAAGAAACTAATAAGATACTGAAAAAACAACAAATAATTTACACCTAATCAAACAAATAGTAAAATAGAATATAATAAAACATAGTAAATAAAGTGAATATAACAAATAAAACAATAAATATAAAAACAAAATATGAAAAAATGAAAAAAAAGTTCTATAATACAATCAAGAAACGAAAGTTTTATATCTAAATATGTATTTTTCAAATGCTACAACATGATTTCGAAAAAACTTCATATGACAAAGAGACACAATAAAAAATGACAATACAAATATTAAAGTTTAAATAAAAAATAATCTAAAATAAAACAAACATATCAAAAGATCTATACTGAAAAAGGAACATATCCTCCAAAAACCCTTTCAACGAGCGAATTACAAAAAAAATTTTACAAAAATTAGTTAATCGCAATGAACTAGAAATTGAATACTGTAACATCAAACATTTTAAATCAAAAGGAATGATGAAACAACGAATCAGTTATGATAAAATATTTCAAATTAATGTCTAGCCAAATATATAATACTCCGCGCGAAGCGCGGGCTTACCCTAGTGGTAAATAAGATACCATCGCGTTATATATTCTTCAATGTGTCTAGTAGTTTCTATTCACGGCCCATGTGTTTATAAGAAAAAAGTATTTTGGGTCGCATTCTCTACGTACTGTTATACTATTGTATGGTTACAGATTTTTTTTTTAATAAAAAAAAGAGAGTTCAACTCAGATCTATTAAAGAAATAATAATACTTAATTTTCGGTGGTAGGTGTATCCTACAGATAAACTTTTTTCCGAATATTTAAATGGACCTAAAATAATAGTCTATATTTGCATGGTCAACATGAATCAAACCCTGAATTCACCGTATTAAGGTTATTTTTTAAATGCCACTAGCCCAATCACGTTGGTTTTTATTGTTACAGACTTACAGTTAATAAGTTGTTTTTCTTAGAGAAGAATCTAATGTTCGATGAAGTTCGTCATTTTCATGCATAATTAGTTAATTACGAATTGCATAATTAGTTAGTTACGAATATCAACCCCCACGTGAAACAATTCATATTCCAAAACCAAATGTGTAGATTACCTTTACAAAAGAAAATAAATGCAAATCTAGTTTTCCCACAGCTCCAAGTATTCCAAAGCTACAATACTATCCATTCTAATCCTCATTACACACAGCACACGTATATATAATATATAGATTTATACGTTTCATATCTAATTGCGTTTGCATTACAATATAGAATTAAATCAACATGATCAGCAGCGACGAAGACGAAGGGTTTCCTAGAGGATATCTTATTCTTAGACCAGAGGAGCTCAGGCCATTAGAACTTCTCCGTCTGTTATTCTCCAAAAATATTGAGAAGCCGAGATTAGTCAATAGCTCTGAAACCAAAGAACCAAGTTTCCGACGCCGATGGCTTATCTTCGTCTCTCTTGTCCTCCTCAAGCTTCTTCATTTACTCTCCGAGCCTTTAGCTCTGTTTGGCTCCGCCTTAGAATTCTCCTTAAACTTCCTCTCCGATAACTCCTTCTCCGGTTTCTTCCTCCGAGGTCTTAACTATATAGTTCATTTATTTTCTATTTATAAATTATTACAAAAAAATATTTGCTACGAGTAAAACATTTTGCAATGAGTAAATGGTTACATGTCCTCTATATATTATACCCTAGATTAAATTTTCTTAAAAAATGTGGGAATCTACATATTATTTACATACATTTTGAAAAATATATGCAGGAGAAGTGGTGATGCCGAAAACGACGTCAGAGAATTACCTATCATTCATTGGACATTTAGATAGGAGAATAAGTTTAGACAAGACCAAAAGTCGTGAAGATGGAGATTTATACTATGCTGCATTGTGCATTATGTCTTCAAAGCTTGCCTATGAAAACTCGGCTCGTATTAAACATGTCGTTGAACACCATTGGAGTATGAAGTACTTAGGCCTCAATGACTATTGGGACGGTATGTATATCCATTAAAATCCATTGTGTAAAGTGTTTGTGTATTGACTATTTGATTTTTTTAGAGTATCAAGAAAAGGAAACAACACAAGCTTTTATGATGTCTGCTGACCAAGAGAAGACGGTTGTGGTTGCGTTTAGAGGCACGGAGCCCTTTAACTCCGAAGATTGGTGTTCAGATTTCGACATTACATGGTACGAGCTCCCAAACATTGGGAGGATTCATGGTGGTTTCATGAAAGCTCTAGGGCTTCAAAACAATTGCAGTTGGCCAAAGAAGCCTCTCCCAAACCCTAACCGATTGTCCCCTTTAGCTTACTACTCTATAAGAGATTCCTTGAAAGCTTTGATAGCTCAGGACGAACATACTAAATTTGTTCTGACTGGTCATAGCTTAGGAGGAGCTCTCGCAATATTATTTACGGCTGTGCTGGTCATGCACGATGAGACCGAGTTGTTGGAGAGGCTTCAAGGTGTTTATACTTATGGACAACCTAGGGTTGGAGATTCAACGTTTGGTGAATTTATGGAGAAAAAATTAGAAGAACATGATATAAAGTACTATAGATTTGTTTATAATAACGACATTGTTCCAAGATTACCGTACGATGATAAAGATTTGGTGTTCAAACACTTTGGTACTTGCATCTACTATGACCGAAACTATCAACCAAAGGTATCTTATTAATTAAAGCATATCTTATTTCATTATTTATAACATATATCTGATTTTCTTGTATATAATGTTTTTATAGGTTTTGAGAGATGAATCGGACGAGAACTATTTCTCGCTGTGGGGGATTATAAAGAGGATGTACAATGCAGTGTTGGAGTTTATAAGAAGTTTCACGATTGCGACTGAGAAAGGATCAGAGTACAAAGAAGGATGGTTGTTGAAGCTTGCTAGGGCTTTGGGGATTATACTCCCTGGAATATCGAATCATACACCTCAAGATTATGTAAATGTCACAAGATTAAGCCCTTCTTTTGTTTTTCAAATTCATAGAGATGTGGCCATAACATAGAAGGGTTTTGAATTTTGCGTGCTTGTGTAAATTGGTTATATTATATCGAGTTTGTGACAACCTATAACTATGATTGTTCAATAAAACACGAGTTATTTCATGGAATCTCCATAGTTGCGTGATGTTACTGTAGACTTGGTTGGTCGCAATCGCAATTCTTCCTCTCTTTCAACTTGAGAAGATACGTGAGTTTATACTTATTAACTTATTAACAACCTAGGGTTGGAGATTCGATGTTTGGTGAATTTATGGAAAAGAAAATAGAAGAAAATGATTGTGAATATCATATTGAGTTTGTGACATCCTGTGCTATTCAATAAAGATAATGATTGGATGGATGCCTCCTCGGGTGGGGTGGATGAAACTCAATACTGATGGAACATCACATGGTAATCTGGGACTGGCGTCGGCCGGAGGGGTGCTGCGGGATAGTGAGTGGTGTGGTAGTTTTGCTCTTAATATAGGGAGTTGTTCTACATTTCTGCCGGAGTTTTGGGGGGGGTCTACTATGGCCTTGTGATTACTTGGGAGAAAGGTATAAGTAGGCTGGAGGTGGAAGTTGATTCTAAGATGATGGTGGGCTTTCTTACGACATGGATCGAAGTTACTCATCCGCTGTCTTTCCTGGTACGTTTGTGCCATGGTTTTTTAACGAGAGACTGGCTGATCCGTTTTGTTTATGTGTATAGGGAAGCTAACCGCTTAGCTGATGGTTTAGCTAACCTTGATATTTCTCTTCCTTTTGGTTTTCATCGCTTTGATGTCGTTCCGATAGAGCTTGTTAGTTTGATACGAGAGGATGTCGATGATTCATTACGGCCACGACAAGTCTGACTGTAGTTTGAAGTTTTTTATTTAATAAATTGGGAGGTTTGCTCCCATATTCCTACCAAAAAAATAAAGATGATTACATAATAGAGTTATTCATGGAATCTACATAACAATGGACAATACTAGTATTTAATAAAATGCAAGTATGTGAATAAACAAAGTTGAAAGGAACTCATGTAGATAATCGATAGATGTGGTGCACATTTGTAAATAAACAAAATACTAGAAACTTGTAAATAAATGAAATATATGGTAAACATGCAAAATCACCAAAAGTGTGATATGTAAATAATAACCAAAAATAATAAAGTTTGTCTTTTGATAGAATTCTTATGGGTATTTCACTAGTTAAAAATGATTTGAAAATAAAAAGTAAGAGAAGAGGATGAAATTTTGTCAGTAGAAGTTCTCATCTGAGAACTTTCAAGAATCTTGTTCAAAAAAGAACTTTCAAGAATGTCAGGAAAACCTCAATAGCTAAGAACATGATTATTCAGGGTTTCTTAGGGCGGAGTTCTTATGAAAATATAAAAAATTGTTTCTTAACTTTTAACTAAAAAATCCTGGATAATCATACTCTTAATGTACTTTCATTTATTTGTTTGTCTTTTGTTTTTAGATTAAATTAAATTTAAATTTTTAAAATTATATTTTTTTGAATAAGATAATCTAAGAATATTTTAGCAATAAGAATGCTTTAGTTGTTGTTTTGTTTTGGTCAGCGGATGCTCTAGTTGTTTAAATAACCAAAAGTATCAGGAATACATATGGGTTTGCCAGGCTAGCCTTCTAAGACATCTTCAATTTCAGTCTCCAGAATAGAATGAAAAATAGAATAATAAATAAAAAATAAAAATTTATTCCATTTATAGAATAATATTTTTATTTTCGCAATTCTCTCAGATAGTATTTTTAATTTTATTACCAAAAGATCTTTCAAAGAGGAAAATGATTAAAAATATTTCATTAAAGAGACAAAAGAACATTCTACCCATTGTTTTATAGATATATAAATAATAAAAATAACAAAATAAAATAAAAATAATTTTTTTTATAGTTTGAATTATATGTTTTATTAAAAAATTTATAAATATTTTTCAAAAACAAAATATTATTTTTCAAATGTTCTTTTTGAAGTTTGGAAAATTTTTTGAAACTATTTTAAAAAAATTATTTTAATTTTTACATTTATTTCTTATTTTCTTAAAAAAATTTAAACCTCGCTCATTTACTTTAAATCCTAACTCGATATTAGTTAACCCTAAAAATATAAATGTATATTTTATTTTTAATAAAACTTACTTTGATCATTTTTATTTTTATAAATTAATTATTTTCAAAATAAACTAAAAAGGAATATACCAGGAAATTTTTCTTTATTTTTTTGTTCTCCATTTCTCCATCCATTTTGGAAATGCTCTTATACACAAAAATTCCCGTTCATATTCATTTAAACGGGCCTACGCTTAGCGTAAATAGGCCTTATATTTAGCCCATTAAAAGACGACAAAAGAGATAAATTGTCTTGATATAAAAAGCACAAATATAGAATTTTTATCCATTCACAATCCTTAAAAAGAACCAGGCAAGCTCGTACAACAGTCCCATTCACATAAAGTATTTACAAGAAAATCTAGTGGCGGAGAGAAGACAGGTGTCAACATCTGCACCGATTAATTAGGCAGCGAGAGAGTGAAGAGTGAAGCTGTGGTGTTTGACACCTGTCATCTCCGTCTCCATCATTTGCCTAACTCCTCCTCCTTCAAAATCATTTCCTCTCTCTCTCGTCTTCTTCGGTCAAGAAACAAAATTTGATCATCAATCGAGAATGGTTTCAACTCCGTTTTGCTATTCGATCAATCAATCTCCATCAAATCTCGATTTCACGAGGACCCATTTGCTTACTCCCGCCGCTAAAGAGTTCCACTTAGACTTACCAAAACCGGGAGGTGGGTTAAGGAGGAGCCGTCTTCGTCGAAGTGTGGTCGGAGTAAAGGCGGCGACTTTGTCGGTGGAGGAGCAGAAGAAGCGGGAGAAGAGGAAGAAGAAACCGAGGGTGCTGGTGGCGGGAGGTGGAATCGGAGGACTGGTGTTTGCTCTAGCGGCGAAGAAGAAAGGGTTCGATGTGTTGGTGTTCGAGAAGGATCTGAGCGCTATAAGAGGAGAAGGACAGTACAGAGGCCCGATTCAGATACAGAGCAATGCTTTGGCTGCTTTGGAAGCCATTGATGTTCCTGTCGCTGAAGAAGTCATGGACGCTGGCTGTATCACCGGTGATCGGATTAACGGCCTCGTCGACGGTGTCTCTGGTTCTTGGTGAGTTAATTGAGTTGTTTGATGTTTGAAGAGTTGAAAAAGTTGTTGTCTTTTGTTAGACTAGTTTGGTGATTTTTTGTTTTTGTAAAATTGAATCAATTAGGTTTGTAAAGTTTGATACTTTCACGCCTGCGGCGTCAAGGGGACTTCCTGTGACTCGGGTGATTAGCAGAATGACTCTGCAGCAGATCTTAGCACGCGCTGTTGGAGAAGAAGTGATTAGAAACGAGAGTAATGTTGTTGATTTTAAAGACTCTGGAAACAAGGTGAACCTGACCCATTGGTGTTTTTACTTAATAGTTATTGATTGGTTAAAAATGTGTTAAGCTGGATGGGTTTTGTTGGGTTTAGGTAACTGTGGTGCTTGAGAATGGACAACGCTATGAAGGTGATCTGCTTGTGGGTGCAGACGGCATCTGGTCTAAAGTATGTTTATAAAAAAAAGTGAATAGAGTTTAATGAATAGCTTCTATTGCCTAGGATAAAAGTTATTGTTTTTTGTTTATAGGTGAGGAGTAACTTATTTGGTAGAAGTGAAGCTACTTATTCAGGCTACACTTGTTATACCGGCATTGCAGATTTTATACCAGCTGATATCGAATCTGTTGGGTATGTTGCACTAATTCAAAAATCACTTCACTGTTTGTGATGATTTTTTTTTTCTGATGTTTTGTCTCTTTGAAAAAGCTACCGGGTTTTCTTGGGATACAAGCAATACTTTGTTTCTTCAGATGTTGGTGGTGGAAAAATGCAATGGTATGCGTTTCATGAGGAACCAGCTGGTGGTGTAGATACTCCCAACGGTATACTATATTCTCTGCATTGATTGATTTGTTTTCATGGGTTTGCATTTAGTAGCAGATCACATAACTTTTGAGTTTTTTGCAGGTATGAAGAAAAGATTGTTTGAAATATTTGATGGTTGGTGCGACAACGTACTGGACTTACTGCATGCAACAAAGGAGGAAGCGATTCTGAGAAGAGATATCTACGATAGAACTCCTAGTTTTAATTGGGGTAAAGGGCGTGTTACGCTGCTCGGGGATTCTATTCATGCAATGCAGCCAAATATGGGGCAAGGTGGATGTATGGCCATTGAGGATAGTTATCAATTAGCTTTGGAGCTTGAAGAGGCGTGGAAACAGAGTGTTGAAACTAATAAGCCTGTTGATATTGTTTCCTCTTTGAAAAGGTAAAAACAAAGACACACCATTTTAAGTTTAATTAAGTACTAAACAACATGATCTTTGAATTGGTGTAAGATACGAAGAATCTAGAAGACTGAGAGTGGCTATTATCCATGGAATGGCGAGAATGGCTGCAATAATGGCTTCAACTTACAAAGCATACTTAGGTGTTGGGCTTGGTCCTCTCTCTGTGAGTAATTTTTTTAAAATTAGTTTTCAATGATTAGATATAATGTTGTGTACGCCAATTATTTTCATTTGTCTGTGTGTTTTTGTTAGTTCTTGGCCAAGTTTAGAGTACCACATCCCGGAATAATTGGTGGAAGATTCTTCATGGACATTACTATGCCTTTGATGCTTGACTGGGTCCTTGGTGGTAACAGGTTCAGATCTTTTTTTCTTCTCTGTATTCATCTTACATAAGACCTTCAAAAGTTTTTAGGTATCAGTAACTCATCTACATTGCATTTGCAGTGAAAAACTCGAAGGAAGGTCACCTAGTTGCAGACTCACTGACAAAGTATGTTTCTTGTTCTTGTTCTCTATTGGCACTTGAACAAAACCCATTAAGTGATTAATATCAAAGTATGAATCTTTTGTTTGAAAGGCTGATGACCGGCTTCGTGAGTGGTTTGTAGACGACGAGGCTCTTGAACGCACTATAAATGGAGAGTGGTATCTTATTCCATATGGCAACAAGTGTAGCGTTTCGGAGACATTATGTCTAACCAAAGATGAGGATCAACCATGCATTATCGGGTATGGAAACAAAACCTCGCTCATAAGTGTCTTAGCTTAAGTTCTTAAACTTGTGAAACTCTTTTTTGATTGCAGAAGTAAACCAGACCAAGATGTTCCTGGAACCCACATTGTGATCCGTTCCCCTCAGGTATATAGAAAACTCTGTATCTGATAAGAACGAACCAAACTAGTCAAGGAACTTTAAGAACACGGTCAGATCTTTGGTTTAGGTTTCGAGGATGCATGCACGTGTAATCTACAAAGATGGAGCTTTCTTCTTGGTGGATCTTCGAAGCGAACACGGTACCTATGTGACCGAGTAAGTCAACAGAGCTTTGGTTTATCTCTTTTTGAGAGTCTATGTGTAACTTATGATCCGAACTATACTTGAAATATGTTAACCAGTAACCTAGGAAGAAGATATAGAGTGACACCAAGCTTTCCTGCGCGGTTTAGACCGTCAGATATCATCGAGTTTGGTTCAGACAAGAAGGTGAGACACCACTTGCTACCAAATCTTGGTTTATTATTTTAACCGGAACTTTTTTTGGTTCTGAAACAATCCGGTTTGGTTCTTTATCAGGCGGCGTTTAGGGTCAAAGTGATCAGGACAACTCCGAAGTTGACCAGAAGGGATGACACGAGTAGCGGTAAATTGCTTCAGGCAGCTTGACACTTAAGTTAACCGACGGTGAAATTTAAATATTTTATCAGTGTGGCAGATCATTTGTGTAGTAATTTTCAGAGAGCTAAAAAATAGACTGTTAACTTGTATTGCAATGTATATATAGGGCTAAACCCAAACGATTATATAGATCGTTACTCTTTCTTTATATGCTTGTCTAAGTAAAAACTTATTCTAGCAAACTAATGTAGTCACGCCAACGTATACGTTTTCATGATTTTTTTTTTTTTTTGCTAATAATTTTCATGATTATTTTTGAAAAATGGAAAAGATTTTTAAAGATGACAAAACAAGCTAAAGATATTAATGAACTCGAGTTGCATGTGATGGGATGGGGAGCGAAAAGCATTATTCAGTTTCAGTTCTCGAACGTTTACAACTTAGGGTCTAATATTAGCATCAACTAAATACTTTTCCATCCCTATTATCCAAATAATCGACTATAATCATTAATTTCTCCAGTAAAATCTCTATTTCTCTCTCGTAACTTGCAGAAAAACATCTAATGATTTTTGACGGCTCACCACCTCCGAGAAGTGAATACACCACTTCCCACTCTTCTTTCTACTTCTCTATCTATACATATAACTTGAAGTGTTTGTACATTCCAAAATATATACACGATTCGTTTTCTTCCTTTGACACTCAGAAGAACGTTACTAAAATATATATCTCCTCTCAGTTGAAATGGCTGATCATACACTTCTATGGAGCTGGTCAGAGTCCAACGACTATGAATCATTTCTTCAAGAAGAGGCCTTATTCTCGTTACTCGATCAAACACTTCCCATCGATTACAAGTAAGTCATATATATAAGGGCGTTACACCATAAACTACTATAAGGGGAAAAAAAGATTTGTTTACGTAAAGAAGTTAATCTAATATGTGTTTTTTGGTTATTTGAGTTTTTGCAGTTCGTTCATTAACCCTTTTGAGGATTATCGAAATGAAACATGGTTTACTTTACAAGACAGCATTAATCTTGATCCCATCTCTACTTGTTATCCTGCTGGTGATCATATGTCTATGGCTTCAGTTGATCTTGAAGCCATCTCTACTTTGTCCCAAGGTATAATATATTAATACATTTATGTATCCTTGCATGCTTGGGTTGTGATACTAATCTTATGTCGTGTAGCAGATGCGTTGGGTGAATTGTGGAATGAAAATGATAGTAATTTCAATAATCATGTCGAACCAGAGATGGAGATCATATTTCATGGTGGCAATTACATAACGAAGGAGACAACAAGGCAGAAGAGGAAATATAGAGAAGATAGATTGATCCAGAGTTTTTCCAAGGAAGACATAAAACCATACTTCAAGATGTCAATAACTAAAGCAGCTAAAGAGCTCAATGTTGGACTAACCCTCTTGAAAAAGAGATGTCGTGAGTTGGGTTTTTCTCGTTGGCCTCACCGTAAGCTTACGAGCATTGACGGCATTATTAATAACCTAAAGGTGCGTCCAGTCACACACACACAGACGTATGTATATGTACAGTCAATGGATTTGTTTATACATATTAGGGTTACACTTATATGTTATGGTCTTTAATGAAAGGATCACTTAGGAAAGACGGAGGGAGAAATAAACAGGAGTAAGCTGATGAACGCTTTGGAGATTTTGGAGGTGGAGAAGAAAAGGATTGAGGAGTTTCCTGATTTGGAATTTGGGGATAAGACGAAGAGATTAAGACAGGCTTGCTTTAAAGCTAACTACAAACGAAGAAGACTCTTGTCATCTATGTCTACCACATCGTCTGTTTCGTGAGAGTAATTAATAACTTGTCTACAGAGAGGAGAAAGATGGTTTACTATGACTTGCAGTAGTTTCTTTTGATGATGATCAATCAATAATTTTTTTTGGAACAAGATCAATCAACAGTCATGCAGGGTGGGTTAAAAATATATTTTTATTTTCGGATAACAACACTAACATATATGGAAATTATTATCTTTATTTTAAAACACATTTTTAGTTTTGACTAATTTTAATGAATTATCTGATTTAATAGCTATTACATGTAAATCATGTGAATCATTTATATGATTTGGTTGTACAGAAGAGGTAAGGTTTTACATTGCAACTTCGCTGGGTGTTGTGGATTCGTTCTCAAAAGTCAACGGCAAGGTTCGTGAAGCTTTGGAGCGTATAAAACATGACCTTCTCATTCAGAAAAGCTTCCAAAAAGTAAGGTAATAATCCACCCGCGGATACGTCTTCAAGTAAGTAACCGTTTTGAACTGATGGTGGATATGTTTTTTTTTTTACAGGTTATACTAAGTACACATATCTATATAGCTTCAAGGCCAGTTTATAAAATTGATATCCTAGAGAAAACCACTCATGTTTTTCTTGATCAATATGCGCATTGCATACATACGATAGACGGTGATCATCATTTATCGTGAACGTGGAAATCTACAACTTTATAAAGAAGATCATTACATATTTCATTAAAGACACTTGAATAAATTTGGATACATGTAGAGACAAACATACACGTACACGTGCCAAAGTCTATGTCATATTTCAAGGGCAAGAAAAGATATCACCACTATCAATCCACCGGTACTCAGCGTCGACGGTGGAACCGCTACTAGAAGCAGTAGTGTGAAGAAGACTCTTGAGGTTATTAATACATTTGTGATTGCGGATGCGATTGAGCACGGCTCTTCTGTTCAGCGTCTGCGTTTGAGACGATTTCAGATGTAGTTCCTTGGACACTTGTTTCTCTTTTAAACGTTCTTCTACTTCCTCAGATTGGACTCGTTTAGAAATTACAAACTCCATTATTTAAAAAAGGAAAACAGAAAACTCGGACAGTTTTTTTTGTTGTTGATTGATGGAACAAAAGAAGATATTGTTTGAGTCTATAATAACACACACTCGTGTGATATTTATATATACTATACGGATCGGTGAAACTTCGCATTCAGATATCATAAGTTGTATTGTATAAAAAATTGTTTTTATCTTTGAGAAGAAAAACAAAGTGGGCGAATAGATTATACATTGGGCCGTAGTTCCATTGGTTTATTTGGAAACCGGTGGCTGATTTGGCTTTTTTCATTGGTATAGAAGAAAGAGACACAACAATCTGTGTGCTCTCTCTTACGTGCCATATCTGCTTTAGAATTGAGTGACTCAATCTTCCTCCGTTTAGCGCATTTCTTAATGACTTGCATCTATTTTATTATCATCATCACTCCTTACGTAACGACACCAGTTAAATTACTAATTTATGCTATATGTGAAAAACGGATATTCTTATAAACAATTTTTATTTGAAAATATGACTAATATGTAGGTCTATGGTTTAAACTGTGTTTTAATGTTCATTGTAGAGATATAAAGCATTTTTCTAAACGTGGGAACTTAATCAATGTATGTTTTGAATAATAGAAAATGGTAATACATTGTTTAAGCCCAGTATTTTTATGTTACAAAACACAATCCAATTGTTTACTATATCACCAACCAAAACCGCTTTGAATAATTTACCCATGCTTTGGTTTTGTAAAAATAGTTAAGTTAAGAGTGGTAAAAAGTATGGTAAACTTCAAAATTGTATCCAAGATGTTGTTTGATAGCTTATAGTCATTTTAACCGCACTATCAACATTTTAACCGCAGTGATCAGACTATTTAGGCTTTGGTATCTAGTGAATGCAACTAGAGAAATAACAGTAACACAAAGATTCGTGAAAGAACCGAACATAACGTAGTAATACTTCTGAATGTTAAAAGGTTACATAGCAATAACTTGGTAACTATTTCTGGTAACAGTAGTTAGCATTGTCCCACGGAAGATACGAACTCGAACCTGGTTGCATGCCCCATTACTTCTCACGATGAACTCAAATAAACACTTATTGGACGTCGTCAACTTATGGCTTTGGCAGAAACTCAACCACAAACCAGGGGAGAACCTTTGTCCTCGATCGTGAATCACAATCTTCATTGGCCACTTCTTTCCAGTTTCATCACATAGGTCGATGTCTTCCTCCATCTCGATACCGTTCGATTTCAGAAAAGTTGTCGGTATATCCTAGCAAAACATACAAAACTCATATTGTGTTTACTTATGTTAACCACTAAGAACCGGTTCGTTTAACTCACCATCTGGCGACGTGAACCGTTTGTAATATTCCTCACAAAATGCGGGTTCTTCGGTTTATAAACCGGTTCTTCAAATCCTTTGTGTTTCTTTTTCTCAGGAACCCATCCCATCTCACAAGGATCTACATAACACCGAACAATATATAATTCAAGTCACACGATAGCAAAGTAGAAAACCAGTATACTTACCTCTAACCCGGTTACCACTAGGCTCTTCCTTAACCGAAACGCGTTTCCGACTCATGCCACAATGTTTGGTAGAAATATCATCAACCGGCTTCACAAGAACCGGTTCTTTCTCAACAGCAACCCTAGATCTATCCGCCGTGGTAACGGCAACGAGATCTTTTTTACATCCGTTATTATCGAATATCGTAACGGAAAATCTTGAAACGCCGTCGTAGCTAAACACCAGAAAGTCTCCAAACTCAAGGGAGTGATCGTTTGCGAATTTTTCCCAACCTTTCTTGAAAACAACAACACCAACTCTATCTTCCGTGTCTTCAGTCTTTGTCTCTACGTTCCACAACCGTCCGATCTCATCTGCTAGTACCACTTGGTTAGGTAATGGCTTCTCTAAGATGTTTATGAATGCTGGAGGTATCACCTGTCAGTTTAAATTTTTATATTAGTTTTTAAATATTAGAGAATAAACAGAGATAACAGAGGAACATACCAGTTCGCGTGAACTGAACTCGGGAAGATAAACCTTGAAAAAGTCCAAGTCTTTATGCGAAGAAACCTTCTCACTCGTTTCAACCATTCTTTCTTTCTCCTTCTTTGATTAGTTTTTCCTCTTTTTTTGGGTAGCGATCGAGTAGTATTAAACAGAGTGTTTAATATTCAAGAAGATCGAAGAAGCATTTTAGCAAAAAAAAAAATCTAAGAAGCAACAGGATTAAAGGCTCGAGAAGATCTTTGAAGCAGAGGATCTAATTAAGTGATATTTGTCAGTCTGACAAGGTTAATGATTAAACTTTTTTTATTTGAGAGAAAATCAAAGGGTACACTTTTGTGTAAGTTACATGTTTTGCAATCTCTCCCCCTAGCTTCTTATTATTTATGTGTACAGCCTGTTAATTTCTGGATTTTACAAATTCATAACTTTACAAACCTAATCTTTTTTTTTGTGTCATTACAAACCCAACAAGCCATTATATGCCTGAAACATAAGCCACATAAACCCCGGACATTATGCGTTGAGTTTATGTGAAATAAACCCTTAGTTTCATTTTTTTTGTTTTGTTTTTTTTTTATAATAGATAGTAAAATAATTTAACAAACGTTAATTAATAGTTTCTTTTTACTGGAACAAGAAAGCACAACCTACGTCATGTATCGGGATATAGTGGAATGGCGAGGTCAGAATCCTCCTCCTGCTTCAATGATGATCATATCCGATCAGGTGGTGCGAGGTAGTGACTTGTCTTGGGATCTGGCCCGGCTACAACAACGGACGCAATACAACCCGTTCCTGGCTTATTCAAAGGAGCGCTATGACTCATCAGATGTGTTAACTTCAGGAAGGTGGGAATGGAAAAATTACTAGGTTCTGAGGATAATAATAATAGAATCGAGACCAGAATCGAATTATCTGCCATGCTTTGTTGCAAATCGTGCAATTTCGAGTGCCAAAGCCGTGTGAAATTCAGGAAGCATCTCTCGAGTTTGACTGTCCGATCCCCGAGGGATATGATGCTCGTAGGGTCCGTCCGAGTATAGAAGCGGCGTTTAGGAAACTAGGCTACTCTGGTCCTGTCTCAATCACTGCTTATGGCGACTTCAACGTTACCCCTGATCACGTCCTGCGGGGCTCACTTCCACTGGAGTCGATGTTGCGCATACCATTTACGATGTCACGTACAAGCGCATGTATGGAGATTTGCTTAAATGACAAGAGTCTAATCCTACTCCGACTAATATTATGGTCATATCGGATACACATAAGATCTTTGCATTTGCCACTGTCGGCCTACCACAAAAGCAGAAACACAAGATTTTTCTTGCTTATTCATGTAGGCCTTACAAAATGTTAAATCTGTTCACTTCTACCGAGTGGCTTTGGCATAGCTTACTTGAAGAAGAAGTTTCAGAGGAAAGAAAATACATTGGTGAAAGTGAATCTAGCGCAATGTTTTATTGCAAATTGTGCTTCTGTGATTGGAATGGCCCTGATTACAAAAGCCGCCCTGATGATTTCAAGACGCATCTCTTAAGTGAAGAACATGCACAAGAAGTAAGTATTCTCTCTTGCTCTCGCAACAACCTTTTTTAACCTTTTTTCACTCGCAGGAGTATAAAATTACTGCCTTCCTTGAATTAAAAATGAAGATCAGGAATCTATCTCTCTTAGTCCAGTACGATCGAGAGCATCGAGAGCAATGGCGAGAGGCAAGTTTTTCTTACTGATAAGAAACAGTGAAAATACATGCGATTTCTCATAAACAGTTGGGTCCCCGCATGAAATTGGTTTAACTGACTCTGGTTGTAGGGATAAAATGACCAGTCCCTGTTTTCAATGTTTCCAAATGTTCATCTTTTCATGTTTCATTCATATACATCTTGTAGGCAAAGAGCAAAAGTATGAAGAAAGCATTCCGGACGATTCGTCTTCTTGATAATTATTTACGTCGTGGTGCTCGACATCGCCTGTCCGGACTCCTACGGTGCCTAGAGCGGGATAAAGAAATGTTGCCCCTTAACTATAACTAAATTTTATTATATTTTAAACATATAATCAAAATAATATCATAGTTTTTTTTCAAGTGCAAAACATTAAAACATTATTTGCTGCTCATTCTATGTTGTTTTTTCATAGTTGAAGTACACTTGGTTGATTTAATTTCGAATACTATTGTAATAGCATTTTCTAAAAATACAAGAAACAGAGAAAATTTTTTTGGACAACTACAAAAAAAGAGTGATGAAAATTGTTACCAAACCTTGCACAAATAGTCGTGTTACATTAAGCTCATAAAGTCATAATCTCATTCACATAATATGTTCTTTTAGCTATGTTATAGAAAGATATATTGTAACCACATCATGGTGCTCTAGTAATTTTTACTAGAAGAGAATTTATCCTGTTGGTTCAGGTCAGGAATCGATTCCCCTTTAGTGCGAGATTATTAGCTCCATATATAACTACGTAGATATGGGCCTATGCTTAAGGCTCATTTGAATACCCGGGAGATGGTCTATCCATAGACTATATTTTTCACTCGGAGATTAGGTATGTGTCTTGAATAGATCCAGATTTAACCCTTCTAATTTACAAAAGAAAGAAAAAATTGTTACCAATTATCAGCTTCTGGAAGCTCTTATTTTTCTCTTTTCTAGTCTTTTTTTTTGACGTCGACTTCGTTTCTAGTCTATGTTTCAATTTGAAGCAGTATTTATTTTTGCTTATTAAAATAAGTTAAATAACAATCGTAGTAGTCACTTTAATTTTAAATCAAATAGTTTTCCAAACCATATAAACCCTAAACATATGTCCTAAACATATGTTTCATGATAATAAGTAATAACCCAGATCATTACATAATAATAAGCCAGATCATTACATGACAGTAACCCAATCGTTACATGATGATAAACCCCATAAACCAACCAATAAGCCCTTCCCAAACATTACATGATAATAAAGCCCAAACGTTATATATCGGAGGGAAAACCTCTTCCTGAATCGGAAGGTTCATAAGTGTCTCTTTTGATTATCACTGAAACGCAAAACCCCTCTCTCTTGTAAACCCCGGCCTCAATAGAAATGCTCTCCCATCTCTCCCGGACCTTCCGTCACAACTGTCGTTTCCCACAACAACAATGCCGCCGTTACAAGCCTCCGAAGTCTCCTCCTCCTCCACCACCACCACCGACGTTACCCAAACCTCCGAAGAAGCCACAGAGCTTCACCTTCCACGGCGAGACGTGGGAGGATCCTTACAGCTGGATGTCTAAGCTCGACGACAAAGTGGCGATGCGGCACATGGATATCTACATGGAGCAAGAGGAGAAGTACACCGAAGCTGTGTTGGCCGATACGGATCGGATACAGAGCAAACTCCAGTCCGAGATGGCTTCCCGCCTGTCTTTTGAGCTCTCTACTCCTCCTCTTCGTTGGGGACCTTGGTGAGTTTCGTTATTTGAAAGTAAATGACTTTCTTGTCCCTTCTTGAAATTCAATTGATTTCAAGAGTATTGAGAGATTAAAGGGTGGTGAAAAGCTTGGATCTTTTTGTGCAAACAGGTTGTATTATAGAAGGGTCGAAGAAGGGAAGCAGTATCCTGTACTGTGTAGGAGGCTAGCGAGCTTGCACGAGGAGTTCATTTCTCATAAATCTCCTGCTGCAGGGTTTGATTTCACTTCTGGGAAGAGGATTGAGCAGAAGCTCCTTGACTACAATCAAGAAGCTGATAGATTTGGAGGTAATTTAAGACAGTTAGAGTCTCTCTTACTTGTAAGGAATCAACCATTTCTTTGTTTTTTTTGTAGGTTATGCTTATGAAGAAATGTCGGAGATATCACCTGACCATAAGTTTCTTGCATACACTATGTATGATAAGGACAACGACTACTTTAGATTGTGTGTCAGAAACTTGAACTCTGGTGCTTTGTGTAGTAAGCCTCACGCAGACCGTGTCTCCAACTTAGCCTGGGCGAAGAACGGGCAGGCTTTGCTCTATGTTGTCACTGATCAGAAAAAACGGCCATTCAGGTAATCATGTTTGATCATTTTTGTCTGTCTGGTTCATTTAAAAATGGCCTCTTTGTTGTTCTGTTATCAGGATTTATTGTAGCACGATTGGTTCAACTGATGAGGATGTTTTGCTTCATGAAGAACCCGAAGGCAATGTACATGTTAACATAAGACATACGAAAGATTTCCAATTTGTGACTGTTAATACATTCTCTCCTACTTTTTCCAAGGTGAAATCTCTAATTGATCTGTTAACAGCTTTAGTTTTTATTGTTGTCGAACCAAACTACTTGTAATCGTAACAACAAGTACTATGTCTTAGGTCTTTCTGATAAGTGCAGCTGATCCGTTTTCTGGTTTGGCATTGGTCTGGGAACACAATGCTCCAGCACACTGCATAATCGAGCATCATCAGGGATTCCTCTATTTATTCACTGATGCTTCCAAAGACGGTGGAACACTCGACCATCATTATCTTCTTCGAAGCCCTGTTCACTTCTCTTCCAGTCCAAGGATCTGGGAGGTTCGTTAGGCTGATACAAAATCTGCTGATTAGTATAAAATTTTCCAGTCCCTATGTTTATATGTTCATTTTTTTGCCTGCAGCCAGTTTTTATAGACGACCCTGAATTAATCATAGATGATGTTGATTTCTGCAAAACACATCTATCCCTCATTGTGAAGCAAATGCAGCAGAGCTTTAAAATTTGTGTGGTTGATCTACCTCTCAAGACAGAGCAGGTAAAAGCTTACTCCACTTGGTTATCAATCAGATTGATGCTCTGTGAATAAGTTTAACCATCTTTATTTCTTGTAAACAGGTACCGGTTCATCTGAGAGATATTCAGCCTCGTTATCTTCCTCTTCCCAAGCACGTTTCTCAAATATCTCCTGGCACAAACTACGACTTCAATTCTCCAACAATGCGGTTCACGATCTCGTCACCTTTGGTAGGAGGACAACTCATCTTGCTGTTTGTAGTTAATAGTTTTGTTAGTTGCTAATTTTAACCATTTCGGTATGCAGATGCCTGATGCTGTGGTTGATTATGATCTATTGAATGGGAAATGGAACATCGTACAGCAGCAAAACATGCTTCACGAAAGAACACGGGTTTTATATGGCACTGCAAACTCCACCGAGAGCCCTAATATACCCTCAGGGACAAGAATTGTCAGCTTTGATACTGAGGATACTACTGCCGAGAATGACAACTTGTGGAATGACTTAACAGAGTTTTATGCCTGTGATTACCATGAAGTCTCTTCTCATGATGGAGCCATGGTTCCATTAACTCTTGTTTACTCGAGAGCTCAGAGAGAGGAGAACCAAAAACCTGGTCTACTTCATGTTCATGGTGCTTATGGTGAAATGCTTGATAAGAGATGGCGTAGTGAACTTAAAAGCCTCCTTGACCGTGGATGGGTTCTTGCATATGCAGATGTTAGGTCAGTCCCATCTTCTCGTCTCTCTCAAAAACATTAAAGCTTACAAGTAGAGAGAAATGTATCAATTTTTGGCTTATTTGGGTTTGCTTACAGAGGTGGAGGTGGAAAAGGAAAGAAGTGGCATCAAGAGGGAAGGGGCGCAAAGAAACTAAACTCCATTAAAGATTACATTCACTGTGCCAAGTTCCTTGTTGAGAACAATATAGTTCAAGAAAACAAGCTTGCCGGTTGGGGATACAGTGCAGGAGGGCTTGTGGTTGCTTCAGCCATCAATCAATGTCCTGATCTTTTCCAAGCTGCTGTTCTAAAGGTAATAAGCAAGCTCCAGAAAAAAGTAATGCAACCATATAACATCAACTGTTTGTTTTGTTTCTGTTACAGGTTCCTTTTCTTGATCCAACTCATACTCTGATACATCCAATACTACCTTTAACGGCAGAGGATTACGAAGAGTTTGGATATCCAGGAGACATCGATGATTTTCATGCGATACGCGAATACTCTCCTTATGACAACATTCCTAAAGATGTTCTTTATCCAGCAGTTTTAGTTACTTCCTCATTCAATACTCGGTAAGTAACCAATCTTCTCATGGTTTATAGATATTTATTCTCTGCCCTCCTATGGATGTTTGAGATTCTTTTCTCTCGCATTGTCAGTTTTGGTGTATGGGAAGCTGCGAAATGGGTTGCAAGAGTTCGTGACAACACATTCAATGACCCGAAACGCCCAGTGTTGCTCAACTTGACGACTGATATTGTTGAAGAAAACAGGTTCTTGCAGACTAAGGAATCTGCGTTAGAGATTGCATTTCTCATAAAGATGATGGAATCTTGAAAGCAAAAAACCATCAGTCAGAGAGAGAGCAGCTAGCTGTAGATGTCTTTTGGTTCTAAACTAGAGGTATGAATCAATGAATTGTGTAACACAGAAAATAAACGAAGTTACAATGTGCAGACAGCTGCAAACTCTGTTCATATAACGTCCAAAAATCAACACACTAACATGAGACTGTTCTCAGATATAAGTACAATAAAGGAAGTGTATGAAATTAAAAGGTATCCACTGCTCATGTGTTCTTTTTAAATGTCTGAAGAATCATCTTCTTCCATAACTGTTGGGAGTGTCCCCTGTTTAGCAAAACCTGGACTCAAGAACTTTGCCACAAATTTCCATAGTCTGTAAACATCTTCAAAGTTTGTCAGGAACCCGAGGGAAGCTGTGACAACCTCAACTCTTATGAACTCGTTGCTTTTTCCATTTGGATCCACCTGTTTCCAAGAACTTGAATCTTCCCTTCGACTACTGTCAATGATCTTTATGTGACTGAGGTAACCAATGCCTAGAGATATTCCTTCTCTTTCAGCTAGTTTCTGCACTATCTCAGGATGCACCATCCCACTCTTCAAATCCCTTACATTGAATGCCACCGAAGATCCTCGTTCGTATTTGATCTTTGGACCATAAATCTGAACAAGATTCTTTTGCTCTCCACCTGCATCTGAGCTCGGCAGCCTTAGTTGGAGCAGAGAAGTCACAAGCCAGTTAATGAGATACCGGAGCCTTGAGGTGGTTTTGTTGAGACCTAACATGTTCACATGATCAATATGGCGGCAAACAATCTCTGGTTCTCTCTGATCATCATCCCATTCTGCTCCTCTATTGCTTCCATCTTCATCTTCTTCTTCTTCTTCTTCTTCTTCTTCATCCCCAAGACTGATCACCGATGCTTCTCCATGATCGACTGATCTAAACGATACTCTTCGTTTACTGACATGTTCACCTTCATTCACAAGAAGTCTCCCACCATTGTTCTCCCTTCTTCCCAACAATCTAAATTCACCTTCGGTTTCTCTTCTTATTGCACTCTCTTTGATTCCAGAGGTTGAACCATTTCCATTTGCTTCAGATATTTGCTTACTGCTCTCTCCATCTTCTTCTTCTATCTCAGTAACTCGCAACCGAGGACTTGTGTCTATCTCAGTTTTTTCTTCTCCCGTGGCTGCTGCTTGACCCACTTCATGTGATACTGACAAAACAGCAGCATCAAACGAGAGAACATTGTTCCCACCGTTACTTCCATTATTAGCCTTTGAAGCTGGTTTAGGGGAGATCCTTCGTTTGTGGTTTTGAGGAACCACAAGTAATGGACTCTTCTGTTTGTTATCAGAATCAGCAGGACTTTTACCCAAATCGATCCAGAGCTGGCTATCCGTTGACTCATCTTCACTGAAAACCGGACTCTTTATCAGTTCACCCACTGAGACACTATCCGCTTCCTCAAACACAGTGCTTGTTCCATCTTTATCAGAACCAATATCATGGTGGTCCATATCTGTCTCAAAGACATCCTGCACTTGAGCAGATGTATAAGCACCAGAAAACGCTGGTAGTTGAGTTCCCAAGGCTTTATTATCTCCGTTAATTGCGATATCATTATCTTCAAACCCGGCCAAACCTTCCAAGCCATCCATGGAGTCGTTTAGATACAGAGGATACTCAGGTGTTATCTTCACAATACCTGAACTCGTTTTCCCGGACTGACTCTGCAAGCAGCTAATCACAGACTTCTTAATCAACAGACAACCAAACCCAGTTGGATCAAACCCAAACACACGGTAAAACGAAGTGATGATAAAATCAGGGCGGAACAAAGACAAGCCAAGAGAGTCCATGTCTTTAGGACCCAAAGCTCCAGCGTCAAGCAAGACATGCCAATTATTCTGCTGAGCAAGCGCCATCCACTGGTAAGAATACTTAGACCCTGTGACCCTCGACTGAACCGGAAACACAAACAAACCGGTCGCTGAATCCTTCTTCCTCTTCTTCTTACTCAAAATCTCCTTCTTCAGATCCATCGAACACAGCCTAAGCGTAGGCCATTTAAACCAAGCGCTACCGACCTTTGCGCCTTTCTCCTTAGCAGACTGACCCATCAAACTAACCGACTGACTCTCGTGATCGAACATAGTCAGGAGCTTCTTGTTGGTCTGAAAGGGATAAGACTCAGCAAGCAGCTTGAACGCCGAGCCTCTACTAACAGTGAAGACAAGACCATACTCGTTCTCAGGGATGTTCAAGTAGTCCATGATCCTAACCTTGATATCATGCTCGATAGACCCTCTCTCAGCACCACCGTGTAAAGCATAGTTGCTCAGATTCGCACTAATCTCAGACAAACTAAAAGTGCAAGTGTCCCAGTAATGAACCGTCTGAAGATACGAGAACAGCCCGAATCCACAGTAGTCAAGACATACCTTTGGTAACGATAAGTGGAAGTACTCATCGTTCCTCAACTGATCCACTTTCTCCGAGGACTGATACTTTGGATACATGGTTAGAAACGTGTTCAAGGCTTCTACCAGCTCAGGCAAAGCTTCTTCTGACTCAAAGGCTCTTTGAGCTGCGATGGACGTGGCGCGCAAGAAGTCGCGTTGAGCGTTGAGCCTAGCGAGTGATCTAGACCGTCCAAGGCTTTTATCTCGAGGCTCGTTGTTGTCGTCTTCTTCCTCTTCGATGTCTTGAGATTTGACGAGTAAGCCTTCTTCAGATGCAGCTTCGAGAGCTTCCCTGAGTTTGGATTCATGGAGTTTTCGAGCTTTTGTGGACTCGGAGACATCTCTGCTGCTCTTCTTGTCGAGAGCTAGAGCAGCAGCAGCGCAGTGATAGATTGGTTTCCAAAGTGAGATATGCATCAAATCCACTAATCAGATATAGAACCAAAAAAAAGCTGAGTGATTTAGAAACCTGGGATGATGAGAAACAGAACCCACAAGTCAAAATCGCCACTTGATTTGGTTTCGATCTCAAACCCAAAATCAAAAAAGTCAAAACCTTTGTCGTCTCTTCAACAGAGAAAGAGACAAAAAAAAAGAGAGAAGAGACGCAAATCCTCAGAACCAATAGCGCAGATCCACGAACAGAGAGCTTCTCATGGATGGAAGGATGAAAATTCCCAAAATGCTATTTTGACTTTTTTTAATATCAATCAAAATGCTTAATCTTTGCTGTTACTTGCTGTTTCCAATTCCAATTTTTTTTTCTTTCTTATTTTTTAAATCAATCAATCGACGCAGCATATTGTATATGATTTATTTGAATTTTATTATTCGATTTTGTTATCTTTTAGTTATTTTTGGGACCCATGAAAGCTTCCTTCTTTCTTTTTTTTGCTTGACTGCATTTTTTTTCTCAATTCATTTTGAAGCTAGAGAAGAGACCTTGAAGAGCTGGCTGTTCTCACTATACAACTATAAGTAAAAATCCTTAATTCCCTTACTTTTCCTTTTCTTATGATATTAAGTCTCTTTATCTCTCTCTTCTTTTACACCACAACCATAGAAAATTTTCAAATTTCGTTTGACAAATTTGGTGGTAAAATAAAACTATACAGCTATTAATTTATGAAGATATATGTACTCCTATTTATCTTGGCTGTTTTTTTGACTATTCATACAAAATAACGAAACTAAAAGTATTAGCACCTTGAGATATTATTTCCTGGTTTTTATATTTGGTATTCTTTCTCTGAAAGAAGAACTCTACTTACGTAATTCGTCTACCTCCTCACCAATATTCTTCTTCTGTATCTGTCTGATACGGTTTTGAAGAGGTAGGTCATAAATATCCCAATTTATGATCCAACCCACACATTTATTGGTTTATTTTAAACACCTACATTTTCTCATAAAGTAACCAAGAATATGATTTAAAATTTAAAACAAATTTGAAACAACAGCTCATAGCAAAAAAATTTTTTTAAAGCAAATTAAAGATTAGTAGGTAGTGTGTGGGCTCAACAACAGAGTAAATTTTAATGTGGTTTTGTAATTATTGTTCCCTTTTGTTTCTTATAATTATTGTTTCAATCTATTTACTTTGATCTTTTAATTTCTTAATTGGTGCCTTTTAGTTTTACTATTATGATGATGGCCAAGATTTCACTTTCGATATGGGACACCGATCATGGCTTAGATGACATGCACAAGTAAAGTTATTTTCCGCTTTGAGTATCTTTCAACTCATAATGGGATGTTTGGTGAAACATGCACAAACACAACATAAAAGCCTTACATTTTGGCCCATTATAAATAAAGTACGATTATTGCAATGTTTTCTTTATACTGTCATGTCAGATTGCATATCATTTGAATACAATTACATCACTCTAGCCTATTGATATTATTACAAGAACATAAGGTTGGAGCAGGTATAAAAATATTGGTCAAAAGTATTAACTAAAGATTAAATAGCACAAAAAGAGGATAATTAGCCCAACAATGCATTTTTTTCTTGTTAAGGTGTAACAACAGTTAATGTGCTTCTATCGGTTCCGCATGTTCACGCTATTGTATTTTAAATGTCCTTTTGTGCAAGAAGGCAAGCAATGGTCACATAGATTCCAACTGTTATATTAAGGCCTATGAGCCGAATGGCATAAATCTTATAAGGCCCATTAGAGAGAAGCAGAGAGGACTCAGACTCAAGAGAGGTAAATGACAAAAGGAATGGGATAAAGAGAGAGTTGTGTCAGACCTTGACCAGATTGGACTGGTCGGTACGCAGAGAAAGGACGGCTCTGAACCAGTAGACAGACACGTCTTCACACACACACTTCTCACATGTCTCTTTCTAAAACGTTCGTTGTTTATGGTGTGAAGATTTTGCATGCTTCTTATTTCCTACTCTCCATTCCATACCCATTCTTTATCCGACAGGCTTGGCTTGATTCTGTCTCTTCACAAAACGAATCTCTTCTGTTTCTTTTGACCATTTAGCCCCTAGTTTTTATAACTTATAACTCTCTTTTTTCTCTTGTTTGGGACAAGCCCACATCTGTCATCATACTCTCTCTCTCACCATATGTCGTATTCCGGAAGAGCATGTACTTTAATCAGACAGAATTCATACGATTATTATGTCTGCATGGAATCTTTTCACATGGCCTTAAACCGCATAAGACTATACGTAAAGCTGAATGATCAAGTTGGTTTAGGTTTAATAATACAATGTGCTAAACTGCTAATTAAACTTGGACTAAACGCATGATTTTCCTACGGGTAATATATTTGAGGTACTTTGGTAATTGGTAGCACATCTACTCACGACATCTATGTCTTCGGTCCATATGCTACTTTTTAATTTTGGAAAAGATGACACAAAGTACGGTTGCGCAATAATACTAATCTCAAAGGAGTATACTGGCTATGAGCCCCCAACAATACAATAGTTAAACTTATTGGGAACTGCATAATAGCTAAGTTCAATAGGCTCCTACGATTTTGCATGTTGTTGCCTATTCTCTTCAGTTTGCGCTTCCCATGCGACATTTAAAAAAAAAAAAAAAATTTCAGTCAAATATTCAAATCTCTGTATTTTTGTTTTCCCCCCTTCTATTTTACTGTTAGTTTCATTTATTTTTAGAAAATTTATTTGTTATTCTACCTATTAACTCCGTTGCTTAATAACGCATTATTCAAGACGTAGAGTTTGAAATTTGGAGTCAGCATGCAGTTTCCACAATGCGTTTCTGATAATGCTCTGATTTACAATCAGCACCTGAGCCTAGACTTTTAAATAATTTAGGCATGCCAATAAAACATGTGACAGAATTATGGATATAGGTTTGAGATTTGTGGTTTTATATGATAATTTTCAAAAACAGAAAATGTTGAAAGAAGAGCCAGCCCCACCTACGTATCATGAAGCAAAGAGAGAGAGAAAGTCTTAAAGGAGAAAGAAGCAGACCATCTCTTTCTCTCTCCATGTTCACAATAAACCCAACACATCTCTGTCAAAAAGCTTCACTCTCTTCTCCTTCCCCACGTCTCTACCTCTCTCTCTCTCTCTCCCTTGTCCATTGGTCCATAAAAAGAGCATCACTCTCTCAGAAAGATCCAACATTTAACACACTCAAAGCTTAAACATCTTTTTTTTTTACTATACTATCTTCAAACATGCCTTCTGATCCCAACGAATTACGTCGATTAACCACCAAGGTTCCTCACGGAGGAGCGGTGACAGAACAGCAAGAACAGCTTCCTTGTCCTCGCTGTGACTCAACCAACACAAAGTTCTGTTACTACAACAACTACAACTTCTCGCAGCCTCGCCATTTCTGCAAGTCATGTCGCCGTTACTGGACTCATGGTGGTACTCTACGTGACATTCCCGTCGGAGGTGTTTCCCGCAAAACCTCAAAACGCTCTCGAGCTTTCTCCTCCGTCGCCATCGGAAGCCGGAGCTTCCCGTTACAAGCGACGCCTGTTCTTTTCCCTCCGCCTTCCAACGGTGGCGGTATCACGGCGGCCAAGGGAAACACGTCGTCTCTCTACGGCGGTTTCACCAGTTTGCTCAGCAACAACGCCGCCGCGAGCAGACATGGGCCTGGTGGTGGTTTTAACTGGCCGGAAGGGTTTGGACTTGGGCTTGGTTATGGGTCGTATTTCGATGGGCAAGGGATAACGGTCTGGCCCTTTTCCACTGGAGCTACTGATGCTACAGTAGCTCCTACGAGCCATGCGGCTCCAGTACACGCGACTTGGCAGTTGGAAGGTACTGAGAGCAAAGTCGGGTTCGTGGCTGGAGACTACTTAGCGTGAGAACTCTACCATAATACCACCTTCAAAATCCAGCTTTTAGTTTCCTACTCTTTAACTTTCAGTTTAGTGCGTCAGCTTATTTTTTTTGTTAGGTTAAGTTTCTATGTTTTTGTCCCTAATGTTCATCCCTAAATTTGGTAATCTATGGATTACAAGTATCCACTTTCTTTTTAAGGAAATGCAAAGTCTGTATTCTATACATGCAGTAACACTATTGTCTACAGAGAGATAATGAGGTTCTTCACTCATCTATTATGTTTACGAGGGTTTTTCTCTGAGGCATTGCCCAAGTAGATTCGCATCTCTTTATTTTTCTCCGTAAGAAGTAAATTAATTTTGGAAACATTAGGAAGAGGCGAAGTGTTACCATATTTACACACGAAATGCATGTAATGTTGACTGGAGTTAGGCTGCAACCAGTAACATCAAAGTGTATTTGTACTACTAGATAAGTTGCGTGGATTAATGTGAAATCAACTGAGCATCGATGGATGACCACCACTGTGGAGCATCCTCTTGATCATATCCATCCCAAAGGTTGAGTCCGATGAGCTGAATCCAAAAAAAAAAGTCAAGACTCAATCAAACACTACAAATAACAAAAACTTAGACAAAATTTTTCACTCATCCCAGCAAAATCCCTAGAAAATAGTTTTACTGTGTGAATAGCAGTGCTGGTGTACCTAGGGAAAGTGATCTCGAAGGGGCAGTAGATTACACCATCGTTGATTGGAGGAACGTGATCCTTTTTCTCATTCACGAATTTAATGATCTGGAACAAGATTTCTTGAAGGGATTGCTCAAGCAGTGTCCTACGCGAACTTCTCTCCTCAGACTCCTCTACAGTCCAATTGGATTAGAACATGACAATCATTTCCCACTCTAGTAAGAAAATAGATAAATTCTGGAGAGATGTAAGGAGGAAAAATCATAAAATCATACCTCCAGGGTCCATAACTAGTTTGGAGTGTTGAGACTTTCCGGTTGGGGATTTAGTGGGCTGAAGCACATTCAGATTGATAAACCATTGTTCCCAGTACAAGCGTTCAATTTTGTTAGTGAACCAAGAGGGCTGTTTGGTTTTGACTTCATAAAACGATAGACAGATCTTGTTGGAAATGACAAAACAAAGAGAGAGAGAGAGAGTTAATAGCCACATAGAACACACAACAGAGATAATCCACAAGCACTACCGACTATATGCTGTAAGGACGTTCAAAATCCTTTGCTTCTATGAAACTGAGATAGATATAAGTACTAGGATGGATACAGTGTGAATGAAAATGGAGAATAGAAAGAAAGTACCTGACTTTTCTTGTTGGGATGCTTGTCAATCCAGGTAATGAACTGCTCAATCTTGTCATCAATTTTCTTCTCCACTTCTATTTCACCGCATTGTACCTGGTGACACACACAACACACACACGGGGCAAAAGTGGAAAAAAAAACACGCAACAATATCAAAACCAAAGCATAGAACATCTCTTCTTCTATAGCATAAGAAAAGCATAGAGAGATAGAGGAGAGAAAGATAATGGATACTCACGTAAGTGATGTCAAAAAGCTCCAAGTCGATATCTTTAGGGCGGATAAGACCAAGTGCTCGGTGAAAGACTATAGTATGTAGTATGCCTGCCCATCAAATCCAACCAGAGTTGCAAGAAGAAGATTACACAATAGAAATGACAAAGACAAGTGAACAGTCGTATTACAAAACAGAAATGATCTCCACAACTCCTAAATCTAATCAAATGTTGGATCCGAATCTCAAGAAGTAAAAACTGAAACATGATCTGATCAGTAGGATCCGACCATCTAACTCAGCCCCTGGACGCACATGAATCAAACCTACTTCCCCCTATATACCAAAACAGACAAGAGAAGGCTGTGAGGAACTTACAGCGTAGAACCTCGCGTATCTCGAAGGATTCCACTTCCTGCGGGTGGAAAAAAATTGAAGTATCAAACACTACGAGTTTACAGGACCGACGAAAATCCAGAAATTGAAACACGACTAATCGATGGACTGATCTAGCAAAGAAGAAGAAGTAGATTGTTACCAGTTCCTTCAGATGACAAGCTTCGCAATTCATATTCACCTGATTGACTAGAGTTCCTCGAGAAAGAAGAAGAAGATGAAGTAGTAATTTCTGATCGATCGTCGTCGCCCACCTTTTTCTTCTCGCCGTTTTGGTTTGATTTCGTTTCAAAGCTCTCTCTGTGTGTGCGTGTTACTAATTTGGGTATGGATCTTTCGTATTGGGCTTTATTAGGCCCATTAATAATTAAAAGTAAATTTTCTTATCATTGGGTGTGTTCCATTTTGTTCAATCTCTTTCAACATTAGTGGTTTGAAATTTTATAATTTTGGAAAATCTCATACAATTCTTCTCCATTTTTTAGTAGAGTGTTCTACAATCCTATTAAACTTAACTTTACATTGAAAGTACTCAACTTTTAGAAGAAAATAATGGAATAATGCATTGAAGATGTTTCTTTTGAGTTGAATAACCTCTCAGATTACAGTAAAATATATTATTACAAAGAACAACTACTTGTACAAAAGATTATTATTAAACTCCATAACCTCTCTTTCCTACCAAAGACCTTAACCTTTCTTGTTTACCACTACATTTATGTAAATATCCCCACCACCAGCCATACTATCATATGACCAGAAAGAACAAAACCATAGACCTCAACCAAATACATTTGAAAAGAAAACCTCAAAGAAATGAACTTAAATGAAAGAGTAGATGAATCTCTAAGGGTGTCTTCCAATAGCCTTTCCACATAGAAGAAGATTATCAGGAGGATTGTACTCATTGGCAAGACTCTGCACCGGATCCCACACTTTTAGATAAAACTGCTGTCCCAAATACTGTCTTTCCCATATCGCTGATCTCATGTTCCACATTCCTTGATTGTCCAAAGACACCAAGATTGCTGTCCAAGAGTTTGGGTACACCTGCATGCATTCCCAAAGATAACACATTAAACAAACCAAACTAGTTTCAACAAGACTCTCAGTTCCATTTTGAAATGGTTACCTGAGTTGTGTGTCTGGTTAGAGCATCCACAAGATTGTAAAGTGGTCTCTTTGCAGGTGTCCATTGTCCAGAACCAAATCTACGTGTCATAAAAAATAAACAGTTCAGAGTTAAGGCATTATGCAAGAAGAAGAACAAGAAAGACTCACCCAACGACCCAAAAGTCATAACCGTCAAGGTGCCAAGACTGCACTGACTTCTCATTGTTCTGAAACACTATTTCAAGGAAATCATGGAGAGATGCTTTGACAACTGATGTCGCAACAGTCGCAGGAGAGTTAGAAGGGACGTTCTGAACGGCACTCGTGCTGAACACTCCGGTGATGTTGAAGTGATCAGCAAGTTTTAGAGGCGTCTCTGAGTTCACATAAGAGACTCCGTTTACTGCATAGCGTTGTTTCCCATTGATCAAAGGAGCTGAGTTCGAGAAAACAAATGACTTGGTCGTATTGATTTTTCCGTAATGGAATGATCCTTGAGGGTTTGGTCTTGCTGCATTTGCTGTTAAGTTCCACCTAAAAGAAAAAAAAAACCATTAAAGGTGACCTAATCCTTGGCATTCACGTTATTGTATAAGTAACTGTTCTTTATTTTACCTGAATGTTCTGGCTTGTCTCATGGACCAAACAAGCTCTCCAGGTGGAAGAGGAGGCATATCACCAGAAGCTGGGACACCTGAGTTAGAATAACGCAACAGAGCAGTAACAGAAAGGTTGGCTCTTACGAACCGGGTGCTCGCAACGATGTAATAATCTTTAGGAGATTGGTTTAAGGTCACAAGGAGTGATAAAGACTGGCCAACATGAACATCAAGAGAATCGTAATCCGTTTGCATGACGTGAGAGCCTTCAACTTCAACTACTTTCATCGTATGTCCTTGGATTCTGAAGTTGAAAGTGCTTGATAACCCAACGTTAGAGATTCTCAACATGTAAGTCTTCCCTGAAAGACAAACAGAGACACATGACGTAAACGACAAGAAACAGTTTTTTTTTGTGGACAGCCGAGAGGTTTTATAAACTCACCTTGGTCGCCTGTGAATGTAGTTTGGGTCTGTCCGTTTATGAGCATTCCGTCAGGAAATGGAAGAGCCCCACCAGAGTCCAGACGCTGTTGGAGTGTTTTGTGGTTGGTTTTAAACCAATCACCGATGAGTAGTGTGAAGTCTTCAGCTGGGAGAGGGTAAGGGATTGGGATTCTTGGTCTTGCATAGACATTGATAGCTCCGAAACCACCGGCGGCTTTGTGAAAAGCGGTGGAAGGAAAGTAGTTGTATGTTCCGATCTGATCTTTGGTTTGGAACTTGTAAGTGAAGTTTGAGTTTGGTGGGATTGGACAGTTTGTTCCCAACACTCCATCTTGCCATGAGTTCTTCCTCTGCTTTATTCCATTCCTAAACCCAAAAACATTGGAAAAAAATCTGATAAAACATTACAAGTATGTCCCTATCTATAACTAGTAGTAGTAATACAAGACATATCAATCAAGTGGATATACAAAACAGTTTATTCTTGAAATCTTTAGGGGTTTGATGAAACAGAGAGAGTATAAAGTTACCAGGTCAAGAGGAAGGGTTGGTCAAGTTTGTTGATGAGGTTGAGGATGATGTTGTCATTAGTCACAACATCAAGCTTTGGACCGGGAAACTGACCATTGATCAGAATAACCTAAAACGAGCAAACAGAGAATCTGAACATTAATAAAGAGTTTTAAAAAGGTCTGTGCATCAAACAAAAAATGGATCAAACAGTCTATTTGTACCTGTTGAGGAACACCAAGAGGATAGATAATGCCATAAGTCACAGTCCAGGTGTAGAACTTGTAAGGGCTTTCTCCTTTCACTATCACCAGGCTGCTCAACAGAGCCAAAGCTCCGAGAATATGAAGCAAAGATAATCTTGTTCTTGATGCCATTTTCAATGGCTTGCTATAAGAATGGTACAGACAAGAGACTTGAAGCAAAAAAAAAAAAAACTCTTTTCCTAAAATGGGTTTGAGGAATGAAGGGACTTTGGTCTATAAAATATGCAATCAGATAGCGAGAGGTGAGGGTGATGAGTCGGTGACATAAGTAAGTGAGAGGAGGAAAAGTAATGAAGGTGGTTCCAATCAATGACAGTGAAGATCTCGAGCGAGTTTTTTGCCATTATTTTATTTTTGTGTGTTTCGTCACATGAATTATTAGAACCATAATAAAGTAGTTAATGTGAAGAAACGGATAGTGGAATATGGTGACAAGGGAATTGAATGGTTTCTCACGCGTTTTGGATATATGATTATTGCTTCCAGCCAAAGCTTAGCTTTCATTATTCGACTACTCCCATAACGATACCATAAGAAAAGGAAAATGAAATAAAATTTAAAAATATTAAACCAAAAAGGAAACAAACCGAGGAAAAGACAATAGATGCTTAAGATAATATTATTGTGTCCTAATTTGTTGTCGCTGATTAGATTCGCCCTTCTGCAGTTTCCTTCATGTTCACGTCCCCAATGAAGCTTTTCATTTCTTGGCACCAAATATAGAAGAACTTTGTAGTTTCTACCACAATAGGATAAAGAATTTTGAAACAAAAGAGAGTAAAATATTATTCTTACGACGAAAAGGAATCCGACTATTTTATTATCATCGTTATGGACCATATTATGGTCATCTGCATTGTTGAAATTTGTGCCACTTTTGCTGATTTACTGAAAACGTAGTTCTTTATTTTTTATTTTTTTGGCACATGCAAATCTGATGCAAGACCTTTTTTTTTTAAGACATGTCAAGTTAGTCGCAGTTATGAAATATGATCACACCGACTGACCGATTATTATATATATTAGGTTGTTACCATTTGATCGCTATAGTTAATAGAATTATAAATGTTAAATCCACCAAAATATATAAAAGTAGTTGTTACAAAAATCCACCAAAATATAAGAAATACGGAATATTTATCATACGACGTTAAATGGATGATGTCAAGTATACATATGTTAAGTTCCCAATTAAATTTACAAAAAAAACTACATGCAATTATAAATGGACGGATCATATCAAAATTAAATCAAAGTTCATGAACTAGTATGCATGCATGTCACAGAACGCAACTCCATTGTTTTTTTACTTTCTTTTTGCAGAGGTGTGGCTTTCTTTTTAGAATATCTATGCTTGTATAAACTCTTCATTTCATAATGATATTTACATTCTTATAAAAAAAAAAGTACGTACATATAGATAGCTGAGACATATCATTTACGGTCACTTATGTACACTCGATCTATAAGCCTGTAAAAATTGTTAAATTTGATAGTTGACTCGGTCAACAATAAGTACGTAAGAAATGAGTCTACCAAAGAAATCGTATTAATTAAGCAGCATAGTTTTGATCAAAAAAAAAAAAGCAGCATAGTTATGTGTCGGGATGGTTATTAAGACAAAATAGGAAGCATGTGCGAAGTAGTTGATTAAGCATCATTGGTTTAATTTAACAAAATATCAACCACTAATTTTGATTATTTTTCTTCTTGTTTCTTATTAATAACTACTTAGACTAATCAAGTGACATATCTACAAGTCAACACGGGCTGCCCGCCCCTATCAGGACATGTGAAGCTACCACGATGATGGACAGTCACATGCTGTGTCTCTTATCTTAATTCGACCGCTCCAAATTTAAATTACGAGCCATCCATTGTCTTGTAGCGATCTCAAATTATGAGCATTTTTTAAATACGCATTGTGTATTAATGGGCCCAGAGAAAATAGAAAGCTTATCTGAGTGGGCTGCTTTGAATGGGTCCACGCTCGCACGCGGGAAAAGAGACCCACGAAACACGTTCCGTCTACCGAATCACAAATGGCGCGTGTGGATAAACGGTTTAACGCAGAAGGTTAACGGTAATAGCGCGGCAGGTGGGAAGCAGGAAAGAATAACTTTTCAATGGAGTGGAAGTCAACGACGACGACGCGGGATTGCTTTGAAATGAAGCTAATACATTTTTTGATTAGGTCTTCCTTGTCTACCTTCGATCGTTTTCGATATTCTCGAAGCATCGTACATTTGATAGATCTGTTAGATTTTAGAGTCTCTGGTTGTGTGTATGATGAACAAACCCTTTAGAACGAAATGAATTTTGAAATGGTAAAGAAAAAATCTGATAGCTAATACCTTTTTTGATTCGGTCTTCCTTGTCTACCTTCGATCGTTTTTGATATTCTCGAAGCATCGTACACTTGATAGATCTGTTAGATTTTAGAATCTCTGGTTGTGTGTGTGTGATGAACAAACCCTTTAGGACGAAATGAATTTTGAAATGATAAAGAAAGAATCTGATGAACTAGTATGATCTTAGATCATAAACAAGAGATTTTGAGAGATTAAGGGATTAAGAAAGGAAGAGACTAAGAAAATCTGATCAAGAGCACACTTGATATTACGAAGGAGAAAGGGAAATCCCCCTCATTCACTTATCTTTACACTTGTGGTTACAAACAAATATATAGTAAATCTAGTTTACAAAAGCAGCCACTCATCTTTAGCTTACTAGATAAGCTAATAATAAAACATCTAGTCTTTAACTTATAAGAGAAACTTTGACTAGTCTATTTTTACTGTTCATCCGCAGATACTGTTCATGCTGGCAGACCTTGCTTATTTCTCTCTGGCAAGCCTTGGTATCTTTTACTTTGGCAGACCTTGCTGGATGACAGTCTCTTCACTTATTTTAATACTCTCCCTCAAGCTTGACCATAGGAGATCCGAAGGTCAAGCTTGTAACCTTGAAGAATTCTCTCATTAAAAACCTTACAAGGAAAACCCATTGGAACAAAACCTTGTAAGGGAAAAAGAGTAAAGCCAACAAGGCCTAGGGATTGGCCCGTGGGTTTTTGTGTCTTAGGATCAATAATGATGGACACAAAGACCCTGGATCACGACCTTCTTGGGATGCAAGAGAGATCTTCACTTTCTTGCACATCACTAACACTTCTTGGACCTCCTCTTAGGACTGGTTTGTGTCTTTCCTTCTCTTGTGACTTCTTGTCACCTCCATTGGAGTTAGAACACACGACCACCAGTTCCTTCTTACTGAGTATCTAAGTACTTGCTGAGCCTTGGTTGATTCTTCTTTGAGTCACCAACTTAATAGAATGTTGTGAGGATTCATTCTCTTCTTCCTTCATCAACTCATTTCAAACCGGTTAGGTACCCTTCTTCAATCACCACTAAAAGCTCTTTCTCTTTCTTCTCACAAGCTTATTCACACTCCCCCTCAAGCTTGAACCGAGTATAGAAAAGGTCCAAGCTTGATGATGAACGCTTACTTGCTTCATGATCAGCATGGTGAGGAGTGCCAATCTTTCTTCAGTCTTAACACTTAAACCCCTCTCTTTGAAATCGACATTGCAACCTCTTTTTGAAGCTTCATCAATCAGGTACAAGCACATATGCTATGGGCTGATTCATAACTTCCCAACTGAAGGTAACTGTTCTAACTTCATGTAGAAGCTGATCCATAGCTTCCCAACCATAAGGTAACTGTTCTAACTCCATGCCTTGGGCTGATCCATAGCTTCCCCACTGAAGGTAACTGTTCTAACTTCATGTAGAAGCTGATCCATAGCTTCCCAACCAGAAGATAACTGTTCTAACACCAAGTTGTTGCTGTCCTTGTTGAATTCTTCTTACAATGGCTTCTAGACATGTCATGGAAGCTCATTTACAGCCCCCTCAAGGTTGACTCCGAGAAAGGGGAGGAGACGAGCTTGATATGAGCGCCACTTATTCCTACAGCTTCAATGCATGTATTTCTTTCAAAGCTTTTCATTCTTCTTTCAGTGTTCTAGCTCCCTCTCCACACCCAGGAATATACACTTCTTATGTAGGCTCTGAAATGTAGGCAATATGGTTACCAAAACCACGGGTAGCTGCCACCAACTTTTCTTCTCTTCAATGTGTGTATTTTCCTCTCTATGCTCAGGAATATACATCTTTTGTGTAGGCTCTGATGTATAGGCTATGAACAACTCATCCACGAAGATACACCATTGACGAGAGCAATTCTCCATGATTCAGGAATATGCATCTTGTGCAGGCTCTGAACAACATGGATAAATTTTCCTTCTTTGTCTCAGTTGATGATGAACAATGAACACCTCTTGTGAACCTGAAATACCACTCAAACTCCAGCAAAAATAAGACATAATGCACCACCTTAGGCGGTTTCTATTCCATGAAAGCTAACAGGATCAGCCAACATCTAGCATCCTATCACAATCACTATAGAACCGAGGCGAGCATTCCACTTCTCTATCACCAAACAAGACTTTTTAAATATCCTGTGACAGATTCTAAACATATCCATCTAGCAATCTTTAACATGTCCTCAGGGTTTTTTTTTTTCAATCACAACACAACAACCAGTCAACACACTCTCTTATCAAGAAGGGAAGGTTTAGCTTACAACCAAGGAATCTGAGATGGTTCCTTGAACCTCCAAGGCACAAGGTCATGATTTTTTTTTTGTTGGATCTGAGATGCTGGTTTGTCATCCAACCGCTCCTCCTTTTGTTCATGACCACCTTCTTGTATTTTCACCTCAAAAGATCCCTCATTTCTTCATATTTTCAAATCGCCATCTTCTTGACAGCTTCATTTGGTAACCAGATGCAAAAAATTCTTGGACAAGAAGTTTTGGCATGAGATTAGATAGGCCTCTCTATCCACCTTTGCTTCCAACGAGGCTTCTTCATCAGGATATACATGAGAAAGGTTGAGGAACCAAGAACAATAGCCAAGATTCAGTCTTCTTCATCATTGAGAAATTGAATCAGATAGAGCTGTCTTCATGGTTTAGATCTGAGATGAGAAAGGAGTGTGTGGTTTGCGGAAGCTTCAATCAGGTTCAGATGAACCTTACTCTGATATCATATTAGATTTTAGAGTCTCTGGTTGTGTGTGTGATGAACAAGCCCTTTAGGGCAAAATGAGTCTTGAAATGGTAAAGAAAGAATCTGATGAAACTAGTATGATTTTGGATCAGAAACAAGAGACTTTGAGAGATTAAGAAAGGGAGAAACTAAGAGAATCTGGTCAAGAGCACACTTGATATTATGAAGGAGAAGAGAAAATCCCCTTCATTCACTTATCTTTACATTTATGACTACAAACAAATATATAGTAAATCTAGTTTATAAAAGCAGCCATTTATCTTTGGCTTACTAGATAAACTAATAATAAAATATCTAGTCTTTAGCTTATAAGAAAAGCTTTAACTAATCCGTTTTTACCATTCATTCATGGGTATTGTTTATGCTGGTAGACTTACTTATTTCTTTTCGACAAACCTTAGTATCTTTTATTGCTTATTTCTTTTTGGCAAACCTTAGTATCTTTTATTTTGGCAGAGACGACGGTCTCTTCATTTATTTTAATAATCTCCTTCTTTAACATGTAAGCTCAGTTTCCACAGACAAAACCTGAGAGTTCTTTTTTTTTTGTGTATGTTTGGTCCAAAAAGGAGAAATAAGAATGACCGATTGGGTTGATCTCGGGTTAGGTTCTGTTGCGGGGGCTTTGGTCTCTGAAGCTCTGAAACTTGTGATCGAAGAGGCAAAGAAGTACAAGTCCTTCAAACCCTTGTCCAAAGATCTCGTATCAACGATGGAGAGATTGCTTCCATTGACCAAAAAGATCGATTCGATGCAAAACGAGCTAGACCTTGGTGCAGGGGAGCTAAAGCAACTAAGGCAAACCATCGAAAGAGCTCGTGTTCTGGTTCTCAAGTTTCCAGGCGTCAGGTTCTACGAGAAATCTAACTACACCAGAAAAATAGTGGAAATCAATGAAGATTTGGCCAAGTTCTGTGACATTGATCTACAGCTTCTTCAGTACAGGAACCAGTTGACGTTACTGGGTGTGGCGGGGAACCTTGTGGATAAGGTGGACGGCTTAAGTAAGAGAATGGACGGCTCGGTGAGTGTTCCTGTGCCTGTTTTTAGAGACCTCTGTTCTGTTCCTAAGCTTGATAAGGCACTCGTTGGATTGGATTGGCCATTGATGGAGCTTAAGAAGAGACTCCTTGATGATGCAGTGGTTAATCTTGTGGTCTCTGCTCCTCCCGGGTGCGGGAAAACCACGCTAGCTACTCAGCTTTGCCACGATGCAGATGTCAAAGGTATAGAGATCTTTAAAGTTTCCATCTTTACACTTTTACTCAATGTTCAAGAAATAGCTAGCTGGTAGTTAAGCACTTTATATGAGATTATTGATTAAGCGAGTGTTTAAACTAATTTTTTGAGCGCCTAGAACCGATTATTGTAGTTTTTGTTTCTAATTATCTAGTGTTTCCATTTTTGGCAGGGCGTTTCAAGCATATCTTCTTTAATGTTTTCTCAAATACTCCTAACTTTAGGGTCTTAGTACAGAATCTACTTCAGCACAACGGTTACGCTCCACATACATTTGATAACGATTCTCAAGCAACCGTTGGCTTAAGAAACCTCCTGGAGGAACTCAGAGAAGACGGTCCTATATTGTTGGTGTTGGATGATGTGTGGAGGGGAGCCGAGCCCTTGCTTCAGAAATTTCGAATTACCCTGCCAGATTATAAGATTTTGGTGACTTCTCGGTTTGATTTTCCGAGCTTTGGATTCAACTATCACTTGAAACCTTTGGAAGATGGAGATGCCAGAGCCCTTCTCATTCAATGGGCATCGCGGCCTGATAACACATCTGACAAAGAATATGAAGATCTTCTCCAAAAGGTAGTAGTTCTATTGCTTTTGTAACTTAAGCTTCACTTGTGCTGTTTGTGGAAACATTAGATTCATTTTTTTTTAACATGGTGGGGAATGCAGATATTGAAACGCTGCAATGGATTCCCAATAGTTATTGAAGTAGTTGGCGTTTCACTTAATGGACGATCTCTAAGGACATGGAAAGGCCAAGTTGACAGCTGGACTCTAGGGGAAACTATTCTTGATAGTCCTTCTCAGCCTACTGTGTTGGAATGTCTGCAGCCTAGTTTCAATGCACTGGTACCTAATCTCAAAGAGTGTTTCTTGGACATGGGCTCATTTCTTGAGGACCAAAAGATACGTGCTTCTGTAATAATTGACATATGGATGGAACTATACAGTAAAAGTAGTAGTATCTTGTGCATGAAGTATCTTGAAGACCTTGCTTCTCAGAATCTACTTAAACTTGTTCCTCTAGGGTATGTTGTTTCTGTCTCGACACTGACTCTTTTAAACCATCTTGCTAGGGCCGCATTTAGGGATATAAACATTTCTTAAGAATTTTTTCAATTTTTTTTTCTCATAATTTGGGGCATATACCTATGTAAAAAGCTCCAAAATTTTTGGGTGTTTCATTTTGGGCTTGGCCTAGATCCGACCTGCTTCTTGTCATATAAACAACTAGACAAACTTATTTTTCTTGGTTTATGAGCAGGAATGAGACTGAAGATGGTTTCTACAATGAGTTCTTAGTCACTCAACATGATATCCTGAGGGAGTTGGCTATCCGTCAAAGTGAATTGGAAGCAATCTTGGAAAGGAATAGACTGAGTTTGGAAATAAGAGAGGATACATTTCCAGACTGGTGTTTGAATGGACCAGTTGTTAATGCCTCTCTGTTGTCTATCTCTACAGGTAATAACTGAACTTATGATTATACAAATTTGAAATCTCTGACTTTATTGTAACTATGTTTGGTCTTTCTTGTTTTCTTGTTGTTGTTGCCAGATGATTTGTTCTCATCAAATTGGGTTGAGATAGATTGTCCCAACGTGGAGGCTTTAGTTCTTAATCTCTCTTCATCAGACTATGCATTACCAAGCTTCATTGCTGGAATGAAGAAGCTAAAGGTTCTGACAATAACAAATCACGGTTTCTATCCAGCAAGATTGAGTAACTTCTCATGTCTCAGCTCGTTACCGAACCTGAAACGGATCAGATTGGAGAAAGTTTCAGTCACGTTGCTGGACATTGTCCAGTTGCAACTCCACAGTCTCAAGAAGTTGTCTTTGGTCATGTGTAGTTTTGGTGATGTTTTCTACGACTCTGAATATATAGATGTCTCTAAAGCCCTTCCTAGTTTACAGGAGATTGACATAGACTATTGCTATGATCTTGATGAGTTACCATTTTGGGTCTGTGAAGTTGGTTCACTGAAGACACTTAGCGTCACAAATTGTAACAAGATCTCTGTACTTCCAGAAGCTATAGGCGACTTAAGCAAGTTAGAAGTTCTGAGGATGAGTTCTTGCATTAATCTCTCTGAGCTGCCTGAAACGACTGACAGACTCAGCAACTTGCAGTTTCTGGATATATCTCATTGCTTGGGATTGAGAAAGTTGCCTCTAGAGATTGGAAAGCTGCAGAAGCTGAAGAAGATCTCGATGAGGAAGTGTTGGAGATGCGAGTTGCCAGATTCAGTGAGGGATCTAGAGGATCTGGAGGTGAAATGCGAGGAAGAAACTAGGTTGATCTTGTGGGAAAGGTTGATGCCAAAAATGAGAAATTTGAGAGTTCATGAGGAGGAAACAGAGCACAACCTCAACTTGCTTCAAATGTTTTAAGTTGTGAGGGAAATAATATTTTCTCATAGATTGTTTCTGTCTTGTATTGTTGTTATTCTCAACATCCATATGTAACTAGTAAATGTTATTTCACAGTACATATTTGATAAGAGGTTTTCTTCAGTTATCATGGCACACTGGAATATTTCCAAGATTGTTTATGGTATTGTGCATGCAACCATTTTCTTATAACTAATGTTTAGTTAAGACGTACAGTACTTAGATAAATTAAACGCTAATAATCAAATTAGGATTGGGCACATGCCACACTTCCTCTTGCCCTAGATCCGCCCATATATATGACGTTTACAATACATATTTGATTAGGTTTTTATCATGCCACAGTGATATATATATATATTTTTTAAAAAAATATTAAATATCATTTATCTTCTCCGAAGGACATTAAGGCTACAGTACATGCCGGTTAACCGGGAAACGACGGAAATGATTAGGTTACAAGGAGCAAGAACAGAGATAGCAAACAACATGAAACAAGCCAAAGATTTGAGTGTGGGATTTAATCCCAGTGGGAAAGAAGACAGTGGGGTCGAGACCTCACTCTCCGATTGAACACCGGTGGAGAACAGATCCGGTCGTCCTAGACTTCGCCGTGCCGGGGTGTCCAATTCCAGCCTTGGATCCGTCTGTACCATCAAAGCACCACCTCGGAGTCGTCACGCGGCCAACAATCGCTATGTCCACTATGCATCTATCTACAACTACTCACGGGTCCGAACCACCGTATGTCCTTCCAAAATCGACCGGTCACGAGTGACTCCGCGCTGGACAAGAGACTACTCCACCGTCCTCTTATGGAGTATCGCGAGCTCCGATCTATTGAGCCACCAGAACCGCCGAGGCATTCTAGGGATCCGCGCTCCATGGACCCATTAACGGACCGTGGAAACTCTTGCATGACTATCCCTTCATCAGATCAATCGCCGAAAGGGGGTGGGTGGGAGACCGCGACGAGAAACCACCGTAGAAGCCGGTGAACTGCGATCTCCACCCAAAACGTGATCTGGAAAATTGAGAGAGAAAGTTCTTAGCGCGTGGGTTACACTGCCTCGCATAAGCTGTGATATATATATTTTCAGTTATCATGCCACAACATTTTCGTGTACGTCACTCTTTTCAGAGTCATTCAACAGTATCCAATCGTCGTGATCCTTATCTAAATTCAATAGTCTTGAACAGAGTCATTAACCATCATTTCTACAAACTATAGTCATATTCAACATTGTTCATTTTTAATTCTAAACTATAATCTTTGTCTGTACCAAATTATAGCAAAAAAAAAACTATAATATTTGTAATTTCTTTGAAAATCTCCAAATAGAGAAGTCTTTTTTTGAAACACTTTTTTTTTTTTGAAACACGCAGAGAAGTCAAAATAGCAGTTAGATACAAGAAAATCTCTCATGTTATTGTTGCTATTTTGTTTTTAAAAAAATAATTGACTTTTTGCTGCATTTTTCTTTGATTATTCCCTCTCTTCCTTAATACAAATCGATAAAAATTGCCCTTTACAACAAACATATAATAAACATTGTTGACTTTTCTTCTCTAAGGAAACTTCTTTCCCGTGTCTGTCAAGTCACTAGCCTTCTAAGTAACTTCTATTTCGGGACACGGTAGCGCGCGACTTTTTTCGTTATAAATATTCAAATAAAGAGACCGTCGAAAGATAAAAATTTCCCTGCCTTCTGCATTCAATATAAAGTTCAGAAAAATTATCTCCGTTCGTATAGGAACCATTATGGATGCGATCCAAAGTTTTGATCCGTTGCCTCACAATCTTAGAGAATGTCTCTTGGACATGGGCTCGTTTCGTAAAGACCAGAAGATCATTGCTTCCACAGTAGTTGACTTATTGTCTGGATTATACGGCAAAGAGAATAACATATGCATGAATTACCTCCAAGAGCTTGCCTCCCACAATCTTCTTAAACTTCTTCCTCTTGGGTATGCTACTTTCTATTCATCTATCAATTCTTGATCTTGCTATTTTTTCTTATTATTTAATACAAGAAAGTTGGGGGCCAAAAGCCCCGTAATCTCTCAACTCGAAATTACGAACATGTAATATTTGTTTAGTCCTCGGTCAATCAAACTTGAGACTTCTGGCACAATGGCAAGTTCCTTGCACAGTGGCCATGGTCCTTGCTATATTTGTTGAAACTATATATTCTACTAGGTGTTTTGCGCACTTGCGGATTTAATAATCTTACAAAATTTTGTAAATAAATATATTATCGATTCAAAAATTATTAAAATAAATTATTTTCATGTGTTTTGAAATATTTAATAATTAATTAAATAATAATTTTATATACAGTAATTTTTAATGTTAAGAAAATATCTTTTATTACGTAAAATAAACTTGAAATCATTCATATATACATAAAATTAAAATTATAAACATGGATTTATATTTATTTTAAAAATATAATGATGTAAAATATTTTTGGATAACATAACATAGAATTATTTTAGATAACGATGATTATAAAGTTAATGTAATTCCTTTTAAATTTATGGGCGATTATATATTATGTGATATATATATTTATATATTAAAATAGATTCAGTTTAAAATTACCAAAACCAAATATAATCTAAACATATATATATATATAATATTTTAATATTACTAAAGTAAATATAAGATAAATTTAACTATGATAATATCATTAGATTTTTTTTAATTATTCTCAAGATAATAATAAATTATCAACTAAATCACTAAAATTATTTATTAAGATTAATAATTAATCATAAAATATGACTAAACCTGAAATTATAGAGAGCATGAAATTTAATAATTAATTAAATTTTAAATTTTATATACAATAATTTTTATTTTAGTAAAATGTTTTTATTACGTAAAATAAACTTGAAAACATTCATATATACATAAAACTATATACACAGATTTATATTTATTTATAAAAATTATGTTGTAAAACATTTTGGATAACATAATATAGAATCTTTTAGATAATGATGATTATAAAATTAATGAAATTCGTTTTAAATTTATGGATAATTATATTATGTGATATATATATATGCATATATTAAAATAGAATTAGTTTAATATTACTAAACCAAATATAATATAAACACACACACACATATATATAATGTTTTAACATTATTAAAATAAATATAATATAAATTTAACTATGAGATTATCATTAGGTTTCTTTAATTATTCTCAAAATAATAATAAATCATCAGCTAAATCACTAAAATTACTTATTAAGATTAATAATTGATTATAAAATATAACTAAACCTAAAATTACCACCTAAAATTATGTAAAGATATAATAGATATATATAAAATTACCAATTAAAATTATTAAAACGATGACAAATAAATAAATAACCTAAATTATGGAGAATATGATAAATAATCAAAACGTAAATTACTAAACTAAATATAAAATAAACATAGTTATGACATTTAGCTATAAAATTATTAAACTAAATATTTTAACATTATTAAAATAAGTATAATATAAATTTAACTATGAGATTATCATTAGGTTTCTTTATTTATTCTCAAAATAATAATCAATCACCAGCTAAATCACTAAAATTACTTATTGAGATTAATAATTGATTATAAAATATGACTAAACCTAAAATTACCACTTAAAATTATGTAAAAATATAATAGATATATAAAATTACCAATTAAAATTATCAAAAACATGACAAATAAATAAATCTAAAATCAACATTGTTGTGATATTTAGTTATAAAATTATTAAACTAAACATTTCAACATTATTAAAATAAATATAATATAAATTTAACTATGAGATTATCATTAGGTTTCTTTAATTATTCTCAAAATAATAATAAATCATCAGCTAAATCACTAAAATTACTTATTAAGATTAATAGTTGGTTATAAAATATGACTAAACCTAAAATTACAACCTAAAATTATGTAAAAATATAATAGATATATAAAATTACCAATTAAAATTATTAAAAACATGACAAATAAATAAATATAAAATCAACATAGTTATGATATTTAGTTATAAAATTATTAAACTAGCTATTTTAACATTATTAAAATTATTAAACTAAATATTTTAACACTTGGACATATAAGCCAAATCACTTCATAAATAATAGTATAGATATATATCCAAAACATGTTTATTGGGAGATATATGAAAATAGTCTAAACTAGAAGAACCTAAATGTAAACCCTATGTGACATCCTAAGACCTAAATCTTACATCCTACTTCTTAACTCCCAAAAAGAGTCCTTACTCCCAAGTTCAAAATCTAAACCATAAACCCTAATACCAATAATAGTAAAGTGTACATCTAAATAGATTCAGCCTTTTTGATTCCTCTTTCCTTAAAGTTTATTTTCCTAAATTTATATATGCTTTAATATCAGGAAAAATAAGTATGAAGATGGATTCTTCAATGAGTTCTTGGTCAAACAAGACAACATCTTGAGAGAATTTGCTATACATCAATACGAGAAAGAGTCCCTATCGATCCTCCAAAGGAAAAGATTAAACATGGATATACAAGAGAACAAATTTCCAAACTGGTGTTTAAATCAAACACATCATGTTACTTTGAACGCCTCTTTACTCTCTATCTCTACTGGTAATACAATTATTCTTACTCTGTTTTCACATACTCTTTGATAATTTTATGTAACTTGATGTGGTTCATCTTTCTTTCTTGTTGTTTGCTTACAGATGATTCATTTACATCATGTTGGGTTGAAATGCATTGTCCAAATGTTGAAGTTTTAGTTCTTAATCTCTCTTCGTCAACTTATGCATTACCAAACTTCATTGCTACCATGAAGAAACTGAAAGTTGTGATGATCATAAACCACGGTCTTGAACTCACAAAGTTGACCAATTTGTCTGGTCTCAGCTTATTACCAGACCTGAGAAGGATCAGATTCGAGAAAGTTTCAATCACTTTGCATGACATTCCCAAACTTCAGCTCAAATGTCTTGAGAAGTTATCTCTTTGGCTGTGTCATGTCGATGGTGTTCCCAACGTGTTAGAAGACTTAGAAGTTGATGTTTCTGAAACCCTACAGAGTTTACAAGAAATCGAAATAGATTATTGTTATAATCTTGTTGAATTACCACCCTGGGTCTCTCAAGTTGTTCCACTTAAGAAACTTAGCATCACAAATTGTAACAAGCTATGTAGACTCTTAGAAGGTATGGGAAACTTGAGGAACCTTGAAATGCTGAGGGTCATTTCTTGTAGTAATCTCTTTGAGCTTCCTAAAACAGTCGAGAAACTCAGAAATTTGCGGTTGCTAGATGTTTCTGGATGCTTCCAACTGAAAAGGTTGCCTCTAGAGATTGGGAAGTTGCAGAAACTGGAGAAGATTTCAATGAGAGATTGCTATCGATGCGAGTTGCCAGATTCAGTGAGGAACCTAGAGGATATAGAGGTGAGATGCGACGAAGGGACTGTTTTCTTATGGGAGAGATTCATCCCTAAAATGAAGAATCTAACAATCATAGAAGAGGAAACAGAACATAACCTCAACTTGCTTCAACTGTTCTAATGTAAGTTTTTCTTTGTGTGTGTGCTTGCAAGTTTGTAACATTGGGAAATACATTAGAAACTCTATAAAATAATATTCAATCAGAACATTATTACGTCAAGGCTTTGCATTGGTTGTTTATGGTCCTGAACCTGACTTCCTGTGTTGCTCTCTCGTCCATTAGAATACTAATTAGATCAGCAGGGAGATTTTTCAAGAACCAATCATGGGCATTGATCTCTGGAATGCTAATCCTTAGTACATCAGAAAACGTTAAAGAACGTATTAAATTAGTTGTAGGATTGACCTAGTTAGAAATTTATGTATGAAACTATTGCTACACGAGCCATTTAATTTGATAAGAATATCAAAGTACACTAGTGACTAGTGTTAGAAAAGAGAGATGCGTTCGTTTATTTAAGTTGATTTAAAGGAGTGAAGGGGTTTATGGTAAGTGCACAATTGAATGGTCAATGCTTAATGTAATGACCGATGCTCATCAATTTCACCACCTTCTCTGTTTGATATACTAAGCATCATACTGATGAGATTATAAAACTATTATATGCACATACACATGAACATATGTTTCTCATGAACTATCAGGTAGAAATAACAACAGCTCATCCACATATATACATCTGATGATCATATGACACGCTATGTTCAAAAGGGTAAATGTATGAAAGTTAGTTGATGTTTAAGATTGGGTTGACCATATTTTCGATGGAATTGTAAGTGTATTCCAGCTGGTGTTGATTCAATTATATAGTAGTATTATTAACTAAACCATGCAGTGCCGGCTCTTGACTATGGCTAGAGGGACAATGGCCATGGGTCCAGAATTTTTTTGTGTGATTTTAAGGGATCTTATTGGATTAGGGGTTTGAGAAGGTTTTGAGGATTTTAAATTTTGGTGGAATTCATGGATTTTGATTAAATTCAAGGATTTTGATGAGGATTTAGAAGGGAAATTTGGTAGGATTTGGTAAGATCTGTTTTTAATATTTCAATTGTAAAATTTACCATTATATATTATTTTCCCACCACCGTTTATTTCTTCTCTCTCTCAATAGAGATGCCCATTCTGTGAATTATTTTGTTTCAAACCAAGTACATCTTGGATTCAGTTCTTTAAAAGTCTACCAATCTCTGATAATTAACAGTCCAAAAATGGAACGCACAAAGAAAACAAAACTATTCCACTTTTATTATCTCATTCCTCGGTAGAAGACACCAGGTTGAAGATCATCCATATTGTCTATGTTGCGAACCATATTGTCAATGTTCTGTAACCCGTCAAACTTTCTCAGGCTAGTCCATCCTCGCCGAGCAAGAAATCTCAGTAATCTTCTTATGTGTATAATAGCTTCTCCTCTTGATGGACTGGTAACAGATCACTATCAGACAGAACTCATATCAAGCTACACCTATATAAGAACTAGAGAAACAAAGGAGTTAAATAACCAATAAATTAGCGAGGAAGACATGGACTTCACATTATCAATGAACGTTCTACGGTTCACTTCTATTATTGATTTATGAAGGAAGCATAACTTATATTATTCATTGATAAGAGTGGTCAAACATTAACTACGTCTTTAGCTTCATCTACATGATGATTAATTGATTATTATATCCGTTCTATTTTGTAAGTATAAATTAGGCCTGGGCAAAATTAACTAGAAACAAAAAACCGAACCGTACAACCGAAATTATCCGGAAGTCGAACTAAAAAAAACATAATAACCCAAACGGTTCCTATCTTAAAATATTGCTGGATATCCAGACCGTATCGAAACCGAATTGATAACCGAATGAATACTTTTGGTATGCGAAATGTAATACATATTTAAAAATACTGGTTATACAATTTAGATTTTAAATGACCAAAATATTTAAATTATGTTATGAATCCAATAAATATTTAGTTACATTTAAACTAAATACTGAAATATTCAGATTTCATTAGTTATGATATTTAAGTTTAATGTTAAAAAAATTAGGTATTTCAAGTATTTTTTGGTTGATTCAAATACTTTTTATTTGGATAATTCAGGTAGTTTGATTATTTTGGGTAGATTGAATACAAAAGTAACCAGAACCAAACCGGTTCCTAATGTAATTATCGAATCTGGACCGAAACCGAATCGAACTGAACCGATTTTTGGCGGTTCCTGTTTGGTTACCTGAAGTCTATAACCGATAAACCCGATACCCAAATTAACCGAACTGAAATCGAACCAAAAACCGAATTCCCAGACCTGGTATAAATGATACACTCTTTCAATAAAAAGAACGTAGGTGATGAACCACTAGGTCAAGTGTCTCTGCTCTTGGTTTAAAACGTACAAAGAGATTTGCATCCAAAAACACTACTATGTCTCACTTTTACTTAAACCACGCAAATGTCAAAAAAATTGAAAGTATAATACAACAAAACTGTAATATATCTTTGACAAAGAAAAACAAAATTGAAAAACTAGAGGGAGAGATTGAGTGGAGATCTATTATTCAATTCGTAACGAGCCTTTGGATTGTAGGAAGTCACCAAAACTCAAAATCAACCAAATTTAGCTAACTTCTTGACATCTTTTGAAAGTCGTTTGACTTTAATTTACGTGTTGAGCACATTTTCTCTGTTGGACGTGCGACAAAATTAGAAAGGAAGAAAAACTTGTTTGTGTCCGTAATGCCTTGAGCAAGGTCAGAGTTAGCAACTGCGAGAAAAGCCGAGGAAATAAGTAAGAAGAAAAGCAATGGCTACAAGACAAAATTCAAGAAACGATAATAATAATCAATATAAGGAAGTTCATCGATGTGATTGAAGCTAATATACGGATGGATAAAGTGTACCTAATGAAACAACACTTAAAAAATTTCCAGGCAGAAAAGTGTAAGCAAATTGTAGACTAATCTACACGAGTTTTTTCTATTAGGAGAGAAAGCTAGTAATATATATATACAAAAAATAATACCAAATGATCATCACACTTAGGCCTGGATACGGATCGGATATCCGGGTTTTTAAAGGTATTTGTGATTTGCTTCGAATGCCACGGATATCTAATTTTTCGATTTACTTTGCTTTGGAAAAATACAGATATTCGGAAAAACGGATATTCGGAAAATAAATAAATATTTACGAATATTTACGAATACTTACGGATATCTAATATGTTTTGATTAATACAAATAATCTTAAAAATTTGATTACAAGTTTGTTTTATAAAATGTTTTTTTGCATGATATATAAAATAAAAAATTAAAAGAAGTAGTGAATCTACATATTTTAAAAAAATTTAAACTTAATTAACAATTATAATAACACAAAACTTAAGAAAAATTATAATTATCATAAATTTTTCTCTTCTTTTATGTAATACTTTTATATAAGTAATAATGTGAATATAATTTGTCAAATCATATGTTAGAATAATAGTTATATACTTTTATACATTTAAAACTTTAAAATATAATCAAGGTATACATATATTTATATATTGCCAGATCGGATCGGATATTCGCTTTCCAAAATTTTAATATTTGTGATTTGTTTCGATTTTAATGGATATTGATTTTTAGTATTTGCTTTGCTTCGAAAATTTACGGATATTCGAAATTTTCGGATCAAATCGAACCGAATAACGAATCAAATCTAATTTAACGGATAAAATGCCCAGCCCTAGTCACACTAGTCTAGGACAAGGAATCGGAGAATTGATATGACCCACCACGAATTTAAAACCTTTTTCTTTTGTTACAACTATGTTAGCTAATGCATTTGTTCAGAGAATCCAACATAAAGCAAGTTTTAAATATGGCCAATTAAGGCTAGAAAAACTAGAAGATGCAATGAACAAATGAAAAGGCTCTCATTTAAATGTTGTATGAAGGCAAAACGTGGCTCCTCTGTAAATGTACTATACCGAAAAGAATAACCAAAATGCAGAGAAAGTATAACCAAATCCAGACCCGAGTGGTATTTGTTCATATGTACCTCGAACTGAGAACTGATAAAACATTTGAGGTTATTGAGCAAGAGAACATTAAAGCTTTTCTTCTTCTCTCTCATATTTTTACTAACTACCCTCCTCGTCGCTCTCTGAATTCGTCTGCGTCTCATGCGTTTGAACCGGTAGCAGTTGAGAAGATTGTAAAGGCATGAATATATGAACCTCATGATGCTGCTGTTGTGGTTGATGTTGAGGTTGAGAAGATTGTGTAGGCCTAAATAACTGAGCCTCAAAATCATAGTTACCACCAAGAGCCAAAGAGGATGACATCCGGGTTGTACCGCTGGAGGGTAACTGATTGTACCCGGTTGATGTAACCGAACCGGTCGTAACAAAGTCAGAACCACTATTGAACCTCAAAATATCTTCCTCACGAGCTTGTTTTTTTTGATGATGATCATGTGAACTGCTACTACCTTCTTCTCCATACGCTCTAAACATTTCATTATGTTGCCAGTCTCTCGCAGCCGATTCTAGATCCTGAGCCTCAAAAAGATTTTGCTGTTGCTGCCGATTGAACACTTCTCCGGTCATCGTTGGAAACAAACTATGATGATCCTGCTGAGTCAGCAAAGACGCCGAAGAAGAAGACGATGGTCGCTGCGTTTGCGATTGCGGCTGCTGCATTTCTGGTATGAATTGCGTCTGTTTGAAATCCTTCTGTTGACTTTGCAGTTGTGGCATGAATTGCGTCTGATGCGGTTGGAAAATAGGAAGCATAGCTTGAGGACCAATGTAAGTTGCGAGTTCTCTCCTGGCGATATCAGTCTCTTGTTGAAGCTGTTTGAGCCGTTGTTGTTGGAGTGAGATTAGACCGACGCAACCATAAACCGGGTCTTGGAATCTAGTTTCGGCTTCGTAGACAAGAGAGGTAACGACGTCTTCTCTTTGGTTAGAGGGCAGGTCGCTGAGAAGCTTAGCGACGTTACTTGCTCCGAAAGCTCTGTGAACACATACAAACTTCTTAGGTTGGTCTGGTGGGAAGTATGGTGCGAATACACAATCTCGTGTGCATTTTCTCCTTAGGAACTTGCAGGCTGAGCATGGAGAGTTTGAAGACGCCATCTCTCTCTGGAAAAAAGAAGAAAAGATTCAGTTTCCTTACTTAAATAAAAAGGTTTCCATAAAATGAAAATAGCAATCATATATACATAAATGCATTGAGGAAACTTCGTGTCACAGTCATACAAGATAACAGTGAGAAGTTTTATTTTAAAAGGGTTTATGGGTAATATAAGTTCTAAGAAGAAGATCTACGTACGTACAGATTCAAAACACTAATAATCATAAATGATAAAAAGAAAAATCTATCAATATCAATCCATGTCAATCAAATTAATAATATCAATCCATGTAAATCAAACTATTAACTGAATCGAATCACCTATTCAAAGAAAGGAAACATCAGTCTTACCTCGATATCTCTTTCTCCTTCTGAAAACTTTCTTCTCTGATCTTTGTTTTAGCTAGCGCTTCCTAGTAGTCGCTATCAGGTTATAACTAGGGTTCCTGAGAAACCTTATTGTTGATCTGATCTCCGATTGACTCTGCTTATTAACCGAAGAGCAAGTTAAAGATCAAGAAGAAGAAAATGAAAAAAAACAGGAGGGTTCTCTTATTAGGACGGAGACTATCTTTTATAGTAGCGTGTGCACGCCATAAACCATTAGCGTTGAGATTACAAAGAGAGGAAGATCTACAGCCGTCGGATCTAATAAGCAACCACGTGCGTAGATATGGTTTTTTTTTACTGATGTCTTTGTCTCGAGATAAGTCCTTTTCCTCTAATCTCTCTCTCCTTTATTTTGTTTTGATTCTTAATGATACGGAGCCTTAAACATATTAGTTATTACGATTTAAACAAAACAAAAAAAAACATATTAGTTATTACTAAATAAAGTCAGCCCCACGAATACAAACATTTTCTTTTATTTGCTTCCATCTTTTTGCACATTAAACCCCAGCGTTCAATTAACTGATCATTCAACTATCAAATACTACACTCTTTCTTAAGCAATGATTATAATTTTTAAGCTATACTTTTGCAAAAAGAAAAGGTTTTAGTAGATAATCAAGCTCACATGGCAACTGGAGATGGAAATTAAAGTGTTTCGTTATATGTTTCAACACAAGTCCAATGCTGCACATGGTTGTGTCAAATATGGATTAATGATCTGGAAAAATCACTTTTCTCAAAAAAAAAACTGAAAAAATCTTTTTGTTAGATTTAATATTTATAAAAAATAATTATAGTTGTTAAATTAATAGTTGAAAATATTTAAAATCTTATATTATAGAAAATAAAGATTTTTTTCAATAAAATCTGTCAAAATTAATAAATAAGAATATCATCTTTAAGAGGATATCAAAATTTAAAGATGATAATAAATTTCTTTTAAATTAAACTCCTTTTGATCTTTATATTTCCAAATCTTGAAAACAATCAAAACCCTTATAATAAAAAATAAAAAAATCATTGAAAATCAAAATTTTCAAATTCTTTTCATTCATATAGAAAATCGAAGCTATATTTGTCACAATGGGCCAATTTAAGGCCTAATTGTAAATTAACTAATTCCATAGAAAGGGCCCACAACGCTTGAACCCCGCGAGTTTGATGCAGAAAGTCCTAACGTCACTCGAACTCTAACCAACAAACAGAGATGGCGCGAAATGGTGGCGTGGCCTGAGATCCGTGACGGAGTTGGCTGATCTGCCGTCATCTTCATTCAATCGATCCAGGCAATACCACGCGAGGCTACTGGCCGGAGACTATCAGCTCGTGATCGGACGATTGGCCGGATTCCCTCCTCAGTCGCTTCTAGAAACCGATGCTTCAAAGAGAGGCGTTTCGAGGAAGCAGATTCTCGACTCGGTGGGTCTGGTCTCCCTTTCTTCTGCTCGACCACTTTCAAGCTCCAGATCCGAGCTGGGCAAGGTTCTTCGTCGCTTGTTGAATCGGGCCAAGTTCTTCCCCTCAAGGTCATTGGCTGCTGGTATTTGTGATTACGAATATTGTGAATGAAAGAAAGTTTCTGCTGATGGGATAAATATTGTTTATTTAAATTATAGATAGATTACATGTGTCGTGTGTTGTGAGTCTTGTGACCTACGTATTCTTTGGTATTCTATCACCGTTTTCTTGTTCTGAATCTGAACTCGATCGAAACATTGTATTCGGTTTACTAGTGTCTCAACTATTGCGAAATTTCAGTAAAAATTCCTCATCCACAACAAAACCAATCTATCCAAAGACCACCACCAGCTTTCTTCAACGGAAGACCTACTTCTAATGCTTTGCAGAAACAATCATCTTTCAACCCACACGCTATGCCTGTTAAGCACCAGAGGAGGCCATACAGAACCATCATACCAACCATGCAAGCGTGAACAGTGGCTACAACTACGGGGTGAGGAATTTGGATCATGATGATAAGCCAAAGAAGAGAAGGAAACATATACAGATAGAGTGAGGAGACTCGAAGACCGTATCTACCATTCAAACTCTAATAACAACTACAACCCTGGAGACACACACAGGCAGAGTAGGCACACTTACAGACCAAATCATCGGTAAATTTTCCATCGGATCACAGTACCTTCCATAAAATTAACATTTCATATGTATGGCGCATTTCAAGGATTACTTTCATTAAGAGTTTTGTTTACTTTTTTTTTTTTGCAAGATTCATTTACCAGCAACAATACTAGTCGAGTCATCATTCATATGTATGGCGCATTTCATATGCCACTGATTCTTTTTTTTTTCACGGGAAGATTCGAGGATAAAAATAAAGAAGTTACACTTGGTTTCTTTTCTGTATAAAAATGAAATACTAAAGCATGCATATGTAAGCAATATAAATAGTTAAAGACATAATAATTGTGCAAACAGTGAGAAGCAAGCAGTGGTTGGAATTGGAATCCTAAAAGAAGCACGATCATGACTTTAAAAAGTACAAGGTCCGTAGAAACTTAACTAAAAATTGTTGATTAGAATTTGAAATAAAAATTAGCAAAATAAAGTCAAGACACATTCATTCATTCATCATCAAAGCGTTACAGAAAGAACCTTATCTAACTCAGTTCCCGCAGGGACAGAAAGCACACCATCATACCACTCAAGTTTCCCCCAACAATCTCCTTTGCGTCTTTCAAGCGCTATCTCGGCACAATATATGGTCTCCATGTCAGACAAGTAAATATTAAAATCTCTTTTCCAGAAAACCATCATCTTTCCACCACCATAACCCGTCAATTTAACATAACCAGCAAAAGGACTAGTCAACTTAGGTAGCCCTACCAAACCCTTCAAATCTCTTCACCTTGTGTTGTCGGTGTCATACCATGTCAGACATCCGTCTCTAGAAACAGAGTAGAGAACATTATCAATCACGCAGTAAGATTCCGAATACGTAATAGCACCCACACGTGGATATTTTTCAACCAGGTCCCATCTACCTTGCTTTGAATTGAAAGCAAACACCAAGCCAAATAAAGTTACCGCGTGGAGATTTCCGTCAATATTAAAAGTGTGACTGGCTGTCCAATGCACAACAAGGGATATCCCAAGTTTGCGTATTTGTGTTGAATACCTGGAGCGAGCTCTTCCAGGAACCACCTTGATGGTAGCGTCGTCCTAGTACAAATATATATCGATCAATGACAGTGGCAGAAAGTGACTCTAGCTCCATTGGCATGCTGGGAGCCTTGCGCCACGTGTGAGACTTGCAATCAAGAATCGAGACCCTAGAGGTCTGCCGCAGCGGTAGAGAGGGTTTATCTTCTACGCCAATGATGTAGATATCAGAACCAACAGCCACAAGATCTGAATAACCCAAACCCATCACACGATGAGAGTCATCATCGGGCATTGGGACTCTAGCCAAGACATAGCTGCCACTACTCTTGGAGGAAAGGGTGTACCACTTACAAGACCCCAAGCACACATAGAGACAACTCTCCGTGAGGCCCAAGACTGACCTGTAAAATGGGTGGTCAGTCCAATGGTTGCCCGTGTCCATATATAAAATGGACTTAATATGGACAAACCCATTTTTTTCATGGTTTTGATTGGGAATAATTTGGAAAACCATTTAAACGAAGGTCTTTAATGGTTTTGGGCATTATGGACGTGGGATGTCCAATGGATTAAAAAAAATTTAGGGTTTCAAACAAAAATCGATTTGGGAAAAAGTTGATTTCAGTTCTTTCGAGTTTTTGGAGACGACTCAAGTTTGCCCGCTAAAAACGCAAAATCGAGTTTTTCTAATAAAATCGCAAAATTGAGTTTTCCTACTAAAATCGCAAAACCAATTTTTCCGCCCAAACCGCAAAATCGAGTTTTCCCGTCAAAAATGTAAAATCGAGTATTTCCACTAAAATCGCAAAATCGAGTTATCCCGTTAAAATTGCAAATCAAATTTTCTCGCCCAAACCGCAAAATCGAGTTCACGCCAAAAACGCAAAATCGAGTTTTTCCACTAAAATCGCAAAATCGAGTTTTCCCGTTAAAATCGCAAATCAAATTTTCCCGCCAAAAATGCAAAACCGAGTTTTCCCGCCAAAAACGCAAAACCGAGTTTTTCCGCCCAAATTGCAAAACCGAGTTTTTACGCAAAAAGCGCAAAACCGAATTTTCCCGCCAAAAATGCAAAACCGAATTTTTCCGCAAAAAATGCAAAACCGAATTTTCCCGCCAAAAAATACAAAACCGAGTTTTCTTGTTAAAATTGCAAAATTGAGTTTTTTTCGCTAAAATCGCAAAATCGAGTTTTTCAGAATCGTAAATCACCATATTTTTTCGCCTCGCGAAACGTATTATGATGTTTTGAATATTTAAGCGATCTTTATAGTAAATTTGAATTGTAATAAGTTTACTTATATGGTCAATTATGGATCCCATGACCAACCATGTTTACAATGGGTGTTAGTGGACATGGTCTTTAATGGACATGGTTTTAATGGACATGATCACTCTTTGTCCACAAACAATAAATGGACAAATGGATATGGCCTAATGGACGTGGGCAAACCCATTTTACAGTTCTAATTGGAACGCGTGCCACGATCATCAGTAGCAAATCGTCTTGAAGTGACGACGAAGATGCCAATATCACATCATCGGATGTGTTTGGAGTTGGCTTCTTCTTCGCCCTGGTACTCGTTGTCTTCCTCTTCCTCCTCGATACGAAATCGCCCTTGTTCAACCTCTCCATCTCTTCTCCAATTTAGGTTGGCGCCTCCCTGGCGGAAGAACAAAAAAAAAAATTGAGAAGGGAACCTTAAGTAACAAGAAATTGTAATGAAACCGATAGATAGTAGTACTTTTCTAAGTGCTATAAAGCTCTGGTTGCAATTGCAAATATAATTCAATCATAAAGTGGTTTTTACAAATACCTAAGGTCTTCATGTATACTAAGTGACTAAAAAATCCTAATTCTAATATCTAAAGTAATCATTATCTCTAAAGGATTTATAATTATCCTTATGAAAACATAACTATGATAAAAAGGAAAATAGAAGCTAAGCTGCATCAAGGTGACAGTAGGGTTCTCGTAGAAGACGAAACTGCAACCTTCTTCTTCTAGCGGTTTGATTGGTATTATTTCGTTTGAAAGCTCTGTCTGCCTGTGTTACAAGCTTTGGGTATGGGATCTTTCCTATTAGGCTTTATCAAACTTCTCACTACAATCAAAAGGCGGATTTTGGCTATTAATCTTTCGTTACTTATTCCAACATCTCTCTTTCATTACAAAAGATGTCGGAAATTTTAGAATTTGGGGATTTTCTACAATCCCATACCACTTTAGACTAACAGTTTAAAGTTTTATTCTATTTTCTACTTTACAATTGAGTGAAACTGAGTTTACTCTAACCATATTCATCACTCCATATATTTAGTCTTCATTCTATATATTTTATTATACAATAAAATATAATTAGAGTAAATTAGTAAAACTTGATCATATTTTGGGGGCATTTCATTTTTAAAAAAAATTGTTTTAGAGTGGCATAACCTTTTTAGGTAAATAAAGAGTTTCGAACTACTAAGAACAAGAGAACATTACATTTTAAGACATTTTCTCACACTTATATTACATACTTAAGTACTTATAGATACTAAGGCTCTTTTACTCACTTTTTGGAGAAGAAAATGAAATTCAGCCCTTATTCATTTTTGTAATTTCTCATCACCCAAAAGAAAAAAAAATCAGAACAACGGAAACAAAAATAAGAATAATACCAATACGCGATGAAAATATATTGATTTGACGAAAGTTGTTTTTAATTTGAAAATAATAATATTTTTTAAATGGAAATTTAGTATATTTTACTGATATTTTAATATATATGTTAAATTTTCAAAATATTTAGTGTTTATATAAATTAATTATATTGTAATGATTTTTATTAGTTTGTCTTATTTGATATTGATTTTTATTTATTTTAAAATTAATGTTTTGAAATTTTTAAAAAATACCAATTTAAATAATGATTTGTTTTTTATATTTTGACTGTTTGATTTAGAATCTTAGAGTTCTATAAAATTTAGACAATTATTTATAGTCACACCAATGCTTTGTATATTATAGTTTGTAAAGCAGTTTGAATAGTAACAGTTTAAACATATTTCCATGTGCTTGTTATATGATGATGATTTTGTTGACTATTGTCTCAAGGGAGGAAATGAGGCAGCAAATGAGAGATATTTGCATACGAAGCTCAAACCAGTGGCAAGGGTCTCGTTTCCCGAAGCTGATGATGCTCAGCTTGGCTTCAATGGGGAATATGATTGATATCTGGAGCCAATTTGGTAATTCATACCGAAACAGACATACTAATTGATATCTGGAGCCAATTTTAAATTTTTTTTATTTGATCTAAAATATTATAAGTAAAACTTATTTGCATAATTCTGATGAAAATTATACCATATTAAGTTTATATTTTTATATTCGTGTGTTTTATAAAAATTTAAACATGAAAATGTATTAATTTTATAAAAACAAAATAAAAATGAATGTATTTTATAACATATATGAAACAATCTAAAAATCTGCTCTGCGTAATTCCCGCTTAATCTCCGATTTCCTCGGTAGGCGCTAGGCTTGATCCAACTACCCAACTGGCGTCTAGCGTCTTTCCTAACAAGGGTTATTATGATACGTTTGATTTGCACTAACAAGACGATAACATTTGAAACTGCTAGGAAGAAATTGTGTAATGTATATGTGTACTAATCCAATGTTGGACCTGATAGAAGAGAGGCTTCAGAGACGGGTTGTGTATCATTTTTAGAACTTATATTTATGGCTCCGATTGGCATTATGGCTGTTGAGTCTTTGAGATATCTTACAGTCCTTAAAGTGCATTTTTTTCTCTAAGCCTTCTAAAGTCTGCAACTGCCAGACTGTTGCATTTCACCTTTTAAATTTTTGTTTTTGTCAAAGCCATGTAAAGGTGACTGTTAGAAGGCTGTCAGAATTTTCATTATTTCTTGCATCTTAAAGGAATTAAACAACCAATACAAAATTAATATCTAACACAATTTAAATAAAAATAATCTTAAATTGGATTCAGTTTAATAATAAATTGTTACTAAATAGTTAGCTAATTTTAAATATGTCTGTATAATTAATAAAATCAGTTTTAATTAATTTATTTATTAAATAATCACATTTAAATATTATTTGAAAAACTTTAAAATAATTATCCAATATATTTTATGTGTTTCAATACGTAAAAGTATAAACTGAATAAAATATTTATCACAAAATATAGCAACGTCTTTGAATAGTACAATAGTTTATTGGAGCTAATTTGAGTTGGAAACACGGAAAAAATCATTTAGATTATTTGAAAAAATGTTACAACATGTATCTCATAAATCAAGAAGCTCAGCTACTTAATTTTTTTTTCAATTTATTCCATTGCTTAATGTAATTTTTGATTATTAAATCCACAAATAAAAAATAAATATGAACTTTTTCGTTCTGGATACTTTTCTTATATTTTATTTTCATGATTTTTCATTCTTACAGATTTTATATTAGTTTTTGTATATAATTCATAATATAAATATATGTTTTTATCATAATTATAGTAGTTTGTAAAGCTTTTGATACCAATCAAACTTTTAAAAGTATTTAGAGTAACAACCACAACTTTTAAAAATCAAAATCTCTACAGTCAAAATTCTAAAACCAAAACCTAAAGCGAGAGTCCTTACCAATCGGAGCCATAATCTCCCAGCCTGATCAAGGAAGTCTTATTACTCGTAAATTCTCTTTGATAGTAGCTTGAGATTAGTTAGTAGATTGAAATATTAAATTGAAACTCTTTAGATGTAGACATGGTTGCCATTGGTGAAATCTTGTAAATATTTTAAAATATAAGGTCAGTTATGCAAAATATCGAAACTACATCCACTAGGCGAAGAATACCAATATTTTTTTAAGACTCCCAAGCGCCGTTTGATGATTATTTGAATTTGAAACCTTCCTCTGAAAAGGAAAATATCGAATCTCCCCCAATGTCAGACGAGAAGGTCATCATCGATCTCTGTAGCTCCGACGAGGAAGAAGACAATTTCGCTGATGAGAATCATATTTCGGAAGAGCTTGACCAAACGGAAGATGATGAAGAAGCAGATACGAGTTCAAGGTATTTTACCAACGGCTCCTTGGCTTTATTTTAATCGAAGCTTTCTTCTATCTTTATTGATTGTGCTTGCTGTCTGTTCAGTGAGGATGATATCGATTGGAGCCAAGATGATGCTACCGACTCAGATGTGGAGTACGACATAGATAACGAAACCGGCCATAAAGGCCATGCTGATGCTGCTGCTGCTGCTGATGATGATGATGAAAAAGTCACCCGTCTGCTTACCGGTATTACAGGTTCTTTCTTTTCAAATCTATTACTACCTTTCTAAAAACTGTTACCGTATCTGATTGGTTGAAAATAATAAAAATCTCTTGTTTGTGATGCTAAAGAAACATGATTTTGACTCATAAAGGTTTCTGATTTTTAAAACTCTGCTTGGTGTGTGTTTGTTGTAGCCGGGAGCGATTTGATGAAATCTCTAAATGTAAACGAATGCAAAGCATACCTGAGAAAGCATGGTCTCAGATTATCTGGCACAAAACCTGTTTTTATTGAGAGGATTCTTGAGCATTGGAGGTACTTACTTACTTCTTTCTTTGCCTTTCTCTCTGGAAATGTATTCTCATGATCCTGTTTTGATGATTCCTAGGATTAAAGATGGGAACGGAGAATTACTTTATCCAATATCATCTTTTCCTATCAACTGTAAAGGTAAATCTTGTTTTGTATATATATTCAATTCTTTTTCTCCGTTGGTGTTGACAGTCCCTAGAAATTTGGTGCAGGTGATGTTTGCAAAGGTGACACTGTTTTGTTTACACAGAAGGTGAAAGGGAGTGGGAAGATTATGGGGAGGAGAACTGTCGCTGGCCAGGTTGTTAAAGAAAGCTACGGCACTGCTAAACAGCAACACACTTTCACTGTAAGTATATTGATCATCAAGACATCATTGTGTGATTTTTTGCCCCTGCTTTAGACTGACCCATCTCATCTGTGTCTTTTACCAAAGATTGAAGTGCTTTGGTGCGAGGGGATGCAGAAACTGCCTCCCTTGTACCCTTTACTAGTGAAAGGACGGAATCTTTATAGGTTAATGACCATGAGACAAGTGAGTGTCTTCAAAATGTTTGTCTTTTTTTTTTTAGTTTATGTGTTCAATCATGAGTTTTGCCAATTGCATACGCTTACGGGTTGGTTGCTCTGTATTTGCTTATTCTAGCGATGGGCTAACGAAGACGACAGAGTAAAAGTTCTTTCTGAAAAGCATAGCCGTGGTGCTGCAGCAAGAAAAGTCATGAGAGAAAGGAAAATAAAGTTAGGCTATGTACTAATAGGTGAGCTGCTTTCTTCTTCTCTGTTTTATACACTAGCGGTTTTGTTTTAGTGATCTTTCTGTGTTGTTTGTAACCAGATGGAAGACTTCAAAAGCCTGGTCAAGTAAAGACAAGAAAAAATGAGAATCAAACGCAGAGGTCTAGACAAGACATCCCGGCTAATCATTCACTTGTTGCTTCACAGGGGGGACATAAGAATCCAACCCAGTTGAGAAATTTGAATCCCCCTTTCCACTTCCACAATTCCCATACATATGCTCATCGACCACACTGTCCTCCACCACATGCTCCTCGACCACACGGTCCTCCACAACGTGCTCCACTTACATATGCTCCTCGTCCATACGCTCCTTTTAGTGTCCCCCATTCACATCTTCCTCGGCCATACGCTCCTTTCAATGTCCCCCATTCACATCTTCCTCGTCCAAACATTCCTCATCCACAACAAAACCAATCAATCCAAAGACCACCACCAGCTTTCTTCAACGGAAGGCCTACTTCTAATGCTTTGCAGGGACAAGCATCTTTCAACCCACATGCTATGCCTGTTACGCACCAGAGGAGGCCATACCAGAACCATCATACTAATCCTGCAAGCTCGAACAGTGGCTACAACTACGGGGTGAGGGACTTGGATCACTTCTCGGATATGACGATAAGCCAAAGAAGAGAAGGAAACGTATACAGGCAGAGTGAGGCGCCTCGCAGACCAAACTTTAACAACCATGGAGAAAGTCACATGATAAGAGAAGGAGACACACACAAGCAGAGTAGGGACACCTACAGACCAAATCATCGGTGGTAACACTCATCTACTGGTCTCGTTTGCATGTAAACTTGAATTGAATTTGCACCTTTTTTAATTAAATCTGGTTTCAAGGCCATAGAAACGGTCACTTCTTGGGTCTTCGTTGTAATCCTTAAAGGTTGTCGGATCTTAATTCTCTTGATCAATCATCTCTTTCTCAAGCTTTTTTTTTTGTTTTTAAATACCTTCTGTATGGCGCATTTCAGCAAGACCAAGCTTATTGTAACTTTAACATTAGAGGTTGAACAAGCGTATTTCATCATAGCTTTGTAACTTTCACGTAAGAGTAGTAAGGACCCAGGTCATGTTAAGAGTATACAAAACTTTACTAGAAATTTTCAACTGGAATTTGAAATTAAAAAATAGCAAAATATAGTCCAAGACGCATTCGTTCATCATCAAAGCGTTACACCAAGAACCTTAACGAATTTAGTATACATAGGGACTGAAAGCACACTATCATACCACTCAAGTTTCCCCCAACAGTCTCCATTGCGTCTTTCAAGCGCTATCTCCGCACAATATATGGTCACTTTGAGACAAGTAACTATTATTATTTCTATTCCAGAAAACCATAATCTTTCCACCACCATAACTTGTCAATTTAACATAAGAACCACAACAAGGAAAAGGATCAGGCAATATAGGTAGCCCTTCCAAACCCTTCAAATCTATCCACCGTGTCTCGTCGGTGTAATACCATCTCAGAACTCCGTATTTAGAAACAGAGTATAGAACATTATCTATCTTGCAGTAAGATTCCAAATACACTATACCACCCATCCATGGATATGGTCTAACCAGTTCCCATCACATTGCTTTGAATTGAGAGAAAACACCTCCTCAGATCCACAGCAAGGGAGATCGCAAAAGAGATCCCAAGTTTGCGTATTTGTGTTAGAATATATGGAGCGAGTTCTTCCAGGAACCATCTTGATGATGGTAGCTTCCTATTACATGTATCTTTCCATCAAGGACCTCGGCAGAATGATCATCTAGCTTCACTGGCATGCTTGGAGCCTTAAGCCACGTGTGAGACTTGAAATCGAGAATCGAGATCCCCGGCCGTAGATGGGAGCCAATGATGTAGATATCAGAGCCCTGAATAATACGAACCCACCACACAAGGAGAATCATCATCGGGCATTTGGACTCTAGCCAAAGCATAGCCCCCACTACTCTTGGAGGAGAGGGTGTACCACTTACAAGGACCCAATTTGAACCTCAAGCACACATAGAGACAACTCTTCTCCCTAAGGCTCAAGAGTGATCTGACCTTGTAAAGCTCAGGTGAAGCCACCATAGATCGAAAGCTCTTGGAGACTAGTGAGAGAGTCCGATAGTACAATCTTGGAACGCGTGCCACGATCATCAGTACCAAATCATATGGAAGTGACGGCGGCGATGGCAGCAATAGCACTTCATCGGATAAATTTAGAGTTGGCTTCTTAGTACTCGTAGTCGTTGTCTTCTTCTTCCTTGATAAGAAATCGCCATTGATCAAACTTTCCATCTCTTCTCCAGTTTAGGGGTTGGCGCCTCCCTTTCTGGCGGAAGAACAAAAAAAAAATTGAGTAGGTGAAACTGTGAAACGTGAAAGTAGGGTTCCTTGGAAGAAGACGAAACTGCAACCTTCTTCTTCTCGCCGTTTGGTTTTATTTTGTTTCAAAGCTTTGTCTGCGTGTGTTACAAGCTTTGGGTATGAGATCTTCCGTATTGGGCTTTATTAAGCCCACTACCTCTCACTACAATTTTTTTTTTGACGTCAAAAACTCCATATTCCTAGTAAGCTGATTCCAACCAAGTAGACTAGTACTGTCGAGCACCAGCCAAATTCAGACCTCAGAGTATACATGGAAAAAACAAAAACTACGAGATCTAGCACCTTTAGCAAGGTGATCAGCTCGGAAATTCTTAGTACGTGATACAAACGATATGGAGCAAGAAATAAACCTAGAACGAAGATCAACAAACTCATCAAATTCAGCCATAATACTTGGCCATTCTTCTTCTTCTTCCTCAATTAGCTTGACCAGTTGCAGACAATCTGATTTAAAAGCCATCGAGACGTGACCGAGAAGTAATGAGGATTTCATGGCCCATAACAGAGTGTTAAACTCAGCATGTAGGGGGGGACAACACACGGTTACTAGCAAATGAACCAAATATTGTGATCCCAGCCTCCTTCTCCATCACGAAGCCACCACCATACCGAGCATCATCATCTTTCCAGGATGCGTCAAACCTGCAAAACGGCTTCGGTGTTGGTGAATCTTGCAATTCAGGTAGAGGGGTTCTGTCATCTATCTCCCGTCTTTATGGAACTACGTGCGCTAGGCTCCAGATGGCAGCCTCCAAAGTTGCCGACTGAAGAACTTCCAGTGGCGATGTGTCCTTTCCTTCAAAAACCTTGGTGTTGCGCGTTTTCCACAGGAACCATTGGATCCACGGAATCCTAGCTAAGCTCTCGTCTATCTCTTCCTGTTTTTGAACTCTGTTTAGGAGGTAGTCGAAGTTGCTATAGATAGAGGAGCTCGGGAATTCGCCCCGGAGTGTAGGAAGCAATGCGAGCGCCCATGTCTGCATGGCCGGTGGACATTCAAATAGCATGTGGTTCACTGTCTCGTCATCGTGTCCACATCTTTGGCAAGAGCGATCAGAGTGGCAATGTCAGTCAGTCAGTCGACTACAAACAGGGACACATGCGGATTGTGTCCCTGTTTCTACCTCTCACTACAATTAAAAGGCGGATTTTGGGTATTAGTCTTTCGTTTACTTGTTTCAATACCTCTCCTTCATTACAAAAGATGTCTGAAATTTTAGAATTTGGGAATTTTCTACAATCACATACCATTTTAGACCGAAAGTTTAAAGTTTTATTCTATTTTCTACTCTACGATTGAGTGAAACTGAGTTTCCTCAAACCATATTTGTCACTCCATATATTTAGTCATCATTCTATATTTATTATACAATAAAATATAATTAGAGTAAATTAGTAAAACTTGATTATATTTTGGGGTATTTCATTTTAAAAAAATTGTTTTAGAGTGGCATAACCTTTTTAATTAAATAAAGAGTTTCGGACTAGGAAGAACAAACAACATTACATTTTAAACATTTTCTCACACTTATATTATATTTAAGTACTTATAAATACTAAGGCACTTTTATTCACTTTTTTAGAAGAAAATGAAATTCGTCCCTTTTTCATTTTTTATTTCTCATCACCCAAAATAAAAAATTAGAACGATAGAAATAAAAATAAGAATGATGCAAATATGCGACGGAAATATATTGATTTGACTAAAATTATTTATAATTTGAAAATATTAATATTGTTTTAAATTGTAATTTAGTATATTTTACTGATATTATAATTTCTATGATCTTTTCAAAATATTTAGTATTTATTTAAATTAATTATATATTAATGATTTTATTAATTTTTCTTATTTGGTATATTTTTATTTTAAATTGATATTTTGAATATTTAAAATTTTGAAAAATACCAAATTTAAATAATGATTTTTTATATTTTGATTGTTTGATTTATAATCTTAGATTTCTATAAAATTTAGACAATTATTTATAGTCACACCAAATATTTTATATATTATAAAGGAAAGTTTGTAAAGCAGTTGGAATAGTTTTATAAAACTTAATTGGGCACAAGTGCTTCGGTAAGAATAGTTTGTAAAGTAGGATTTTGCTGTTGTTGTTGAGTCAGCACAGACGCTGAAGAAGAAGACCACGGTCCGTGCATTTGCAGCACGAACTGCGGCTGCTGTGTTTGTAGCATGAAATCTGTCTGCTGCGCATGAAACCCGTCTGCTGCGTTTGCGGCATGAAATTTGGCTGCTAAGTTTTCCCACTACCTCTCACTACAATTAAAAGACGGATTTTGGGTATAATATTTCGTTTACTTATTTCAATAGCTTTCTTTCATTACAAAATATATCTGAATTTCAGAATTTTGAAATCTTCTGGTAGATATTATTTACCAAGTGATTTGCTTACATGTCATCACCACAATCATTTTAATTAAAAAATGTTGACATGGATCATATATAATTATGACATGGCTTAACACATTTATTATACAAAATTCAATTAAAAATTAAATATAAAATATTAAGTATATAAATATTACCATAATTAAAATATTGAATAATTATTACTATAATTAAAAATATACATAATATAATTTCAATCCAAGATGGAACTAATATTAAACTTACACTTTAAAAAATTTAATAAAACAACTAAATTTATTTATTATTTTTAGTATTTTATATATTTGAGTGTTTATAATTTATCAAAATATGGTAAAAGTATAATAAAATTTTTCATTCTTAAATTTATATCTCAAAATTAAATTGATCTATATACTGTAAATAAAACAAGTGCTTAATTTATATTTTAGCATTAATAATGTTTTGAATTTTGAAAATAAACTTTCTGCAAAACTATATTTTCTTTACATCTGCAAAAGTTAATCTATCTTGACAAAAATATATTTCAAAAATTATATATCTCTTTAAAAGGGTCATTACCATATTCTTAAAAAAATAATATATTGCAGTTAAAAATATTATATGATATTAGGATAATAGTGACATGAACAGTTTATTTTATATATTCTGTTAATTTTTAAAATATTATAATAATCTAAAATAATTATATTAAAAATAAACATTTTATAAACATTTTTATTTATTTTAATTAACTTTTCCGACGCATAACAAAGACGATAGTAATAATAATGTTTTTGTATATACTTAAAATAATTAAAACTATAGTTAAACATATTATTCAATGTAAAGATAATGTTAATCAATCTTCTAAATTACTAAATCTAGTAAAAGTTAGTTTTAAATTTAATTTAAATTTAAAATTTTATTTTTGCACATGGTGCAGGAAAATACCTAGTTTTCAACAATCCAGTCCTATTTTAGACTAAAAATTTAAAGTTCTTTTCTATTTTATACTCTAAAATTAAGTGAAACTGAGTTTACTCTAACCATATTCATCACCGTATATTTAGTCATAATTATATTTTTATTTTACAATAAAACATAATTAGAGTAAAGATTGATTATATTTTTAGGGGTAATTCATTTTAAAAATTTGTTTTAAAGTGGCATAACCTTTTTAGTTACAGAAAGAGTTTGGGACTAGAAAGAACAGGAGAAGATTACATTTTAAGACATTCTCTCACACTTATATTACATACTTAAGTACTTATACATCCTAAGGCACAATTATTCACTATTTTAGAAGAAAATGGAACTCATGCCTTTTTCTATTTCTCATCACCCAAAAGAAAAAACCACTGAAAGAAAATAAGAATGATACAAATATGCGACAAAAATATATTGATTTGACGAAAAATTGTTTTTAATTTGAAAATATTAATATTGTTTTTAAATAGTAATTTAGTACTCCCTCCGCTCCATAATGTAAGATGTTTTTGCTTGAATGCACAAGTATATTAAGAAACTTACTTTTTAGAAGACAATATTATTAAATAATATAAATTAAATATAGATCAACCAATCATAAATAATGCAGTAAATGACTATTGGTTAACCAATTTTCAATAAATCTAAAGTACTTTAAAAGTATTAAAACATCTTATATTTTGAAACATAAAAATTTCTCCAAAACATCTTATATTAAAGTACCTTACTGATATTTTAATTTCTATGCTAATTTTCAAAATATTTAGTGTTTCTATAAACCAATTATATTTAAAGATTTTTATTAATTTGTCTTATTTGATATTAATTTCTATTTTATTTTATAATTAATATTTTTGGAAATTTTAACATTTTTTAAAATACCAAATTTAAATAATGAATTTTTATATTTTAATCGTTCGATTTAGAATTTTAAGAGCTCTTAAAAATATAGACAATTATTTATAGTCACACCAATACTTTGTATATTATATAGTTTGTAAAGCAGTTTGAATAGTTTCATAAAAACTAATTTGCACAAGTGCTTAGGTAAGAATAATTTGTAAAGCAGTTTAAACATATTTATCTATGCTCTTCTTATGCAAGGGCGTGCCTGAATAGAAACTAATGAAGCATATGTTTGAAGACCGACGACTATATATTTTTACGGGCCAAAATAACAAAAATATCTTGTAGTTTTACTGGTCACAGACTCACAGTTATAAATGTTTAACACTAATTACAAACAAAAAAATTAGGCTGATTATAATATAAACCAAATTATTAGCAAGATAAATTATATAAATAATTATAAAAAAACGTTAATGAAGCCACATAAAACAAATATTATACAACTAAAATCTCTTTTAATACTAAACAATATTCAACTAATTTATAAAATTTGTTTAATTAATTTAAATTAAAATCTGCACTATCGCTTGGGTCACTATCAATACTATTAAAACATAAACATTTTTATCTACTTACAAATAGTTTAGGTTGGACCATTTATTAGTATCTTAACAAATTAATCTAAATTTACTCATATATGATATTTTCATAACAAAAAGTAATATACATTTAAACAATTACATACCCACTAAATATATATTGTCGGAAGAATATTGTCTTTAGAAAATTAATACACATGCATGATATATTGCATAACACGTACGACTGAAATGATAGCATTTGGTAAATACGTATTTTAACTACTGATAATAATCAAAGATGATCTTGACTCTAAATCATATCCTTCACATTTTCCGACTCATCAAGCTACACGCAGTAACCATCTAATAATATAAACTCAACCGAGTTTTACTTTTAACCATTTCTCATATAATTTGTACTGATTGTCCCAAATCTTAACCTTTTCTTGAAAAATATTTGCAAACACTAATTTGAACATTTTCTTATATAGTGGGCTTAACCATATTAAACTAACTATCATTTTAAAATTCTTTTATACTTGCATAAAATTTTAATCTGGCTATAGAATATACGACCATATATTATTCCGTACAAAAAATATTATAAATCAACAAATACATGTTAAACTAACTATTATTTTAAAATTCTTTTATTACGACATAGTATAGGTTAGTTAATAAAGTAACTACATATACTTTTCGATATGTGTATTAAAATTCTTTGTAAATCTAAAATATGAATATATCAACATTTCAAATATGTAAAGCAGAATTTTTTATAAATTATTTAATCTAATCTTTAAATATTTAAATTAAGAAAATATTTATAAAATAGTGATAATAAAATTTCAAGTCCAAAACATAAATTTTAAAAATTAAGTAGAATAAATAATGTACAAATTTTTTTGAATTTTTATAAAACTTAAATTATCTAGGTTATCGATATAAATATAATTTCTATCTAATTTTTTTAAGATAATACTACACTCTAAACTAAACCCGCTTAATATGATCACACTTGCATCCAAAATGTGCAATTTTCCTATATATTTGTTTTAGGTTCAAAATCATAATAATCCCGTATTATTATTATTATTATTATTATTATTATTATTATTATTATTATTATTATTATTATTATTATTATTATTATTATTATTATTATTATTATTATTATTATTATTATTTTCTTTTCCCTCAAACTCAAAAGTAAAACAGTATTATAAGCACATTTTTTAGTCTAATCCACTATTACAATATGTAATAGAAATCGAGTACTACTATTTTGTATTTGTAAATATAGTTGTTTAATATATATGTCTAAACATCCTATACAATCAAATACTAACAAACATATAATCTTTGAATAAGAATACTTTGCAATGATCTAAAAAAAAATTTTGGATGTTTTAAAGATATATAAGCAGTACGAATCCGATGTCGAGTCACATGAGGCGTGGCTAATGTTAGATGCGCTCGTGACTGTGTAAATATGATGACGTCTTATGTTAGTTCACTATCTGCCTGCAAGTCCAGCATTTCCTGTGTTTTATCTCCTAACCATAATTAAAAGTTGTTTAAAAAATCTTAGAGTATTATAAGGATATGTAGTGACTGCAATGGATCTCTTTATATACATAAACGCTTATTGATGTGCATTGAATTGACAGTTACAAACTACTTTTGTATATGGAAATGCGAAGAGATATATTCATCTAACAAAAGGATGTGTTTTGGATACAGGGACACGTGGCGCGACGACAGCCTTCGAATTTCTGACGTGGCATTCTATGTGGCACACCCAGGAGAGAAAATCCTTCTTTATAATAATAGATATTGTTTTCATATGTGCGTAAACATGATATTTATATGTTCGTTTACCAGTCATGTTGTTAAGCCATTATTGGTTATTGGATTTAACCATTATTATAAAGGGACGAAACTTATCTTTTCGCAGATACAAGTCTGACTAACTACACTTAAACAACATAAATAGCACGAGACATTATTTGTAATTTAAAAAAAATGGTATGATGTTATAGCATAATTTTGTATGAATTACTAAACAAATGACATTTACAAATTCACTTATAACATGACTAAAACATTCTAACTAAACTGAAAAAACTATTTTTTATCACAATAACAATTTTTATACTATTATTAAAAAAAATATAACACTGGGGTTATTATTATATTGGAAAAAAATTATTTTAAAACTCTGTTATTAGTATTCTCTCACTGGCATTCCAAGTGATTTTTGGAAAATATACCATTAATATTTAAACAAGATTTTCAAAACAATCAGAATATTGTATTTTTAAATTGAATCTGTAATTAATATAAATATTATTAAAACAAAAACAGTTTTTATCTATTAAAACATGATACAGATTCTAATTACATGTGAACAACAAAAGTGATTTAAATAAGCAAATAAACAATTATATTTTTGTAACCTAAACCACAAAATTGTAATAGACGTATTTGAATCGTTGATGCTCAAATCTATTTCTCTTTTTAGATGTATCCTCTCGAATATTGATCTATTACGCTTACAACAAGATAAAAAAAATTAAAAATTTGTATAGCTAAATTTTGTAAATTAGAGCATCAAATTAATAATATATCTACCATTTATCTAAAAATTTATGAATGTATATTAGAATAATCTAGATATAACAATTTAAGTCAAATCAGATTACATACCGAATCACCCATCGGTTCAATTGGTAGCCGGATTCCGGGTTTTAGCGTTTCTTTTATGTTTTATAGATTTTTAAAGAATGAGTTTTTCTTGAAAACCAAACTGACATACATATCAGGTCACTGGATTTTCCGCTTTAACTGCAGGTCCCGATCATGTTTCAAAATAGTAAATGCAACGTTTCATTTGTAACATTTAACTATAGATACACAATCAAAAATATAAATTCATATCAAATAAATTTGGTTTGTTTCAAAAATAATCCCGCGCTTTGAAAGCGCGGGTCAAAATCTAGTTTAAACTTAAAAAGACTTAACTTTTTATTTTTGTTGGTACTACTATTTTGCTTTTGATTTTCCATTTTTCTATGATCGTTACCTCATATCTTAAGACATATTTATTTTTTGCTAGTCAGGCGAACTTCAGAAACTGGTTATCAACATTGTCATTTTCCCTATACATTGGTAATATTTTTGTGATTGTCTACTTCTAATACTGTAATTCACCTATTTGCAATTCAGATTTAATTATGTTCTTATGTTAATTGTCTTAAAATTTAGCAGAGGTATCAAAATGCTTTTCTTTCAGATGATTTTTCTTTGTTAGTTTATTTTATTTTATATTGATTTCTATTATACTTCAAATAACCCAATTTGAAAGTTTTGACATTTTTATAAATATAAAACTAAATAATAATTAATTAATTTTTCTTTGATTTTTTAAAATTATATACTGACGCCCAAAAATCAAAATCAATAAGGTCATTTTGATCACAATGGAAATCACAAGACTGGATGGTTAATAAATTTATTTTATACTTTGTAGCCTTCATTACTCAAGTTGATTTTGTAACACCCCTGTAAGTAGAATACTTCATCCTGCATAAATACTTTTTGTGATTAACACTGTACAAAACAATTTTTAACTTCCTAAATATATACTCAGGCAACGCACAAGAGTAAAGAACCTGAAACATTTTACTCAAGAGTATTTCATCATCGATGACTTCAACATTAGAGTTGAACTACTCTGTAAACTTTCATGACGTAAGAAAGGGGAAAAGTGCCTATTTCGACCCGAACAACTTTAGTCGTGCCAAATACGATCCGAACAAATGATCAGTGCCAAATACGACCTGAACTCAATTATAATAAAAAAACTATCCGAATTTCTTAAAACATGTCTAAATCTACATTGACTCTAACAGAAATTAGTCAACCGTTAACAAAATAAAACGACTTCGTTTTGATATACGGAGGAAAATGCCAATTTCGACCTCAACAATATCAGTCGTCTCAAATACCACCTCAACAAATGGTCAGTGTCAATTACGACCTCAACTCAATTATAATTAAAAAACTACCCGAACTTTTTAAAATGTGCCTAAATAAAATGACGTTGTTTTGATATATATATATATATATATATATATATATATATATTTAATATATGTTCTTTCGGGACTCAAACCCGTGCGTGATACCTTTTAAAGAGGTACATTAACAACTAGACAAAAGTGACTTTTTGAAATATTATTACAAATTTGAAATTATGAAAACTACTATTTTTCTTCATTTTATCCAATTTTAAACTTTGGTGGTAATTTTTTCTGATTTATATAAATACATAACATGTTTTTTACTTATCATATCTTTAATAAACTTACATCTTACTAAAATATAAATAACAAAATATTTATAATTACATGATCTTAGATATACTTAAAAATTTGAAGTTATTTAAAAAATTTTCTTATATAAATTATTTTTATTTTTTAAACTTAAGTGGAATTTTTTTTCAAAGTTAATATTATATATTTTTGATATTTGGTTCAAAAATGTTAATAGGCCTTTTACCTTTCTTTCAGTAAGATATCTTGTTCAAAATATTAGATATATTACACAATAACTAAATATATAAAAACAATCACCAAAGTTTTAAATTGGATAAGATGAAGAAGAACATGAATTTATATAATTTCAAACTTCTAATAATATTTCAAAAAGTTACTTTAGTCTAATTGTTAGTGTACCCTTTAAAAGGGTATCACGGCACGGTTTGAGTCTCGAATGAACATATTTTTAAATATATATATATATATATATATATTTGAACAAAACAAAAATATATATATATATCAAAACGACGTTGTCTTATCGTGTTATCGGTTGACTAACTTATGTTAGAGTCAATGTATATTTAGACACGTTTTAAGAAGTTCGGGTAGTTTTCTTAAATTATAATTGAGTTGAGGTCGTTTTTGGCACTGATCATTTGTTCGGGTCCTATTTGGCATGACTGAAATAGTTGGTGACAAAATAGGCGTTTTTTCTGTATATCAAACGACGTCATTTTATCTTGTTAACGATTGACTAACTTCTGTTAAAGTCAATATAGACTTATGCACGTTTTAAAAAGTTCAAATACTTTTTTAAATTATAATTGAGTTCAGGTCGTATTTGGCACTGACCATTTATTCGGGTCATATTTGGCACGACCGAAATTGTTTGGGTCGAAATAGGCACTTTTCCCCGTAAGAAAGAGTAGTAGGACTAAGATCATGTAAAGAGTACAAGGACCATAGAAACTTAACTTAATTGGAATTTGAAAAAGTCATTCCAGAATAAAATAGCAAAAATAAGCTCAAAGGCACATTCATTCACCATTCAAAGCGTTACAGCAAGAACCTTAACGAACTTAGTTCCCACAGGGACTGAAAGCACACTATCAAACCACTCAAGTGTGCCCCAACTGTTGGGATTGCGAAATCCCGTGTCCAACTCTATATTATTCCATTAGTATGATATTGTCCACTTTGGGCCCAAGAGGCTGGCCCGCATGGATTTACTTTTGGTTTCCTTCCCAAAAGGCCTCATACTATTAGAGTTGGACATCTCTTTATATATTAGACTCTCTTTTGTCTAATATCCAATGTGGGACTTTGTTTGATATCTCACATTCTCCCCCTCAAACTAAGGACCACACTCATCTCATCTCGTGTGTTTTTCTTTCTTTGAGAATGCGTCTTACATTCTCGTTTCTTTTTGAGAATGTTTATCCCACAACATCACAGGTTTCATGATCTTCTGACGATTCTGCCATAGACCTCCTCTTTCATCTTGAAGGATCCCTTTTTTTCTTACTTGAAGGGTATTTTGGTCTTCTTGCAGATCTTCGTCAAACCGCTCTGATACCAATTGTTGGGATTGCGAAATCCCGTGTCCAACTCTATATTATTCCATTAGTATGATATTGTCCACTTTGGGCCCAAGAGGCTGGCCCGCATGGATTTACTTTTGGTTTCCTTCCCAAAAGGCCTCATACTATTAGAGTTGGACATCTCTTTATATATTAGACTCTCTTTTGTCTAATATCCAATGTGGGACTTTGTTTGATATCTCACACCAACAATCTCCTTTGCGTCTTTCAAGCGCTATCTCTGCACAATATATGGTCTCCCTTTTAATCAAGTGACTACTGAAATTGCTATTCCAGAAAACCATCCTCTTTACACCACCATAACCAGTCAATTTAACATAAGAACCACAAACACCAAGAGGAGTAGGAAACTTAGGTAGCCCTACCAAACCCTTCAAATCTCTCCACCTTGTCTTGTTGGCGTCAAACCATCTCAGAGCTCCGTCATCAGAAACAGAGTACAGAACATTATCAGTCTCGCAGTAATAATTTGAAAACATAATATCACCCATCTTTGGATATTGTCCAACCAGGTCCCATCTACATTGCTTTGAATTGAAAGCAAAGGCTCCATCGAAAAAAGTTACCACGTGGAGCTTTCGGTCAATAATACAAGTGATTCCGTCCCAATCCAATCCACAGTAAGGGAGATCCCAAGTTTGAGTATTTGTGTTGAATACCTCGAAAGACTTCTTCCAGGAACCATCTTGATGGTAGCGTCCTAGTACATATATCTTTCGATCAAGGACCCTGGCAGAAAGTTCATCTAAACCGATTTTATATACCAATCAATCCACATTTAAAATTTTAAAATCAAACCGATTTTCGATTCAGTCTGGGAAAATTGAAAACTAAACCCAATCCAAACCCACCGAGCAGGCCAGGTCAATTTCAGTTTTGTTCAATTAGCAAGATTCTACTATAAGCAGACGTCAAGTGCAAGCAGTGGCGGACCCACGTAGGAGGTGGGGGTGTCAACTGACACCGGTTAAACTTGTAAAATCTTTAGTTGTAAGGTATTTCCCGTTGTTTTTGCTAGCTCTGCTGGTCTACACTTTGAAGTTGACACCCCTTAAACGTGGGATCAATGCTCTCTTGCACCCACTTTTTAATTTTTTTCTTTCTTTTTGGGCTTGCAGTTTAAGTTCATTTTAGATTTTGTTAAAACTTTAAGCCCAAATTGATTTTTATCATTTTACTTGGATTAAAAATATATATTAAATATTAATAATTATAGCAAATAAATAATTAATTATATTTTTGACACCGGTAAAAAAAATTTCTGGGTCCGCCACTGAGTGCAAGCAACATGATGTATACAGAAACGTTCTTGTAAATCTTGTTCTCAAATGTTTTGTTAGATTACAGTATATCATAACTACGACCGGGCATGCCGGAGCTGTCAAAGTTCAATCATTCTTCGCCACTATGTGCACTTGAGAAGGTAAAAAAAAAAAATCCTTTATAACTACTCATTCTTCCCAACTGCTTCTATATTTTATTCCCAAGTATGATTGAAATAAACTGCAAAAATTCTTTTAGCTGAGAGATGTTAGTGCAATGGAGAATCGTACAAGTGCAGCTCCTCGTGCCGTGGAACCAAGTGACCATGTTTATTATAGAGATGATCAACCAGCTCCTCAAGCTTGATTTGTCAGGTTCACTTTGACTACTGCCCTACGTGCTGGTATGATCGAATGGCAATGGAGTACATCGAATCTGACAAGTTGATGAGTTGTGCAAAGAGAAGACTAGTGAAGTTTTTACCGCTGCTTTCTAGAGCAAGCAAGAGACTGAGATGATGGAAGGTCTTTGTTATTATTAAACTTGTGGGTAATTAGTGAAGAGAGCAAATCTTTGTATGCTGATGCAAATCTTTTGGTGTAAAACTATTTTGGATTTATTAAACTTAAAAAGAACATAATTTTTTATTTTTGTTAGTACTACAAATTTTGTTTCTGATATTTTATACTTCTATAATAGTTACCACTCCTCCATAAGTTGACATATCTTAAGATAAAAATCTATACTATTATTTATGAAGTGAATTTGCTAATTTGTCACTTTCTCCATGATTTTAGGTTTAGTCAATAATTTCATAAATATTTTATTTACGTATTATAATAATAAACAGTTTTGAAAACATGATAATTACAATATCTCATATATACAAACACTTAATTTTATGTTACTTCTTATTATATAAAAACAATTTTTCTTAGGTGAGTCAATGATTTAATAAATAAATTTAATAATATTTATAGTATATAATAAAACGTTTTGAGAAAATATATGATTATATAATAAAACATTTTAAGAAAATATATGATAATTATCATCTACAAATATTTGATATTATCATATTAATATTATATAAAAATCTCTTATATGTCATGAAAGAATTATTTATATATATTTTGGTATTAAAAGGTTATAGATTTTGGATTTTGTTAATATATGCTCATTTTTCTTAGGTGAGTCAATGATTTAATAAATAATTTTAATAATATTTTTATTACATAATAAAATGTTTTAAGAAAAAATATGATAATTATCATCTACAAATATTTGATATTATCATATTAATATTATATAAAAATTCTTTTATAAGTCATGAAAGGATTATATCTATATTTTGCTATTAAAAGGTTATAAATTTTTGGATTTTGTTAATATAAGCTCATGAATAGCATATGCAGTTTATTATTATTTTAATTTTATTAGTGTTTAGTTAAAATAATACATTTTCCTAACAATTATAAATTATGTTAATATGTATTACCACAAAATTTCATGTTTATATTCTACCGATTCAAAAACAGTACTCGATTACATGTCCTACAAGAAACATACAAAAGAAAATTTTGTAAAGAAAAAATGAGTATTTTAAAACATAAAAAATCTCCTAAATATTTTTCTATTATAAAAGTTAGAAATTAAGTATCATTAAAATAAATATCATTAATAATTTATGTCAATAGAAGTATGTTTGTCAATAGAAGGATGTTTAATTTTTTTTTTCTATTATTAGAAAGATATTTTCTAAAATATTTTAAATATGTGAGTGCTTTAATGAAAAACTTTGTCGTATATAATAATTTGATATCTGATGTAAATTTTTTGAGAACTTTTATTTTAATAGAAAAATTTTGTCATAAATAATAATTTGATGTTTGATTTAAAATTTTCGAAAATATTTAAATTAATAAGATATATATTAATAAATACATGCGGGCAAAACACCTAGTTTACTCTTTATTACTTAAACGTTTTATACGAATTTCACATTTGGTTGCCAATATTGTCATTTTTCCTATGTAGATTGGTCATACTTTTGTGATTGTCTACTTCCAGTACTGTAAAACAGGCAGAGTGAAACATCTTATGTTTATGTGATAATCGTTTCCAGGGCGATTTGTTGAAAGTGATTTCTTCTCTTTGCATTTCTACATCATTTGATGAAGTATTCATAAGAGATGTAGACCTGTGCAACCGTACTTCAACTTATATTAAGAAGCAAGATCATGTAACTTTAAAGCTAGAGTTGATCAAGCGTATTTCATCATTGATGACTTCAACATTAGAGTTAAACTGCTCTGTAACCTTTCATGATGTAAGAGTAGTAGGACCAAGATCATGTAAAGAGTACAAGGACTATAGACACTTAACTGAAAATTGTCGATTAGAATTTTAAAAAAGTCATTCCAAAATAAAAATCAAGACACATTCAAAGCGCCTTAAAGAACTTAGTTCCCATATATAGGGACTGAAAGCACACTATCATACCACTCAAGTTTGCCCTAAATATCACAACAATCACCTTTGCTTCTTTCAAGCGCTATCTCCGCACAATATATGGCCTCCATTTGAAACAAGTGAGTACTTAAATTTCTATTCCAGAAAACCATCATATTTCCACCACCATAACCATCCAAGTAGGAACACTTACAGACCAAATCATTGGTACTGGTCTCGTTTGCAAGTAAACTTGAATGAATTTGCACTTATTTATCTAGTTCCCTAGGTTCTTGGGGCTTCTCTGTAGTCTTGAAAGGTAAGAAAGTTGCATGGGATAATGATGCTCTTAACCATCCCTTTCTCAAGCTTCTATTGTGTATATGACGACTGTGGTTTCTTGCATTCGCTTACTCTAGAGGATCTAAGACCGTCCGCAAAACTTATTAGCTTTGTGATCAAGGACTACTTTTAGTATGAGTTCTGTTCTGTTCTGTTCTTCAATTTTGTTTTGCAAGTTCATTCACCAACAGTGTTCAAAAAAACAGTTCATTTACCAACAACAATACCAGTCAAGCCATCATTTCATATGTATGGCGCATTTCATATGCCACTGATTCTTTTTCTTTTCACTGGAGGATTCCTTTATTGTGGAGCAAAAGGAAGGAGGACAAAAAAAAAGAAGAACTTAAAATTGGTTTTTCTGTATCTATTTGGAGAAGTTTTTTTTTCTTTTTTTTTTAATAAAGAGAACAGTTAAGCATTTTTTTGGTAACACAGTTAAGCATATATATAAACAATAAAAATAAAATGGAAACTCAATAAATTGATCCCCCATGTAGATTTAAACCCACTTAATTAGATTGGTTATAATCTCTATAATATTATTTGAGAAGTCACTTTCCTACGTGTCGCGTTCACGTTAATTCTCACGATGGTTGATTACACATATACCCTTATTTAATTTCCTTTTTATTAATAAAGTTTTAATTATCTTTTTAATTATAGTTTCTTTATTTTATAAAACCATATAGAACAAAAAGGAAAATATCTATAAAACATATAGATTTTTTATATACAAACGAATTTATATTTTCTTCCTTTATTTTTCCCTAAAAAAGTAAAAAACGCATATATATAAATTTTCAAAATATATAGGTGTATATATATAATTTACAAAATGAAACAGGTTAGATATTTTTTTTGATAAAAACTATTTTATAATAATTATATTTTTGATCAAATAATTTAAAGAAATTAATTTCAAACAACTTAAAGAGATCATCTAATATCACATTTTTCAATTACATGCTAAATTATGAAAAATAAAATTATAAATTAAAATTTAACCTAATTTTTATAGATAATTATAAAATGTCTTGACAATTCTAAATAAGTGATGATTTACCAATTATTAGGATTTAGTTGTTTTATATTCATATATGTACATGAATTTTCAAAACATTATAAAATATGTTTATGAATGCAACTACAACATTCTTGGTGTTTTCTATATTTTTAAAAATAAATTTCTCAAATTTTATAATATTTCTAAAATATATTTACAAATATAAAAAGATGAACTAAACTATATGAAGCTAAAAATAGTAATCTAATTTTAATCTTAATTTAAACAAATCGTTGTTCAATTTGAAATAAGAGATGCAAAAACATACCCAACAATGAACACTTGAACTGTCCAAAATATTATGCTTAAAATAAAATATCTAATTTGTATGAAAACATACGTATAAATACAATCTTTTGAATTTTTGGGTGTAATTACCTTATGAATTTGTAATTAATCCATAAAGTTTTGAGATATTTCTGAAGTGGTTTGCTTATTCAACTCTCAATCTCTTATTGGTACATTAATTTATTTTATACGATTTTATCAAAAATAACATATATTAAAATTTAAATATATTAGAAGTATGTATTAATGCAATTCCAGCTTTATATTTATTTTTCTTAAAAATATATCAAATTACATAAAATTTTATAAATAAATATTTATAAATTTAATAGAATGAACCAAACTAAATGAAATTAAAAATAAAAATTTAATATTAACTTACTTAAGAATTGTTGTTTACTTTAAAAACAAATATGGAGCTCAACAATACTATACATGAACCAATCCAAATTACTATACATGGAATCGCATATCTAATTAAGATGATAACATAATAATACTTAATATAATATTATTTTCATGATATAAATTAAAATAACTGAAAAATTATGAACAAATATATAGATATTTATACCCATATAATGACACCTAATACAATTCCATTTATTTACTATAAATATAAATTATAAAATTACTTGAAAGTTATAAAAAACAAATGTAAATGTTTAACAACTGTCAGAATTTGATTATTTTATAAGTATTTATTTCCGTGCATGAGCATGGGAGAATCACCTAGTTTTCTATAAATTTCATGGTAATGAATCTCAGTTTTTGTGGGAAAGAAAACTTTATATTTTTCCTATTTTCTTTTGCCAAAAAATAATTTTCTACCGTTTCGTTTTAGTTTTCCGATTCAGCCCATACGAGATCTAAACATTGAACTGATCATAAAGTCTACTGAGCTTCACACTATTATATGATATAATCTTTAATAACAAATTCTTCATTAGTCCCATTGGTTGCAGAAACTTGCAAACCCGGCATGAGAGTCTGCTAACAAATTCTGAGGACCCTTACAATACTCATCTTCACCAAAACCTAGCTAGCTTCTACCTTCTCTCACTTTGCAATCTTATAGTAAACCGTATCCATGAGACGTATACTATATGTTAAAAGGCTAAGTACATAAAGACCATTAGGTGATTATTATATCAATTAACAAAAAAAAAATCTATAACAACTTAGCTTCAGGCCACCCTTGAAACTTCTCAAGAGCTACACCTTTTATAATTCTCAAATATACTACGGTACAAAAAAAAAAAATCTTTATAATAGTATAAGAACAGACTGTCTTTTGCCTCTATTCCATATGCCCTAAAGGCCACTATAGCTTACGACCTCTATTCATTAATCAAGTATTTAACCAAATTTAGAAAATAGGGTTAGTTGGCTCTTAGTTTTCAAATCAGCCTCAACCGTCAGTTTAAAGATCTAGAGACCAGCAAAATCTTTGGTCAGCCCCACCATCATGATTAAGGACAAAATATTATTCTCAGACTTTATCTTATTTTAATACTTGTCCAAAAACATTCTTTGATTTTTTCCCAAGTGACACGGCTATAACACTGATAGAAACCAGTATAATTTAGTTGTAGAGTTACTTAGATAAATCCACAATAATTCCAAACAAATTCAACATTTTTGAGCTAACAGATTTGTCTAGAACAAGCTGACGTTCTTCTTGCAGAGAATAAATAATTTATACATTTTTGTTTCTTTAATAGTAAAAGTAAATTCTACAAAGTCCACTCATTTGTTAAAATGTAGTATAAATTTTCTTCTTACAATTAACTGGAGACCTTTTACATTCTCTGTTCTCTTATCACCTAATTTCATGATACCTAACACAAAGTAGAAATAATATTTTTACCAAAAAAAAAGTAGAAATAATATCAGTGTGTAACTCCTTGTTTATGCTATGAAGATAACTCCTAATGGATCCACCATATAGTTTCCGCTTTAGGCTTACCTCGGACGTCTTTGTCAAATATGACTTACATGCTTCATTTAATATAATATTGTTTTAATAATCGTAAAGTCCGTGGTTGGTGAAAAGATACCGATGTTCAAATGTCGAAAAAAAAATCTTCGTTTAACATCTGAGCTATACTAGTAAAAATAAGACCGATAAGGACGTACGTGTCGATATGGATGTGTGGGCGACTGATTAAGTTTGTATCAGTTATAAAATATCTGTCTTCCGGTGTAACTGTGGAATTGTCGGACCATTAGTTAAGTGTAATAAAAACCACGGAGCAAAAAAAAAAAGTTAAAGAACCTTCCGACTTAATCATGCACTCTCTTGTTTACGAACAGTATATATAAGCTCGGTGTTACTTGTGCAAGGAAACGGAAGGCAAAATAATCAGAATTGGTGTGCAAAGTCAATCATAATGTGGCAATATATGGCACTGTAGGAAAAAAATTATATTAGAGAAACGAAGAAGGAGAGAATAAAGTAGCATAACACAAAGCGATTCGATATTCAAGTTCAAGCGTGATGGATCACACAATCACGGAAACACAATGAGGAACACATAGATACCCCAGAAAATACACGATGCACTCACAACAACATCTTACTTTGTCACAAGTAAATGTCTAAAAGATAACACAGGCATCTTATTTTGTAACAAAAGCATATAGCTAGTGACCGATTCCTGGACTATTCCCGGGTTTGGTAGGCCGGAACGCATCCAAGGAATGATCTTCTGTCTCTAACTTGCTTGAAATATTCAAACCGCGATCACCAGTTTTCTTCGGGATACTAGAGATCCCCAAATATTTCAGTGGTCGAGCGTCAAGGATCTGAGATTCTTGGATGAGAATCAGCACTATTAATAGTAAAACCATGGTAGTCAAACTGCATTTAGCCATAGCAATAATAATTAGAGATAGTGATAATTTCTAGATTACACGAAATGGATAAAAAAGATTAGGAAATATATATGTACGAAGACACTTCGGTAAGATTTTAATGTATGTATGAATGGCTTCAACTCTGAGATGGCTATTTATGGAGAAGACAAATGACTAGTTGGACCATGCATGTGTACCTCCAACAAACAAAGCCAATAAATTATTCATTTGAAATAATTAATATATAAAGACACATGGAAAATAATTAGGAGTTTGTTTATAAATTCCGATCTTCTGGGAAGATTCTTTCAGTGGAGCTCATATGCGAATTTACAAGAATGGCATTGCTATAGTAGAACATTAACGTATGAAAAAGTACATGCAGGCCCAAAACAAAATATAGATATATAAAATGTTGATGTATTCATTTCACGAAGCACCAGTGGTCTAGTGGTAGAATAGTACCCTGCCACGGTACAGACCCGGGTTCGATTCCCGGCTGGTGCAATTTTTTGTTTTAAAATGTAATTTTTATACTGTTGAATGCAAAAGCAATTTTTGGCTGTGTGACTGTGTCTACTCCGTGGGCATATATCGCTTTAAAAGATTTTGTTTTAAAATGAATAAAATTAGTCTATATATATATATATATATATATATATATATATATATATATTTAAAGGGTTTATGCATTTTCTTCACCAATCACCACTGAACAAACAATAGCCTTGCATTTTTTGTAGTTTTTAATAAACAATAAAACGATGTTGAAAAGTGTGTTATTCACCAAGTTCATCATTCCCATTACAACAAAGAAGAATCATTAGTTGTCTTATTACATCATTTTCTATATCTATATTGTACCATTTCAACTTCAACTAATTAAACAGAGCATGAAAGGAAAAATAATATTTCTTTCTTTATTGATTTTTAATGTGCTATATTAACTATTTAATTGTACTAGCTAATAGAACTCAATTAAATCATTTTCCTTGTCCCTAATTAGGAAATCTTTAAACCTTCTTTTTTGCATCACCAACCACTTCTTAATCATTTTTAAGAAAATCCCAAAGTGTAGTATAAGATATCTTCTTAAAAAAATATTTAAATCTAAAAGCTTTCTTCATGTGCTCTCAAATTCTACTTTTTCACATGATGGCAAGTAGTAAGCAGCTACAGAGTGTCTGCTATATATTAACATGCAAACTCATGCAAGAAATTAAAGTTTGAAATTAATTAAACACAAATCGTAGTTTAACCTTATTAATGAACTAGGGTAACTCTTGATCAACCAAACTTACAAATGACATATCATACACTACATGCAATAAATTAATTAAACTTACTTAACGCAGTAATATAAAATACATATCAAATTTAGTAAAATCAACGAAGAAGTGTGCTTAACTATTAGAACATTTTCTACGCCTTTAGCTCATTGTTGACAACATGTCCAGAGCCAAGACTATGTCCTGGTGTCATAGGCTTGAAGTCATCTTTAAACCCTTCGACTATTTCATTATTCTCCTTCAATTTATGACCAATACCCGGACTATTGCCCGGATAAGTAGGCCCAAAATCATCAGTGTTACCGGCTGTGGAATGATGATCACGATCTTCACTGTCGGTTTCTCGCAACTGTCTTGCTTCGGTGTATTGTATTTTATAACATACCATCGAAATGAAGAGAATGATAAGAACGATATAAATTGAGATTTTCATGTTAACCTTTTTCTGTGTGGGGGATTGGTTTCTAGGGTTATGAGAGAAGAGAGTTGAGACCACAAGACTTTGGGTTACGTTTTTAAGTTACTTTAAAAGAGAGATCGTTTTTATAAGCGTAAGTGAGTGGAAGTTGAACAAAGAGCACAGTGGTTTAATTTGGACCGTTCGTGTATCAGTTTCCAAAATAATAGGAGAACTATAAAACAAAGGGGTTAGTATTAAACATATGCTATAATAGACAGTCGATGGACGGCATATACCCAAGCTGAAAGAAGGATTTCAAATGGTCCATTGGTATATTTTAATGTTAAAATACATAATATCAGAAACGTCTGTTTCGATCATCATGAATCATAAATCAACTTTACATTCATAGTTTTAATGTTTAACTGTTATTTACTAGTAAATAAATCAAAGATATTTTTATACGACACAATCTAAGCGTGTGATTTTCAACAGAGGTTCTGAATCTCTCATAGTGCTCCATTGTTGAATATACCAAATCACACTTGTTAATTTTTCCGGTGGAAATAAATAAAGGCTGGTGACGAATATGGTTTATGCTAATTAAGATTTTGACCATGGAATAATACATTTTCAGAAGATGGAACTGAGAGAGAAAAAACCAATTTTGTAATTGTAAACATAAATGTGATTAGTTTTAAAATGAAATATACTCTTACTGTATTCAAAAATGATGTTATATAGACTTTTTGTTGTACTTAACAGTAATACTATAAGTTTCCAAAGGCTAATTAAGTTCCACAAAACCCGCCCTTCCCTAACCCTAGAAAGACACTGATGTTAGAAGGACCCTCTCCCAACTGGTCATCTCCGTGTATAGATAATGGTATATAAAATAATATAAAAGCTTAATATATACTTGAGCTTTTAAAATAAATCGTACAAATTTTGAAATAAATCTTGATTTTAGTTATAAATAAATACTGAACAAACAAAAGTGTATGTTCACGGTTGTTGGAAATTGGAATGTATCTCTTTCTTAAATTTTTGCTGAGTTCACTTATTTAAGAGACTTGACTAGTTTTGCATATTTATTTCTCCAGTAAAAACTACGGTCTTAAAAACATTATTTTGAAATATGTTATGATAATTGTTTGGCTATATATATACTATTATACTGCAAAATTGCAAGTCTTGAGATTCCTTTGCTATATGATCATATTCTTGACTCCTAAAGAGTATTATAACAGTTGGACCCCCCACTCACAAATACAAAATCTTCTCCAGTCTCCACTACCAATAAAGATTGGTTACAACCAGGTCATATTTATAAAAGTATTATTCGTACGACAAAAAATAAATGTTATATGTTTTCGTAGTTCTAAATTGCCTTCTAGAACCGTTGTGTATATAAATATTCTGTGATTGTAGTAAACAAATTTGAATAAATACAACAGACATTTGCTACTTTCTCTAGACTTGTATACGATTGATTTTCAGTATGCATGCACAAGTGTATACTTTCTTTGTGTTGATGTTCTTATTTGGGGAAAAAAGGTTTTTGTGAACCTGTGACGTTCGATAGCCAATTGTTGATGCTGCTGTACTCTTACAAATTACAAAGCACTTGAACCAGCTGTTTCTGTCCAGAAGAAGAGGCATAAACAAAGTAAGATAAAAATTTGTGAAGTGAAATATTAAAGGCAAACAAAATCCCGACGTATAGGGAACAAGCCGTCGAGTTTCTTAAAAATCAGTCACTTCTGTACATAGTTTTTAGATGATTATTATATGAAACGTGTAATTTCAGTCTGGAAAATCAAACTCTAGAACAATATGTAAGTCACTTCTTTCTTTTTTTTTTTGAAAAGGGCTTTTAATGTAAGTCAATTCTTTTGTATAAAAATGATATAATCAAAGCAAACGGACAGTGACAAAAAAAAAAAAAAATCAAAGCAAACGCCAAACGGACTCTTCCTTCGTTTTTTTTTTTTTTTTTAATCAAAAAAATTTATAAATGAAATCTGTCCGATGAATCGGGAATCAGATACGGTTACAAGCTTGTTTTGAACAAAATATCGAAATCAAACTATTATAATCCTAGCTTCGCCCGCCCACTAAACCCGGCACATTCCGCTAGTTTGTTTTTTTGAAATTCTTCGACTTCGGTAGCCGTTCTCTACCATCGACGTGACTCTTAGGAAAGTGAGGTTCTCCTCGTTGCCGAGGATGCCAGGAGTTCCCTTGACGTCTCCGGAGTAGCTAGTTCCCGATGATCTCCACCAAACTTGCAACTTTCTCTGTCTATGAAGCTCAAACGACCAAAGGAGAGGGTTCAAATACTTACCAAGGCCTTGCGATCGCCACCAAAGCTGGAATGTATGAAACGCCACACGACACCTTGAACCGCATCCCAAATCGAACAAACGCTCGCTTTAGCCGTCAACGAGACCTGCAGAAAGACAGGTTGTATCCATCGCCATACCATGAAAAGAAGCCTCAAAACCTACGCAAGAAAGCCAGCAACACCACCGCAGGAGGAACAAGACCAACACTACGGTGCCGGGATGTGAGCTATGACGAGATGCTGACTTAGAGACGGTTAATGACTCCCGAGAACCATCTAAGCATCTAAGACTTTTGAGAACCAAAAAAAACCTTTTCTTGACCGCAAACGAACGACCTCCAGAGCCAAGGAGATAGCAACAGCATGAAGAACAAGAGACTTTAACTCCTAGAGTCAGGCTGTCGCCTAAACTGTCAGAGAATCAGATCAAGACGCCGGAGGAGGAAGCAACGGAAGAGAGGCGGGGCAAACTGAGAACCGTCTAATGGCCATTAACGACCACTCGAAATGAACCAGAAGCACACACACGAAGAAACAAAGCCGAACACTTTCACCACGATTACATCCGACTCGAACCTCGCCCCAAATCCAGAGACCGGAGCACTCTTGGTTGCGGTAAGCAGGGACCGGAATCTCCCCGACCCGAGGAAACCCTAAATACCCCTCACCTTAACCAAACGAGCACGGCGCAATAGATCCGCAGCAACGAACCGCCGCCAGACCCAGCCGTGACAAGAACCTACACAGCCTCCCCGCGACGAAGGAACATCGGAGAGCTTGAGAAAGGGAAAATCGAGCTCACCATAAACCCTAAAAGCCGACTCCACCAGCACGACCCACACCACAACACCGCGTCCCGTCTCCAGATGAAACTGAACCACCACCGGAGCCGTCAATCTTCGCGAGCAGACGACGAGGCCAAACGACAGAAGCCAAACCAGAGACTGAAACAAAGCGGGAAGAGCACGTGAAGACCAGAGAAAGCAAAGAGCAAACTGAGATAAGAGGAGAAAGCCCTCCGACGCCGGCACGCGCTCGGACGCGCCGCCCGGACGTCAGAGGCGGATGTTAATGGCTTTTGAGTTTCGCGAGCTTTAGGAGAGAGAGCGTAGAGAAATATCTTCTAGACGCGTCGACTCTTCCTTCGTTCTAACGTAAGTTTTTTTTTCTTTTACAAATGTCTGACTCAAAGTTTTATCAAAAACTTGTGAAAAACATAATCGGTTGAATTTAATGATAATAATTTTATCACTAAATTCATTTTAGCAAATCCATAATATATATGAATAAAATTCATTTTTTAGAATACGTTCTATGCGATTAAATATAATGTGTGCATGTGATGTTTTTATATCGACACTTGTTGTCCTTTTTATGTATTTATGTCCATCGAATTTTAAGCTATCATTTGAACTTATAATGAGCCCGACAACGCCGCCAAACATGTTAATATTAATATAAATTAAAGTGCATCTTTTATTATGAACACTAGGTGTTTAAAAACGAACGATAAGTATTTAGAATCAAGTCAAAGGTACCACCATCCTACCACTCATTCTTTCTTTGTTGTTTGTCACTATAATAGTTTTCTGATAAGTGTATTTTTTTAAAAAATTAACCTTTTCATTAGTCTTTCCAAATTGGACATCAATACAGTTACAAACAAACTAGAATTCAAGCAAAATCGGTGCGACCATTGGACTAATAATAGTTTTGAGTCATCGGACTATACAGCCAAGTTGTGGACGCAACTCCGGATCCTACCCTCATCATCATCGTTCCAGGTTAATCCGGCGAGGGAGCTGTCGCATCCCATTCGATGAAAGAAGAAAGAAGAGAAACCTAGAAATCGGGTTTGGGAATGCAGCTGCTTCGATACTTAATTACAGGCTTCAACCTGCACAATAAAGAAAGGAAGCAACACCACCAATATAGATCAAGTGACCTCATCGGTGCTGGGATGAGCTACTTCCAACAAAAGGTGTCACCGAGAGACAGCAGAAGTCGGAGACAAACCCAACCCACCAGTACCCTTGTCTAATGTCCGGCTTTGGGAACCGAAGACGGTTCTGAAAAGTGATTGCAAGACGCTTTCCGGTGACAATCAGAAAAGACATAGATATGAAGCACAAGACCCGACGACCCTAAACGAAAGTCGTCACTTTATTATCAAATAAGTATAGACCCATATCTAAATAAGTACCATGTAAGTCAAGATTCAAGAGTGTTTACTCAAATATTCAGTTAAATTTCAATATAAATAAGTTATACTATAAATCATTTTATGAAACATGAAAACTTCGAACAAAGCTCACGAATTTAATTAAGTTATACCATAAATCATTTTACGAAACATGAAAATGTCGATCGAAACTCTTGAATTTAATTTACCTTTTTGGAACCTATAATATAAACTTCTTTTAGAAAAACTATAATATAAACCAGAATTAAATTTTGAATCGATGTTTTATTTTTTGGCGTAAATAGTTTTGATTAACGTTTATCTGGACATGAAATATGGAGAATTTTTTTTTTTTAAATTGTATTTTTTAATCAATACTTTGATATACATCCAATTTCCTTTGATCAGCGCTATACATGTAGGTAACAAAGGATACTGTATTTCTGTTAGAAAGTAATATTTGACTTAGAGAAACCTTATATATTATTATTTGCGATGTAAATATTTTTGGTGAGCTATAATATTAAAACTAAAATTCTATTTTAAAATAAAAAGATAGTTCACAAATTTATGATTAGAAGTATTCTTTTCGGATAACAATGCGATATATATATATATATGTATATATATATATATCTTTACAAAACAAAGATAGTTCACACACACACATTATTCATTAATAATAGTTAAATATAATAAATAAATATTTAAACTAAATGAATAAATTCTTTCTAAAATTTGATTTTATTAATATTTAATTATGTATTTTTTGAAGTATTCAACATTGTTTTACTTAATTGATATTTAATTAAGCATCTTTATGTTTCTTAATTTTTAGTTTTATGATTAAAAGTATTCTTTTTGGATAACAATGCAATATATATATATACTCCAAAAAAATTTAACAAAATAATGAGCATTTATATTTTGATGAAAAAAATAAAAACAATTTAAAGAGATGCATAATCAATAATAATTAATCATAATAAATTCTGAATTATAATGTATACATTTATATATAACTGTTGATTATAGGTGTAATCACAGACAAAACACCTAGAATCACTAGTTCAACCAAGTATTTTAGCTAAGTATTATAATTTTCAAATATATAATTGAAAGCTATGGAGTAGATAGCCTGAGACCAGTGGCGAAGCTATATGGAAAAGGGTGGGCAGTTACCCACCAGTTGCTCACCATGACTTTTAAAATTTAATGTATCTTATATATTAAAATAGAAGTTACGATTTTAATTTATGTGTGATTTTTTTTTTTAAAATGGACCCTCACTAGAAATCAATTATAATTCATTTATTACTAATAATATGGTTTAATAATATCATTCTAATATAACCATCTAGCCATCAACGCCTACAAAATCGGATTGGTTAACATAGACAAATTTGTTTCCTTAATAAATTATAATAGATATTCCTAGATTTTCTCTTAATTACATCCGAATAAAAAAATTTCAAATCTTTTTATTTACGATATAAATATATATTCATATTTATTTAAAATATAAATGTATATTTTGTTTTCACTTAAACAAATCTTTTAAATATTTAATTAATTTTATAGTTAATAATACAATAGATGTATATTTCATTTTTAATTAAAATAAACCTTTTAAGTATCTAATCAAATTTGTAATTATATTAAGCCATGTACAATTTTGTATTAAATTTGTGATATTAATTTAATATAATATTTTCAATTAGATCTTTGATCTCTAACAATTAAGATTTGTTAATATTTGTACCACATTATTGAAAAATATGCCATCAATATGAACAATAGGTCTACAAATGCTATTTTGAAAGTGCATTCAGTTTCTGTTATTAAATATAATGGATGATTTTATTTTATATTTCAATAATAAGTATATGACTGCTTCATTTACAGAAATATAATCAAGCTTATTTTTATATATACCATATTCATATATTATTTATTAATGTGATTGTTTTGTATCTTTTATCTTGTGCAATTTTGAAAATGCAATAGATATTGTACCAATTTTTGTCATTAGCATAAATTACACTTAATGTAGGTTATTCAGTCAAATATTTAAATCATACAAATTATCCGATTAACATATATGTATGATCTAAACCTAAAATACAAGTATAATCTTAAGGAAATTAATATCTAAGTTAATATTAAGTTGAATGGATTTTGTCGTAAATATCAAAGAATGTAAGATTTTAGTTAGTGTTCATGTTTTAATAAGAGAGATATCACTAATAATTTGAAACAAAAATAAATAAATTATTTCATGCAAACTATAAAATTGTTGTATTTGAAAATATTATAATAAACTATTAATAATATGGTAAATATTAAAATTATATATCATTAATCATGTAAATCAAATGGTTACATATATAAAAATGAAAATAATTACCGCACGGTTGTGCGGATCGAGATCTAGTTTTCTATTAATATTTAATAAATGCCTCCATGTATATAATACACTTTGTTATTATATTTTACATTTTCAAAACAACTTCTAGATTCGCTGCCTGAAATGGCAACCCTAAGCTAGGTTAATTCTTCTTTTAACTTTTTTTTTTCCCTGTAAAATACTTAAACTAAGACGTGAAGATACACAAAGCCGGCAAAAGGATGAACTTTTCCCCGAAAATACGCCGGCGGAAACACACTGTAGCATCCCGATTTCTGGTAAATGTGAAAAGGCTTAAGAGAATTGATTTGGCTACCTATGTCACCAAAGTGCGTTTACCTTTTCCGGCACATATCCGTTTAGAACTCTAGAGTTAAACGTGTTTGAGCTGGAGTAATGGAAGGATGGGTGACCTCTCGAGAAGTGATTCGTGATAGCGTGCGAGTGAGGTCAAAGCACGGAAAAAGGTTATGTGATGATTAAATGGTCAATAAACAATGATTTCAAGCCTAGGAAAAATCAACGGACCGACCGTCGGATGGGATGAAACCCACAGGTCGAGAAAACGGACATGGATGACCCATTAACCATGGACGGTCGAGAAGTTACACACATTTCTCCGGAAACTAAGCCCTAACCAAAGAAAATAGACATAAACAAACACAACAGAAGAAAACATGAATATAAACTGAGTCTAAAGATCAAAACCATAAAAGAAACAAACTTCTCTATACTATCCATAAAACATAAAGCTACCACAAGTTTTTTGGTAACAGAATCTCCCACTTCAAATAAGCATAGCCAAATAAACTAAAGAGCCACAAGCTTCTGAAATCGATGAAAGCAAAGCCCCTTCAGCGCATAAGTCTTCTTTTAACTTCACTTCGTGAATGTTAATGATTGTCCTTTATATATTACAGGAGTGTTTTTTATAACGAGTTTCTATATTACAGGATACTCGTACGTACAATAATGACAGAATATTAAAATCTACGAACTACCACAAAATAAAAAATATATTTAATCAAAATGTATATGTAACTTCGATATCCTTGAGCTTTTCAGAATCATTTACAGCTTTGTGAAATAAGCTCGTGCCAATGAATTAATATACATCCAACCAGGACTGCATCCAACAATTGTTTTTCTAAAGACAAAACGTTAATGGACTAACCTGATAAAATAAAATAACTATCTCATGAATTTTTCATAAATCATTGTTTAATTTTTGACCAAAAACAAAGAAACATACGTTCAATCTGAATTTTAAACGGCTTGACAGTGTAATTATTATGACAGAGTTTTTGTTTATGTGTATCTCGTGCTATACACTTGATAGTCGGAATATCCCACACTTCTGAATATTCGTGCTATGTATGAATAGTGCGCCTGGAGCTATATCATTACATGTTGAAAAGTGAAGAGGATGATTTTAATGTTGGTTCCCACTTCCCACACGCAGGGAGGTCCTGTGAAGGGCCTACCACAGTCTCCGATCACAGAATTTATTCTTTTAAGTTTATTTGCTATATATATATTATTTTTTTTGAACACAAAGTTTATTTGCTATATTAATTACAAGAAAAAGAATAAATACAGGGTTTTGTTTAATAAAATTTAATACTCCACATCATCTTCTTTTTCTTCCATCTCATCATTTAACACAAATTCAACTTTTAACCACTATAATGATTTTGTTTAATAAAATTCAACATCATATTTTACAAATTAATGATTTTTTTAAAAAAATATCCAAATTAAAATAAACTTAATCTCTATTGATAAAGAATTTAAAATGATAAATTTTGGTAATAAAAATAAATTATTAATTTATAATAAGATTATTGGTTTTTAAATAACAAAGAGGATATAAAAATGTCAAAAAACTTTAGAAAAGTGACGTGTATCGTTAGTGGTTCTCACTTTCTTCTTATTCAACGTGTTGACTCTTTTAACAAAGTTTAATCCACATCATCAAATTTCATTTTACCCCCATTGTAGTGATTCAATTGTTGAATCTTTTATTCAACACCCCAATTGTACATAGTTTAAGACCATGTACAATGGTTTCAAACTCATTTCATTATCAACACCCTCATTTTTTATTTTTAACATGTCACATCATCTTCTCTTTCTTTCATCTCATTTATTCAACATCTACTTCATCTTAACCATCTACAATGGTTTGTTTAAAAAAATTCAACACCCTACCCTATCATTTTTAATTCATACTTTTATCTTTATAATATAATAATTGTATATTAATAATAGTTTTAATTCTAATTAACTTAAAAACAAAAAATAATGTAACTTTTAATAAGAACAATTTTGAATTTTTAAAAATTTACTATTAAGATCTATAAAAAAAATTAAAACACTAAAATAATTGAATATTGGAAAATGACATTTTTTCTATATCCAAATGAAATGAGATTGGTCTCTAATAGGAGAGTTCTCTCTCTCCTCAGATAAGTGGATCCCACTCGAAAAATTATGTGTATTGATTTGCAATAACGATTTTTGTGATATATTAAATGGGTTTGGTTACAAAAATTACAGAAATGGCCCAATCGACCTCTTTGTTCCGTAAGCTTTCTCTTAAATCGAAGTCTAGGGTTTTCATCATCGTTTCAGATTCATCTTTGTTCCATGAAGCAGTTTAACTTTCCCTACCTTTACATATCCCCATATTTACTTAGTTCATCATAAATGGTTCCTAATCGAAACTCTTACGTGATTCCTCCTTATATTTCATGGAGGAACCCTTCATCTCATAAACTCTCATCGATTCCTCTACCATGCAGCTTATAACATCTCCTCGAAAATGTCCGCCGCTGATGCTCCAATTGCTCAAACCGACGTGGCCACTCAACCCTTGACTCTCTCCGCCTTAGTCGTACTAATCAGTTCATAGTTGGTCGCCTCCTCCGCTTCTGTGAATGTATGGGAATCTTCTCCCTCGATGAAAAGGTAAAGACATCTTTTATCTAATATAGTAAACTTTCAAAATTTAGTGACTAATATATAATAATTATGCGACTTTCAAACTAATTTTTAAAAACCTATGAATATTAGGAATGGTCCTCTATTTCCACGATACTGGATCGTTATGCTGCTTGTTTCTGATTGTGTCAGCCTCTCCGGATCTTGAGAATCGGAGGTCTCTTATAAAGAGGTTTCTTGATGATGTATCTCAGAATCGGAACTAGTGATCCTTGATGGTGTTTGGACTTAAGAATCTTTGGACATGCTGATGTTTAAGATTCCTGGAGCCACAACTCTTGTGGTCTCACGGTTTAACCTCACAGGTCCTAGAACCACCTACAATGTTGAATTACTAAAGGAAGATGAGGCAATGTACATATTTTGTATTTGTGCTTTCGGGACGAAATTACCGCCACACTGATTCATAAATCTTTTAGTTAAGCAGGTAATACTGTGTCGTTTTATGCCACTGATACATATGCTTTGCTTCCAAATACTCAGAAGTTACATTGTTTTTTGGTAGGTTGTTGATGAGTGTAAAGGTCTACCTTTGTCTCTTAAAGTTCTCGGTGCTTTGTTAAAAGACAAACCTGACAGATGCTGGAAGGCATACTGTAGAGGTTATCAAGAGGTGAAGCTTATAATGGGGCTAGAGTGTTTTCTATGTCAAAGAAAGTATGCACAACCTCGACCCCAGAACCAGAAACTGCTTCCTTGATCTGAGTGCATCCTATTGATGTTGTCACCAACATGTTGCTTGAGATGCATGAGATTGACGAAGATCCCTAAACCATGTACTGCAAAAATTAGGGAGAGATATATCTCTTGGACCATTCGTTCACAAGCCTTCAAAGCATCAATTTTTGATGGGTACTAACGATGGTTACGATGTACATGTTGTTCAAACTATAATTTTTTAAGTTTTAATATCATTTTTAAACAAGTTAGTTTGATGAAAAACAAGGTACCATTTGTTCCCTAAAATTTATGTTCAAGGTAATGGGAATGTGGTCGGCATCTGCTTAAATTATCAGAAATAAAGACATAGTGAATGGATAAAGGATTCACACGAATGAAAAAAATAGCAGTTTCAAATAATGTTCAAAGAGAGTGTTTGTACGGAAAAAGAATTCATAATTCGTTTAATAAAATGCTTTGATGATGTTTGATGGGCAAGAATGCTCGCTCAGTAAGATGCTATAATCCGTTTATTTCTTTCTCTATATTGGCATTTATAAATATGATTCGTTTATGTGATAACCTGTCCAGTTTGGTACTATTAAATACTTATGCTACTACTTGGTCCTCTATTGTCATGTTGAATCAGAGATATTTTACCAAGGAAGAGACACTTAAGTGGCCAGGAGCATGGATCGAAGCAAGAACCATATATGCTAAAACATTCTAATTCACTAAGGTTTTTTTTTGGGCTCAACAACAAATTTTTCATTAACCAATGAGTTTTACAAAGCAGATTGACCACATTGAAATTCCACCACAATACAATGCATCTTAGCAACACCCTGGAATACTCACTAGGTGATTTTTCCCTCGGATCCAGTGAAACCTAGAATATAATTGTTGTAATTTTAACCACATTGAGGTGAGAATGCTCCACGACTCGAAGCAAACCATCCCTTAGACCACTACATTCTACCACTAAAAAAACAAGGATACAGCTCTGGTCCTAAAATATCGAAAAGTCCTAAGCTGAGAGTTTCTTTGAAAAACCAGCAGCAGGTACCAAAGATACGCGTGATATGCTCGACCGGCTGCATCAACACCCGAGGGATGCTTATTCCCAGCATGGCTTATTCAATATCCAGGAACTAAGGAGCTGACCCTTGAAAGGTGGGTTGAGGTGTTGGCTCTTTCTGCAACCCATCCTGAACTCAGTTCGATGAAGAAGAAGCAACACTACCGAATCTATCTTTCATACGGTACTGCGAATGTGTTACTTCTAGACGTGGCATCACCGAATCTCAACAAACCTTCTGTCGACCACGCACAAGACTGTTAATTTTCTCCACGCTACCTCCGAGAACCGGAGGAGCAGCTTCACCATCGGGACACCAAGACACAGGAATCAGAACACCGCTTGTCTATAGTAAAGCACCTCACTTTCCACTTCTGACAGGACCATAGAAGATCCCTTACTTCCGTGAAAAGCTCCACAACACGCGGTTCAAGAGCTAGTCCAGCGAACACACATTCGCTTTAATGTCTCCGGCGCACCTCCGAAGAAGGTTGTCCAGAGTTAACTTGGGCAAGAAAGATGAGGGAGCCATCCTTGCACCGAAACAGCTACACCAGCCACCACACTCGCCCTACTTCCTCCAGATCTGAGATACAATCGCGCCCTCAAGGTCAATTTTTCAGATCTACAAGGAGAAGGACGAAACGGAACTCCACGCCTCCGCCTATTCGGTGAGCCGACAAGCCAAAGGTGAAAATGGTCTTCAAACTTCACCACCGAAAACCTAAAACGCCGACCCAACCCGGAGTCTTCACTCGACTCGCCGTTGTTCCACATCTGTCTTCAGCTATCCTAGCTCGCCTCCGCCGCGGTCAGAGTTGAAACCAGGGACCTCCATCAAATCCAGATCCACCATGCATATCATCGAGAAAGCTTGAAACACCACCAGATTGGGCAAAAGGAAAACGAGGAAAGGGAATAGAGATGCCTCCGACGCCGGAAAAGGCTCCGAACGTCGGGGGACCGCCGTCAATTGCTAAAGTTTCTTCTTTTTGGTAGAGAGCGTTTGGGGTCTTTTTAAGAAGCCTCAATCTCTTTTGATTCACTAAGATTAGAAACACTTATTTATTTTACGCGGTAAAATATATAAATTCTACATTTAAATCTTGTGTATACATCAATTTGAACTTTGGCTTCTTCAGTTTGAATAATTTTTTCTCTCAAATTCTTTCATCTTTTTGAAGCCACGATTGTTCTCATACATTTACTCTTTTCGTCAAGTAAGACAAGAATCAATATTTTCGTAGACAAGTCTAAGACCAAACATTCCGCGCTTGCGAAGAGGCTTACCCCTAATGATTAGAAGCGAGTAGTCTTTATATTGCAACCTCGACCATCAACCTCACAGTTATTATGTTATTTATAATTATTATTAAATAATTAAACACCAACGTACCAAGAAATGACTTTATTTATTATTTCTTGATGTTTTGGTTTGGTGTACAAATATTCAAATTTTTACCTTCTTCTTAAAAGCATTTGTAAAAACTATTATCATATTTATTGATTTAATAAAGTTTTAGAAAAATAATTTCCACAATGTTTCTGGAATATAGTCAGATAAGATCAGAATTATGCAAAAGTTTTGCCTTAAAATATGAAATGGATGTAATATTTTTAAAAAATTGAACAAAAAAAGATTAGCCACGTTTAAAAGTACAAAGTTAAGTATATATATGTTATAAAACATAAAAATCATTTATACAAAAACTTAAGTTGTTTGTTCTAATGATGGTTTCGGCCATATATTTAACAATGTGTATATTTTGTAGTTCTCGAATGGTTGCGTACACACGTATGAGCGGGGTATTATTGGGTTTAGGGAAGCCCAATAACATATCAGATCGAATTTCCATTGCTCATAGACTTTATGTGGATATTTTATTTAAATATTTCGATTATAGGCCCGAAGAGAAAAGAGACTGATTTTTTTTTTTTTGGACAACAGAGACTGATTTTTAAAAAAAAAAAAATTTAAGGTGAAAAGGTATGCCTATGTTTTTTTTTTTTGGTCAAAAGGGTATGCCTATGGTTATGTATGGTATTTTCCTCCTAGCATTCGCAGATGGATTAACACTTAACACTCGCTTGTTGTTGTTGTGTCGAATTGTATTACTTTCTTTGTTTTGGCGTTGCTCTTCTTTTCAGTTTGTACTTTTGGAGATTTAAAATCTACCAGCTTTGTATTCCATTCCACTCTGATGATAAACTTAGATGAAAAAGAATTAGTGGTTAGCTTTAGTCCATCACAAGCACACACATTTGCAGAAATATTTTTGTATCAAACTAGTTGGTAATACCATTATACTGTATATTCTACCGGTTTATTAGAGAGTTTTTTTTTTTACTTTAAATTATATGTTTTATTAGGGCTATCTCATTACATAGCGGTAAATAAAAACAAAACAAACTTTCTGTCAATACTGCCATGCCATAACTGTTGAAACCCTGTATTTACACGCTTCGTCATATGGGAAAACTTAATGAACTATACACCAATATATTTTTACTTATTTCAGAATCTTTGATGCATTAAGCAGCAGATACTGTCAACGAGAGATGAGTTGGAGTTGAATGGTAATAAATCGTCAGAAAGTAGATCTATAAAGACGATGACAAAAGTCATATGAGTTACTTCAATTTTTTAAACTGGAAACTAAATTTTCTGAACTACTCACTCTTTTTTATTTTTTACTTTTTCTTTTGTACACCCAAATAAAATTACAACCCATGACAAGATCGATGAAACATGAGTAGTGGAAAAGAGGTAATGAAATAGACCATCCCTTCAACAACCCATAAGTGCCTAATTTTTTTTAAAACAACATTTCAGATCTAAGTTTAACATACAAAGGTAAAATAAAATAAAAATCTGGAAGCAGCCATGTTCCTAGCTAAATAAAAACAAGGGATCAAAGCTTGTTTTAAAAGCCCTACATACTCTTCTTCATATTCCTGCAACTTGAGCCTTCTCCTCCACCCATTGCTTCCTGAAACCCCAAAAAATCGAAGGAAAACAAATTATATTTTTATATCTAACAAAAACTAGCAAATTACCTACTTCTCATCAGTCATCAATACACAGAAGAATTAATGTGGAAGGTATGACAAAACTCATATGAGAGAAAGTAGTACCTGAGACTGCTTGTTATTGACCATATGGACAAATGGTTCTTCATTGTTCTTAGACCCGACATGGGTCCTCTTAAGGCCCAAAAGCCCTTTCCACCTTCCCTTGGAGGAAGATGAGAAGATGGGCGGCTTGAGAGCGAAGATGTTGGTAGCATCACGAGGACTTTCTTCTTCATCTCCAACGAGGAGCTCTTCTCTTAATGTTCTCTGGACTTGGTTAGTCTCCTTGAAAGGAAAAAACTTTCCTTTAGAGAAAAGTTCATCAGCAGGCATCATTGTGTAGTCGGAGACAGAAAACTCGAAGTTATCAGTAGCTGAGGAAGAACCCTCTGGTTTGGAGAGAGGGCTTGATCTTGGCGTCTTCGTTGTCTCAGGCCTAGTCTCAACAAAATCATTAGAGAAAGAGATTCTAGGACTCATGTCACCACCGCCATTGAAGTTGTACATTTCTAAGCATGCCATTAGAGACAGAGCTCGTTTGTGTCGAATTATAAACTCAGTTCTTTTGGAGAGAGAGAGAGAGATTTAATTCTGGTAGGGACGCTCAGTTGCACAGAGAAGCCTTGTGCAGTAGTATTATATAGTACCCAATACTCATTTAGTTCTTTTGCTCAAAGGATCAATGATGAAGCCATAATAACCAAAATAGTGTACAATATTAAATTTTATTAAAATAATTTTTTAATTAAAAACAGATGTTACTGTTGGGGTGGGAATTAATTATTGGATATAATTTTGTATCCAAGTGTTTCAAACACAGTTCAATTATTGGTCGATTCTGGTAATTTATTTTTGATACTGTGACATGAAAATGAACTATATAGTGTTTAATTGGTTTTGACGTTAGGTAAACACCCTTATCAGCACCTTTTATTTTTTATGTTATTCTATTTTGGCCTTTTATTAACAGGAAAATATATAGCGGCATGCATTGCCAAGTCAGATCGTGAACGTATGGTATGATGTTTTGTCATAACGTAATAACTGTGTGTCTCCCAGTTATGATTTATGAATACATTGATAGTCAATTTGATTTTCATTTAGGAGGAACTACTTAAGTTAAGGCACTGTTTTTTTGTAATATATCCTCCTATTAACCAGTATTAAGGCTATATCGAAAATAGTCTTAATTTTTAGAAAAAAACATTACTGTAGAAGTTTCTTGGGAAAATTACCAAAAGAGAACAAAAGAATAGTTTGTTGTTCCTTTGGTATAAAATTATTTTTGTCCATTTTTTCTCCTTTTTATCCTTTGTATTTATTAAAACTAATGAAATAAATAATTTTGTGAATCAAAAAAATTATTAAAAATATAAACAATTAATAAAACACTCATATACATAAGCTGGTAATTTTTTTTGTTCAAAAACTTGATAAATAAAATTTTTAAAATATCTTCTACTAAAAATAGAATGCGTCTTCTACGAAAAATGGTATAGTAGAAAACGATTTCTAAAACAAACATGTTTATCTACTTCTTTTAGAACGTCCATTCTACTATTTACTAAATTTCTAAATAAGAGGAATGCGCATTCTACTAATCGTAAAGGTATCCACTTTCCTTCCGAATGCATCTTCTACTTTTATAAAGTATTCTAAATTTTGGGGAATGTGTTTTCTACAATGTACTCTTACGTCTACTCGAAGTAGAAAGTGTATTCAGGATTTTTATCATTCTTCTAACTTTTAGAAGGCGCCTTCTACGGATAAGAATACCTGACTTTTTGCGAAAATTAATGAAATTTCAGTTAAAGAAATATTCTAAAAATATTCTAACTTCCTAAAACGTGTTATGGTCGATTTTACTTATGAAAAATGATTTTGCATTTTTTTCTTCATCAATCTATGATATTTCCATAGTTTATCTTGTGATTTTCACAAACTCTTGTTCTATTTTTTTTAAAGTTTAATAAAACTAAAAATTTACAAACGTCTTAAGCTTTTTATAAAAAAAATACTTTTAAACGTTTTTTATAAAGTTTATTTAAAGTTTTTTACTAAAAAATTTTTGTAAAGTTTTATTTTTATTTTTATAAAGTTTACAAAGTTTAATTTTATTAAACTTTTATTAAAAAATTTAAAAGATTTATTTTATTAAAAATTTGATAAAGTTAAAAGTTTACAAACGTTTTAAACTTTTATAAAAATAAAACTTTGTAAAATATTTTTATAAATTTTGTTTAAATTTTTATTAGAAACTTTTGTAAATTTTATTTTATAAATTTACAAATTTTATTTTATTAAAGTTTTATCAAAACGTTTTAAACTTTTATAAAAAAAAATTTGTAAAACGTTTTTATTAAAAATATTTTGTAAATTATTTTTATTTTATAAAGTTTACAAATTTTATTTTTATTAAAAAGTTTTATGTTTATTTTTCCTTTTTAAAACGTTTTTAGTTAATTTTAAAAAATTATATTACTTTAATGTGTTTAATTAGATTAATCAAGGGTTACTTTTGGGAATATGAAAAAAATTATACTAAAGGGAAAACTAAATGATGGTTTTATACTATATGGACAACCATGCTGAATTTTTGTTCTGTTTTGGCAATTTTTTCTTTTTGCTAAAATTTGGTGCATTCAATATAAAAATGGCAAGAGTTTACTGTTTAGTAGTTGCAAAGAATCACTTACATCTTTGCTTGTTTTATTTCATAACAAAAAATCAAAATACCCATATACGCGTAGATAACTTTTAAAAAATAATTTAGAATCGCCATAACAAATCATATAGAGTGAAATCTCTTTGGATGATTTATTTAAAGCGTTAGCCGATGATTGCGGGAGGCTTCCTTAGGATATGATAACTTAATACTCCCTTAGTAGTATATTATTCACTAAATACTACGTGTTATATTAAATGTTCTTGTTTTACTGTAATGTTGTAATGTTTTTTTCAGGACAAAATGCTATGCCCTGAAATTTTTAGGCCTCTCTGTAGGCGATCCTTTACTCAACTTGTGGGCACCCCCTGCTTCCTAGTTGTGCCTTTGTAAATTCTCCATATTATCATTCACTGATCCTTCTCCCCCTTTCTTTTAAATAGCTTGCTTCCTTGTAAGACTTTATTTTAAAATTAATGAAAACCATTAGACAAAAAAAATGTTTTTTCCAGAGAGAGAGAGAGGGAGAACCTAATTAATGCATATTATGTGATATATAATTAATTACGAAAAATATAAATGGTCAACCTGCATTTACTTTTCATGATGCTGGTGTAAATTGTAAATTTACCTCGTTGGGTAGTTTACGTTTTACGTCTAGGGCTTTGCAAGCTTTACAAAATATCAAATGCATTGGCAAGTAAGAAGTGATTGTGGGTCCAAAAACAAAAGATTCAAATTTGAATAATTGATAAAACTAATAGAAATGGAAAGAAATGAGGGAGAAAAGATATAAAAGGAAAGTGTCATAGTAGTCAGATTTGGAGAGATGGCATCTCTTCCACGGAAGTGTCTTTGAAAGCAACGTCACTCCTTTTTCTACAATGTTCTTAATAGCTTATATAAAAACAGTGTATTAAAGAGCCACTGGGACAAGCCAGAGTGTCTTATTTTGTGTGTGTGTGCAGAAAGTGTATGAATTTAGCCAGAGTTAAAGCTTTCAACATTTCCAGCTAGTCTTGTATGGTGAGAATATTTGTAACTAAGCGAATTCGATGCTTATATTCAATAATTCAAAGAAACTCAATCCTCCGTTAAAGCTTAAAGGTTATTTATAAAAAATAGTAACCAGTTGTTAAACTTATAAGTATGAACTTATTGTTTTATTTTATTGGTTATCTTTTATTCTCAGGTATGTATATGTATATAAACGATAAATAGTATTTATGACAATTTCTTTTGCAGCAATATCATATTTAAAAGGTTTTATATCCAGTGAGTGTGGTTTGACTCAATAGTGAACAGAGTGTTATTAGCTGGCGATGCCGACCCTTTCCCTGACGAAACGTGCTTCCTCTGTTACACTCATTTAGTAGTATATATATACACACTACTACATTACGTTAAGTATACTGTACACACATAGAGAGATGACCAAAGTAACAATTTTGCTATTGCTTCTAATTTTCTATTTGGCTAAATGCTTGCGGGAATGTAAGGTGCTAATCGTCGTACATTCGTTTATTACTGTTAAATCACATATTAATCATGATGTAAATCGTTACCTACTCCTTTTTCTAACTGCAATAGTAGGTTGACGTGAAAAGGGGGCATGTAAGAAGTTACTATATGCTCCGTTACATCTTTTTATATCTTTTTTTTTTTGTAAATTGCATTCATAAATCTTTTAAGGGTTGAATTTTATTGAAAGTATTTTTAGTCTAGAGTAGTTCAACTAACAGTTCATTAATACTTTTACACTATAAGATTTAAATTTCAAATCCTAAAAAAATTAAATTATACTCTCTATGTTTCAATTTCTTAAAAATCATATTAATTTTTTAATTATAAATGTAAATACCAAAAAAACGTGATTGATAACAGTTTTTGATATAAGATAAAGTTAGTTTAATATGTAAAACATCTTCTATTACGAAACAACAAGAATCACTTAAACATCATATACATTGGAATAGAGAGAATATAAATTAATTAAATCTTCAGCATCATGGTACATGAATATCATCAAAATATGTCTCTCGTTTACTCTAATGCAGTTAAATGTTAGTTTTCATAAATAAATAGAATTACCAGCTGTTGAGTCATCCATAATATTTATTATAGTTTACAATACTATAATTTTCCAGTGTTACAAAAAAAAGTTTGAATTCTCGTTATATAGTAGCTATAAGAAAACGTTTTATGTATTATTATCTACAACCCTGTTGTTTTTAGCCTAAGCACTGTCAATGTTTGGAAGCATTATTTTTGCATATTGTAAATTTTGGGGGTCTTATGCATTTGATTTAAGTTTCTGAACTATCAGGTTAAAAAAAGCTTGTGTTATGTTAAATACTTGAACCCAAGCCTGAATAGGAAATGACAAAAGTGTAAAAAAAAATTAATACAACAAACTCTTTAAACAATGATTATAGTAATAAAAACTGAAACGTGCAGTCAAAGGACACCGGTTGTCAATCACATGGTTCTAAGTGCGCTTTTCTCAGGTGATAGGGACAAGTGTATTTACGCCACGTGTCTTTTTTGCTAAGCCCCACCGTTCTCCTCCGAATGACTGGTCAAAGTTAGTTCTCTGTTAATGTCCAAAATAATTGATTTGACCTTTTTGAAAATATTTATTGCACTATTTTATAAGATTTGGAATTTCACCATTGGATTATGTCATAAGAATCTAATTACATTATTGGCTTAACCAACTACAATACAAAAGTGTTTTGGAAAACAACAAACTGAATTGTAGTGCATCCGTCCTCCCATTCTTATCACGTGATTTGTGGTGTGAACCAAGACAAACTAAACTTGAAAATAGAACTCTTCAATGTCTCTCTAGTTTCGACTATGTTAGCATTCTTCGCAAATTGTTTACTTTATCTGGGTTTCTTCATCATAAGCAAAAGTTGTCTGGGTTGGTCCGAAGCCAACCGGATAAAACATTTGTTTATAGCTCCTAAAATTTTTGAAAAAAATTGCATAGATATAAACCTTCAAATTCATAATTTAAAAACATAAAAAATTGCTTACGGTCTCTTAAATCTTAGAGCCATTCCTATGGGGTTCTTGACATCCTAACCCATTAACAAGCCATTATTTGGCTGTCACCCCAAGGAATCTACGACTTCATTTGGGCTATTGCCTATTGGTCACAACACACAAGCCTCGCTAGTGCCATCGTCAACGCGTCTTGAAGGAGACGTTCTATTCCATTAATTTTTAATATTTTATCATTTACTGACTGCCATATCCCTTTCTTATTAATGGAGGAACATTTAGAATAAGTAACCTTTAAAATGTTAATTATTTACAGGAGTGCCATCCTAACGTGGCAGCACCTCCTTCACTCTCAGCATCTCTATTTAATTCTCCTTGCTTTGCTAGGCAATTTACGAATTATGCCATTGGCGGTCCAAACTTAATTATGTCGTTTCCCCAATGTATATTACTTTGCACTTAACTTATTCAATTATATTTTGAACATGGCTCCCAGCATAAGAGACGAACATGGCTCCCACCTTAATATTCGATCACAATAGCTCCACTTTACTGAAAGAAAATTATACGATTCTTTAGTTACCTACATGAGAATGTGTTTTTTGCGAACTAATAATATATCATTTTCAAGGCATATTTAATATTCACACAATATTTCATATTTGAAATTTTTGTATTATAAAGTAAATATATAATAAATATAATATAATCTCATTGTTATACTCAACATCCAAGAACATTATTATCGAATATTTTAAAATGATATATTTAATATTCACACAATATTTCATATTTGAACTTTCTGTATTATAAAGTAAATATAATATAATCTCATTGTTGTACTCAGCATCCAATAACATTATTATCGGAATATTGAAAAATGATATATTGATTAAATCTTTGTGGCTAAACAACTATTTGAAAAATATTATAAACGTCAATAATTAATTCAGTAATATAAATGGAAAACGTGTGCAATAATATATATTAGGAAAGCCTTTGTTTAGATTTCAGGCAAATTAAGGAATATATTCAATCCAAAGGCGTTGATTGAGCATCTATTAGCAAATTTAATAATTATAATTGATTGAGTGTAGAGAATTAGGAGAGATACGGAAAATATGTTAACCTACAGAAAATATTTTGATAGTCATTCTTTCAATATGGCGCGATATAGTTATGCTTCTATAATATATGTCAACGATTAAAATGTAACGTTTCGACAGTTTTTAGTCTATGCGTTAGACTTCATTTTGTTTTGACTTAACGACGACCACCACTTTCGTGGATGATACACATGATTTTTACAACCAGCAAATTGAAACCAGACGATATTTATGTGAGTAAATTGTCAAGGTAAAAGGCAATCATTAAATTCATAATATTAGAGTGCAATGATATAGGCTTTGATTGACTGGCGATTGCATTAGATTTTATGATACCAATATTCGATTGTCAAAGTTGATTTTGTGTTCAACCCAACATTTCCTAATTTTGTAATGTAATTCTGTATATCAAACGGGGAATATTTTTATTTAATAGTATTAAATATGTAATTACTCTGTGTTTTCGAAAATGTAGAGGGCAACCGCCTTGGAGGCTTGGACCCTATATCTCTCCACTTCATCACGCAAAAAAAAAATTCAGTAAACCCTTCTCGCGATAAAAGAATGGCCGGTTTTCACCAGGTTTCACAACTGAAACCCTACAAGTTGTGGAGAATCAAGGTCAAGATAGTTCGCCTATGGAAGCAATATTCTGCTGGTGGTGAGACTATCGAATTGATTTTGGTTGATTCCAACGTGAGTACCAAATTGGTTTGATTATATATTTAAAACAAATGTCTGTTCTTATTAAAGCTTTTAACTGTTTCTCATTGTGTATATTTGGAATAGGGAGATAAAATCTATGGCAGTGTTAAGAAAGAACAGGTGGCTCAGTTTGATCCATTTCTAAGTGAAGGTGACTCGAAATTTTGATTAATTTTGCAGTTACTCACGCATGCGGCTCTTATCAGACAACCAAGCATGCCTACAAGATTGGATTTCTTGCCACTACGCGGGTGAGAAGTTGCGAGGATTTGCCAATGAAACTAACTGGTTTTTCACCTGCAAACTTCCGAGAGCTCCTCAATGGTAGTTTAAATACTGACTATCTGGTTGGTAAGTATTTATATAATAGCGTATCATTACATATTTTGTATCTTAAACTATGTTTACTAAATCCATAGTATATTTATCCTACCTTTTTTTTGTAGATGTCATAGGGCAGATTGTGGAAGTTAGTCATGCGGTGATCTTGGTTGCAAATGGAAAAGACACAGAAAATATCACTGGAGCTTCGTAATGAAGAGTAAGTTTGTTGTTTTTGTTTGGTTGCCAATTTTTTTGTTGTTTTCGCGTGGTTTTCACTATCATATTGCTAATATACAATTATATAATCTGTATGTTCATATTCGAAGTTGAGTTCTGTTTGGGTTTTGAGAAACATATACAGCTTTACCTTTGAATTTATTTACTTTTGCTTTTTACAATAATATGCATCTTTTTATTTGTTAAGAATATTTTTTTTATAATATGAAGCTTTTGCGTACTATCTGTTATGTCTGGTTTTTATTAATAATATGAAGTTTTCTTAGTTGAGATAAATTGCAGAAATAATTTTCACCGAAGACATTCTTTATCCTAAACTCAAATTATTTCACACACATTCTTAGAAAGAGTAAATTTATTTGTTTGATTGCTAGCTGTAGTTTTTTCACTATAACAAACGATCCGATGATCAAAAATTTTCAATTTTTTTTTAATTTCAAATTTACGTTCTTGATATCTAACCGTTTCACAGTGGGGTTTATCAACAATATATGGTTCAGTGTCAATTAGCTATGATCTAAATATACATCTAATAGAGTTAACTGACCTGGAAGGGTACTTCAGATTGACCCGAGGAAATCTGAACTTATCAGAGACCTGTATCGCCGTCGAATGTGATTGACTTAGTGGGGAAGGAATTGCAGAAGCTTATTTCCCCACCTAATGTTCAAGGGTTTTTGTATTGTCTGTACTTCGCCTTCGATTTAGTTTGTTCGACAAATTAAAAAAAAATAATTAGATCTGTCAATGAACAGAACAACGATATCAATGAAGAATAAAAAAAAACTAAACAAAACCTATAAACCGATAGCAAATCACCTAGAAGATCTTCTGATTGGAATTCGCCAAAACCAAACCCTAGCCCCTTTTCCCTCGCTCTTCTGATTTTCGATGTTGACTTATTATTTTGGAAAGCTCATGTCAAAATTTTATGTACAGGATCTTTGTCTCACGAAAGACCAAATGGAAGCTTTGTAAAAGCCCAATAGCTAACCAATTGTGGTATTCTTGCTAAAATCTTTTTTTTTTGTAAAATAGAGTTTGCTAATTTATTAACTATATGTCTAACTGTGATAAATCATACACATTTATTAAAATTAAAGTTTGAAAAATTATTAACTATAAGTCTGTAAAATAAAGCTTTGATATAAGATAAATAAAGCCAGATTTATTAAAATAATATATTATGTCTTTATACGTTTAATTATATGGGAAAAACATCAAATAACCACATATTATAGGAAAATTAATTATATAACTGATTTTAAAAAACCCATTAATACCTCAATCCGAAATTAGTTTTATACTTTCAAACAAATTATAAAACCAACTATTTTATTTTATTATATATGGTGTAATGCATAATGATCTGAAACAAAAACAAAACTTTTAAACAAATGTATAATTTTTAGCATGACAAAAACATATGTTTTAAAACTTTATAAAATTTTAACAAATTATTAAATAGTATTTTTACTCCGCGCAAGGCGCGGGTCTCAGCCTAGTAAAAATAATATTTGATGACTGCATGTAAAAATATTTCGAATATCATCTAAACATTATGAATAAAATAATAATAATATATTGCAGCAAAGATGTCATAATCTAGGAATATATACATTTTTTCATCTTGAAGTTAAGATTGGCCGTATATGATTAACGCATGATAATGCATTTTTGTAGATATAATGTTTTAAGTAATTAGCACTAGTTAATGCATCGAAAGCTGTTCACAGGGTACTACGGAGGCGTACGTGCGGGGTTATACTGTTGTATTTTTAATTATTTCATCAAGCAATGGTGATAATCAAGTCTATATGTTCGTAGTATTTTTTTATATTATAAACGTCGATATATAAATTAGTCTGAAATTAAATCTAGAAAATCATATTAAAAATAAAAGTCTTCAATATGGTCGGCATCGGATAGGCTGACAAATGGAAGCAATGAGCTGTAGGGAATTAATTGGAGTATGTGCTACGTATATCTTCCACTGACCAAATACGATTCTTCCCTGTTTAAATTATTATTATTAACACTAATAGGGAAGCTTCTTACGTTTAGTACAATGTAAACTCCAAAGGCCCTATTAAGAGGGAAAACGTAGAAATTGTTAAATGCACACAATACATGAAGAGGCCGTGAATGATTACTATTTATTTTGTTTTATCAAAGCCTGAAATCGATAACTTATGAGTCTTGTAGTAAAAACATTATTCAGCAGCTGGGTTTACGTATGGTTCCTTGAAGGCATTATGATGCAGCGTGGATCGTATTTCCTTTTCGACTTTGGCTTTACTTTTATTTAATTATGTTTATCTAGATAATAGTTAAATTTCCTATTTACATTTGAATTAAGACTTATGGATATTCTCTAAGGACTTAGATTTTTTTTCTATTGCTATATATAGTGATCTCTAGGCCTTGTAAAGAGACGCGATTATTGAATTTATAAAAGAAGCTTTTTGGTTTCAACCCTTGTTTACGGGCTAGATCATTAGTTGATTTCAACGGTTTCAAGTTTGTAGACTCTTTTGGGCATTCTCAGACTAAACAATCGAGCTACTCCTATCAGTTACTCTATCACATTATAAAGGACCCATATTCTACTCCCAACAACATTTTTCACAGCACATGACGAGAACGATCTACTTAAATCTAAGATTTTCAATCCTCTCAAAATTCGTAAAATAGCTGACGTAATTTCTAGACTCTAGTCCGGTTCAAATTGGCCTGTCGATCCATCCAAAACAGTTTGGATAAAAATAGTTCTGAAAATCGCTAAAAATGAATCAGTCCTAATACTCAAGGGCCGACAGGACACACTCTTGCCTATTACACTACCTTTGGATCAGACATGGACAAACTGACCCCAATTGGATCAAATCATATTATTATCGCTAAAATAACAGTGAAAATGCTAACAAGAAAGTACTGTGATATTTGTATCAGGAAATGGTTAAAGAGAATCATACCAACCAAATTAACGATTTTTCTCGTTTTATTACTCACAACCTTTTTGGTGTAAAAATGTAAAACTCAGAGGACGAGGAACGCTCCTTTGTGTATCCTCCTAATTCCTTTTTGTGCTCCTGATTTTATTATTCCGATGACACTTAAAAGAAATCATATGGGATGCTGCTTGCTTGTTTGAGGGAAAAGAAATCAATAGACGCGAGCTTTGGGAGGGAAAGTCTCAATCTCATCGTCGAGAGTGTCCATGTGAACAGACCTATACTCCAACCTCACTTTCTCATCTTCCCAGTACTCCAATGTATGCTTCATCCATTCTCCATCCTCCCTTTCCTGCGCACACAGTCATTATATATATTTGAGAGCTGGTTCTCTATCATCATCATCTTCATTGCTATACGATATAGTCATATATATATATATGAATGTTTTAAGAGGAAGGGAATCAAACCGTGAAAGCCTCCCGAGCATGTGCTCCTCTGCTTTCCTTTTGTGCTTCCGCTGAATGCATTGTTATGGACGCGTTTATCAGAAGGTTCTCCAGTTCTATAGTCTCTATCAGATCAGAGTTCCTGCACTCACCACATAGTCATAAGAGTTTTACCATACCGTTAATTTACATTAATAATTAATAATATCGATCCACCATGATAAAGTATTTTTACCATATCAAACTCCCATCTTTAACCTGGACATCCTCGAAACTTTCCCATACCTTGTCGATCAACTGACGACCTGCAATTATTTCAGAATTGGTGGCCTTTGCAGGTGAGATAGAGCTCTGAACTCATTATAATAAAGTTAAGACAAGTTTTTCATCTACTTTACCTTCTTCCAGTGTTTCCTGGGTGCGGAAGACAGCTGCATTGTTCTGCATAATTCTCTGCATGCTCAATCTGATACTTGATGTAGGAAGCGACCCGCTTGAATGTCTTAACTTGTTCAGCCATTTGATTGTCTTCTTACCTGCATTCTCCTCTAGAGGTCTCTGTTTCTCACCTGCACCATTCGAAATAAGGCAATTCAAAACATCATAAGAGACGATATTTTAAAAATAATGATACTACATTCTCGAGGGATCCTCAAAAGTAACTAACCTGGTTTGCTTATCTCTGCAACCCTATTTGCTCAAGCACTGCCAAACACAACAATGTCGAGGAGAGAATTTGCACCAAGAATGAACAGATGCACAAGCTGCCTCCCCAGCAGCCATAAGCCCAGGAACAACAGCATCTGGATCATCTCCTTTGATGGTCACCACCTGTACGACAAAAAAAAATAGTTACTCTTGATTCCTAGTGCATCTCATATTTCACTCTACACAAATTTCAGCAAAACGGCTTCTCCTATTCTTACCTCGCCGTGGTAATTTGTTGGGATACCACCCATGTTGTAGTGAACAGTGGGAAAAACTGGAATTGGCTCTTTGGTAACGTCAACACCAGCAAAGATTGCAGCTGTCTCAGAGATTTCAGGAAGCCTTTCTTTTAGAACTTCTGGTGGAAGATGATTTAAATGGAGATAGATATGATCCTTATGTGGTCCTGCCGAGATTAGCAACAGATCCAAAATGAATATTAAGAACTAGACATATTACAAAACTAAGCATGCAATGAGAGTTTCTCCAGAAACTAAAACTAGTTCTAACTTCTAAAGGAAGCATACCTACACCACGACCTTCCCTAATTTCCATTTTCATAGATCTGGAGACAACATCTCTTGATGCAAGATCCTTGGCAGTTGGAGCATATCGTTCCATAAAACGTTCGCCTTCACTGTTTCTAAGGATACCACCTTCACCTCCAGATCCTGCAAATGTATAATAGACGATGTAACTGTCGCGAAGCACACTAAATATTTTTACCTTGCAAGCAGATTCGTGCTCGTGCATGTGAGGAGAATACGCTAACCTTCAGTGATGAGACATCCAGCTCCATATATACCAGTTGGGTGGAACTAAACAAACTCCAAGTCCTGCATAAAGTTATTAGACAATGACATTATCAGCGCACAGAAGACATTGTTCACCATTAATCTCAAAACGAAACAGGTGGCAAACCTGGAGTGGAAGACCGGCACGTGCAACCATGGCATTGCCATCCCCTGTGCATGTACTAGTCGAAAAATGAGCCATCATGTTAAGTAAACAGTATTTGCACTAGTCGAAAAATTCGTATCATATAAAAGCTGCTCAAAACTAGCTCACCCCAGTGGCCAAAATTGTTTGTGAAGAGCGGAAACGATGCAGTGTTCCGTCTTCCATGTTTAGTGCAATTACACCCTGGCAAGTACCTGCAAATCGGATAGCAACGTTGCATTAATGCTAACGGGAGCTATAAGTAAAAGGAAAAGATATCCCATACGCATACCATCACTAGCCATGAGCAAAATCGAGAGCGAAGTATTCAACAAAGAAATGTGTGTTATGCTTCATAGCTTGTCCATATAAGGTATGCAACAGAGCATGTCCAGTTCGATCCGCAGCGCAGGCACAACGATAGGCCTGACCACCTGATGGTAGAATAAAAAGAAAGCCAATATGAGAAAATCCTTTTAAGAAAAGAATATGTCTAGCTCCAAAAACAAGGTCAATAAGAGTGCAGATGGAAAAATCAAAACAGAGGTGGGTTAAGAGCTAGTAATACGTTATACAGAGTCACCTTTTCCAAAGTCAAGACTCTGACCACCAAAAGCACGCTGGTAGATTTTACCCTCTTCAGTACGAGAGAAGAGGAGGCTGATGTGAACGGAGAGAGGTGAACGGAGTAAGAGCAGCCACGGAGGTGATGTGTTTGAAAGAGAGAAATTGAACACGATGACTCCTTAAATTCCGTTACTATCCTTACTCCTCACACTGTAATTACGTTACAACTGTTTGTTTTGGGAACATACAAAAGGATAATAATCATAAAAGTTCGATCATGGTTTTATAATAACATTAAATCATCAATTCCGATGTCGTCCAGCGGTTAGGATATCTGGCTTTCACCCAGGAGACCCGGGTTCGATTCCCGGCATCGGAGCTTTTGCATTTTTCAATTACCGATAATAATCAGTTAGGCCATTGATTAGGCCTAACCATTCTAAATACGCAGTGCACTGTCAAGATTATAAGTTCTAACCTTTTCTAAAGTTTGCAACTGACTAAATAAAAATAAAATTTCCGCAATTGCTAAAGGAGAGGGCCAATTGTTTTTTAATCACATGAGAGCTCATAAAACACCACTCACTCTCAAGTTTTCAAGGTTTCTAAGTGTTTTCTGAACTTACAAAAACTTCCGATGTCCTCTAATGATCGAACCCTCTCAGGCAAAAGTAACCGGGTCATGTTCCGGAAAAATAAAACACACCGCAGTGGTTTTCATTGCATGGATCACTGGGGTTCTAACTGTTGAGGGAAGACAGCATCCCTCCAGCTGAACTAGGCAGGATCACTTCCCAACCTGGACCCTTCAATGGAAAAGCGTCACCAGCATCTAGTTCTGTCTCTCCCGGTGAAGTAATCATCAGGTCACTCCTGTCAAGCAACCGGTCAAGATCCTCTTCGCTTATATCGGTTTGTATCAGCTTATCTTCAGCAGTTTCATCGTCCTTAAGCAACGCCAGTATGTCCTCTTCCTGTGTGTTTGTTTGGATCAAGCCTTTTATTACAAGAGTATAATGATTAAAAAAAAGGATTTGGTTTTGAGCGAAACTAAACCTCTAGTGGCATTGAAGACTTGGCACGTTCTTGATGAAACTGCCCTTTGCCGATAACCACATGTTCCAGCTTGAGCTTACTGTATGCTCGTTTTAGAACCCGGCCCTGCTCAAATGCCAAAAACTAGTGTCAGGAGGCAACAATCTCACTGACCTAGAGAGAGTAGAAGTTGATTAATAAACAGAATAGAATTTTACCTCTACTGACTGAGCCGTCGCAAGCCTGTAAACATGAACAGGTTTTGTCTGACCAATTCTGTGGCATCTGTCCATGGCTTGCAAGTCCATTTGAGGATTCTGGAGGATGATGAGGTAACCACAGTTAGACACCACCAGAGAGAAACAGGACCAGGGGTGAATTTCTCAGAACAATTGACTAATTTGATTACCCAATCGCTGTCGTAGAGGATGCATGTATCAGCAGCAGTAAGATTAATTCCGAGTCCTCCAGCTCTGGTACTGAGAAGAAATATTCTACAGCTGCTCTTCTCATCATTGAATTCGTCGATCTATTGCATAAGAGAGAGAGAGAAAGAGACCTTGTGGTTATGATATGGTAAGAATATTGTTTAGATGCAAAATCAACATAAGCAAAGGAAAAAACCTGTCTTCTCCTTTCCTCCAGTTTTACATTGCCATCGATTCTGCAAACCTCAAACCCCTTCTCACTGAAGTAGTAATCCATAATGTCCAAAATCTTTGTCCATTGGGTGAAGACTAGAACCTGCTCATCAGGAAAAATGATCAGAGAAGGTCTCATGAGAAATGAGCTACGAAACAGGGGGCTTCTGAAACATACTTTGTGATTTTTGGCAAACAACCGAACAAGCAATCTCTCCAATAAGCGGAATTTACCACACTGTCCAACAATATCTTCAATAGGAGGGTAGAAATCTGTCAAGAAAAGAAAAAATCAGACAGATCGATAAAACAGAAAAAGATTCATTCGTTTGTAAGAAGACGCAATGACATACATGAACCCTCTATTGGCCCCGCAAGAAGGTCAGGATGGTTGCAGTTCTTCCGAAGTTGAATAACTAGATTGTTAAGCTTTCCCTTCCAGCCTTGACCTGAAAGTATAAAGAGATGAACAAATCAATACAGAAGAGGCAAACTGTAAAGCATAAAACACACAGAAAAACAAGTACCTGGGAGAGCATTCTCTCCAAGGTGTGCCTCCAACGTGCGATTCACAAGATGATCCTGGAAATTTTTTTGATGATCCGTCATTGTAGCATAAATAATAATCTCCTTTTTCCGCGGAAGTAAGAGCTCAACATCACACTTCATTCTTCGGAGGATGAAAGGTCGTAGTATATTATGAAGTTTCGCAACAACCTAGACACAAAATTTAGTCTTCTCATGATATATGCAATCAAAGAATGTACTCAAATTAATCATAATTGTTCATACTTGAGCTCTTCTTTTCTCTTCTCCTTCTTCCTTACTTGCTTCACTTTTGTTCTTTTCAGAAAAATCAAACCTATAAAGTACTCAAATTGTCAGCTGATTACTTAAGAAATAAAAGTAAAAAAAGATGGCAGCAGTTGCTATAAAGAAAAACCAAAAGACAACATACTAATTACGGGAAATGGTACCAGGATTCAAATTCATCATGTGATGCAAAGATGTCAGGCAGAATAAAATTCAACAGTGACCAGAGCTCAGACAAATTATTCTGCAGAGGTGTTCCTGTTAGCAGCAGTTTGTTCTCCATCTTCATGTATCTAAGTTCCCTCAGCAATTTACATTGGTGGTTTTTCAACCTGTGGCCCTATAAGATGAAAGAACAAAATAATAACTTAGAAGGACCAACTTGATGATAAGACATCTTGATGATAGAAACTCATGTGCCTAACTTGTCATTGTGGAAAATTACCTCATCAATCACAACATATTTCCATGGATAGTGCCGCAGGTTTTTCCTAGCATCATTCATAGCAACCTCATAAGAAGTGATGACTATAGGGAACTTCGGACCAACAGTTTTGGGCATGTGCTTCTTCCTGAGCTCATCCCTTTTTTTCTTATCTCCATGGTAGATGATTGCATTAATAGAAGGCGTGAACCTATTCAACAAGGGGAATAAATAAATGAAAGCAACCCCAAAGCTTGACATGTATATAAACACGAATGGTCAAGAGAGTACCTAGCGATCTCATTCATCCAATTTGAAAGAGTAGAGAGTGGAGCGATTACTAGATATGGACCATCCAACCCATTTCCTTTCAGGTGTGACAGGAAACCAATGGTTTGAATAGTCTTTCCAAGTCCCATTTGATCAGCTAAAATTCCATTCAAACCATTTTGCCACAATGATATTAGCCATTTGACACCTTTGAGCTGATAAGACTTTAACTTTCCACCAGTCAGAAGAGGAACTAGTTCACTCTGCTCTTTCATGACTCTCTCTTCCTCTGTCAGATCTGAGTTGGCAAATTCCTGACCTTCTTTAGATCTTGAAATCATAGCAGCAACAGCTTTCTTAGCCTTCATCTGAGTGAAGAATAAAGCATCCAACATTCAAGTAAGTTCAACCACAAAATATATCCATCATGAAAGTAGATGAAGTTTATATATTGAACTAACACTGGCGGCCTGAGTAGCAGCCTTCCTCTTGCGTCCACGACCTCCTTTCTTCTCGGGCTCGGCTTTTTGGGTCTCACCTTCTATCGCATTCTAGCAAAGCACAAGAACTCAATTAAAGATAAAACCAAGTTCGTTAACCAACAAGAAAAAATGTAAGAAGTAAAAAAGAATTACTTTGGTGATATCCTCCATTTTCTCAAGGAGAAACTCAGAGTAGAGTTGGGTTTGAGTCAAGAGCTCATCGAGTTTAGTAAACTGGGTATCATCCAGATCAGGAGCTTCACCGGAACCAGCACATTTGGCTTTCTCTTCATCTTCCCGAAGTTTGAGCAGCTGCTCTTCTTCCTGAGCCATGGCTTCAGAGATAAGAGACGAGTCTCCATTTTTGGCTAGAAGTATCTCTTTCTCTACGAGAGTCTCGTCAAAGTTTTCCTTCAAGAGTCATTAACAGGGCTCAAATCAGGTAGAGAAAAGTTGTACCCCATTTACAAAAAGTTTCCGTAGCGCTAAGAATCAAGAAACTAACCTCTTCACTGAGAACAGAAGTCGAGGAATCAGCAGAGGCATCTTTCTCCGTTATCCCGTCGCTGGCCATTACCGGAACCCTAAAACAAGCGGGAAAAAAAAAGTCAAAAGAGATACCGATGCCTTCAAATTACGAACTAGACACTAACAAGTAATCATACGCAGAGAGTAAAAACCTCCACCAAACAGCGAGCTATTTCGAGATCAGAAAATCGCCGGATAACAACACTGAAATGACAGAGACAATTGCAAATGAGAAAGACTTACGGAGTAGTTTTAGCGGAGGGCAGACTGACCATCGCCGGAGAAGAATGGAAATTCCGGTAAGAAATCACCCAACAGTCTCCGTCGCTTTTGGAGAGTAATTCGAAACGAAAACGAAGGGTTTAGTGACGCACACTTTCGCTTATTTTCGATTTATTTTTGTTGTAATTAATTAGAAGCAGCGTCTGCGGAGGCGGGAAACTTGAAATGACACTTTAACCCCTAGGTTTCCCGCCTAATCCGTGAATTTACTATTGATTTTGACTGAACACTAGCGGTGACATTTTTCCACCCACTCGTAAATTAACATCAAAACACTGATAAGCTGAAAATGGTTCTTGTTTACTTTAAAGATAAAGATTTAAAATGCTGAACGAAATCAAAAGCAGAGCAATAACGAGATTCGACACTAAGTTCCTTCACAACACACAAACAAGTTTATTGTTTCTCGCTACGGAAGAAAATAACGTCGGCAGCCATCAGTTTTAATAATCGCGCGACTTGGAACGCTCTGACCGCTTGTACTCACGATCATCATAACGGTATTCTTCTTCCTCCACTCTCCCATAACGATCATCGTAGCGGTCTTGCTCACCTCCTTGTTCCTCCTCACGCTCATAATGGCTTGAACGTCTACTACGCCCTTCGTAGTATCCATGACCTTCCTCTGACTCTCCTCTCCTCTGCTTCGACCCACCTCTCTCATACTCGCCTTCTTCTTCATACTCTCCGCTCTCGTAGTCTCGGTCCCTTTTCCTACTCCTCTCCCGATCGTGATCCCGAGTACGACGGTCTCTGTCTCCTCTGTCACGCCTGCTCTCTCTGTCTCTGTCCCTGTCTCTACCTCTGTCCCGGTCACGGTGGTGCTTATCCTCTCTATGACTCTCTCTCGGCCTATCCCGAGACCGTTCACGGGACCTCTCATGAGACCTTTCACGAGACCGCTCATGAGACACCTCGCGTTCCCTTTCTTTGCCCCTATCACGAGATTTCTCACTGCACCCGCAACATAATCAGAAACAAAGTGACAGTAAAAGAGGAAAGAAACAACAAGGTTATTGTGAAGAAAGAATTATCTTACCGGTCTTCACGGGCTTTAGGCTCCTCTGAGCGGCATGTTCTAGCTTGGGAGGGCTGTTGCTGTTCCTCCTCACCCGCAATTTTCTCACCGGTAACTCTGGTTGTACCAAGTCCACCACCAAGCCTACGGGGACGCCAGTTTGGGACTGTCCTACCTCTCTCCACATCAACCAACACCCTTCTACCATCAATCTTCCTTCCATCACCCTGTTTATATGCCGCTACAAGAGACCACAAGCTGTATGTCAGCAATCAAAATATTATCTTGAAACAGAGAACACTTAAAGAAGTTTTCCGGTACCTTTCATGTCACGGGTGTTCAAGTACTCGATGAAGGCGTATCCTTTGGGTTTATTGGTTTGCTGATCAGTCACCAAATGAACCTGTCGAATTGACAAAACGAAGACATCAAGAAATCACAAACTCTGTGATAACTTGAACCAGCTTTCAGATACATGTGTTACATGTCAAACAAGCACAGGCAACCTTTTTTCTTAACAGGCTTCCACATCATCACCACATCAAGAATTGGCAGAAATATGGATTCCATGGCAGGTATAACGACCCCTTACCAGGGTTTTAAAACTTTTATGATATGTAAATATGTATAATGTACTAGTTTACCAGATCACCTTCATAGAGCGGATAATACTTTTGCTGGCCTTTCAAGCCAGAACACAAAAAGTTTTAGTAGATTTGTTTTAAAAAAACGAAAAATAGAGAAGGGTTGGTATACTCACGACTACTGTTTTAAGATCTTACATTCACTGGCCGAACTTCCAGTGTAGGATGAATCATTTTCTTAGGAACCAAATAGATAGGGAAAGATGGGGACAGAATATTTCTAAGCGGCTTACCAGAAAAGGTTACTAGAAAATATACCTCAGAGACTATGAAAACTGTGAGCGTCCACTCTCGATATCATAGAAAAAGGATGTCAAAATGTAAATGTACCTGATCTATACCTGTTCCTACTGTTGACTTGCCCGAAACATCTAACCCAATCGCCACAGAGCAGAAAAGTTTGTGAAATAAAAACTATTGACCGTGATATCTCTTACTACTTACTTTATTTTGGCAAGTTTTGAGAAAAAGGCTCAGTGGCTTTAATCAATGTAAGAAAGCAAAACATGGCAATTTAGAAACAGTTCACTTCTGGGCTCAGAGGAAAAGTTGGATGTAAAAAAATCAGAACCTTATAGACTTGTGGACGTAAAACCAACCATATTGCAAAAAAGAACATGATGACTTCTTACCGAACCTGTTAGGGAATTCTCAGAGATACATACCTGCTTAATTGGACCATAAGCCTCAAACTCCCTTTTAATCTTACTCTCAGAGGTCTCGTAGTTCTGAAAAAAAGACAAAGAGAAACAAAAAGTCAAGCACCACAAAACACACCTGTCCATGAAAGTGATATAATCAAGCAGCGTAACTTACAAGTCTGGCAACAAACAGTGTCTTGTAGGGATCTCCAGAAGCATTGGGATCATTATTCGGATCATCTAGCAGACAAAAAAAAATATCAAACTGTAGCTTAAAGTCACCAAAAAGATAGCCTGGCTATATAATTATAAAGATGAGAGAAGTTTACATTTCTGTAGATCCTCAGCAGCCTTTTCAACACCTTTCTCCAGTCGTGATTTATGAATTCTCTCCCTTTTTTGAGCCTATTTTTCCAAATAAAACAAAAGCATAAAAGACTATGTAAAAGTCACTGAGCCTAAGTATAATAGACAGACAAGTTGAGATGTTATACAGGTGTTTCAACTTCGGGCTTGGGTGGCGCATACTTCGGATCTCCAGGTTCAGCAAAGTGACTCACATATTGAGCCATGCCTTTAGTAAAATAAATACAAACCAAACAAAATCACACCTCTAAAGCCCATTAAAAGTGAAGTGAAACAGACTCAAAGGCAAAGTTGTAAAAACCTGTGTAGGAAGGGCATTTTCTCTTCTCTGGAGGTGGCAGGAACTCCAATGGAGGTCGGGGCTCAAAGAGCTTCAAGAGATTGGGGGTTAAGCCAGTCGGGTGACTTTGGCCCATCTGCAAATCAACAACAGATCATCATATCAAAGATGATATCCTCCTCAAACATGCTTCCGAGCTTTTAAACTCTAATAAACCCAGATTTGAAACCTAATCGATATTCAGAAGCGATCTACGTTACTAGCATCGGAACCGCGCATAGTAAAATATCAGCAAATCTCGCAATAATTCATAACAAATTAAGCATTGAAATAGTTGATTATTCAATCGACGAAGGCTATAATGAAAGAGAACAATCGAATTCGCATCAACCAGCTAAGCAAACAAGAGGTAAATCGGAGAAAAGAGAGAGAGAGACGAACCAGCTTGAGCTGAAGAACATTGGATCGGTTCTGAACCTTAGGGCGAGCCTGGACGGCTTGGTTACGCATGAATGGATCGTTCATGTCTCCCATGGCGAAGGGCGATCTGAGCTCAGCTAGGGTTTTTCGAGGGGAAGAAGGAGATTGGGTTCCGCTTCGTATATTAAATCTAACTTAGGATGTTATTTGTTAGTTCTGTTTAATTTACTTTGGAGAATTGGGCCGAGCGTGGAGCGGAGGATAAATGTATAATCCAAACAAAAATAAGACATTACCATCCAAGGCCCAATAAAAGCCCGAAAAGAAAAGAGTTTTCAAAATTTTAGTAGCAGACTGAGGTTGATTGTTACTAGTTTTTAAAATGGTTTTTGATTTTTGTTTTTCAAAAATCATTTTATCTTCCAATCCAGATTTTGAAAAAGTAGATTTTCTAAGATTTAGGGAAACTAGTTTTTGTGATAACTACCTAATTCTAAACAAAAACCAAAAACTGTATTTTCTTGGTTTCTAGTAATCTACGTTGGTTTATTTTTTTCGTTTTTTAGAGATTTTTATGTAATAGCAAATTTTCTCATATTTATCCAGATCACGCTCCTCTTTACTTATACATCTACTCACCTACGTGTACACTGAAAATCCATATATTTATTAAAAATACTATATCTTTTTTCCGCACTACGCGCGGATTATGTACTTATATTTGTTAAATTTCTAATTTATGTATTAATAATTTTGCATGCCTTATATTGTACCTTCTCATTTCATTAATCGTGTTGTTTGACTTTTTTGTTACATGAAAATATCATTTAAAATTATACATATCTTAACCTTAGTGTTTATTATGATCTTATAAATATGTTAATCATCACAATGACTATTAACTAAATAGATGTAATTATTAGGGGTGCAAATATATTTAACCATTTTCCTTAATTTATTGAAGAGTGTTATAACTACATTTTAATGAAACTGAAGAAGTATTTATTTTAATTTTTATAGTATTTTTGTGTTGTCCGGTTTCAACTGATTTTCTTTTACCATTTATGTTTTAATTTATTGGTATAAATGGATAATTTTGGTTCATTTCCCCCACTATAACACGAAGTTAAAGTTTTTGTAAAACAGATTTTCATTATATGAAACCAAAAATAGATGAAGAAGGCAGTTTGTGGTGGTTATTTTTTTCTGTTTTGTTAAATTAATAATATTACGTGTGTATAAGACTTTAATAATTATAGTTGAAATAAATGAAATTTTGTCATAAATAAATGAGAAATTCTCTTAGATAGCATTTTTAATTTATTTTCACAAAAATAGCTTCCCAAAAAGGAAAATGAGCAAAATAGATTTTATTGAAGGTTAAATATGCATTTATAATCATTGGATTAACTAATCTAACACTTAAGGTTTAGAGCTAAAGGGTGGGTTTTAGGGATGTCTTCAAATTTTTAAAAACAAAATAAAATATATATTAAAATTTTCAAAACAAAAATGAGCTATTTTGGTCATTTTATTTTTTGAGGATTATTTTGGTGACAAAAACTTAAAAATAGCTATTTAAGGGAATTGTCCTAAATAAATCTATAAGAAAGCAAAAACGCACTTCACAATAACTTTTTAGGTTTATGTCAACATTTTAAAATCGTTTTTTTTTTATGTGATCAGTTATTAAAAAAATTCAGCAGATGAAACCAGAGTTGCTAGCAGCAGGACTGAATCCTCAGTCATCAACGATATCATCAGGATTAGACCATAGGAGGCATCGGCTCCATCATAAGGTATTTCTTGATTCAGGTCTCTTGATAAATGTATTCCAAAAGGAAAAGGTCTCTTGATCTGCCATCGATTTGTTAAACACGTTCGTAGCAGTAACGTCTGAACTATATCAGTATAGAGGGGTAACACGCTCTATCAACTTGATCAACATACATAACATCTGGAGAGATACCGCCATGAACATCTAACATCTTATTCTCAACAAAAGTTAAAAGACTTTATACATATAAAAGGAGCTGCATCAGTGCGGTGACTGACTAACTCATGTAAAAAATGTTGGTGCAGTATCTCCAAACATTTACAGAGCCATATTTACGTACATACTCATCGTACAATTAGTAAATCTGTTAAAAGCAACGGTGTAAATAGACTATATATATGTTGACAAAAAAATAGTATATATATATATATTTAGACAGCACCAATTTGATGATGAGACTGCACTCGTGAGTTGCATGCTTCTTGGGTCTGTGTATCTAACCTGGGAATATCAAAACAACCCATTTAAGTGATCCTAACTTGGGAACACAAAAACAACCCATTTAAGTGATTCTAAACCCCATTAGTAGAAAAAAAATATGAAAAGAAACATTGTCGAACAAATACCTTCTGAGTATTACCTTGAGAGGGAGTAGAAGTAACGTCTCAGTGACTTACTACAGTGTAACAAAATCTCCTAATAGATGGTCTTAGCGCAATCACTCCAAATTCAAAAATCTACATCATGTCATAGAACTGCTTCGAATGGTTGCTAAGCCGAGATATATTCCCTTTATATGTAGCATGAACCACTACTTTCTCGCGGATCTTGAACAACTGCAACACAAATCCTTCCCTTGGTTAGAACAGAGATAAAGAGAGAGAGAAAGACATAATTGTGGAGATAAAGGGGAAATAGTCTCAACTCATATAGCATGCCTTCCCTTCTAAGGCCTGCACTGGTACATCTCACCTATTCCAGACTGTATTTAAGAACCTGAAACAAAATATAGTTTCTCATCATTCACTTCTTCACAAACAGCTAAACCCACGTTCATATATGGGCCTGTCTACGTACCATTTTTCCACCTTGGATAATTCTGCTTGCAATGTATTCCAGACCCGATCCATTTCTGTCCTTTGTGGTATGAAATATACTTGTTAGATTTGGTAATGATAACATACTTGTTAGATTTGATAATGATAATAACAAAAAAAACTGTAGCGTAAAATCTCTTTAAAACAACAGAGAATGCTTGCCTGCAGCGAATACATGAGAGAGAGCCTTCTTCTTCTTTTGGTAATTTGCGAGCAAGAAACCCTTTTCGTCGCTGCAAGTTTCAATCAAAATTAACTTACCAATCCAGTTGCTAGTCCATGTGGATTGAAGAGGGTTGAAACTGAGAAATAATTAGATTGCGAAGACGAAAAAAACAGGAAGGGAAAACAGAAGGAAAAATAACGCATGAAATTTCATAAGACGTTAAAAAAAAAGAGATTCATATAAGACAACAACCTCAGTGCTATGAAGGCTGTATCATGCGGTCTTTGCTTGAGAGCTTGTTGCAGCTCTAGGAAGGATAAACAACATGATGCCTTTTAGTATTGAAATAAACAACATGCACGGTCAATGTTATCCCTCGTTCCCTCTCATCAGCACTATCATCAAAAAACCCTTTGGCCTGAACGGATTAGGAACACAAGGTCAAGCAAACAGTGCAGAATTATGTATTTTACCATCTCTAGAACCCAAAAAAAATAAACAACAGAATACCTGCAACATTGCTTCTTTCTCAAGCTAATTATGAAATTGCTTTTGAGATATTCTTCCCAGTAGATGCAATATTCGACCTCAAAGTTTTGGTTTACAGGAATCAACATGTCAAGCCTACAATCAGATTGTGAATTATCAGTAATCAACATTTAAAAATCAGTAAATAGTCGCCAGAAAGAGATTATCATGTTAATTCAAGAAAATACAAAGAAGGTCGAACAGTGAAAAAACAATGATAATTCACCGATCATCTCATTCAAAAATGGATTACCCGAAGCTGTAACTCAGATAATCCTGGTGAGATGTCGTTGAAATACATGGCGACGGGAGATTTTCTGAGACTTCATGGTGGATTTCATTGCCATAGATGTAGTTTCTGCAGAGAAAGTTTTTTTTATTTACGATTGGATTTAGGTTCAGAGAGAAAGCTTTATATAGGAGAGTATCAAAGGGAGGTAGAACAAAATTGAAGAATTGCTTTAACATCGTCATTGATTGAGAAGGTTACGGGGGAAATCAGAGATTGGAGAAGATGAAGTGGAAGAGTCGAGGGAGAGAGACTCAACGCTTGAAGACGAAACAGATTTCTGGGTATGGGCTCGGATGGGCCGACTGATAAATATAAATACACGTTTGAATAGAGCCCAAGAAAATAGAGTCTCCTGATTGGTAACGTGTCAAAATAGGGTGTTTTAATTGGATGATTTTTCCATTTGGATAGTCTATCTAAGGCTTATATTCTTCTTTTATTATTGTTAGATAAAAGAACCACATTTACATAAGTCACCAATTATTTGTGTTCAATGAGAAAGAAGAACATCGACAATTATAAATACCGATATTTAATAAATATTTATATAGAAATATATTCAAAAGATCAATAATAAAACAAATACATATTCTTCTTAGTTGCTTACGGTACGACAGTACTATGTAATATTCACAATCACATACACATAAATATATATATATATATGTGTGTATATGCATAGTTTTGGAATTTTAGTTTCAACAATATAGTTCCAACCTAGCCTATTTTACGAAGGACTTTAATTTGTAGTGAAATCTATCACCAAATAACATGATTTTAGAATTTTGGATTTATATAATTTATTTTTCTTTTATAAAAACGAAAATAATTTATATTAAAATTTAATCCTATCAATAAAATATATTTTAGTTATTTAAAGTTAACTATTACAAAATATGATGTTATAGTATATATTGATATTATTATTTATAGAAATGTAAATAAGAAGTTTATGCATTTTAGTATTTTATTAATTTCAGAATAATTATTTTATTATTAATAATATGACTTTTATTAGTTTTAATACAAAATATCAAAAATTAAAAGCCAAAATCTAAAATTACCATTCAAGTTTTTTGAAAAACTAAAATCTACTGCAAAACCAAAATCTAAAATCTAAAAACCAAAATCTAAAATCTGTAAACCAAAAACCAAAAACAAAAAACCAAAAACTAAAAGCTATGCAAACAATCATCACCTGATCTAAACCACTACTGGAAGAAAAAACAAAACTAATCTTGGACATTTTTGTTTTTTGTAGGGAGGAGATGATGATCTTTCTGACATGATGAAGTGTATGTATGATTACACCACGCTGGCCGGCCACGGCCACTATTACTATACTACCTTTGATTTACTTCAAGAAGCTCAGAAGCTTATGTCAACCGACGGCTGATTCGTTTGGAAACTTGAGTCGTTTTTCCGTTGTCCGCAAGTTTCAGAGTCTTTGTAAGTTCCCGTACGTTCTGCAAACACACAAATTAAATAAAACAGAAATCGCACGGTTAAAGACACTTTTGACACACAAAGATTCAGCTCTCTACTTTTATGTGACTTAGTGTGAAATTAAGAATGCAGATCTCTGCCTAATTAAACTGAAAGCAAAAGCTAGCGTTTTTGGCCTGAAGGAAATGACTCATTGTATAACACCAGACCTAGCTAATCAGAATGAATCAGTGACCTAAACCATTTATAAAATCATAGCAAGTAGCAAAGTGTTGATGGAAGTCAGATTCTGTGTTACAGATTCTCACGGTAGAATGCACCGGAGGCGGATCTATGACAACAGAGCGAATAGACATCCTCGCAATCTCCGAAACGGTAGCTTCTACCACATCAGGTACATCGCTGCTAACCTCCTCGTAAGCAGCCTCGAACGCCTCCTGCCAGAACCTCGGTAGCCTGATACGACGGCCATTGTTACACACATTCTACATATGCTTCACCACTTTCTACCTCTCCTCCATTTCCTGATATCACCGTCATACCTCCCAATCAAAACATAACCAACCACGAAATCTGGAGATTAGGGAAATATGGCGAGACTCGCGAGAACATCGAGGTCCTCGTGGATCGGAAACACCAGATCGTCTGTGAAATGGCTGATGTTCCCAGCTGACCACCGGAGATTCACGGTGCCAGTGAGCATTGACGAGAAAGCGAGCAGCAGAATCACCGCTAAGGCCCAGAACTTGTATTGGTTTGGTTATATGTAAATATAGACCAAAAATATAGTTGTGTTTTCTCCGGGACCAAAAAAGTATACAACTAACTAAGTATATTATAAGGTATTATATTTGATTTTTATTTTGGTCATTGTTTTTCACAACGCGAATAAATTACTTGGTTGATTTGATGAATTTAGTTTCAATACTTTTAACTTGTTAAATTAGTATTTTTACTTCTCAAAAATAATTAGTATTTTTCTTGTAAAAATAGAAATTATATACTGTTTTGGAGCAACTGAAAATTAATAAAAGCAGGCTTAAAGCCATAGAAATTATATACTCATAAAGAAGTTATTGATGTTTTAAAAAATAAGATGTTTTTATATTTAACTTTTATTTTATTAAAATTTATGTATCCAAAGATATTTTATAGTCTATTATAACCGGTTGAATAATTTTAATTTATATTTTAATAATAGTTTTTAGATAAAAAAGAATTTTCTTAATAATTAGACACTAATCTTTAAAAAAAATCATATATTTGGAACAGAGAGAGATAGATAAGGTTTATTGCTATATTTGTCTATAGAATAGTATCTTCATTTTTAGTGAGTGAATGAACATAACTTCCGTGGGGGCTACTCATTAAAAACCAGAGTCAGTCTTGTCCTTTTCAATAATTGGCCCGACCCAAATATCATTGTTTCACACAATTAGGTTTAATCCGTGCATGTGGAAATAAATATTTTATAATTACTTATTAATAATACAAAATTATAATAATAATTTTTATTTTACTTTCATTATAAAATTCTTAAGTGTTATTAATTCTTAGAAATTTTTTAATACATTATACTCATTATTAATAAATAAATCTTTAAAATCACTCAATATTCTCTTTTTAATTATATAAAATTAAAAATTACTTGATGACTATTTAGTTATGTGTTTTCTATTTTAAATTTATAAATTTTTATTAAAATATATTTTCAAATAACAACACAATATATAAAAATTATCTTTTAATTTTTAAAAACATGTTAGATTTGGAATGATTCTTATTATTATTAATTTTAATCATTTATCTAATCTAATAAATTTTAAAATTCGTTTTTATTTTTTGGTTCATTTATATTATTTACTTATTAAAGATATAAGTCGGATATAGTGTCTCTTCGAAATATCTCAGATCCAATTATCATTTGATTTTAGAAGATGGGCGTTGACAAAAAAAAAAATTTAAAGGTATAATGAATATTAACCACTCTAATTTTTTGAGTTAAAAAAAAAATAACTTTGCAAATTACAGTATAGATTCGTATAAATAACTTGCTAAAATTTTGAATTTTACATGCATAAACATAAGCCCCTAAACCACTGATGGACTGGATACGGCTCAACGATACATATTATTCGGCCCAATCAGATGAATGTATTGATCGTCGATAATTACTTTATTACTAACAACAATCTTGTATGAATACGAAGAGGTGGTTTGGCGGTAGGACGCAGAAAACCAAGCTGGTCTGTGTTTTTCTCTTCCACATGTCACCGTCATGTTTATCCAACGGATGTAATTCAGATATACAGAAACACATGGCAGCATCTGAGCATCTCAAATGCCTACAATGCATGAAAACGTTAAAACAAAAGCTGAACGAATAATACCAAAACGTCAAAAGTCAATACAATCAGACAAACGTTGCTTTAGCTGGGTTATAAGTTCCGTTAATCAGAAAAAGACAAGAAAGAATGGAAACAAAACGCGATTACGCATTTTCGCTACGCGACAAAATCCACGGTCAAATTAGTTGAAGTGTTTAATTTTAACTCTACACGGAGTTGGGTATACGTTCAACAACAAAAAATTGGAAATTATTTTAACTGAGGCTGCGTCCGACAACGGGACGGTATTACCTCCTTTGTCTTCGGCCCAAGACAACGACAGTCATTTTTTTCTTTATGTTATAGATCTCTTTTTTTACTTGTTTTATTATCCTCATGATAAATCTATAAAGTAAAATTAAATCTCTTTTATTTTTTCTTCTGTTACTAATAATAATCTACATAATTAAGATTTAAGACAAACAATTAGCAAAATGATAAGTTTTCACACAATCAGTGAAGAGGAAAAGAAAATTAAAAATGTCAAGCCACAAAACCAAGACATGGCCAGTTGATTACGTAACATGTACAAAAGAAAAATAATAAAAAGATCTGAGATAATGCATTCATTGGGCACTGCATAAATTTCACATGCCATTTTTTTCAGTACACACTCGTTTACGACTTTTCTTTTTTTAACAAAAAAAGGTGAAAAGGTATTTACTTATGGTTTTTACTTTTCACTTTTTACACCCTTCTCAAAATAAAATCGAAACAAAGAAGAACAGAAAAGCTGATTGACTGGTAGCTCAAGAAGAAAGAGACAGAGAGAGAGAGTAAACAGAGTTGAGGAGACAGAGAGAGAGAAGAAGAAGAAGAAGGTCGAAGTTTGTGTCTTTTCCACATGCCGGTCGAATTAGATGATTCCTCTACGGTTTCCGGCGATGCAAGCGTCTCCTCCACCGGAAACCAAAACCCACCTCCGAAGCCCGCCGGGAAGAAGAAACGGAACCTCCCCGGAATGCCTGGTACTTTTTAAAAATCCAAACTTTACTACTTTCTGATTCACCGAATTTTTTTATTAATTTTAATTTTGGGTTTAATTAAACTTCAGATCCAGACTCGGAGGTGATAGCTTTGTCACCCAAAACTCTCATGGCAACAAACCGATTCGTCTGCGAAATCTGCAGCAAAGGCTTTCAGCGAGACCAGAACCTCCAGCTTCACCGTCGTGGTCACAACCTTCCATGGAAGCTCCGACAGAGATCGAGCAAAGAAGTGAGGAAGAAAGTCTATGTCTGTCCTGTCTCTGGCTGTGTTCATCACGACCCCTCACGTGCTCTCGGTGATCTCACCGGGATCAAGAAACACTTCTGTCGGAAACACGGCGAGAAGAAGTACAAGTGCGAGAAGTGCTCGAAGAGTTACGCTGTTCAATCGGATTGGAAAGCTCATTCCAAGATTTGCGGCACCAAGGAGTATAGATGCGATTGTGGAACTCTGTTTTCTAGGTGCTGTTTCAAGACCATCAAGTTTGATCTTTTTTTTTTGTCTGGATATTATTTACTAACTTGTGGATTGGGTTTTTGTTTTTGTTGCAGAAGAGATAGCTTCATAACTCACAGAGCTTTCTGTGAAGTGTTGGCTGAGGAGAGTGCCAAGAATAATCATACTCAAAGCAAGAAACTTTATCCTGAAACAGTCGTCATAAGGAAGAATCTCCCAGAACCTGAGCTGAAATCTCCTGCCGCCGTTGATTCTCCTCCGTCGGTTGCTCTAGTTCCGGCACCAGCTGTTTCTGTTGAGGCTGAGCCTGAGCCTGAGCATGAGACTGAGCCTGCCAATATCGCATCCTCCTCGGTTTTGCCGATTCGTGATTCTTCAGGTACATAATACAAAACTCTCTGCTTGATGTGAAAATGGGAAACAACAACAACTTTTGTCGCCAGTAATAACTTCAAGATGATCTTTGGAGTTTAGTTGGTTTTGTCTGTAGCGCCGTTATATTTTTATTAGCTAACAAAAGTCTCAGACATTATGTTAATGACCCATCATCACATTTTTTTCTATGTTGGCAGAATCTCCAGAAAACAATACTCTTGAAGTCGTTATGGAGGAAGCTCCAAGAACGATCGGTTTGAATGGGAGCAATGATCACAGTAACAACAACAAGAGCCTTTACTCTGGCTTGTTTGCATCATCATCATCGACAGCTTCTCCTAGTTTATACGCTTCCTCAACTCCTTCCTCAAGTCGATACCCACCATCTTCCTCCATGGAACCCATATCTCTCTGTCTCTCGACGAGTCCTTCTCTGTTCGGAGCAACAATACAAGATCCACCACCACATTTCCTAACCCCTATGAGTCTTCCTCCTCCTCCTCAACCAGCGATCTCAGCAACCGCATTGCTACAAAAAGCTGCCCAAATGGGCTCCACGGGTTCAGGTGGTTCGTTGCTTCGTGGGTTAGGCATAGTGTCATCTACTTCTTCACCTATGGAACTCAGCAGCCACGATGCTGGGTTTGGGCTTGGCCTGGGACTGCCTTGTAGTAGCGGAACGGGTCTGAAAGAGCTAATGATGGGGAACTCTTCCGTGTTTGATCCGAAGCAGACAACACTTGACTTTCTCGGATTGGGAAGAGCTGTTGGTAATAATAATCCGGGTGGTGGTGGTGGGTTGTCTTCTGCTCTGTGGGGAGGTGGCAGTGGAATGGATGTGTTTGGAAGTGGGGAGTTATCAGGAGGCAAAGACATTGGTAGAAGAAGTTCGTAAGAGAGACATGAAAGTAGAAGAAGAGCAGTGTAGTAGTGTTATTAGGTTTTTTAAGTATTGTATCAAATTTTAGTAATATTATTATAGTGAAAGCTTGTAGTGTTGTAGCTTAATACATAAAGCTTCTAGCTAAAGCATAAACAACAACAAAAATGAACATTCTTTTTACCGTATCAAGTTCGTATTGTTGCCTATAAGAGTGTGAGTTCCTACTTTCATCACTTTGACAAACAGTTTCTGAACATCTTAAGAAACGGAACCATCATCATGTTCAGCACTTTATTTCTCTTTTTCTTCTTCTTCATCTTCAGCCCGGGACAGTCGCAGACAGCACGTTCCTGAACCAGCTTGCTTGTTGAGTCCTCTGTAGCTACATTGGCATTACTACTTGGTGAAGCATCATCATCTGAACATAAGCTTCTAAGCAAATTCATTAGTGAGACTGTAATCTCTTTGAACTCGGGACGAGCTTTAGGATCAGCTGCCCAGCATGCTTCAAGGATAGAACCAACTTCTTTCGGAAGATTATCCAGACTTGGTCTCTGATTCTGAAGAAAGTACAAGATTTCATAGACAGATCAGTGTCACTGATTCAAGTGAATTTTTTGGAGGTTAAAAGAAGATGTTGGCTTGGCTTACTTTACTGGCAGCATAAGCAACAAAGATATTGTTCTTTCCTTTGAATGGGGTTTTGTTGGTCAGCAACTCCCAAAAGACAATGGCGAAACTGTAAACATCCACCTTATGATCATAGTCATTCTTTTCCCCATTTTGAAGCGCCTCGTAGCTGAATAACTGAGAAAAAAAAAAAGAATCAAAACAACTTTGTGATGATCACCAATGAGGAGACTGAAAAATACAATTTAATTTGTGGAATACTATTAACCTCAGGAGCCATCCATCTATAAGTACCAGCTTCAGAGGTCATGAAACCTTTAGTTTCCTCTCTAGCAAGTCCAAAATCAGCCAATTTTACATGTTTCTGATCCCTTGTTAACAGCATATTCCCTGCACAATATAGTAGTACCAAACTTACTTCAATTTCACAGTCTCTTCATTCCCTCTTGTGGTGGTGTATATTTTAACTAAAAAAATGAATCAACTATTACTAGGTTTCAAATCACGGTGAATGATGCCATTTGCATTCAAGAACTCCATTCCACGAGCGATATCCAAGGCAAAGCTAATGGAGAGCTTGAGATCAAGAGGGTTTGGACGAGTAGTCAACATAAACTTGTGAAGAGTATTGCCTTCCATGAGTTCAGTAATTATCATCAACTTTGGTTCTATGCAGGCCCCAATAAACTGTCACACCAAAAAAAACGATATCAGCTGACGACAATACTTACCAACAAGAAACGGCATAACGCTAACATACCTGGACAATATTTTCATGTTTAATCTTGGAGAGCAACATAACCTCCCTTTGAAACTTCTTCTTCTGCTCAATGGTAACAGTAGATGATCTTTCAGGCTGGAATATCTTCACTGAGACGGGGTTAACTTTCTTGAACCTACAATCGCACATAGAGAAATGTTCTTCAACCCAATTTGTTAATTCAACAACTATTCTGCTCTAATACAAAGAGAGGTAATACTTCGATTTCGAATGATTGAGGAATTATCTAAATGAAACCAGTTCTCTAGTTTCCTTGCATCAGACACAGTATAAAACGTTTCAAAAACTAAACACTTGATGGAGCAGTTACTAGTTGAGATTGTAATTCATGGTTTAAAACATGGAACACTAAAGCTTAGACTATTAACACTTCCTCCTACCTTTTTTTCTAAACGAACTTTAGGGTCCCCTAAGCAGTATCTAAAACCTGAAACCTCCTATACTAACAGAAAGGATTGAAATTTTCGAACAATTCAACAATATCAAAATCCATAACGATGACTAAGCAGGATAACAAAATCGTATAACAACCCATAAACCAAAAAAAATACAAACTTTAAAAGTTTGGAATGAAGAAAAAGCAAAAAACCCACAATCCTCTGTAGACTTTTGAAGAAGAACCTACGCCGATCAATTCCCCTATGTAAACGTCTTTGGAATCGACAAGCAACTCTGTGTTGATGCTGAAAGGGAATTGATCGTCGGAATCGAGGTCTGAGAGTGAGTCGTTGTTGTCGTCGTCGTGCGAATCAAAGGACTTGAGACCATGAGAGGACATGAGGAACGGGTAATTCGGATGAAGCGTTTCCTCCGCTGGAATCTGTGTTGTTTCCTCCATTGACGACGGAGCTATTTGGTACCCGCGGGCTCTCATTCTCGTTCTCAAGTGAGCGACGAAGACGAGGTGAGTAACCGTTACGCTGCTCTTTGATATATACACGAAATGTTTTGGGGCGCTTCAATAATTTCTATTAAATGTGGGACCTTTCTGATATATATATATATATATTTTTTTTTGTTCAAAATAGGAACGGGAGGGAAAAGAGGAAACTTTATATTAAAGTCTGATTAAATAACAGTATCCGTGTAATAATTTATAAACTAAGATTGTTGACTAAATACAAAAATCTTGTAGATGAAGCTTTGTTGGCAGACTGGATTTTCTTTTGTTCATTGTCGTATTGGTTTATGCCATAAATTAACATGTAAGATCATAACATTATCGTAATCCATGAAATATATATATCTAGTTCTCAGATTTAAATATAGATGAAGAGACAGATAATTTATCTATACAAGATTTGTAATATATGAATGGAAAATGTATAAGTGATGAAAATTAAGAATTAACTTCTAGTAGGATATCAAACAAATTGGGTAACTAATATACTTCCTGTGGAATCATCTCTTAGTTATGTGTACTATAGTATTGATATTTTTTTTAACTTTATTATCAAATTTTTATATATAAGAAACTAGAGGAAAATAATAAAATGTGAAAACCAAAGTTATTATATATTGAAGTAAATACTTAAATAACACTACATTTACAACAGCTTTGCCGACATCTATTTCTACATCAAACAATAACATGCGTTTCATACATAAGACTACAAATATTTAGTTTTGAAATTACACATACAAGCCATTCCAGTACTCCATGTTTTGTAGATAATTAGTATCCATCGTGTAAAATGGGATGTTGTAGTCTGTATCCGGGGCAAACTCGAACTCAATGGGTGCGTAGTTGGCTTCAACAGAAAGCGATGAACTTGAACTGTTTGTTGACGTCTCTTGGACAAGTCGTTCTGAAAGTTTTCGAATTTCGTTTTGAGCTTCACTCAGCTGCTCTGTCAGTTTTAGTACCTGCAAGATAAATTATAGACTTTTGTAACTAGTGTTTCAAAGAAAAAAAAGACATATTGTAACTAGTACCAGTTGCAGCCATTAAGTGAAGAAGTAAAGACTGAGACATGTATAATTTTAATTTTGTAACAAACGACATACGGTGTAAAACATAATTTAATTGACACTTTAAAAGATTGTTGTATTTTGACAATCAACAGCCTTTTTGCCTATATGGTGTTGGCTAGACCCCTGGCCTCATAAGTCTTAAGCCTACCGGATTTAAATACTCTTAATGGTTATAAAATATGATTTTATAAAAGTTCACATATGCCTAAATATTGAACAAATTAATTATAGATTATGTAATTCAAGAATATCCAGAATGGATAAAATTAGTCATATTGATAAATAGTTTCTCTGTTTTATAATGACGAAGATAAAAATCTATACCTGAGACTCGAGGTGACATTGGCCGAGGACGACAGTGTCGTGTTGGCCCTTTAGTTTTGCGTACTCTTCTTCGAGTTTCTTGTTTTTCCACCGTGCACGGCGGTTCTGGAACCAAACAGCCACCTGTCTCGGATCAAGACCTAACTCTCTGGCGATCTTCTCTTTCCTCCCTGACTCAAGCTTGTGCTCGTTCTCGAAGCTATATTCCAGCATATTCATTTGCTCATCGGTCAACTTCCTCTTCCTCAGCATTCCTCCTATCGTAACTACGTCCTCTTCGTTGGTGGCTGACGACCCTTTGCTCCTCCTCTTCCTCCTCCGCTTCGCCTGCTTTGATCCGTTGCCTGACGGTGCTCCATCGATCTGGTTAATGATGATGCACTGGCTATGGGTTTGTGTTGGGTAGGGGTACACTTGAGAGTCCAGCACCGTTTGATCCATTATTCTCTGTCTCTCTTATTTTCTCTCTATCTCTCTGTTTTTTTTCAGACAATAGTTGCTGTTTTTCTCTGACGGTGTTTGAAGGAGAGTGAAATGACTTCGGTGAGGTTGAGTCCTATGGGATGCTTTTTATAAGCTGGACCTTATTCTTGGGTTCTCTTTCTCTTTATTAACAGTTATGCCATCTGATATTTTATTTTGCTACATTGAATTTAAAATGATTATTTGAGTATAATATATACACATTCACATACATATATATTTACAGGGGCTAGGGAGTCGGGCCAATACATTATACATGTTTTTTTTTGCGAAACTGTAAATATCATTGGTTAAAATGAGTAGTTTGTCTTTGCAGAGACTTTTACACACATCTTTCTTGGCAAAAAATAAAATAAAAAAACAAGAAAGGTAGTAGTTGACAAGGAAAAACATTCTAAATCATATACATATATGTCTGTCGAAACATTTCCAAAAGTATCTTTACATATTATCACTTTGATTTTAGAGTAATTATGATCAATATACATGAAGATTTCGGTAATTAGGTAAATAGCTATATGATTCCGAAATTAGGTACATGGTTACGGTGAAAAAAGTGAAATGTCGATTATCTCCTGAGCGTGAATTCATTAACAAATTGAGGCGCGTGACTTGTCAGAAATAACAGAATTTTACGGGACAGAGTAATACAGGTTCGGCGTGTCTGCTGACGTCGGGCATCATGAAATCTAAAACTATAAGAGATAGCCGACTCAACATTAATGTCGATGAGACATATACTTTTTGCAGTTTTATATATTTTATACAGAAATCTAATTTGCAATAGAAGATATTTTGCTATATAGAGAATCATCCGGCGAGACAAATGAGGCAAAAATTCTATCAAATCTATCCGGTTTATGCTTAACATCACATAAACCAAATTTCGTGTTTCTTGTTTACCTTTAGTTGTCTTGAAAGAATATATCGAGCAAATCTTCCGGAGAATGATGGTTTGTTTGCAAGATCTATAAACTTGCCAAAGGTATAAGCTTTAATAAACTGGATTTCGTCGTCGGACAGAGCCCTTAAAGTTGACCGGATTCCACTTGAAGAATGATAAGCAAGAACACGTACGCCCATTGGTTCTTCACCATCGGCAAACATTCGGTCAGGAACTTCAACCATCTCGACCATATCTTCTGACTCGGAAGAAATAGGTGAGTCAACCAGGCGAACACGAACCATGATGCTTTGAGCAAAGAAATCGAATAAAAGATTTGGGTAGATCTAGAAATTTAACGGATATATATCGTAAAGCTGCAATTGATTGCGTCGATTGGTCAGTAGAACGGTTACAATAATTCCTACATGCAGTTTCTTTGCTCGATGGATCAATTTAATCCAGAAAATATAAAATGTTAGTATTGGTTTTTCTTTACTCTACGCATGCAGACAACATCAAATCTCTATAAATCATGTTGTTAGATACAATGTAGGTAATAGACTTAGGGATCGAAATGGCAATACGATTTATCAATAGTGATGAACAGTTTATATAGTCATTTTCCTAAATACACGAAAGATTGTGTATATGGGACGCAAATTCTCTTGATTTTATTAGAAAATGTATATTGGCTATAAAAAGAAAATAAGAGCTTCAAAAAAGAGTTTTTTAGAAAGAAAAAAAAAAAGAAGAGCTCCATGCAAGAGGGGGATGGAAAAGGATCGAAGCATTCCATCATAAGTGCATCCACATCAACAAAAGCTCTAACAAGTGTGCTCTCAACATAAAAAAAAAAAAATTTAATATTATAATTAAATTATAAACATAACAAAAAGGGGCTACATGAAACAATAGCCCTAACAAAAATTAGACCAATAGTGAATTGACATACATTACAACATGTTCTCATTGTGGTTTTTAGTGTTCTCAAATGAGAGCACTCTCTCCCCTCTCTCCTTCTAATTTTCTTCATCTCTGATAATATGCGTCTCAAGAAAGTAGTAAAACATATGAATGAGGTGTCTGACTATTGTGGACAAGAGACGTGGTGTGGATCCCGAAGGAGACTAAATTCAGGAGTAGGTAAACAAGTGATCCGATCATATGTGGATAACTATTGGAAATTAATGCTTTTTTTTAAATTAATTTGTTTTGTCTACAAATTGTATTTGCAGACTGTCTCTGTCCTTGGTTATATTAGTTTAGACTGTTAATTAGTCAATTTTATAGGGTTCTTTTCTTTGTTTTCGGAGCTCGAGACCACTCATTTCCATTTGAAAAGCAACGTGCTCCTCCTTTTTTCCGTTTTCCCTATTTGATTTATTATCTTTTTTTTTGAAAAGGCCCTATTGATTTATTATCGTACACTAGTATAGTGACTATAACCACGAATCTTCCTGAATTATCTTTTTTTAAGCATTGTTCTCTATTTTTCTTCACTAATAGTGTAATCTATTCCACTCTGCGATCAACTGAACGTAACCTGCTTTGCGTTGAACATATGCGAATAAATAAGAACTCTTCATTTTATCAGGATAACGGAATTTCTTTCTTCGGTTGTGATTTTACCTGTTTTGTTAATATAAATAAACAATAGTCATAATCATGTAATGCAGAAAAACAGGTAATATTTATACATGAGGATGGAATGAATCAAAGAATCATGTTATTTCAAAAGATGTAAATCCATTAATATGTTTCACGAAAAAAAAAAAAAACTGAGGAACCATGTAACATGTACGAGAGGGTAAACTAGACATGATGTGTTAGAGAAATATGAATAATTGACATGATTGAAGGCGTTAAGTAGTTTTGTTGTTGAAATGAAAAAGAAATAGTAGTCTCGCTTTCATTATAGAAAAATGGAAATTTGGTAAAAATAGAATAAAATGTTATGTATACAGTGTGCTTCTTTTAGGTGTGTAATGCGGAAAGGACTAGGAAACGATGAAGAATCATAGGAGCGTATATAATTAGGAAAAAAATGAATAGTTCACATAGGAAGGAAAGAAAAATGTATTCAGTCGACTCTGTTCGTGAGGTTCACGTGGTCTTCAAATGGGGACGAGAATAAAACTCAACTTATCTACTGTACTTTCGTTGCAGGTTCAGAAAGAAAGAGACAACAATAATTAGGGATCAATGCGTCGAACAGTCAAAATGTTTTTTTTTAACATAATGTGTCAAAATGCTTCACGTAACTCTGTATTTTTTTCCTTCTAGAAAACGACTTGAATAATGTAAATGTAAGAGATTAAACATGTTAGTTACCATATATAAATACTGTCTCGATTTCTTTATAACCATGTCATCTTTAATATTATGAATATAGTTTTATCAGAAATTTCGGGGAATTTAAGTTTGATTATCCTTCAACCAATTAGAACATGAAACTGACAACGGTTCTTTAGTTGTATGCCCCCCCCCCCCCCCTCCCCCACCCACGCCCCAATAGCCATTCGCACAATTGAAGGAAGACACATCATACAAACATATACTAAAGTTTTCTGGGTCAGGCGTACAAACATTTATATATGTACGATCATATAATAGTGGGCACACTGTCGGGCCATCATTTTGTCTCTCAAAAGTGATAATGTCGCATTCTCAAATTTGACGCACACTGTGTAAATTTATATCTCGACTTGAACGTTACGTACGTGTTTTCTAAATAAAACCTAGTTTTTTTTTTTTTTTGTAACTTGGCTTAAAAACCTAGTTTTGTTAAAGAGCGGTGTATGTTTAGGCTAAGCATTTTATCCATTAAATTTGATTCGATTTGTTATTCATTTTGATTTGATTCGAAAATTTCAGATATCCGTAAACTTTCGAAACAAAGCAAATACTAAAATCAAGATCCGTTAAAATCGAAGCAAATCACATATATTAAAATTTTGAAAAATGGATATCCTATCTGATCCGGCAATATATAAATACATGTATATCTTGATTATATTTAAAGTTTTAAATGTATAAAATTATATAATTATTATTCTAACATAAGATTTGACAAATTTTATTCACATTATTACTTATACAAAATTATTACATTAAAATAAGAGATAATATTTATGACAATTATAATTTTTTCTTAAGTTTTGTGTTATTATAATTGTTAACTAAATTTAAAAAGACTTACAAAATACGTAGATTCACTACTTCTTTTAATTTTTATTTTATATATCATGTAAAAAAATATTTTACAAAAAGAAATTTATATCGAATTTTTAAGATTATTTGTATTAATCAAAACGGATGAGAAATTCATAATTATTTGTAACTATCCATAAATATCTATTTATTTTATGGATATCCGGTTTTTCGATTATTCGTATCTGTCCGAAGCAAAGCAAATCGAAAAATTAGATATCCGTGACATACGAATCAAATCACATATACATTCAAAAACCCGGATATTCGATCTGTGTCCAGTCCTATGTGTGTTATATGTCGAAGCAGTGCATGTACATGTACACAATAAATAATAAGACGATCAACTAAGAGGATGCAGGGATGATGAACCCACGAGATCAACTAAGAGGTATAATTAATAAGGCGATCGCGATATTTAAATCTCATTGTCTGAAAAAATGATGAGTGGTAGGGTTTCCTATTTACACAAAATGGATGATATACTGATATTTGAATGTTAATTAAGTAAAAGATTTATTATCACGGAAGGAATGAAAGTGGGTGACAAAGACGAGTTGCACGCAAGTGAATGAATGATGGAAAGTTAAGAGGTCACATGGCCAATGCGTTCTATTTTGCTTACGTGTCCTCTCCCCTATACTCCCTTTTCTTTGGACCATGCCTGTCCTTCTGCCACGTGTTCTCCCGTCTTCCCTCCTCTCCGGGCCTCTCTCCTTCTCTCATATTCTATCTTTGACTTACCGGGAAATCGGCCGATTCATACCTCAACAGAGGATCGCGTCACGATCGAAGTCACAAAACATACATCAACACATAATATTTTCAAATTTCATACATCAACTAACAAAATTTGACTTTTACATACATTGACCATTTATCCGTTAGTCAACAATAACATTCCGTTAAATATTGATTTTAATATTTTAAATAATTAATAATTTTAAAAAAAACCTTTAGAAAGGTAGGAGAGGGGATTCAACCCGGGCGTGGTTGACATTTAAATGGATCCATCCACCACTTGGACAAACACAATTTATTGATTGTTATATTTATACATATGGCGATTACCTTAAATAATTATTTAAATAAATAATAAAAATATAATTTTAATTCTCTCAAATAATTGGTTTCGAAATATATTTTTCAAATTCAAACTTTTATTAGAAACAGATTTTAAATTCTTTATAAAAAAGATTTCCAATTTTTTCAAAAGATTTCCAATTTAAAAAAAAAATATTTTCAATTTTTTCTAAACTCATATATTTTAAAAATAGTTTAAAGTTTGATTTTAAACTACTTTAAACATTTTGTTACATCTAAGCTCTAATTCTTCCACTATGGAGGTTTTATAAAAGGTAAATATACATATATATCCTTATGATTAGCTAATATATACTTATAGTTTAGATTTGAGAGGTGGTTTTGAATTCTAAAAAATAATAAATAAATATTAAAAAATTTCAAAAGATTGAAAAAAATTGGAAATATTTTTTTTTATAAAAAATTTAGAAATCTGTTTCTAATAAAAGGTTTGAATTTGAAAAAATATATTTTTAAACCAATTATTTGAAAGAATTAAAATTTTATTTTTCATTATTTATTTAAATAATTATTTGAGATAATCGCCATATGTATAAATATAACACAATAGGGAAACAATCAATAAATCGTGTCTGTCCCAGTGGTTAATGGATCCATTGAAATGTCATCCAGACCTGGGTTCGAATCCCATTCTCCCGCCTTTTGAGAGGTTTTTTTTTAATTATTAATTATTTAAAATATAAAAAAACAATATTTAACGGAGTGTTATTGTTGACTAACGGATAAATGGTCAATGTATGTAAAAGTCGAATTTTGTTAGTTGATGTATGAAATTTGAAAATATTATGTGTTGATGTATGTTTTGCAGTCCGAAGTTCATGTAATCGACGACCGCGACCTCCATTGAGGTATGAATTGGCCGATTTCCCTTGACTTACCCTTTGCATTTTTTTTCTTTAATTTGTTTTCAACATAACTGAATTGGTTACTGATATAAAGAAAATCTTTTTTTTATAAAATTATATTTTTCGTCTATAGTAAAACAACTTAAAGTTAGACTAGCAAGTAATTTGTATTTATTTCATATAACAAATTCTATTTATTTTATTTATTTGGAAACTAACATATGATCGGTGAAAAAAAAACATATGATTGGTGAAAATTGCTCTCTTGCTTTTACATCGTTTAATTTCAAAAGTTCCCTTTCATATAGCTAGCACAATTATTAGTTTAAAAATAGACAATGAATACAAAGCGGTATGAAAAGACCTTTATATGGAAACTAACAAAAATCCAGTCTATTCTTATCTATATATATGCTTAATACTACTTCAAAGTTTTTTCGTTAATCGCATTTGGATAACGACATGCTTTCTGCATATTGCAGTCCGTTATATATACATTTCTCTAACAGGAAAAAAGAAGTTAAATATACATATATAAAACATAAGTAAAGAACACACACAAAGGAATGCAGAGTTAGCTATATGCGCCAACTTCAGTTTGTATTGTACATTTATATTGAGTTTTAACTATTAAGCGATAACTCTTGTATAACTCTTGTATAAACTTTGGGAAGGGAAAGGAAAGGATTAAAAAAAAAAACTTGATCAGTATACCAAAAAAAAAAAAAAAAAACTTTAAGAGGGTAGATGTGGCGGGTTTAATGGCATGTATGATCTATGGAACGTTTAGTATAAACAGATATATATGGATAAGATTTGGAGCTTGCGTAGGTTTGTTTACTCTTGGTATTCAAGATAAATAGGGTCCAAGGACCAATGTCAAACTCTAGTTTGACAGTAACGATAAAATCATAGAGTCGTTAATTAGGGTTTATTTCTTATACTCCGAGAGGTATACATATATAGGAAAAAAAATTTAAAAAAGAGAGAAAATAATTCTTATTAAAGAAGATGCGCATATGGCACGGGAGTAGATTCCTTTTCTCATATCACTGATCAGTCATATGCTTTTGAGTTGGGACTTACGATTTATTTGTCCTTCTACTTATATATATTGAGGAAACGAAGCCCATTAGACAATCTGAAGATGCTAAGGCCCACGAAGAGAGTAAGACAAGCCCAACCAGCTTGTCGTCTTCTGCTACTCAGCTCAACGGGAAAAACAGAGGATTGACAGTCAGTCAATGTACGGCAAAGAGAGGGAATCTTATCCAGCTGTGTAACCGATTTGACGCCCTTGGATCTCGAGCTGTGACGTGTCATTAGTCACCTCGGACTTTGCTAATTTAGGGTTTCCATCTCTTTGTATTTAAGCATGAGTTTCTCCTCTGTAAATCTTAAGTTGAAATAATACAGAAAGTTTCCTCTTCATCTTTGCTTCTATTGAAGTTATTACATGGTATCAGAGCTCCAGTCGAACCATGGTGGACTCTTCGAACTCGTTCTCGAGACTTCGTTCACTATCAATCAATGTGTGACGTTCAAGCTCGCTCAACGAACTATCTCCTTTGGAAGTTGCAGTTTGAGACATGGCTAAACAGTCGATGCTCATGGGTCATGTTACCGGCGCCTCTCCTCGTCCGTCTCCAACTATTCAAGTCCACACCGGAGAAACTGAAGCTCCGAATCCTGAGCTCGTCACATGGATCCGAAATGACCAACGTATCTTGGCGTGGTTCTTCGGTACCTTGTCTGAAGAAGCTCTGCGCTCCGTCTACGGTCTTCAAACGGCTCAGGAGGTATGGCTTTCTCTTGCTAAGAAGTACAACAGAATCTCTGCCTCTCGAAAGTGTGACCTTCAGCGAAAACTTCAATCTGTTTCTAAACAAGGAAAGACTCTTTCTGAGTATTTGAGTGAAGTCAAGCTTATCTGTGACCAGCTTGACTCTATTGGGTGCTCGGTTCCTGAGAATGAGAAGATCTATGGAGTGTTGAATGGTTTGGGACAAGAGTATGAATCCATCATTGCTGTCATTGAGAATACTATGGACTCTACTCCTGGTCTTACCTTTGCTGACGTTGAGATAAAGCTCATAAATTTCGATGAAAAGATTCAAGCTTATGCTGCCAACACTGCTGTCTCTCCACATTTGGCCTTCAACACTGGTCGTGGTTACTCAAACAGAGGACGTGGTCAAGGACGCTCTGGTTATTCTCGGGGTCGAGGAGCTTATTCTACTCGTGGAAGAGGTTTTCATCAACAGATAAACCACGGTTCTTCTGCAGAAAACACTCGCCCTACTTGCCAGATATGTCACAAGTTTGGTCATTCTGCTTACAAATGTTACAAGCGATTTGATCATGCTTACCAACCTGAGGAACTAAACAATGCTCTTGCGGCTGTACGTATTGCGGATGGTTCTGTTCAGTCTGGTGATGAATGGTATGCTGATTCAGGAGCAACGGCACACATTGCAAACTCCACTGCAAATCTCAGTTCAGCTCTTCCGTATCAAGGTGATGACTCTGTTGTTGTGGGAAATGGTGAGTTCTTGCCTATTACGCATATTGGTTCTGCTATTCTTTCTAGTGAACAAGGTAATCTTCCTTTGTTAGATGTGCTTGTGTGTCCTGGAATTACTAAGTCTCTATTATCTGTCTCTAAGCTCACGGCTGATTATCCCTGCGCTGTTGAGTTTGATTCTGATGGTGTAATTGTGAAGGACAAAGAAACGCAGAAGCTCCTCACCAAAGGAAGCAGGCATAAGGACCTGTACATGTTGGAGAATTCAAAGTTCCTAGCTTACTACTCTACTCGACAGCAAGCTACAAGTGATGAGGTATGGCACATGCGGCTTGGTCATCCTCACAAGGAGATTCTCCAACAGTTAGCAGCAGTTAAAGCAATCGCCATTAATAAGTCAAGCTCTCAGATGTGTGATGCTTGTCGTTTGGGAAAATCAACAAGACTCCCTTTTCTTTCTTCGGATTTTGTTTCCAATAAGTGTTTAGAATGCATCCATTGTGATTTGTGGGGACCTTCACCTGTAATATCAACTCAAGGGTTTCGGTTTTATGTGATTTTTATTGATAATCATTCGAGATATACCTGGTTCTATCCGCTGAAACTCAAGTCTGACTTCTTGTCTATATTTCTCGGGTTTCAATCAATGGTCGAGAATCAGTTTGGTACAAAGATACAGAGTTTTCAGTGTGATGGTGGTGGAGAGTTCATAAGCAAGGCCTTCCTTAGTCACTTATCTACTTGTGGAATCCGACAGCTCATCTCTTGTCCGCATACGCCGCAGCAGAATGGTCTTGCGGAGAGGAAGCATCGATCTCTTACAGAGTTGGCTCTTACACTCATGTTTCAGAGTAAAGTACCTCAATCCTTGTGGGTAGAAGCGTTTTTCACGGCAAATTACTTGACAAATCTGCTTCCTTCCTCGGCTTTGTCTGACAATAAAAGTCCGTATGAAGTCCTCATGAAGCAAGCTCCTCTTTACACGGCATTACGAGTATTTGGTTGTAAGTGCTTTCCTCACCTTAAGCCTTACACATCGAACAAACTAGACCCCAAGTCACTTGTCGTATTTCTTGGATACAATGATAAGTACAAAGGGTATCGGTGCTATCACCCTCCCACGAAGACAGTGTATATCTCAAGACATGTCTTGTTCGATGAGCAGACGTTCCCTTATGAAGGTGTCTACAGTCGTGAGGTTCTCCTACAACTCCTTTGTTAAAAGCCCGGTCGCAAGTGATGTTACAGAATCGTGCTGCAGGAAGAAGAGTTTTCTATACCTGCTCCGAACCAAGCCCCGTATTGAGACAGCTGCTCTGTTCAGTCTCGGTTGTCAACAATGTTCCTCAACACATTGACGGCAATACTTCAAGCTCAGATGATTCTCTTTTCTCTGCGGCCGACTTCCCACCACTTTCCCCTCCATCTCCACCTCAACAAGCTGTGCAAGTCCCTCCTCCTGTTCAAACGCATCCTATGATGACAAGAGCTAAGGAAGGGATCAGAAAGCCCAACCCAAGATATGTGCTTGTTACTGTCAAATCAGCTTATCCAGAGCCAAAAACATTAAAACAGGCTCTGCAGGATGAAAGATGGACAAATGCAATGAAAGTAGAGATGGGAAATCATCAAGTTATAACTATAGACTAATTCAAATCCGTCCATGTAGATAGTAAATACTAAATGCAATATGATGTTTCGACAATTAATAAAGAGAAAAGTCGATATACTGAAGTTGACCAGTAGGCAGTAGTAACCCCTACGTTACCACACGATCTGGGGCATTGTTTAGTAATTAATTTGTCCACAATGTGAACTTATCGGATACCTAGAGAATACTTTCTTGGACTGATTTGGCTAAGAAGTTAAAACTATCGAATAAATAATAACCGAGTCACAGTTAAAAATGTCAAAGTAAACCAACCCCACTGCTACGACTTACTAGCTACAAAATACGGGTAAAAAGTCAGATTTCCCGCCTCTACTAAATAGTACACATAAGACCATGTTTATCGGTAAAGTAGTTTTAGGGGTTTCTTAAATTTTTTTTTTAGTCTGAAAAAAAAGAAAAAATTTAAAAAGTAATCCATCGCGGGCCACCACTTGTCAGTGAGACCTACGCACATGACAAAAACACACAAAGATCGATCCTTATATGGTGACTTTTGTCATCAATTTTTGCCAAAAATATAGGGTCCACATGAATTTTTTTTTAAAAACCCTCTAGCAATCGACCGATAATCTTGCTCTAATAGCACAGTTTAATACAAATCGACAGTCGTTGTCACTATCATTTAAAACAATACTATAGAATGTTGTGTACTGATAATTTAATACCTGTAGTCGCAAAATCGGTTTTTAGTATTTGCGATATATAATACTAAACATAACTCGTAATTGTAGTTTGATTCAGTCTATATATATACAGTAAGAACATTTTATTTACTTGCAATTTCCTTAATAAATATTTGTCAACTTTTTTCTCTGTGAAACGTTGTCGACTACTGCAAAGTTTAATAATCAAAGATACTAAACATTAACCAAGAAAAATAAAGTGTTATCCACTTTGCGATGATTAAGATGCCAGGTAAAGATTCTAATATTGATTTATATAAAGATTCACGATTAAAATAAAGAGAAAACCGTACCAAAACTGATAATTCACGTGGATCCCCATCGTCCGCTTGTATATAAACATTAATACATTATTATTCCGAGCTGCATTCTCGTACAAAATTACAGACATGGAGCAACTTTAAGCACATGACATGATAAAAGCTAGTGTTAATCAATTTAACCAGAATAGTATTTTAATAATGCTTATAAAATGTTTACTCAACGATCATGTGAAAATAAATGTCGTGCTCCAGCGGCAACATTGTCTCTAGCGCAAAGAGAATTTGTCGGAACAAAAGAAGCTGTCTTAGATGATCCAACAACACTGGAGTGGCCCATATTTGAATTCGATGAGGGGGTTTTAGTTTGTTTATTAACGGTGGTCCGGTTGCTGATAGAATTTATAGTTACTACTACATGCAAAAAAATGTGCATATCGCGTAACATACAATATAGTGGTGCCTGCTTTTTGTAACTCGGAAATGTTATTGATGGACGTTTAATGGGATCATTTTAAATATTCTTATAAAATACAAATATGATTTCCAAGGTCGCACTGGCGACCGTAAAAGTAATTTACTCTGATCTGGTAAACTATGCTTTTTAGATTCATGACTTTTTTTGTTACTTAATCAAAAAGTTAAACTTGATATACAAGTCAGCTGCACAAAAAAATTAATAGATAAAAAGTGACTTGGCGTCGGTAGGCTAGCGAATTGCATGGCCCGTAGTCTTTCCCTTTCGTGCAGTATGATGACGACATTAAAATATGGGCCTTTTGGAGAGTATAGGGGGTCCATACATGATACATCGCAAGATAATCAAAAGATTTATTTAGGCTGCTGGGCTCATTACCACGTTACTAAGCACAAACAGTCAGGTTGTTAATTTCTAAATTATGTAGACTGTATGATTTCCATCAAGCCTAACACCATTCCGATTAAATATATATTGCTAGTTTTGTCGTTGTCCGCTCACGGTATAATGCATGGCAAAGGAATAATAATAATTTGCATATGATCTGAAAAATCATGTACTTGGCTACATATATCGTGGACAGTGCATACTATCTTTAGACCATCGTCTTTGAAAGTTTCTAGTAGAATTTCTTCTTGACAAGATTTGAAAGAAGAGAGAAAAGAAAAAGAGTTCATACACTGAGAAGTTATTGCAAAGTCATAAACATATAATGTTGTATATCTATTATTTGGTAAAGCATTTTATTCGTAATAAAATAAATATAATTAGATAACTAAATATAAGTATTATTTTTTTAAAAAAAAAGAAAATAGGTAGAGTTTCCTGAAATTCTTTTTTTAATAAACGTTGGAATCTGTCATCTTGATAAGTTAATTATTCCCTTCAGTTGATTTGTCCCTAAACTATGCTTCCTAAGTAACTGAAAAAAAAATCAGAGAGTTGGGAAATGTCACATCCAGAATATGTAATTTTTGGTTTCTTCTGGTTTTGTGCTCCAATAAAAAGGAACTAATTAGCGAATGATACGAGACAACCACCTTATTTTCCTTAACAAATTTCTTATTGCATTTTCTTTATTGCATCTAGAAGGTCAACTAGATGTGACTTAAGCGAATAGATCTGATTAGAGGATCGTTATCGAGTTAAATGATAAATTATGAAAAAGGGATCTTGACGTCGTTCTTACCCTATCAGCTTGAATATTCCCGGACGGCTAAAACAATTACCCTATCATCTATGGACACAGGTAGAATCTTTTTGGAAGGGTGTTAATAGCTGTGCTTCTAAAAGTACAAAGCAAACTATATTAAAAACTAAGCTGAAAGTTTGTGCAACATCTTGTATAGCTTGTTCAACTATGAATAATCTGTCAGTTACAAAAAAAAAACTATGAACAATCTGTTTTGAAGTTTACACTATCTATGACTATGATTTGACAAGGCTCAAACCTAGCTTCCAGCTCCAGTGGATAACCAATGAAGCAAATGATTTGTTTATACTTTTTACACTTTGCATCTACTAAATCCAAAGTGTCATCCGAGTAAAACGAATAATCTTGTGGATACACAAATAAAACTTTGTAGACTGAAAAAAAAAACTTGGACAATTAGTCCAAAAGACAGTTGAAACTATTACGTATCAATTTTTATCCACAGATAAAAATATAGTACATACTATTACATTACAATGTTATTTTAGTACAAACAACACCCAGTATTCAATATTACAACAGAACATTAGTTGAGAAATACGATTACTAAAAAAAGTCTAAAGTACTAGTATAGCGACAGAACATTGATTATTATTCTATTACGACGGAATACAAGTTGAGAAAACACCGATCCAATGGAAATACAAACTCTGGAAAACGACACAGAGTTTCAAACACAAAGGAGTTAGAGAACCATAAGCAATTCTAAGCACCACGTGCCGAATCCCTGTCACGTACCATAAACCGTTTACACTCTTCCGTGACCCTGCAAAGCGACTCGTGCGCCGAACCACCACCATCGCTGCTCAAAGACATCTCCGCATTGTCTCTCAGCTTCTTCACTTTCCTTCTCATCTCCTCACCTTCCTCTTCCGCCATAACCTTCCTCACAATCGCTTCAATCTCTGACCTAGTTATTGCCTCCTTCAAACCATCAGCTCGGACCGCGATTCCTAGTTCATCACTTAGCAACGCCGCGTTCATATTCTGCTCGGCAAAAAGCGGCCACGCGATCATCGGCACGCCGCTAACCACGCCTTCTAGCGTCGAGTTCCAACCGCAATGCGTCAAAAACCCACCAACGGCCCTGTGGGCCAAAACTTCAGCTTGTGGGGCCCATGATGGGACCACTAGACCTCTGTCGCTAGTACGTGTCACGAACCCTTCCGGTAGATAATCCGGCGTGCTGTCTTTGGTTCCGCCGTTGGCAGATAAATACACGCTGCAAGACGAGCCATCAATCGGCGGTCGAACCACCCAGACGAACCGTTGCTGGCTCTGCTCGAGTCCCCAAGCCAGTTCGGTTAACAGTTTAGACGTTAGAGAACCGCCACTCCCGAAGGAAATGTAGAGAACCGACTCATCTGGTTGTTGGTTCAACCAATCCAAAACCGGGTGAACGGTCTTAGGTGATTCCACCGGTCTGCATAACGGACCGATAGGGTAAACGGGTACGCGAGCGAACCGACCCAAAAGTTTCGGGTCTTGAAGGGATTTCAATGATTTAGGCTCCATCTCATCCCATGTGTTAACCAAAATACCATCTGCTTTTGGGTAAGCTAGACAGTGATGAACAAAATCCCGGTACAACGGTTCGTCCGGAACCAGGTATGCATCTAGAGTATCTTCGAATCGAACCGGTTCACATCCCGGTATCTCAAGCGGTTTTCTTTGTACCGTGTGCTCTTCTTTGACATTTTTGTCCAAAGTTGGATAGTATATAGTTACCCCAACAAAACGCGCGTTGGAAGTTATGAACACATACGTCAACATTTTGAACTCCGATGCGAGACGTAAAGCATCTGTGCCGAACAAGTCGACGATCAGAGCCGTTGGCTTCTGACTCATCGCAGCGATCTTGGACCGGAGGGATGGAACGGTTTCACGCATAATGACTCCTATCTTGGTCACCACGTGGTCTGCAGGGTCCACTAGATCAGAAATGTCCGGCGAAGGAAGATTGACAACGTCCACTCCGGTCGAGTCTAAGAACTTGGACTGAGCGGAGGATGCATCGGTTTCTAGGACGAAGACGGTGACACGGAAGCCATGGTCAGCGGAGAGACGTTTAGCGAGCTCAATCACTGGGATGATGTGGCCCATTCCGGGACTTGAAAGCAAGGCGGCGTGTGGTTTTGTGATTTGCATGTTGATACTTCTTTTTGTTGTTTGGTTTGGTTTGTATGTATATTTCTTTGTTGGTGATGGCTTCTATGGCACCTGCGTTGGGGTTCATTTATAGCCAATATTATCACTGCATGTAAATAGTAACGTTGATCAGAAATCATAATTTACGACTAAACTTTATAATAACTTAATGATTAGTTTGAATTAGTTAGCCACTTAATATTATAGGAGTTTCGACCGCCGGTTTTGTTTGTGTGTGAGGTGTATATTTTTGTTTTATTACGCTACCATTTTAAGGATGCACATGGTCCTACTATCACCAAGGCATTAAATGACGATTAGTAAACTTTACTATTAAATATGCTGAGATGCAACTAAGATGCTTGTGCAAAATTTTAGAGACCACTGTTAAAAAAAAATTGTAGAGACCAGTGTTTTCCAAGAAACATCTAGACACTAATTAAACTATCAACAATGTTTGAAGAAGTTGATATTTTCAGTATTACTTGTTTCGAAACATTAAAAAATACGTATGCATGGGAAAACGTATACAATGAAACTTGCTTAACCGAAAACTTTCATAACGATTAATGTTTTTAATATTAGTTTAGTGTTGCGTTTGATGTTGTACATTCTGCGGAATCAATATAAATCTAAAACGTGGCTATGTAAAACAAAACTGTATAAGAGAAAATCTATAGAACTGTAAAATAATTCTAACAATTTCGTAAATCAACTATCAAATGCAAACACAGATGACTTTGTTCGGTATGCTTTAAGATTATATACTCTTCAATGCAATATGTTTGGTTAAGATGTGCCAGATTCCACCAAATATACAAATGGAACCCAACCATACCAAAATATTTTATCTATATGATTTATTCGGACTCTAATATGCTACATACTGATTACATATTGATTTTTTTTTTTTTAAACATGATAAAATCCTTTTGCCGGTGTAATTAAACTTTGTTTTTATCAGATTGAGCAGAGTGCAGAGCGAGATGGTCACTGGTTGACCATATTGAGATCTCGAGTAAAGAACAGTTGGAGTCTTTGTTTTTTTACCTTTAGTATTCTATCCATCCACCCACCCACCATTCCATTCACTAACACAATCTCAATTAAAATATGAAAGGATAACCTAATATAATTTATCAGGAAGCGATATGAATCCACGCAACTGGATTTTTTTTTGGTCTATAGAAAGCGTACGTACGTACCATAAACCGGATTTTAATCGTGGATGATAGATAATACAATAACAGCACCAATTGGGTTACGATTTATCAGTCTTTCGTGAATCTGTTTATTCACAAATAACGTACGGTATCAGAAAAAGAAAAAAACAGTTATGTAAAATTAAATTGAATTTCAAATCATAAAGCAAAATCCACATGAAGTAATATCGTATACAAATAATATAGTTATAGAGATGTATTTAATTATTTTTTGTTGATAAAACAATGAAATTAATATCTAATATATTTTTATATAAGAACATACAAGAATGAAATTAAATCAAAAAGATAAATAAATGCAGCAAGAGTTTGTAGAAATTAAAGCAATATATTTATTTAAAGAAAACTCAAATACGAATTCACCTTAAACAAACCGATTGGAATATACTACTAACAAAAAAAAATACTATATATATGTATGGCGATATGTGACACAACAACTGAGATATGATTGTATTTTTCTGCACAAAAAAAAAAATCCTATACTATATATCATTGGTTCCTCCCACGATCTAGCTACCACCACAATTGTCCTACATAATATGACAGAGATTATAATAATTATGGTAATGTGTTCGAGCAATTACTGTTTAAGAAATCTATTAAAAGATCAATTAATCAGCACATGATCGGATTGGTAGATCACATGCCTAAAACTATATTTTATTTTAGATATTTTAGTGATTAATATTGACTAGTAATATGCATAGAGCATAAATATTTCTACTGATAAAGAAGAAACATGCATGTATATACGTTCTTTCGAAATTACCTAAATACGCAATCCGATCGTGGGAGGATTTCATGATGAAATTCCTAGATACGCAGGGAGCAGCTCCAAGAGCCATGCATGCATTATTATTGTTTTTAGACCTTTTTGTAAAATAAAAAATGTCTAAAAACAATATATAGCTACCAAACCTACTTAAATGATTTTTTTGGTTAAATATTTTTAGGTTGAATTTAAAATTTTCAGAATTCAGTATAAGTTTAAAACCATAAAGTTTTTTTTTTTGAATATACTTGTATATTCATTACAATGTATATATTTTTGACTTGCTATTTCAACTGAGAATCGTCTCAATATTTATTTAAGTCTACGTTGAGAAACAAACATGTATAGAAAAACCCAGCGACTTTTAACTTACAAGAAAACAATCAAATTAAATTTCGTCCATGAAAAAACATATCATGTGACAGTTTTTAAATATTCAAGATCACTCAATAAAAATGTCAAAATAATCCGGTGGCGGGTGACCTGTGGAGGCCACAAAACATGTTCATTTCCAAGTACACTGCGGTTAGAGAAAATCACCAATTAATCGCAAATTATAATTGGACCACTGTTGTTGAAATTTTCCTCTTATTAAATAGTTCTATGACAAACTTCTTGTTTCTTTTTTTTTTCTCCTATATCCCCGTTACTACGTACGTAATATATTCCCGTGACATCACAAAACGAATATTTAACTAACAAAATGCTAATTTAAGACATTTAAATTTTAAACAATATCAGATGGTTAAGAAAGTATCAACTAAGAAATAAGATCATCAAATATATCATTGATTACAAATTGATAGGGGGCTAAAATTTTCCGCTTACTATATATACAGTGTTTGATATGAAACCAAGAATATTGCTTCTTTTTTTTTTGAAAAGAAAAATATTGCTTTCTTCTTATGCCGTTTGCCGTAACTACATAATATTATTCCTTGTGATCTCTAACGAGACAAAATATATATAAGTTGCAAAATGGTAAAGTCAAAGCTTGCATTGAGGACAAGCGGGGATACCCGTCTTACGTAAATAACACCCAAGTCATATTAGTGATCTGTTATTTAGAATTAGAATGGTCCTTCTTCGGATTCGATAATTCATGGTCCTCTTTGTCTCTCTGTTAAAATATTCCTGTCTTCTTTTGTCGTGAGTTGAATAATTGAACTTAGTATTTGGAATCTTTGGTGTAACCCGACCGTCGTTAGCAAACATTACGCAAGTTAAACAAATTGCAACAAGGCGGTCCAGTTGATCTAATATATGTCACGAATGTTAGACGGTCCAATCATTCTTAGCTTACTCTTTTATCTTCCCGTAATTTTTATGCGTATTGTGTAGATCGAAGTTTGACCAAAACAAATGGTGGATTCACTGGATTGAAGTTTGATCATGTTCTACACTTACTGTTAAGATAAAAGTCCGTATATAAATAAGTGTGTAATGCTTGTATCACGTGAAACATAATCATGCAAGACTTTACTTTAGGCTTTGTTGATTGATGAGGGACAACGGAAGGTGGTCCGGAAACATTTTTTCTTGTTTTTTAACTATCACATACAACTATAAAGTTTTGCATTGTTTTACTTTTATTAGGAAGTTAGTTTCAATATGTTTTCCAAAAGAAAATAAAATTGAAATAGAACTCTTACATGTTAGCTCTGTGAGTGCAGTGGGAACAAAATAATAAACAACTAAAAATAAAGAAAACACAAGTTTTCCCTTTTCAAATTTATTAGAACAAGAATGTTTTATACCAATATTTTCTATTACAAAAATTCTTTAGGATTATTCCAATCCTAAACTAAAACTTACCATAGAGTCTAGATTTTGATTTATCAGGATCACTCAATCCCGAACTAAACTTTCGATGAGTCTAGATTTCAATCTTCCAACACTTTTGAAGTACGTCGACAACTATGTCAGCACCTAACGCACAACAATGACACCAAAGCTTTGATCACTAAAACAATAAAACAAAGATCTCTCGACTTTTTCTATTATTGCAGGACAACTCTCTTCATACAGGCACGTCTTTCATGTATAGATAGCCAAAATTTACTCTCCAAATTCTTTCAAAATCAACTTAAGCAACTTTTTTTCTCAAGAAAATAATTTTCTTGCGTTTTTCTCTTCAATTAATATCATTTATCTTTAATGTAAATATTCTAATAAATATATTATGCCTTCTCCAAATTTAACATACCCACGGATATCATAAATCACGAACTCCAACCAAGCCTATCTTCATGACACACACATGTACTACCTTCTACAGCACTTCACGAACTGATACAAAATATATATCTTCAAGTTCATTGATAATAAAAATTCAAGAGTCTCAGTAGTAAATTCTTTAATTCATAAGTTGTAGGCCTAATAAGTTGTAAACGTATTGACAAAACATCTTAGTTTGATAAAAAAAAAATTAAAACTAAAGAAAAGTCTGGACATGGTGAAAGCCCGTCAAACTTCAGCACGGCTCATTTTGACCCAATTAGAATATCATTTAGGCCCATTAAGTTTCACGACTTCTTAAAGGCTTATGATTTGGCCCAGTTTAATGTTTCGAGCAATACTGAAACGGCGTCGTTTTGGGACTACATGATCGTCAACCCCTGGTGCTAGTTGCTACGATCGTCGTTGGTCTGCTTCTTCTTCTTTCTCTCTAGTGGGTCACTCACTCCATACTCGTGAAAAACCCTAAGAAGCAAATATGATGAGCCTCTCGAGATCCGTCGCGTTGATCTCCTTATTCCTTCTTCCGTTGCTTAGCTTCTCGTTCTCCGTCGATAATCCGACGGATCGGCGCGTTCTGGTTCTCCTCGACGATTTATCACTTAAATCCTCTCATTCCATCTTCTTCAACACTCTCAAATCCCGTGGATTCGATCTCGATTTCAAATCAGCAGATGATTCGAAGCTCGCGCTTCAACGTTACGGCCAGTACTTGTACGACGGGCTCATCATCTTCGCCCCGTCCACAGAGCGTAAGATCTTCAATCTCTGAGTTGCCTGATCTCTATTTTTATGCATATATGGGAATCGATCTGGACATTTGTATCTCATTTGATTGTGTATAGGATTTGGAGGTTCCTTGGATTCGAAATCCATAGCTGACTTCGTTGATTCGGGTCGTGACTTGATCTTATCCGCGGATACTTCTGCATCCGATCTGATTCGGGGGATTGCTTTAGAATGTGGTGTTGATTTCGATGAGGTTCGTCTCTCATTACGTGGAATTATCTTCTTTATTGGAACGAAATGCGATTATATGATTTTTGATTTATTAGCTGTTTTGTCTCCTTAGGATTCTTCGGCTATGGTTATTGATCATTCCAGCTTCTCCGTCTCTGATGTTGACGGCGACCACACCTTGATTGCTGCCGATGATTTAGTTAAGTCCGATGTCATTTTAGGAAAATCCAAGATTGAGGTAACCTTCCCCGCTCTCTAGGAGTTTTGTTTGTGTCTTGTTGGATGTTAAGTGTTTATGATTAAGGACACTTTAAGTTCATTATGTGTTTTGGTTTCTGGATGACAGGCTCCCGTGCTCTTCAGGGGTGTTGCGCATTCATTGAACCCTACCAACAATCTGGTGAGTCGAAGAACATGCGTCTTTCTTTGCATTGAGTTGATGTCGTCGACAAGTATAATATTAATGTGTCTTTTGTGTAAAGGACTATGCTTTGGTGTTAGTATTGACTTTTTCCAGTTCATGCCTCGTACTCCATTGCTAGGTGTTGAAAGTTCTTTCAGCTTCTCCCTCAGCTTATTCTGCTAACCCGAGCTCGAAGTTGTCGAGTCCTCCCCAGCTCACTGGGTCTGCAATCTCGTTAGTGTCGGTCATGCAGGTTTGTCTCTCTCCTGTAACTAGATACGGTATATGTGCCCTTGGGTAATTCGGTGTTCCTGTGATGTCTGAACGATCATGTTCTTGGCTGTACTCAGCTCTACACTGGTGAAAGTTATTGTCAGTCAGTGCATTTAGCTTACAGATTTTGATGTATATTTTGAAACTACAGGCCAGGAACAATGCTAGGGTTGTGATCTCAGGCTCTTTGCAGTTATTTAGCGACAGGTGAGTAGATTTTTGATACTATCTCCAGCTATTCATGCATATGGATGTTTCTGATTCAGGGAATTTGTTTGCATGCTGCAGGTTATTCAGATCTGGTGTCCAGAAAGCTGGGAGTCCGAACAAGTAAGTAGACACATATTTCATCAAGTGAAACTTTTGGTTCACATCATCTGTAGCTACAAAGATTTGAGGATTTATGTTTTATCAATGATAAACGTCGCATTTCATTTTGAAAAATAGATTAACTGATCGTATGTAAACTTTTTCCAGATATGAAAAATCTGGCAACGAACAGTTTGTGACCGAGCTAGGCAAATGGGTCTTCCACGAAAGAGGCCATCTGAAGGTATATACAGAGTCTTTATCATTTGTTTTTGCTCTTTGCTCTAAACCTTGGTAGCTAGAGATCTTTTTACCTTCATGGGTACGTTCCTCACCTAGCTTATGTGTCCAGGCTGGTAGTCTTGTACACCACAGGGTTGGAGAAACAGATGAGCCAGCAATTTATAGGATAAAGGATGACCTGGTATGGTTTCTACATCTTCTGACTTACCCAAAGTTTCTTATCCTTAAGTGATAATCGCCTGGTAATTTAGTGGAAATCTGCGGCAAGCTTTTAATATGGCATTTTCATGGCAGGAATTTTCTGTGGAGATACTGGAGTGGTCAGGAAAGAGCTGGGAACCGTATGTAGCTGATGATGTGCAGGTTCAGTTTTACATGATGAGCCCATATGTGTTGAAAACCTTGTCAACAGACAAGAAGGTGACTTAATATCTGAGCTCCAAAACCTATCTTCTCTATTTGTTTAGGATGTAAGTTTTTCTCAGCTTTAGAAGTTAGAACTCAGTCTGCTCGGTGTTGCCTACCTTGCAGGGTATGTTTCATACATCTTTCAAGGTGCCTGATGTCTATGGTGTATTCCAGTTTAAGGTTGAATACGAAAAGCTAGGCTACACTACATTATCTCTTTCAAAGCAGGTGTGTAAGAGAAACTATCTTCGTAGAGTTTTGCAAACTTTCTAGACAAAAGACATCTGACATTAAACAATAATGGGGACAACATATGCAGATTCCTGTGAGGCCTTACAGACACAATGAGTATGAGAGATTTATCCCAACTGCGTATCCTTATTATGGAGCCTGCTTCACCACTGTAAGCCCCATACTTCCCTCTTCTCTTTCTTTCAAGCATACACACACACACAACTGATAAAAGAGCTAACACATTGTCTTTTGCTTTTCCAATGTAGATGGCCGGTTTCTTTGTCTTCAGCTTCGTCTACCTCTACCATAAGTAGAAAACTCCCTTAAATGGTTCTTCAGTCGCATAAAGTAAGCTAGACCTTCATATTTAGACGAGAAAAAAAAAATACATTTGAACCTTGCTACCGTTTTGTTTTCTCTGCCAACAAGCTTTAGTTGAACCCTTGCAATCTTTTTTGGGCTGCCCGGATATTATATGTGAACGTAAGCTTTACTTTACACCTTAGTCAAAATGTACAAGTACTATATGTCCGAAGCGGGTCACTAGTGTTAAAACCATAATGGGACGTCTCAGGTTGATAACAAAAGTTAGGGAAGAAATAAAATCCTCCTAAGTATTGGGTGCATGAGTGAATTACATTAAGTTATGTGATTAATACTAAAATATCAGAAAATTCAACCTTACTTTTTGGAAAGAGACAAAAGTAGTAACTACCATTGTACATATAAGTGTATCAGTGGAAACTATTGGTTACACAAAAAGAAGTGGAAGACAAAGAAACACGTGTAAATAAGCAGAAATTATATGTGTTTGAGTAAATAGTGGAAACTATTGGTTACACAAGTAAATAAGCGAAAGTGATGGTACGTTTAGCTACTTATGGAGAATGTCCTCTTACCTTCAGAATTGGCGAAGAATTATCACAATGAGTCGATCACCGAGAGATGTGCAATGAAGATAGACGTTTCTAAAGTCTTTGATTCTGTTCAATGGTCTTTTTTGTTGAAGGTTTTAGCTGCGTTGAACTTTTCAGTGCAGTTTATTACTTGGATTCAGAAGTGCATTGAGCTAGCTTCTTTCTCAGTTCAGATAAATGAAGAGTTGGCGGGTTATTTTAATAGCAAGAGAGGTTTGCGTCAAGGGTGTGCTCTGTCTCCCTATCTCTTTATTGTTTGTATGCAAGTTCTCTCTAAGCTTCTTGATAAAGCTGCTTTGGAGAAGAAGATTGGCTACCACCCGTATTGCAAGGATATAAATCTTACACACATCTGTTTTGCCGATGACGTACTGGTGTTCTCAGATGGGAAGAAGACTTCCATTGAGGGTATTCTAGCTGTGTTTTAGGAGTTTGCAAGGGTTTCTGGTCTGAATATAAGTCTGGAAAAATCGACTTTATATCTGGCTGGTGTTAAAACTGAAGATAGTGAAGCCATCTTGGATCAATTCCCTTTTGAGTTTGGGTCTTTACCGGTGAGATATCTGGGGCTTCCTTTACTCACGAAGAGAATGAATGCTCAAGATTACAGCCCTCTTGTGGCAAGAATTCGAAGTCGTATTTCCTCTTGGACGGCAAGGCATTTATCCTTTGCGGGTAGGCTTCAATTGGTTGGATCTGTACTCTACAGTATTACTAACTTATGGATGTCTGCCTACAGATTAACGAGTGCTTGCCTTAAGGAGATCAACAGCCTCTGTTCTGCTTTTCTATGGTCAGGTCCAGCGCTCTCTACTCACAAAGCGAAGATTGCATGGGTGGATGTATGCAAGCCAAAGAATGAAGGTGGTCTGGGTCTTAAAAACTTATCGGATGCTAATATTGTATCTTGTTTGAAGCTCATTTGGAGGATCATATCAAAAAAGAATTCGCTTTGGGTTCACTGGATTTGGAGGTATCTCATTAGAAAAGGGTCTTATTGGAGTGTGAATGAAAGAAGCTCTCTAGGGTCTTGGATGTGGAAGAAGCTCTTGAAGCTAAGACCTTTGGCTAAGCAGTTTTCAAGAAAGGAGATAAAAAATGGATCAAGCTCTTCCTTTTGGTTCGATTATTGGTCTCCACTTGGGCGTTTGATTGACGTAACATGGGAGAGAGGACCTATGGATCTTGGCATTCGTATAAATAATACAGTGGAGAGTGCTATTCAGCTATATAGAGCCAAGCGGCACAGGGCTCCAGTTCTTCAACTGATTGATAAGGAAGTTGTAAGGTTGAAGAATAAAGGACCCAATAAACAGGAGGATCTTTGTCTTTGGAAGAGGGAGAATGTTGCTTTTAGGGAGGAATTTTCTAGGTGCAAACCTGGAATCTAATTCGAACTCAGGCGCAGAAGGTTCCTTGGTTCAAAGGTGTTTGGTTCTCTGGTGCAACACCTAGGTTTTCTTTCATGGTATGGGTGGCTATACATGATAGATTAGCTACGGGTGATAGGATAAGCCGCTGGAATCCTCAGGCTGTTGTCTCTTGTTGGCTATGCCAAGCTCCAGTTGAAAACAGAGATCATCTGTTTTTTGAATGTAGCTACTCTATGGAGGTGTGGTGTGATCTTGTTAAAAATTTGGCAGGGAATAGAAGAATTTATGATTGGCAGAGTGTGACCCGTGTAGTTACTCGAGGGCTGCGGGGGAAGATGGAGACTTTTTTATATCGATACTGTTTTCAACTAGCTGTATCTGCGATCAGTACCGTTCCTGACTTATAAAAGACCAGAAGCTATTTCAAATAAAAAGATTGGAGATGATACTACCAAGGTTTGAACCCAGAGTATTAGCGATGACATGATACGTTTGGCACCACTAGACTAGACATTTTTATTGGAAAATTTGGCCGAAAACTATATATAATATTAAAGACCGGAAGTTCATGTTTCTAAAGCTTCCTATCAGGACCGGACCTGTCTGCGATTTGGAGGAAGAGAAATGTAAGGAGGATTGGGGAGCCTGTGCAGACAGCAGCGTGTCTCTTTGCTCGGCTGGACAGACAAGTGAGAAACAGAGTTACCTCTTCGAGATGGAAGAGTGGAGGCAAGTATAGAAGTGCAATGGAGGTTTGGTTTGGTAGATGTTATTAACTCACTTGTTTAGAGCTTTCAAAGTCTTTCTTTGTATATAGAGGAGGCAATTTTTACTGCAACAATGTTTGTTTGATTGATAAATTTAAAATTCTTTAAAAAAAAAAAAAGATGGTACGTTTAAGAAAATCTAGAAGGGACATGAATATACGAGGGATACGTAAAAATTATCGGGTGTTTTTTCTGGTCAAAAATATCGGGTGGTTTAGAGTTTAGACTAGTAGTTAAGTAGTGAGAGGAGCATGATTAAAATAGAATAAAGAGTTGAACTTTGTAATATTATAATAAAACACAAGGTGTGGAACCAGTCAAAATGGCGACCAATGGATGAAAATCAAAAGAGAAGACGAAGTCAAAGAAGACAGACAGAAGAAGCAACTTAGTTGTTTCTCTCCTCTCTTCTTCCATCGCTCTCCTTCACCACCACTCTCTCTCTCCCTCTCTTACTCTGAAGAGGGTTGTGCTCAAAAATCTTATCTCGTCCCGGATCCACAACAACTGTTAGGTACTTACTCTCCTCTCTGCAATCTCTCTGCTTCCTAAAGGTCACGATTCTTAGATTCCAGTATTTTTTTTGGAGGCTTTTGCTGGAACACCATAGTTCTAGATCCAGTGCTTCCATCACACTCCACTCTTTTAGCCTTTTTCTCCATGTTTCTTCGATTGTTCTCCAAAACCATGGAAGAAGACAAATCAAACTCAAGCAGGAACAGAACACAACCACCTCTACAACAGATCCGAACAGACATGGGTTCCTTATACTCAGCCGATCTTACTTCTTACAACTCAGCCTGCAAAGAAGACCCAGATTTACAATCCTTCGACTCCTCCCTCCATCAACGCACCAACAGAGTCATCAACTCCCTCGCCTCGGGAGCCGAATCTCGCTCTCTCTCCTTCGAAGCCCTCATAGAAGTCTCCGGCTGTCTCCTCGAAATGAACCAAGAAGTCGTCAGGTTCATCATCGAGAGCAGAGAAGATGTGTGGGACAACAAAGACTTGACTTGTCTGGTCAACGCTTACTTCGACAGCAGCATCAAGACCCTAGACTTCTGCAACGCCGTCGATAACTGCGTCAAACGAGCCAGGATAGGGCAGATGATCATTCAGTTCGCGGTTAAGCAGTTCGAGATGGAGTCTAAGAACACATCTGCTGAGCCTGGTGGTGCTAACAAGTACGCCAAGACTCTTGAAGAGCTCAACAAGTTCAAAGCTTCGGGTGATCCCTTCGATGGAGACTTCTTCATGCTCTTTGAGTCCGTTTACGAGCAGCAGGTCATGCTTCTTGAGATACTCCACAAGCAAAAGAGGAAGCTCGACAAGAAGCTCAAGAACATTAAGCACTGGAAGAAGATATCGAACGTCGTCTTCGTGACTGCGTTCGTCTCTGTTTTGATCTTCTCCGTGGTCGCAGCCGCTATAGCCGCGCCACCGGTCGTGACCGCGGTTGCAGCTGCGTTGGCGGTTCCGATAGGCTCCGTAGGGAAATGGTGCAGTCATCTGTGGAAGAAGTACGAAACAGCTGTGAGAAGACAGAAAGATGTTGTTCTGTCGATGAAGGTTGGTGCTTACATCACGATGAAAGACATGGAGAACATCAGAGTCCATGTGGATAAGTTGAAGGTCGAGATGGAGTCGATGATGGGAAGAGTTGATTTCGCGACCAAGGAGGGAGAAGATGAGGTGGCTGTGAGGTTTGCGATGCAAGAGATCAGCAAGAGGTTTGATGTTTTCACAGAGAGGATAGAGGAAGTGGGTGTAAACGCGGCTAAGTGTAGCAAAGATATCACATTGGCGAGAACGATTGTTTTGAGACATATTCTAAGTTTCCCAACTAGTTCAGACTCCGAGCAAGGAAACTTGTAAGTCTCTCATCTCTTTAATTGTGTGTGAGTGTGTGACGTTTGTATCTTTTTTTGGCTCACTTATTTGCGTTTATTTTGCTCAGGATTGAGGCTATCACATTGTGAGAGAGATAGGCTGTATACATGAACCGATGGTTTTGGGAAGAGGTTCTGTGGTATGTCACTTATATAATGTTGTATGTAGCAGTGTGTCAGCTCTTGTATACATTTTATATATGTTAAGCAGGTGGCTTCACATCATAATGTAAACACACAATTGGAAATAATATTCAGTCCATATTTGATGATACTACTGATACTCTCTTATAAGAGTTGTGGAAAGAATGTATATACTTCTTTTTTTTTTGCTAAAGAAGAATGTATGTACTTGCGGAAGGGAGACACTCTTATTGGCTTAGAAACTCTAGTCATAAACTAATACGTACATAAAGTATTTCTCCTCACATTAAATGCAGTACACCATTTAAGTCAGAATCTTTTCTGCTGTCCTGAAACTGGATTTTATGTTGGCTGATTGTCAAGATAATATCAGTTTTAAGCAATGGCAAATCTAATAAAGTAGTTGATTTTTTTTGTCAGCTAATAAAGTAGTTGATTGCATGATCAAAATTGCGGTTGCCTAAAAAATAGTGTAGCGAGATGAGAAAAGCAGTACGAAAAGGCTGTCACGAGACAGCGAGAATTGGATATATCTGTGAAGACTGAAGAGTAGAGCGGACGTTAATAATATGGAGATATGTATGAGTCGAAGTTGATAAAGTGGTATGTAGGATCTCGTTAGTTACTGTCAAGTTTGTTGAGGAGAGCGAATAAGAAGAGATGGCGACGATACTTGTGACGCAATAAATCAAGAAGAAAGTAGACGAGAGTGTACGGAGAGAATCAAGGAAGTTGGTGAAACTGCAGCAAAGTGTAGCAACGGCAACAATACATAGTTACTCTTAAACATATGCATATATCACTGTTTTCCACCAAGTCTTTTTCTATAGATTGGTGATAACTGCAAAACAGTACATTCTTACGATAGGATTCGGTCTCTCGTGTCTTCATAATCCAAGTACTGGATTATATATTTTTTTAAATGACAAATAAATATAGAGATTTAGTCAAAAAATAAAAATAAATATAGAGATGATGCTTGCATTTATCTATATCTAATTATCTACGTCTTATGGACACCGCATTCAAGAAGATAATATACTTTAAAAAAAAAATGAGAACTCGTTCTAGAGTATTGACGATTTCATATAATTAGATGATTTATATGAAACAACTATTTTAGTAATTTTAATTGCTAAAATAACAATAAATTACAAAGATAGAAAGCAGAGTGGACGAAGATGATTGGTATCTGAAGACTTCTCGTATTGGCAAGAGATATCCTGGATCTGATTAACATATAAGGATTTAGGAAAGTGTATCTTTGATTGACATGGAAGAAATGTATATATACAAATAGATAACCTAATAGTAGTAAATAAAGGAAAATGAACTAAGACGATAACAATAAGTATGTGTATAAGTAGAGAAGCTAATGTAGAGGAAGCTGTTCTTAGTACGAGGCGTAGAAGAAGGCACCGTACTGTAGAACTTATTACTATTGAAGCTGAGCTACTAGTAATCAAAGAGAAAATGAGAAGTAATGGAGAGGATCTGTCTATGTGGAAAAGAGGAACGGGATTTTGAAGTTACTTTCTCGACTCAGGAAACGTGGTTGATGTTAAGAGAATCAAAGCCTCAGTGTTCTTGGGCAAAAGGTATACGGTTCTCGCAGGCTACTCCCAAATTTGGTTTTGTTACTTGGCTTGTAATGCTGGATAGACTGTCTACTATGGACAGAGTTTCTTGGTGGAGTCAGGGTGTGGACACAACTTGTGTGTTATGCAAGCAAGCAACAGAAACGCGAAATCATCTCTTTTTTGAATGTTTCTACTCTGCTCAAGTATGAGAACATTTCACGAAGGGGATCTTGCTTGATCATTATACGAAAGTCTGGTCAGAAATTGTGCTTTTTTGACTGATGGGAGCAGAGATAAGAAAAGCCTTTTCTGTATCGGATATGCTTTCCAAGCCAGTGTTCATGCAGTGTGGAGAGAGGAATAAGATCAGGCATGGAGACAAGCCCCTTCCTATGCCAAGTTTGAAGAAGTTTATTGATAAAGGGATTAGGAATAAGCTAAGTTTGATGAGATCAAAAGGGGTGAAGGGTAAAGAAGATATACTCCAAGTTTGGTTTGCAACAAGATTGTAAATAGGCGATAGAGTTTGAATTGGTTTTGGAGTAGATTAAAGTAAAAGGTTTACACATGATGTAACAAGTTATTTTTTATGAATAAAATTTAATATTCATTCAAAAAAAACAATAAGTATGTGTAGATTATCTCTAATATAATGTATCATTATCACTATAGAAGCTTAGCTTACTGCGTGTATGATCATCACCGATGATGCTATTCATGACGATCTAATCTCAATTTATCATTCTCCTGTGCGAGAAACTTCTCAATTAAATTACTCAAACTCGCCATAAGCGTGGATTATTTTTTCACATAAATAATTTGGAATTGATATATGCAATATATAACCACACATCTTATCATTAGTATTATACATGTTTTAAAAATGTGAATTAAATTCTTCTTTGGTCAATGGTTTATATAGTTTTCTTTTTTTTAAGACATGTCTGTTTATTGAGTGTATCATGAGTAAACAAAATGCATGATTGCAATAATAAATACATTTGATGGTTTCTATGATATCTCTTAGTTTAAGTTTTGTCAACTATCCACATGTTTCATATCAGCCACGTTAATTATATAAATACAGTAAAGAATTAGCTGTATCATCATAACTAACGTTTAAAATAGTTTATAATAAGATGAGAAATAGATAAGCAACGCCTATGTGTAATTGTCGTGTACAAATATATCGTGATAAGATGCTGTTTATTTGGAGCTTCTTGCGTCCTACGTCAATACTATAAAAGGAACCTCAAGTCTTCAGTTTTGATCTCAGACCAAAAAAATACAAAGCCTGTTCTATGTTCTGTCTCTCCCTAAAAGCAAACGTTTTTCTTTTTTCTCTTAGAGAACGACCATGGCGTCGAAGAAAACTCTAGTCCGAAATTTCTTCAACATTTCCAAAACCTATTCCCGGGCTACCCGAATGCGTCCCCCGACCAGATCCGGCATTACTCCGGTCGCCGGAGATTCTGGAATCCGCCGGAGATTTATCCACAAGAGGGCACTTTTCTGGCCGGAGATATCTCCTAAAGGAGGTACTCTGACGGAGAAACTCAAGGAGCTGAGTTTGTCGAACAATCGGATCCGCCTCGACGAGATGTTACCGCCACCGACGCCGGAGAATACGTCTCCGGGAATTGAACAGGCGGTTACAATGGAAGACGTGAAGAAGCTCATGAGGGCAGCGGAAATGGAGATGGTGAAAACGAGGCTGAGAGAGATGGGAGAAAACTGGGTTTCCTATTCCGAGTTTGTTCGGGTTTGTGGAGAAAACAATTCGGATCCTGAACAAGGTAACCGGGTCGCGAATATGCTCGAGGAAGGCGGAGACGTCATCGTTTTGGGAAATTTCGTCTGCCTTAAACCGGAAGAGGTAATTTGTTTCTGCATGCATGCATGCATTACACAGATTTACAACGTTAACTTAAAACTAAAATCTAATGTTTTTTTTTCCTTAACATGTATGATTATTACAGCTAACAAACGCCGTGGCTGGTCTGATTCCGACACACGAACCAACTCACGAGGCCGCGACAAGACAAGAGTTTGAGCAACTTGAGGTTATAAAATCAGATATCGACAAAAGAGCCGAAAATATGGCAAAGAGAGAGTTATATACCGGACTAGGGCTTGTTATAGCTCCAACGATTGGGTGTTTTAGGTTGACGTTTTGGGAACTGTCGTGGGACGTGATGGAGCCCATATGCTACTACGTAAGTACGGCTTATTTCATGGCTGGTTACGCCTTCTTCCTCCGGACCTCAAAGGAACCTACCTTCGGAGGGTTTTTCAAAAGCCGGTTCGAGAAAAAGCAGAAACAATTGATTAAATCGCTTGATTTCGATATTGACCGTTTTAACAAGCTACAGAAGATTCATCGTCCAGAGTTGACTCATTCAGCTGCTCCTTCTTGATCTTTTTTTTTTATTCGGATACTAAATGAAATGTATTAACGTCTAAAGGTTTTATTGAGATTAAAATAAACTTTACAAGGATCTTTTATCTAATGAAAACGTTCCCTACTTAATATCTAAAATTGCGTCAAACCAAGATTCAGTGTAACGAAACAAAACATTTGTATAAACACGCAAGACCGTTCAAAGTTTTCAGACTTTTACGGAAAACAAAGAAGAAAAACTGTTAAAAACAGAAATAAAGAGCAGCATTACTAAAGTAGAAAGCAAGTACCCTTGTCCTGTGCGTCTGTATACATGCATGTACTGATGTACGTATACGTGTTTATGTATATGATTGGTATACGTATAATATATGGGCTGACTCAAAACTTTGAAACTGGTACATTTTTGGAAGCGTTGACGATGACTTTCAGAGTATCCTTAAGGTTGTAGTGATTTGAGACCAAAATCTCGTGGACCTGTTGAAATCCTAGACCGTAGACCGGTGAATCATCTTCTTTGATCTGATGAATGCAAAAATCGCGGAGCTTCTTCTCAAAATCAGACCAGTCGTCAAGTTTCTTTGACGTGCTTGCAGCTGGAGGGGTGTCGGAGGAAGAAGAAGCCGCAGCAGCATCAGTAGAGGAAAATGTATGAGACTCCAACCACTTGAGGCCTAACACTTGACATAATCCTTCTTCAAGTTCTAACTTAAGATTCTTATAACCTGTGAAATATCAAAAACCAAAAAAGTACTTTTATTTGTAAGGTCTCTAGCTCCATGTTTCTTGGTGATAATAATGAATCAGTGGTTAATTACAAACTGAATTACCGTTGAGTCTAAGGTAAGCATGCATCATCTCGTGAGCCAAGATATATCCTGTGAGTAACCTAGGAAGTCCGTATATAATGAGAATTGCAGTGACCTCGCATCCGCTCACCATTTGGGTCTCTGTAACTATGTCGATCAGCTTGTTGTTTGGTCCAATCTTTGGTCTTTCTTTTACCTGTTATATGTGGAAGCATAGTGAATCTCAACAACTCCATATTTTGGAATGAAATAGAATCTCTATAATAATATAAAGCTATGTAAAAAGACTTGATAATGTCTTACACTTGTGACATTTTGCTCTTCGGACAAGCAAATACCTCTTGTTACCACTGCATGATGATAGTCCTATTTCTTGGTGAAACATATGAGATAAGAGTGTGATGGAAGACGTTAAAAAAAAAGTAAAGTGATGGTGTTATCTACTCACAATCTTCTCTTCTTGCTCAGCTTTATTCAGAGCTTGTTTCTCAACAAGAAGAAGAGGAAACTCTTTATCAACTGGCAAGAACAATCCATCGAAGAACTCACGGATTTCCACATGCAAAGCAATGCATTCATAAGTATCCATGACCGAAGATGCCATACATTGTATACATAGCCACCGATCATCACCAAGCATCACAAAGTTTGTTCCTCTAGGCTACAAAACAACATAAAAAGAAAGTGCCAAAACTCACCAAGACTATATAATTAACCTTTCTTTGTTTATAACAAAACCTCAGTAGTACCTCTAATCTTTCACAGCTGCAACACTTGGCAGTTCCATCACTATCATGACAAGGACAGTATTTCTCCTTCCAGAACGGATGCTCGTTGTACTTTATACCTTCCTCTGTTGGAGGAATCTGAAAGAATAATAATAACTGTACAGTTAACATGTTATATCCATAAAAGTCATAAACAGACCAATTCTTTTTTCACTTTACTACAAACTGTACTTCCATTACATAAGACAACAGAGCAAGTGAGAAATTTATATACCTTCTTTTGGCAGACACAGCAGGTGGGGTGACGGTGCTCCTTATAGCAAGATCTGTGAAATTTTCCTTTTCTTGCAATCTAAGTCGTGTATTTAAATACACAAATGTCAATTAGAAGGAGTAACTAATATTAAAGCAGCAATCAATAACAAATGTCAATTGTGATATTGAAACCTCGTCCAGGGCAATTGGTTTGTGACAATGAAGGCAACATACACATTGAGGATGCCAAAGATCACCACAGTCATTGACAGATAGTCCATCTTTGATCTCAGATTTGCAACCACTGCATATGCTACAAGTAAAATGTAAAAACATATTTCAAGATTTTGAGAGATAGAAATTGAAAGAGCCAAAAGAAAATCCCCTTAGATTAGATACTCAATTTCACAAGACGCACATAAGGATTACCTAGGAGGAGCAACTTGTTTGTCTTTGGAATGCTTAATTTGTCCCTTATCGCCCTCCTCCTCCTCCACTTGCTTTCTTTTGCCTTCCTCCTTTGACTTTTCTAATCTTCTCTTTTCGTCCTCTTTCTGAAACTGCTTCAAGCTTTCTTCCGTTGCTATGTTCATCTCAATCTGTTCAGTATCCACTTGATCATTATCATCCACTTTCCTTTTGCCTTCCTCCTTTGACTCATCTAACCTTCTCTTTTCCTCCTCCTTCTCATATACCTTCAAGCTTTCTTCCGTTGCTCTCTCTATCTCTACCTGTTCATCTTTTTCTCTTTTCTGACGTACGATGCCATCTTCTTTTTCATGCCTTGATATTTTGATGACCGTTTTATAATGATCCTGCAGAGTTTTCAGATCACAAAAGCAAAAGATGAACCACGTTTTTCATCTCAAAAACTTATAATATACGAAAACAATTCTTTGAATAATAATAATTAAAAAGATAACCTCAGATGGATCATCCTGTTTAGTAGATGGACTGAAGAAGCAGGAGAACCATCCCATAGTACTCTGTAACTCCCTTCTTCACCACCGTCTAGAGTAAAAAAAAAAAAGCACGAACAAAACCCCCTCGAACTCGTTGCTTTCATTTAATTGGAAACTTCATGAGAGTTATCAGAAATTTCCAGAAATATTACAGAGCCACTTATTTTGCATTCATCTTTTGAATTTAACGCGAGAGGGGGGAGGAGCGATGGTGAGAGACAGTCAGATATGAGGGAGAAGCAGAAGAGGGAGACTAAAACAAGAGCGATTTACACTCAAGGTCACTTTTATACATTTTATACCATTCTAAGTCAGTTTCTGCTCCTTAGACACTTATCACAGGTTTCAACGCATCAAAAACCCATACTACCCTTCCTTATGTCATCCAGAAAAGCCAACCTCCATTCTTCCAGTTCCAATTCAGATCTAAAGCTCTTTCTTCTTCACTCCAAAAACACTCTAAAAAATAACGGACACATGTGAAGAAGAAGCTCAACCCTTTAGAAGATTCACCGACGTCATCTTCAAGCAACGAAGATGAAACAGAGGCTCTGTGCAGAGAGAAAAAAAGTAGCTGCTAAATAACATATATTCGATGATTTCGTCTGAGAAAGAAGAAAATCTCATGAATCCCGTCATCATTCCGCTTACAATGAAACCAAGAACTCCAAAAAGACACTCCGTTCTGTATCAGATTCGAGTCCTTCCAAATCGAGATCTGGATTGGAGTCCTGCCCTTTCAATTTCAATACGGAAAAGCTGTTTTTAATTAATTCCTCACTTCTCCGTCTTCTGCTATGAACCGCTTAGCGTATTGCTCCGTCTTGTCACTTCTCCTCCCATGGATACGTAGCAGCCACAACAAGTCACCATTGAAGTAAGCTTTGAAAGTACTCTTCTGTTTTGGAAGTCAGGAAGTGTTTTAATCCAAGGCTTATGTTTTAGAACAAAGGCGGAAGTGCTTATGGTTGGAGCTGGTGGGAAGTCACCCAAAACTTTTGCTTTGTATGGGTTCCAACTTCCAAGACGGAGAAATCGTAAGTTCCTCGCTTTATTTTTCTTGTTTTTCTAGTATTGATAAGTTGTTATTTCTTCTTCTTGATTTTATATTATAGCACTTAGAAACTCCTATTGATTTGATTTTACAACCTGGCTACTAATTAAATTGTTTTCAGATTCTCTCGATAAAACAAAATGTGCTTATGTATAGCTAGATTGATCTCCTTCCAAAAGAAACATATATGAATTGTGTTGTTGATTGGGTTGTTGAAGTAACAACTAATAAAAAAATATTAAGTAGCCAAGTATTTATCTATGATTACAAAGAAGTGACTTTATCTTTGTGAGGCTTGTGTCTGATTTATATGGATTTAGTTTGACAGTGTCTTGAGTGTTCATCTCACAACTTTCAAGTCTCTGGATTCAGTTAGAGGATTTAGGTAAGAAATCCAGAAGGAGAAAAACGTTGGATATGATATACACCTTAAAGTTCTCTTTGGCACTAGTGTTAAAAAATTTCACTTAAGTACATCGTGGTGTCCTTTATGGCTGAATGTCAAATAATACATCTTTCTATCTTCTTAATTGTTTGAGCTTTCTGTGCAGGCGAGATTTTGGAATCAAGATGTGGAGGCATAAATGGCTGTGAACAATGGTGATGATACATAACATATTGCAAAGCCACTTCTAAATTTTTTTAGTACATGTCTACTTGATGTCCATGTATACCAACTTCACTGTGTACAAGAATATAATCATGTCTATCATGAAACATTGTACATGTTATCATATATAATCCAAGTTTATTACACAAGCGATTTTAGATTTGTACATACATATTTGCATGTTTGACCATTGTGGATAGCAAAATAGTTTCCATTGTACACCTATTTGTACATGTTTTTCATGATCCACATGTACACATATTTGTACATGTTTTTCATGAGTATTTGTACATGTTTTCATGATCCACATGTACACCTACTTGTACATGTTTTTCATGATACACATGTACATCAAAATGATGATATCCACATGTACACCATTAGAAATCCACATGTACACCTTTTGTTTAAAGAAGAAAAATAGATGTAGGTAAGTTACAATTCACATGAGCTTAACACAAATAAAAACAAATATTGAATCTCATTTAATAGTGTGAGATAAATAAGGATACATTATGAAGTTTACGCTTTAATAAGGATCAGTTACACATTGCTTGCTTTACTTAGTGACAACAAGTTCAACTTAAAATCACCTTAACTATCACCACGGATGTTCCCTAATCCTACAATTGGATCTGGCATAACAGCTTGCTTCTTTGTTTTGGAACATCTCTGAGCCAGAAGATTCGACAAACGAAGGACGGGAACATACATTGAGTCTTCCTCAGTTGTATTATGCTCATTGTTCTTCAGAACCCATAAACATTTGCTTTGATATGAATGGAAAAAAGATACAGTCTCAGACCAAATCAGAAGTGACTGAAAGTTTTGAAACCATGAAAGAAGCAAATATAAACTATAATGCAAATTTCAGAGTTATTACCATTTTGTATATCAACGTTATGATGTTTTGATTCAATCACGCATGCTTAACTTCCTAACTTCTTAATTTTTTTACAATCTATGAAAGCTAATTGACTTCTGAAAGCTAAATCACAGCCACGATGACTTCTCTGAAGCTGCTGAAATACTCCTTGAGACATTCTTCATTGGTGTCCTAAGATATCCCACCAAAGACAAAGCTATTCCTTGTTCGATTGCATTTTGCTTGGCCCAAGAAAATTAATCTTCAGAAGTTGTAAAAAGACACTCTTATTAGATCAAAAACATAAGCCAACAGGAAATGAATGAAACACTGACCTCTTCATACATGAACTCTGTCTCCATCTGGTCAACATAAAAAAGCAGAGAATGAATTTCAAAGGTGGGTGAAAGTGAAACACTTTTCACCATCTTTAGCGTCTCAATTAAAATTAGAACTAACTAAAGAAATAAAAAAAATCGAACCTTCTTGCATCTGATGGACTAAATTGGGCGTTCTCGCAACCCAAGCTTCTTACAAACTTAACCATGTTTCTAGCTATGTCGGTGACCTTTTCTTTACTCTTCTTGAGCTTATACTCCAAGTGAATGTCAACCATGGAGACAAACGTTTGGATCCTTGACCGTTTAGGGTATTGTCTTTTGACATGGTGGGAATCCCAACCTCGATATCGACGTCGAGGTGAGAGTAGCACTTGGAGACTTTTCGCCGTCACAGAACGCAGAGTTGGAAATAGTTAGGATCGGAGTTGCAACTGGGGATGTAATCGGGATGGCTGCAGCGGAGGGTTTGAAGAGAGAGAAGATGGATCTGAGACAGAATTGCAATGCCACGATAAATGAGAGAGAAAATGGTTAAATTTTTGTTTGTATAAAGGATAAGATTGGAATTTTAACAGGGTAAAAGAAGAGAAAAGTGTCTGAAGAGCACAAAGTGACTTAGAATGATATTTATATATGTATAAGTGACCCTCAGCGTAATTCTTTCCTAAAACAATAGTGGTCTAGCTTTTCTTTTTTTAATAAGTTATATTATATAAAAGGAAAGATAAAAACTATCCTATAAATTGTTATTAAAAGAAAGTTGCTCTCTCTGTTTTGCAAATAGAATATCATATATTTGCATTAAAATTCTATATGCAAAGGTCGATTTGCAGAACTCTAGTTTGATGTTTTAATGTATTCTTTAGTTAAAGCAATTATATATATATATATATATATATTCACATTTTCTCTTTTTTCCTACTAAATACGTATATAATGCATTCACAATGAAAATGGTTTTTCTACATTATATTTTTAAATATACTATGACAGCGACCGTCAACTATTTTTACAGAAAAATAATTAATGCAGCAATAAGATCTTTTTTTATTACACGTAGACTCATGTCATATCACTTTAGCCATCCATCGTCAACTGATGATATGCTTTTAGTTGGCCTAATCCCAACTCCAAAACTATTTTGGTAATGTACGATGATGGTGCCCCGTATCTTTTATGAGAGATATGCTAAATTGATAATGAATGTTTTTATTAGGCTAATGTTTTTTCGAAACAATAACTCTTTTTCTTAATCATTCATTTCAGACTTTTTTTTTATTTGAGTTCGCTGGTCTCTTTACATAAGCATTTAGGTTTGGTATTACATGATTTGATTAAAAGATTGTTTATATCGTAATTCCTAATAGGCTCTCTCTATTTTTTATGCAGGTATATAATCTATGTATAGGTGGCATATAAATGGCTCTATATCTGTCAATGAGAAATCAACTATTGCTAGTAAGTATTCCTCCGTTTAATAATACATGATGTTTAGAAGATTTTTGATGTTTTGACCTTTTAATGTTCATTTTAACTTTATTATAAATTGTTTAACCAATAATATTTTACAATTTTTTGTGATTAGTTAAATCAATCATAATTTATGTTTTTAATGATAGTTTTTTGTAAATAATTTTTTAAAAAATTTATATGCTTTTATTCATAACATCATGTATTATAAAACAGAAAGAGAAATAATTTAGTATGATATATTAAGATGATACACCATTAGGTAGTTACACTAATCATAATAATTCTAGGGTGCAACTGAAATGCTTATTTGTGGGATAAATTTATCTGGAATAAATTATTCCATTGAATTCCATGAAATATATACCAGTTAGCATGAAAACCTTTTTAAACCAATTCTATATATTCCATTTCTCGAATGGAACAAAAGAACAAATCCTTTGTAATTTCTATTCTTTTTATTCCCTGCAAAAAATGTTCATGAATGAATGAAATGGATGTAATTAACTAGTTTCAGTTTTCATTTCATTTTGTTTGTCATTCCATTTTTTGTATTCCAAAATTTGTAATTCCTTTCATCCCGTACATTCCATTTAATAACAACCAGTCACAGCTTTAACAATACTGACGAATAAGTTACTATCAAGAATCTAAGGGCAACTACAATTGGCAGTATCGTCAAATGGGTATTTCAAATATAAAATAATGTTATTTTAATTTCTTCAACATTATTTAAAAAATAATTTGTATATATGTCATTGATATAATCATTTTCAGCAAAAAAAATGATTTAAAAATATATATAGCCTGGTATCAACCTAGTTTTGACATGTGATATTTTTTATATAAAATTTATATTTTTGATTATATTTCTTCAATATGGTAATAACTATTTCTTATATACAGATTTATATTTATGGTAAAACTTTGTAATATCATAATAACTAATAAATTTTATATCAAAAATATTTTTTCTCTATAAATTTTCTTTTTGGAAAGATTTTAGAAATATGGTAATAGCTAATAAATTTTCTATATCTATTAAAATAATATATTATATATATCACATAAATAAATAATAATTACGAATATAATTTTTTACATCAATTAATGAATCATATCTTGTATTATTATATCTATATTATCAAAATAAGTGTAGTTATATTTATATATTTTATCAACTTATATATGTTGTTTATATTTAATGTATATATTTATTAAAATTAATTTATATATTTAAATAAACACAGGTTTAAAATAAAAATAATTAAATAAATTATATATGAATAGAAAATCTTTATAAATTATTTTAATTAAAATTTATATAAAATCAAATTAAAAATTTAAACAAAACTTGAATAAACGAAAATAAAAATAATTACATTATGGTTTTATTTATAACTAATAAAGTTTAAATATAAAATTGAAATTTTGTGTGTTTTTATATAAAATAATAATGTTTTAAAACTTATTATCTATGTGTATGGCGCATGAAAATTTATAGTACACTTAAAAATATAATTAGCTTTTACTTTATTTAAAGTGATGCAATCAAATTATATGTTGACACATACCTCAATTTCTTTTTAGAAAATATGCCAAAATTCTGATTTGAAATATTCTACAAAAAAAATTATTTTCTTCCACGTTTTTTCATTTTTTATTATTTATTTTTGTGATATTTTCTTCACAACTCTGAACTCTGCCATTTGAGTTGCACTAATAAAATTTAAATGTAAAAATCAAAATTTTCTGTTTTATATAAAATAATAATGTTTTAAAACTTATTATCTATGTGCATGGCGTATGAAAATTATAGTACACTTCTAAAACATAATTAGTTTTTACTTTGCTTAAAGTGATGCAATCAATTATATGTTGGTACATACCTCAATTTTTTTTAGAAAATATGCCAAAATTTTCACTTGATATATTCTACAAAAACAAATTATTCTCTTCGACGCTTTTTCATTTTTTATTATTTATTTTTTGAGATATTCTCTTTACAACTCTGCCATTGGAGTTACACTAATAAATGAGCAGCGCTTGAGAGTTGAGAGGCACGGTCGTGTTCTTGCTTTGACTAATTTGCATGACCATTTATTTTAATACCATATACGTGAAATAAAAGCAAGTTAGCAACGAACCAATGGGCCTTAAATGATCATTGGACCCAATACAACTAACAGTTCCAACTGCCAACCAAAAGACTGAAGACAAACATAAGATAACTTGGAAGTTGTCTGAAATCGCGGTAGAGATTGTAGACTCAGGCCATGTCCATGCACAATGCTTCAGAGTCCGCGTGATCCTCATCGAAGGAAATATCTCTAAGATCTTCATGGCCTCATCACAAAGACGAAGTTGCTGGATAATTACCTAGTTAATTAGCATAACAGAGTTGGACAAGGACAGAGATAACATCTATAGTGACAGGGACAATCAATATCAAAAAAAAAGGCAACGGGGGAAGAAGTGGTTCGGACGAACAGCTCCAACTATACCGGAAAATCAAGTAGAAAAACTGTTTTACACACAAACTATTGACATGAAGAAGAGATAGAATAAAAGAGCAAAACAATTCACTGCACTTTGAAGATTAGACAGATTTGAAATCAAATCTGATATAGCTGTTGGGGATTGGTACAAGCTTTTGTCCATTATGTATTTCAGTCACCCTTTCTCTCTCTTATTTATCTATATATGTGTTTGTATGCAGAAACTAAAAAGTTTTAAGGAAAATAAATCCTTCTTTACTCTCTTATCTCTCTCTCTTGTTCTTGAGCATTATCTCTCTTGTTCTTCATTTACTTTCATGGTATCAGAACATTAAGCTCTTGAGAACCTAAATTACTTCCGCAAATACACTCTGATTGTCTTTCCCCCTTGATTCACTGGTTTAGTTTCTTAAATTTCTCTCAGTTTCTTTTATCCAGTGGATAATAGATCTGGGTTCTTGAGTTGTTCTTGAGTGTTCTTGAGAGTTTTCTTAAAATTTGTAGGCTGTGCTCACTCTGTTCTATCTCTATTTCTATTTTTTGAGAGTATCTTACTTCTAAACTTGAATTCTCTCAGTTCCAGATTTAGTTTCTCTCAAATCCAGTCTTGAATTTTCAAAATAATTCTTGGCGCCAGTGTGGAGAGATGGAGCACTACAGAGCAGTTCACATTCCATGTACTCTCAAGGGACCAGGAAACTACATTACCTGGTCTAGAATGACCAGAGCAGCCCTTGGAGGAAGAGGTCTTTGGGAGCATGTAACTTTAAGTTCAGCACCAAAGCAGATCACCCAAGGAGAAGATGGCAAGGAGATTGTAGTGGTAGATGAAGGCAAATGGGGTCAGGAAGATCTAATGGTGCTGTCTATCTTGCATAGCTCTCTTGATGGTCCTCTTATGGATACTTACTCACACTGCAACCCCAAAACAGTTGTGGGATACTTTGCAAAGGGTGTATGGCAACACTTCAAACCTCACCAGAATCTATGAAGTGAAGAGAGCCATCAACAACTTGCAGCAAGAAGAAGGGGACTTCACAAAGCATCTTGGGAAGTATAGCCAGCTGTGGTCTGAGCTGGAGATGCTAAGACCAAACACCAATGACCCTGAGACACTTGAAGCTAGGCGTGAGCAAGATAAGATCTTTGGATTGCTTCTCACACTCAGCCCAAGCTTCACTGATGTGGTCAGCACATTTTGAGAGAAAAGGAGCTTCCAAGCTATGATGAAGTGTGTGCTCAGCTACAAAAGGAGATAGGCTCAGATGGACTCTTTGGTGGTGGAAAAGGAGAGTTATCTATGGTACACAAGGCTGAGAAGGTGGAGAGTGCATCAGCTAACAAAGCTCACTTCAAGCCAAGAGGAGGAGGAGACAAGTCAGTAACTTGTGAGCATTGCAAGTATAAGGGACACTCCAAAACCAACTGCTGGATCCTCCATCCTCATCTCAGGCCAGCCTCAAACAACAAGTTCAACCAAGCCAGAACTCATGAAACAAGAGCTCGGAGCATCCAGCACCTAGCCTCATGCGCATGAGAGATGATGGAAGAGCTTTGATCTCTACCACTCACACTGGTGGCTCTACCTCTCACGCCATGCCTCAGCCATCTCATGAGGATGCATTCATCAGGAAGTCAGACATTGAGGCCTTGATCAAGGCTCTCAATGCAAATTCTGTAACCAAAGTATTAATGCTTTAAATTCTATTCACAATGCATCTCACACTGCTAGGCCATTGATCATTGATTCAGGAGCTTCTCATCATATGATTAGGGATGCTAGACTGATTAGTGATATTAAACCAGCTCTAGGAGTGTTGTGATTGCAAATGGTGATAGAATTCCAATAGAAGGAGTAGAAATCTGAATCTATTTAATAAAGAGTCTCAAGCTTTTTACATGCCAGCCTTTGCTTCTAATCTTTTGTCTGTGAAAAGAGCAACTAATGATCTAAATTGCAATGTTATTTTTAGTCCTAATGATGTGTGCTTTCAGAATATTAAGACCAGTAAGATGTTGGGCAAAGGTGTGAGCAAAGGAGAGCTGTATTTCCTTGAAGATACCAAGCTTATATCGATTCTACTTATGCTTTTAATTGCTTCTGTTTTAGCTAATGATATGTTATGGCATGCTAGATTAGGCCACCCTCATTCTCTTGCTTTAAAATTGATGTTACCTAATCTCTCTTTGCAAAATGAAACTTGTGAGGCATGTATCCTTGGTAAACATCATAAATCTGTTTTTCCTTCATCTATGACTATTTCTGAGAATTGTTTTGATCTAGTTCACTCTGATGTTTGGACTGCACCTTGTGTTTCTAGAGAAACCATAAATATTTTGTGACATTCATAGATGAGAAATCAAAATATACATGGCTCACACTGATTCCTAGTAAAGATAGAGTTTTAGAAGCTTTTATTAACTTCCAAAACTATGTAACTAACCATTTCAATTCCAAGATCAAAATTTTTAGGTCTGATAATGGGGGAGAATACACTAGCAATGCTTTCAAACTCCACTTAGCAAAACATGGAATTATTCACCAAACAAGCTGCCCATACACACCACAACAAAATGGAGTGGCTGAGAGGAAAAATAGACACCTTATGGAGGTTGCAAGGAGCATGATGTTCCACACCAATGTTCCAAAGAGATTTTGGGGTGATGCTGTGGTTTCTGCATGCTATCTTATTAATAGAATCCCAACCAAAGTCCTCAAAGATGTCTCTCCATTTCAGGTATTAAACAAGACTAAACCTCCCATAGATCATTTGCGTGTGTTTGGGTGTGTGTGTTATGTCTTGATACCAGGTGGGCAAAGGAACAAACTTGATCCTAAGAGTATCAAAGCTATGTTCATAGGGTATTCTCACACACAGAAAGGGTACAAGTGTTATGTACCAGACTCAAGAAGGGTGATGCTCTCAAGGGATGTGAAGTTTGTGGAATCAAAGGGTACTATGATGAGAAGAGTTGGGAAAGTCTTAGAGATCTCTCACAAGGACCATCGATAGGGCAAACAACCTGAGAACCATTATGGAGAGTTTAGGCATTACTCAACCTCTGAGCAGTGAGGCGCCTACAACTACTCCATCACCACCAGTTGCTGTTAACCATGAAGAATCAGCACCAATTGTTGAGCCAGTCCATCCTGATCCTGAGGGGCAATGCACATGAATCAACACCAGAAACACCAGGAGATGATTCAGCATCAGTTCATGATCAAGATGGAGCTGAATCTGATCAGTCTAGTGAAGATCAGTATGATGGTGATCAAGGACACAAAGAAACAGTGTTAGAAGAGCAGATTCAACCATTGAGAAGGAGTACTAGAGAGAGGAGACCATCAAAATGGTACAACACCAGAGTATATTTCAACAGCAATGCAGTAGCTCATCCTATCCAAGCAACTGCTCCTTTGCAAGCTATCCTCAAGATCATGTAGCTTTCATCACCAACCTGGATCAAGAATATATTCCAAAGACTTATGAAGAAGCTATGGAGGATGATGAATGGAAAGAGTCTGTTGGAGATGAAGTGGGAGCTATGATCAAGAATGACACTTGGTATGAAACTGAGCTTCCCAAAGGAAAGAAGGCAGTCAAAAGTCGCCTACTCTTCACCATCAAGTACTTGGCAAATGGAAAGCCAGAAAGGAAAAAGACAAGGCTAGTTGCGAGAGGATACACTCAAGTCTATGGAGAAGACTATCTGGATACTTTTGCACCAGTAGCTAAGCTCCACACTATAAGGATTGTACTCTCCTTGGCAGTGAACTTGGAATGGGAATTATGGCAAATGGATGTCAAGAATGCATTTCTTCAAGGAGAGCTGGAGGATGAGGTTTACATGAGACCACCTCCTGGTATGGAAGACATGGTCAAACCAAGAAATGTCCTAAGGTTAAAGAAGGCTATCTATGGATTAAAACAGTCGCCAAGAGCCTGGTATCACAAGCTGAGTGCAACTCTCAATGGAAGAGGATTTGTAAAATCAGAAGCTGATCATACTCTCTTCACCCTCACAAGCAAGCAAGGAATTGTGGTGATCCTTATCTATGTGGATGATATAATCATCACAGGAAGTAACAAGGAATGTATCATTTCTACTAAAGCTTTCCTTAAATTTAGCTTTGATATTAAAGATTTGGGTGAGCTCAAGTACTTTCTAGGGATAGAAATATGCCGCTCTAAAGAGGGCTTTTCTTATCCCAAAGAAAGTACACTTGATCTTTTAAATGAGGCAGGAAAGCTTGGAGCAAGAGTAGCTAAGACACCACTTGAAGAAGGTTACAAGGTCTTGCGTGAGGGGGAGATAGAGGACACTCCTTTTGGTGACTTCAAGTTCTATAGAAGAATGGTTGGGAAGCTGATCTATCTCACCATTACAAGACCAGACATCTGCTTTGCTGTGAATCAAGTCAGCCAATATATGCAAGCACCAAAGGTTCACCATTGGAATATGGTGGAGAGGATCATGAGATACCTAAGGGAGGCTCCTGGTCAAGGTGTTTGGATGGGTTGCAACAAGAGCACGGAGATTGTGAGATATTGTGATGCAGATTGGGCTGGTGATAGAGTGGACAGGAGGTCTACTACAGGCTATTGCACCTTCATAGGAGGCAATCTGGTTACTTGGAAGAGCAAGAAGCAAAATGTGGTATCATGTTCAAGTGCGAGGCAGAATATAGAGCAATGAGGAAGCTGACCAGGAGCTCATTTGGATCAGAAACTTGCTAAGAGACTTAGGGATATAGACTACAACTCCTATTACCATGCACTGTGATAACCAGCGCCATTCATATAGCTTCAAATTCAGTGTTTCATGAGAGGACAAAGCACATTGAAGTGAACTGTCACAAAGTGAGACAGTGTGGAGCAAAAGATCATCCTGTCTTGCTACACTGAAGTGAAGACCAACTAGCTGATATCTTCACTAAGGGAGCAAGCACCAAAGTCTGTGAGTTCATCCATCTAAGGTTGGGACTCATGGACCTGTCAGATCATGATCTCCTTAAGCCATGAAGCATCTACTCTTTTCCTTTGTGTTTTTTTCCCATTGGGTTTTCATACAAAAGGTTTTAACGAGGGATGTTTTCATGGGTTCCAAGTTTAACCATATCTTATGGCTAAGCTTGAGGGGGAGTATTGACATGAAGAAGAGATAGAATAAAAGAGCAAAACAATTCACTGCACTTTGAAGATTAGACAGATTTGAAATCAAATCGATATAGTTGGGGATTGGTACAAGCTTTGTCCATTGTGTATTTCACCACCCTCTCTCTATTTATCTATATATGTGTTTGTATGCAGAAACTAAAAAGTTTTAAGGAAAATAAATCTTTCTTTACTCTCTCTTATCTCTCTCTTTTGTTCTTGAGCATTATCTCTCTTGTTCTTCATTTACTTTCACAAACAAGTTTTTATTAAAAAAAAAAAAACAACGATGAAAAGAAGACACACCAAACAAAGAAAAGCCAAATCGTGCATATGTATACAACATATATGGTATGCTTAGTACATGAGCTGATTCAAAAACTTTGAATCTGAGATCTGTCTTCTTCTTCTTCTTCTTCTTTTTCAACCCCGGAGGCGAATCTCTTTGAGGGTTTCCTGGAGGCTGGAATTTGTCACCATATTGTTAACTTTCTTAAACCCCTTTCCATAGACTTCTGACTCATCTGTCTCTATCTGATTCTTGCAAAACTCCACCAGCTTCTTCTCGTACTCAGACCACTCCCCTTTCTTTGCCGCATTTGATGAAGAATAAGCTGCAGCAACATCAATAGGGGCGTATCTCTGAGTCTCCAACTACATGTGCCCTAGCACTTGGCATAGTCCTTCTTCCAGTACGTTGTTCAGATTATTATAACCTGTAACCATAACCAAAAAAAAAAGCACACTCTCTCATGTCGATCCTTGAAAAAAAACACCATTGAGTCTTTACTTATTACCAATACATATGCATACATACCATTGAGTCTAAGATAAGCATGCATCATCTCGTGAGCCATGATAGATCCTGTTAGTAACCTGTGTTTAATAAAAAAAAAAGAGCTTTGATTTAGTGGTATAGGCACAGGAGAGTATACACAGGGTCAAAAAAGAATTACCTAGGAAGTCCATATAAGAAGAGAACTGCAGTGACCGGACACCCACTCATAACCCTTTGAGATTCTGTGGCCTTGCCTACTAGCTGGTTGTTCGGCCCCATCTCTGGCCCTTTTGACACCTGTTTTTTTTTATATATACTAGGTCTAGATGAAAAAGATCATGGCATAACTCTGAACCGTTTTGTGGTGTTGATGCAGGGTCTTAAGAAAGCTGATTATCAGAGCATACTTGATGATTTCAACAAACATGACCCAGGGTTCACACAGCCCTCTGTTTCAGGGGGAATGCCACAAGTGGTTCCAACCCACCTGCACTGCCGCTGGTAATCATTAATCCGGGTAGAGCAGCTGGGGTTTATAGCAAACAGTGAGGATGTGTTAACGATGCAGAAGCTCTTGGCAGAGGAGATGCAACCACTGGCTTTATAATTTCTATGAACTTACTGAAGCTGCCAAAGACCTCAAAGATGGGAGTTTTATCACAGTAAATGCTTAACTCATTCTCTCTCTCTCACTTTTTACAGAAAAAACAAGCTTTCTTCACGTGGCTTAAACCAGGCTCATCAGCGACTGTTGTAGGAGCTTGAAAGCTCCATCTCCTGAGTTTTCAGAGTACATCAAACGTTCAAGCATATGTGAAGCCGTGAAGGTCTGTTTCCTTTGTCAATGATATGTGTTTCGGTGTGTGTCAAAACTCTTTTTCAAACTCTAATCCCTGTAACACAAATATTCATTGTATATGCTAAAGACGCCGGCTTTAATGATGTGATATCATATAACTGTTATTTTGATAAGGTGATCCAATAAATCTAATGGTTGGAATCCGAGTAATACTTTTCTTTTACCATAGTTTTTTTTCTTTTGTATATACAGTTTATGCGAGTCATGAGACGTGAACTGGACATGGAGGAGAAACAAAAATAAGAATTCATGTCCGACTTCTCCAAGGTGAGTATCTTTCATCCTGTTTTTAAAAGCATATAAGTGTTTAACAACATTCGAAGCTGTCTTTTTTTTTGGTTATGTAAAAAAGTTTAAATATCAAATAGATGCAGGAGGACTTCAAGGACGTTGTTGGGGGAAGAAAGGCGAAGCTGGAGAGAAGGGCTTCGATGAATAAAAATGGAGACTCTTCATTGCCAACAAGAATTAACTCAACAAACATATTTTATTTTAAGAAAAAAATGTGTCTGAGTCTTCGATAATAAAATTTTCATTTTCGTTTCCATCAATCTTGATGCTATGGATTTTGAATGTTTTTAATCTTAGTTTCTATTACCTTGAGTGTTTTTGGTTAGCAATGTAAACCGACTTTCGTCTCACTCAATGTTTGATATCTGTCAGATTCCGTTTAAGACTTGATAAGAAATCCAAATATTATCATATTTTGGCGTTTTTAAAATTTAGATTTCGAAGGGACTTTTTGCTGCAATCGGTTATTTCTGCAGATTGGCGATGTATTTCCCAGCCATTAGTTGCAGCAAGATTGATGAGAAAACGTATTGCTTCTATTCGAGCTACTGGCGCGAAAACTTCCTCATAGTCTATCCCATAGCGTTGAACGTAACCCTCTGCAACTAGAGGAGACTTATATTAGTTGATACTGCCATCAGAATTCCTTTTAATTTTGAAAACCCACTTCAAACCTATGGGTTTTGCACCCGGAGGCAGATCAACGAGACACCAAGACTTTAGCCGTGTAATAGACTCGATCTCGTCTTCACATGCTTGCAGCCATTCCTCGAGCTTTTTGGCTTCTTCAAAAGTTCGTGGCTTATCATTCAAATACATAAGCAACAGTTCTCCTTCTTCTTCCGAGAGAAGCACATAGTCATCTAAATATTTTGGCCTTGTGGAGATTCTTTCAGATCGCCGTGGACCTGGTGATTCGTCGTTTTGAGACTCCCCATCATCACCTTCGCTTTCTGTCTCGTGTTCTTCCTCAAACACGTCGTGACTTTCCTCTGTTTTTGGTTGAACCACCTGAGGCTCTGTTTCATGTAAGCCGTGATTACCATACTCTCCAACCATAATTCTAAAGCTCCCTGCATCGTTTTGATCCTCCTTTCTTACGTTCCAGTTCCAACCCGTTGCTTCGTCGAAAACAACATCTCTGCTTACTATTACCTTTTGAGTTTGTGGATCAAGCATTCTATACGCCTCCGAGTCTGGTTCTGTCCCAAGATGAACCAGTACACGCGATCTATCATCCAGCTTCTTCAATAACTTCCCATCAATCTTCGCATATCCTATACACCCAAAGATCCTGAGATGACTAATGTTCGGCTTTCTCCCGGGATATACCTCATATGGTGTGAGATCTTTAACAAATCTTGTAGCTATCCGGTTGATGAGATAGGTAGAATGCCTTATCGCCTCACCCCAAAAATAATTTGGAACTGACATATGCTTCATTATGCTCCTAGTCATCTCCATCAAAGTTCTGTTTCGTCTTTCGACGACACCATTCTGCTGAGGGCTGTTAGGAGCGGTAAGATGTCGCTTGATACCTGCCTCAGCGTAGAAGGTATTGAACTCTCCGGACACAAATTCTCCTCCTCTGTCTGTCTTGAACGTTTGAATGTGCATACTCGTCTCTTGCTCCACTAATTGTTTGAAGTTTTTGAATTTGCTGAAAGCCTCGTCCTCACTTTTGAGTAGAGCTGTCCACATATATCTTGAGTGATCATCTATTAACACAAAGATATATTTGTTTCCTGCACTTGTGTTTGGTGATATAGGACCGCAGAGATCACCATGGATGAGCTCAAGTATTCTCGTTGCTCGATAAGGCGTTGCTTGTGGAAAAGAGTGCCTTGCTTGCTTCCCAAGTAGACAGAAACCACAGATTCTCTTCTCGATATCGATATGTGGGACTCCTGTGACCAGCTCGCGTTGTATCATAGACCTCATTGTCTCAAAATTTATGTGACCAAGCCTCCCATGCCAACGGCTTGAATCACTTATTCCCGTAGATAGATAGCACATAGTTTCCTTCAAGCCCATTCGTACCTTGTATAGTCTATTTTTTGATCTGGTTGCCTTTGCAATTAGCTTTCCATCACGATCATACATTACTTGATGCTCCCCTCTCATTCTTATGTCGCATCCGGACTCAGTAGCTTGTCCTAGACTGATGATATTGCTCTTTAAGTCCGGAATGTAGTATACATCTGTAATCTTTCTTGCTTCTCCATTCCTATCCGTGAGCTCTATTGTTCCTTTCCCTTTGATATCAATCCGAGAATCATCACCAAAACGAACCTTTCCTGTAATGGAGTCATCAATCGTCGAAAAATATCTCCTATGTCCACTCATATGATTGCTTGCTCCATTATCAAGGTACCAAGTGCTATCTTCTTCATTGTTCTTTTCATAGTTGCTCGGCATTACCTTTCCTTTGTTTAAGTGCACAATCTCGTGCATCATAAGCTTATCTGCTTCCTGCGTACTTTTGTTTTCATCCTCTTGAGCTTCTTGCAATTTTAACAATCTATCTGGACAATCTTGTGCAAAGTGTCCTATCTTATCACAGCGAAAACATGTTATCCGTGAAGCATCTTGCTTCAACGTATCTGCCTCTGCCTCGACTTCTGTACGGGAGGCGTCCACCACGTCCTCTGCCTCGGTAATTGTTGTAATTGTTGTTGTAATTGCGGTAAGGATGAGATTGGGACTCGTTATTAGCAAACATCAGTTTGCTTTGATCTTCTTGCGGCGGTTCTTCTTCATCACATACCCACTCCTCATATGCCTTTAAGCGGCCTATGATATCCTCAAAGCTTGTTGTCTTAAGATCCAAGAATTGTTCCAGTGCAGCTACGATGGTAATATACTTTTTCCGTGGAAGACTTTTGAGAAATTTTTTGACAAGCCTTGGTTCGTCTGTCTCTTCACCTAGTGCAGCAGATTTCGAGGATATCTCAGAGATCTTACCAGAAAAATCATTGATTGTCTCTGTCTCCTTCATCGTAAGGCGATCGAATTCGGCCATCAAGGTCTGCAGCCTAGCTTCTTTCACACATTCTGCTCCTACGTGCCTTGTTTTAACTGTCTCCCATACCTTCTTCGCCGTATCTAATTCTCCGACTTGCAATATAAGCGCCTCTGGTATTGCCTGAAACAAAAGTGCCATCGCCATGTTATTCTTCTTCTCATCGGGCTCCTCTGTTTCAATACATTCCCAGACTTCATGCACTTTTAGCAGGATCTTCATCCTCATAGCCCACACAGTATAATTCGATTAATTCAGCATGGGACACTTGATGAAAACTCTGCCTTCTTTCGATTTCGTTGATGCAACTACAAGATCCTCCATTGCTTGACGACCTGAGCTCTGATACCAATTATTGTAGAATTGGTTTCACGAACTTGTTAACGAAATCACACGAACACGATTTGTAAACCCACATATAAGAACTCTCTTATTAGTCTTTGAGGAAAATAATTCAAAACCTCAAACTCACAAACTCATAAAACTCACATATATATCATCTCATGATATCTCTATTTATATAACTAAGTTTATCCTAATCTTCTTAGTAATCAAAGATTTAGATAATTCCTAAAACTTTTTAATTTTATCTTCTCAACTCAAATAGGATTAGGATAACTTCTAATTCAAGTTTCTCTCAAGCTTACTTCAACACTTTTTTTTAATTCGGATACTAAACGAAATGCATTAACGTCTAAAGGTTTTATTGAGATTAAAATTAATAAACTTTATAAGGATCTTTTACCTAATGAAAACGTTCCCTACTTAATATCTAAAATTGCGTCAATCAAGATTCAGTGTAAGGAAAAAAAAAAACATTTGTATAAACATGCAAGACCGTTCAAAGTTTCAGACTTTTACGGAAAACAAAGAAGAAGAACTGTTAAAAACAGAAATAAAGAGCAGTATTACTAAAGTAGAAAGCAAGTACCCTTGTCCTGTGCGTCTGTATACATGCATGTACGGATGTACGTATACGTGTTTATGTATATGATTGGTATACGTATAATATATGGGCTGACTCAAAACTTTGAAACTGGTACATTTTTGGAAGCGTTGACGATGACTTTCAGAGTATCCTTAAGGTTGTAGTGATTTGAGACCAAAATCTCGTGGACCTGTTGAAATCCTAGACCGTAGACCGGTGAATCATCTTCTTTGATCTGATGAATGCAAAAATCGCGGAGCTTCTTCTCAAAATCAGACCAGTCGTCAAGTTTCTTTGACGTGCTTGCAGCTGGAGGGGTGTCGGAGGAAGAAGAAGCCGCAGCAGCATCAGTAGAGGAAAATGTATGAGACTCCAACCACTTGAGGCCTAACACTTGACATAATCCTTCTTCAAGTTCTAACTTAAGATTCTTATAACCTGTGAAATATCAAAAACCAAAAAAGTACTTTTATTTGTAAGGTCTCTAGCTCCATGTTTCTTGGTGATAATAATGAATCAGTGGTTAATTACAAACTGAATTACCGTTGAGTCTAAGGTAAGCATGCATCATCTCGTGAGCCAAGATATATCCTGTGAGTAACCTAGGAAGTCCGTATATAATGAGAATTGCAGTGACTTCGCATCCGCTCACCATTTGAGTCTCTGTAACTATGTCGATCAGCTTGTTGTTTGGTCCAATCTTTGGTCTTTCTTTTACCTGTTATATGTGGAAGCATAGTGAATCTCAACAACTCCATATTTTGGAATGAAATAGAACCTCTATAATAATATAAAGCTATGTAAAAAGACTTGAAATGTCTTACACTTGTGACATTTTGCTCTTCGGACAAGCAAATACCTCTTGTTACCACTGCATGATGATAGTCCTGTTTCTTGGTGAAACATATGAGATAAGAGTGTGATGGAAGACGTTAAAAAAAAAGAAAGTAAAGTGATGGTGTTATCTACTCACAATCTTCTCTTCTTGCTCAGCTTTATTCAGAGCTTGTTTCTCAACAAGAAGAAGAGGAAACTCTTTATCAACTGGCAAGAACAATCCATCGAAGAACTCACGGATTTCCACATGCAAAGCAATGCATTCATAAGTATCCATGACCGAAGATCCCATACATTGTATACATAGCCACCGATCATCACCAAGCATCACAAAGTTTGTTCCTCTAGGCTACAAAACAACATAAAAAGAAAGTGCCAAAACTCACCAAGACTATATAATTAACCTTTCTTTGTTTATAACAAAACCTCAGTAGTACCTCTAATCTTTCACAGCTGCAACACTTGGCAGTTCCATCACTATCATGACAAGGACAGTATTTCTCCTTCCAGAACGGATGCTCGTTGTACTTTATACCTTCCTCTGTTGGAGGAATCTGAAAGAATAACAATATCTGTACAGTTAACATGTTATATCCATAAAAAGTCATAAAGAGACCAAATCTTGTTTTCACTTTAACTACAAACTGTACTTTTATTAACATAAGACAACAGAGCTAGTGAGAAATTTATAGACCTTCTTTTGGCAGACACAGCAGGTGGGATGCCGGTTGTGATGACGGTGCTCCTTATAGCAAGATCTGTGAAATTTTCCTTTTCTTGTAATCTAAGGAGTGTAGTTATATACGCAAATGTCAATTATAAGGAGTAAGCATACTAAAGAAGCAATCAATATCTCTAAATGGTATTATTGTGATCTTGAAACCTCATCCAGGGCAATTGGTTTGTGACAGTGAAGGCAACATAGACAATGAGGATGCCAAAGATCACCAAAGGCATTGACAGATAGTCCATCTTTGATCTCAGATTTGCAACCATTGCATATGCTACAAGTAAAAAGTAAAAACATTTTTCAAGATTCTGAGAGATAGAAATTTCAAAGAAACAAAAGAAAATTCCCTTAGATTAGATACTCAATTTCACAATATGCACATAAGCATTACCTAGTAGGAAGAGCAACTTCTTTGTCTTTGGAATGCTTAAATTGTCCCTTATCATCCTCCTCCTCCTCCTCCACTTGCTTTCTTTTGCCTTCCTCCTTTGACTTTTCTAATCTTCTCTTTTCCTCCTCTTTCTGAAACAGCTTCAAGCTTTCTTTTGTTGCCCTATCGATCTGAGTCTGCTCATCATCCACTTGACCATCATCGTCATCCACTTTCTCTCTTTTGCCTTCCTCCTTTGACTCTTGTAATCTTCTCTCTGCCTCCTCCTTCTCAAATTGCTTCAAGCTTATTTCCTTTGCTCTCTCTATCACAACCTGTTCCTCTTTTTCTCTTTTCTGACGTACGATACCATCTTCTTTTTCGTGCCGTGATATTTTGATGGCGGTTTTATAATCCTGCATATTTTCAGATCTCCAAAAGATATAAATTCTTAAAGAAATAAAATGAAGGGACCTGCAGGCTTTTCATCTCAGAACTTATTAATATACGCAAAAAAATCTTTAAAAGAAAAAAAAAAAGATAACCTCAGATGGATCATCTTTTTCATCAGTAGATGGACTGAAGAAGCAGGAGAACCATCCCATACTTTGTAACTCCCTTCTTCACCACCGTCTAGAAGGGGAAAAAAAAACACGAACAAAACCCCCTATAACTCGTTGCTTTCATCTATTGGAAACTTCGTCGCAGTTTCCATGAGAGTTTTCAGAAATTTCTAGAAATTTTAGAGAGAGAGTTTTTTGCGTTCATGTTTTGAATTTATGGCGAGAGGGGGGAGCGATTGTGAGAGACAGACAATAGTATTAGGGGAAGTCGAAAACGGAGACTAAAACACGCCAGTTGTCTAGCCTCACTTTTCTTTTCTTAATAAGTTTTATTAATATAAAGGGAAAGATAAATAACTACTACTATTTTATAAAAATTTCTTATATATTATTTGAGGATCAGTTAAAAAAATTATAATTTTAATCTGTATTAATTACAAAAATGTGTCTTTTTATACTTTTTCTTAAAATATTTAGACAAACCTAAGTCTAATATTTTTTATCTAGCACAGATTATATACCTACGGGCCAGTATTTAAAACGCTATCCTTATTACAAAGACGATTTACACTTTTGTAATTATGTAAAATTTCATTCTTCGTTTCTCAAAACTTTTTTATTCCACATGTTCACCTCAAAGAATAAACAAAGCATATCAATACAACAAATTCGTTGTAGTTTTGCAATAGAACTACTATGCGAAGCATTTTACATCAAAAAGTAATCAAAATGGAACTTTTCATAACAACTATAGAAATATTTCAGTGATGGAACAGTAAAAAAAATAGATTTCAAGTGTTCATGATTAGTTAGTCGATACGTATTTGTTGATCTCAGGAATTTCTATTTGGACTGAATGAGATAGTCTACACTTGAATATGTAATGTATAAAGCTCTGTAACTTGCTCTCAAAACCTTACTTTATTCATCGAAAACCTATGGCTTTATATAGCCTACAACTTTAATAGATAACTCCGAAACTTAAGCTAATAAAACAAGATAATTCCAATCATTACTTGAGCCTAAAGACTCAACAAGATAAACACCAAAACCATACGATAAACACCAACTCAAACTCTATTATCTCCTTTGATTTCGTACTTCCATTTGCTCCAACAAACCCTCCCTAAACTAAGCTTGGTTCACAAGACTTAGCTTACTAGTTGCAGAGCAAATTCCCAGCTTGCTTCTCAAGTTCTCGAACACTTCTCGCCGCAATGGTTTCGTCAAAACGTCTGCTACTTGTTCCTGTGAATCACAATGCTCCAAGCATATCTCTCCATTGTTAACCAACTCTCGCAGAAAATGAAAACGTACTCCAATGTGCTTACATCTTCTATGAAACACTGGGTTCTTGGACAGCTTGATTGTTGAGGTGTTATCACACCATATTATGGTACCTTCTTTCACACGATGTCCCAACTCTTCTAGGACTCTCTTGAACCACACCGCTTGACACGCACATACCGATGCTGCAACATATTCAGCTTCTGTGGTTGAGAGAATAACGATTGGTTGTTTTTTAGAAAGCCAGGCAACTGCTGCATTGTCTATAAGAAACACATATCCAGAGTTACTCTTTCGGCTCTCCACGTCTCCAGCAAAGTCACTGTCGGTGTAGACCTGCAATTCACCATTTCCTCCTCTCTTATACCAGATTCCAAAATCCACTGTCCCTCTTAAGTATCTCAATACTTTCTTTGCTGCTTGAACATGAAGTTGTGTTGGTTTCGACATAAAGCGGCTCAGAAGACTTACTGAGAATTGTAAGTCTGGTCTAGTGTTGGTGATGTACATGAGACTTCCAATGATCTGCTTATAGAACGTCTCATCAACTCGTTCTCCTCCATCATCCATGTCGATCTTACTTCCAGGAACCATTGGATTGGTTACTGAGTTACAGTTCTCCATGTCAAAGCGCCTAAGGATCTCAAGTGCATACTTTGATTGACAAATGTGAATGCCTTGTGGTGTCTGCAGAACTTCGAAACCCAAGAAGTATCTCATCTTACCTAGATCAGTCATATCAAATTCCTTTTGCATTGACTTCTTGAACTCTTCCATCATCTTGAGGTTATTCCCTGTGTAAATGAGATCATCGACATAGACACTCACAATCAGAATATTGTCGAGTTTCTTCTTTAAAAACAGAGTCTCTTCGTTTTGTGACTTCATGAACCCATCCTTGATAAAATATTCTTCTATACGGCTGAACCAAGCCCTTGGCGCCTGTTTCAAGCCATACAATGCCTTGTGGAGCTTATACACCTTGTCCTCATGCCCCATTACTTCGTATCCTTTCGGCTGCTGCACATAAACTTCTTCTGTCAGAACTCCATGGAGGAAGGCAGACTTAACATCTAACTGATGCACCTCCCAAGCTCTTTGTGCAGCTGTAGCAAGGATAGTTCTGATGGTATCCATTCTAGCAACTGGTGCGTACACCTCTGTGTAGTCTATTCCATGTTCTTGTGAGTATCCTTTCGCCACCAAACGTGCTTTGTACTTGCTCACTTCGCCATTCTCATTGAGCTTGGTTTTGTAAAGCCACTTTACACCAATGCATTTAGCTTCTTCTGGCAGGCTTGATAGTTCCCAAGTTTGATTCCTCACGATTGAATTCATCTCTACATCCATAGCTTCTCTCCACTTTAGGCTTTTCTCTGCTTCTTCAAAGGTGGATGGATCTGTAGAGTTAAGTTCTACCATGTTTGCCATGTAAACTTCATCTTCATCGTCCACTTCTGTACCTTCAGTAACATAGTCATTCAAATAACGTGGACGTCTTGTTCTTCGTCCCTCCCTGGTTTGTACTACCTGCTCGTTTTGAGGCTCCTCTGCTTCTGCGGGTTGTTCTGGTTCGATATTGTGTTCTGGTGCAGCTTCTGGAGTCTCATTATCACTACCTTCTTCTTCACTTTCTTCCCAACTCACATCATCATCGTTCCAAGTAAGGATAGACTCTGGTTGATGATCCTTTTGTTCTTCCCAGTTCCATCCTTTGTTCTCCTCAAAGACGACATCCCTGCTTACTATCATCTTCTTCGTTGTTGGGTTGTAAAGCCTATATGCTTTAGATTCTTCTGAGACACCTATTAGAACACATGTCATGCTCTTATCATCAAGTTTGCTGCGTTTTACGTCTGGTACATGAACGTGTCCAATGCATCCCCACACACGGAAGTGTTCTACACTCGGTTTAACTCCACTCCAAGCTTCTTGAGGAGTGATGTTCTTCACAGCAGAAGTGGGGCACCGGTTTAGGACATAGAATGTCCAGTTTGCAGCTTCAGACCAGAAATACTTAGGTACCTTCTTAGCTGAGAGTAATGATCTCACCATATTCATCACTGTTCGATTCTTTCTCTCTGCAATACCGTTCTGTTGCGGTGTGTAAGCTGCCGTCAGTTGCCTACGAATCCCCTCCTCCTTACAGAAATCAGAGAATTCTCGTGACGTGTATTCTCCTCCTCTATCAGTTCGCAGGCACTTGATGTTTTTACCAGTTTCAGTTTCTACCTTCTTCTTAAACATCTTGAATTGGGTAAATGCCTCTGACTTTTCACTCAGAAAGTACGCCCATGCCTTTCGACTGTAGTCGTCGATGAAGCAAAGAATGTACCTTTTTCCACTTGGAGACGTAGGATTAATTGGTCCACATATGTCTGAATGAAGCAGCTCCAATGTTTCTTTAGCTCTCCAAGTACTTCTCTTGGGAATGGGGTTTCTTGGTTGCTTACCCACCAAGCAATCAGAGCATGTGAAGCTCTGCGCATCGAATGCAGGAAGTCCTCGTACCATGTCTTTGTTCTGCAGCGTCTTTATCCCACGGTGACTCAGATGGCCGTAACGCTCATGCCATAACTTTGGCACATCCTCTGCTACTGTCTGAAAGCAGCGTTGCTTTGTTCTCTCCGCATCACTTGTCTGATCTATCAATGTAAACAGCCTGTTTGCACTCATCTTGCTTTCAGCCAGCAGACCTCTTTCATCATGATATATCTTGCACATTCCCTTCTGAATAACGATAGAGATGTTCTTTTCTTGCAGTTGTCCCAGGCTTAGTAAGTTGTTTTTGAGTTCGGGAATGTAGAAGACATCACAGATTGTGTAAGTTGTGTTCCTTAGCACTATCTTTGCTTTGCCTTTTCCAACGACCTCCATCCTCTTGTTGTTTCCTAGCTTAACTGAATGTCTGAACTTCTCATCTATCATTGAGAACAACTCTCGGTTCCCACTCATGTGGTTTGAGCATCCCGAGTCAAGAAACCAAGATGTCTTCCTCGTAGTCTCTTGTGTTTCTGATTGGGTCATTAGTATCAACCCTGTAGCAGCTTCGTCGTTGGCATCATCCTCTTCAATGTATGCCATAAGCAACATATCTTCATTCTCCTCAGCATAGTTTGCTTCTTCCTCCCACTTTGGACACTCATATTGGAAGTGTCCGAGTCGATGACACTTATAGCACTCAACAGTACTTTTGTTTGTGTAACTTCGGCCTCGTCCTCTTCCTCTACCTCTTCCATTAGTACCTCTCCCTCTACTTCCCATTCCTCTTCCTTGGGTCACAATCAACATCTTATCTTCTTCCTTTTCTGGCTTCCTGAACTTCTGCTCGTGTACCACTAACGAGCTTTGCAGTTCCTCCAATGTAATGTTTTTGATTTCCTTTGACTCCTCAATGGAAACCACCACATACATAAACTTCTCACTTAGGGTTCTGAGAATTTTCTCCACCACCTTCAAGTCTGGCATCTCTTCTCCATTGCTTCTCATCTGGTTTGTGATAGCCAGAACTCTTGTAAAATATTCTTCCACCTTTTCTGCATCTTTCATCTCTAATAGCTCAAAGTCTCTCCTGAGCTTTTGTAACAACGATCTCTTCACACGTTCGTTGCCACCAAACTTCTTCTTCATAGACTCCCATATGATTTTTGATGTTTTTCTGTCCAGGATTTGTTCAAACGTTACCCTATCAATGGATTGATACAGGTAGTGTTTGACCTTGTGATCATTACTTCGTGCGTTGTCTAGCTGCTCCCTTTGTTCAGCCGACAAGTCTGTTGTGGTTGTTGGTTCTTCAAAACCGGTCTCAATCACGCTCCATAGCCCCTTGGCTCGGAAGAAATTCTCCATCACTTCGCTCCAGTGATCCCAATGCCCATTGAACTGAGGCAACTTCATCTTATCATCTCCCATCTCACACAATTTGTGTCTTTGAAACAGAGCTCTGATACCATTTTGTAATGTATAAAGCTCTGTAACTTGCTCTCAAAACCTTACTTTATTCATCGAAAACCTATGGCTTTATATAGCCTACAACTTTAATAGATAACTCCGAAACTTAAGCTAATAAAACAAGATAATTTCAATCATTACTTGAGCCTAAAGACTCAACAAGATAAACACCAAAACCATACGATAAACACCAACTCAAACTCTATTATCTCCTTTGATTTCGTACTTCCAAACACCAACTCAAACTCTATTATCTCCTTTGATTTCGTACTTCCATTTGCTCAAACAGAATAGACAAAATATAGTATACTATCAAGTACGTATGTATTATATAAATACAATAATCCATTTATATTATATATTCAATATTCGATATATTGTATACTCTATATTTGAGAATTATACCAAATAGAAAATCACTATTTACCTCGGAAATGTGATGTTGGTTCACTGTCATTATAATTGCGATTGAACCTAAGCGATTTTGTGATGGTTTCTAAATTTGCGTGATAAATAGTTTTTGAATCAGACTTATTTGATAAGTTATATTTAATTATTTCATTAGTAGCAGAAATAAATAAAAACGTGGAAGTTTCCAAACGGATTATGTATCGTATATGTATTTTTGATACACAAATTATTCACAGGTTCTATATGGTAAGGATAATTGAAGACTAAAATACTTTGGCACCAAGAAAATCCTATCCTAATGTTTTGGTGGTTGTCCTAATGTGCTGACATGTATGTCATTGTGTTACTTCTACGTTGTCTTTATTTTAATAATATATATATATAGACGTTAAATAGTAGTACTATTTCTTTATATATATTTATATCCAATGACAGGAACATCAACTATTTAACACACGAATAATTAATACGTAGTAAAGACATATTTATTGTAATAGTTAATCAAGCAAGTTAAGAGAGATATGAAAAAGTCATCACTTTGTTTTGGGTACCAATCTCATTTCACTTTTGATGGGTCAAGCGATAATGCTTTTAGTTGGTTGGCCTAATGTTACTCCAACTCTAAAAGTATTTTGGTAATGTACGATGTTTATGCCCGTATTTCTGCTTTATTTGCTAATGTATGTTTTTGTTTGTCAGTTTTGATTTAAATTTTATTAATCATTGATTTCAGACTCTTTCTATTTGAAATTACTGGTTTCTTTACATAAGCATTTAGGTTTGTTATTACATGATTTGATTAGCAGATTGCTTAGACCATCATCAACGCTGAAAACCCAAATGGGTTCTAAAACTTTTTTTATCCGACTTAAAAAAAAAATTAAAAATCGCACCAATCGCGGACCGTCACGTGTCAGTGAGACCCGCGAACAATGCGAAAAACCCACCTCAAGCATCTCTTATCTGGCAACTTTCTCTCTTGGTTCCAGTGAAATTGTGGTCATCCCCTCCTAAAACCCCTCTGCATATCTGCGTTGCGTATGCTCTTATATCTTTCCTTCATAGGCTTTCTCTTTTTTTTTTTGATCAAACCAAACTTGCATTAAACTTAATATGTTTACACTCTAAAAGAAGAAGATACAAAGAGGCTATTGACAGCCAAACAAACAAACAACAATAACATAAAAGATAGAATGGCGATACAAATCACAAAAAGAACCATATGAAATTGTATAACAACAACAGCATAAGCTTCTTCAAAGATTGCATCTAATGTAACCCGTAGGACCACACACACTGCACCATACGCAGAGGAGAGCATTCGATGGGAGGAAGATCCTTGTAATACCAACGAAACTTGTTCATCCAATTTACTCCATATAGGAGGATATATTAGGAGAGAAGACTGATTCAAACGAGGGAAAAGCGAGAAATCGCAACCCGCCACATCCATATTCATTGGGATAAAGATGACAATGAGTTTCTCTTCTACCTGCCACCAAGAAGAGAGTACACGAACACAACACCAACATCCGGATTGAAACACGTAAGAGAACTGCATACTGCAGACGATCGCGGCAAGGCGATATTGATACTACTAGAGGTCGCAAAGGTAGAACCAAATGAGACTAAGCCCATCAGAATATCATCAGCTAGAAACATGAACCTCAATTCCAACATCACCCACACAAATAGCTGTCTAAACCATTCTACAATAGCAGAATAAGTGAAGAATAATGAGCTAAGATGAGCATGAAAGACCTTACAAAGAGGAGTGGTTGGGAGATCGAAACAAAAACTGATTGAAGACCAGTCGACACATCCTAATAGAGACCTGTATACCACAGGAGAGTGGAGTCCGTAGGCGAAGTAAGTGTCATCGACACACTCAAATAAAGACCTGTATACCACAGGAGAAAGGAGCCCGTAGGCGAAAAAGGTGTCACTCATAGACACCGCGAGACCACCACCAATCTTTGTCGCCATCCTGGATGGAGGTTTCAGAGTTGAAATCTGGATAAAAGCTTGAGGAGATGGTCTGTAGAAGGGACATCCATAGACGGATGATGATACACCAGAGAACAAGATGGAAACGTCACAGCCTCGAGACTCAAGCTTCGAGACTCGGGAATTTCATATCTGAAATTTGGGTAATCACTAGAGAAAGACTAGAGAAAGTGTTGAGGAAGTGATGAAGAGCAACGACGGATGTATCCGGAGGGTCTGGTGGTTTCGCCGGAGTGATGGGAGGGAGAGAAACCAGCGGACAAAGAGGAGCTGTCACCATCATTATCACGAAGGAGGGGAGGCGCTGCTTTGGAGGGTGGAGATCTAGGCGGAGGTGGAGGAGCGGAGGGGGAGATCTTTTCAAGCGGCACACATCGGAGTTCGGGAATGGCGGCGGATCTGGAGAAGGCCTGGACCGCGACGGAGGAGGAGCAGTGACCATCGAAGCCATGGAGGAGCAGAGGAGGTTCTTCAAAGGAAGGAAGAGAAAACCTTGCAGTATGAATCCATGGAAATTGGACGGAGACGGCGGCGGCGGCGTCTTGGGTGGTGTGCCAGAGAGAAAACGTCTCTTCATAGGCTTTCTCTATCTTTATATTATAAGTATACATTATTGTTTTTATGCAGGAATAATATATGTATAGATGCATATAAATGGCTTAGGCTTTCTATCTCTCAGTGGGGAATGAATTATTGTTTTAGTAATTTAATACGATCTCCTAAACCCGCGTTTAAGAAGAAAAAGAAAAGATACTTGTAAAGCTGATCCCCGTCACGTGGTTCCCTAACGCATAATCCTAATACTGATCAACAGGGATTTAATAAATGAGCTGTGAGTGCTTTGACTAATTTGAATGGCGTGCGTGACCATTAAAAAGCCTATTAACAGAAAAGTTAGCAGCAGAACCAATGGGTCTTAAACGACCATTTGACCATAGAACTAACGGTCCCAACTGCCAAAAGAAAATCATAACAGAAAAGTTAACTTGGAGATTGTAGACTGCAGTCTCCAGAACAAATATTCCTCAGTGGAGAAACAAATGGTCCATCAGAAATGTTCCAACTTTAACGGAAAACCAAGAAGAAAAGACTGTTTACAAATTACACACATAAAAAAAAAGCTTTATTGAACAAGGAATCTGAGATCGTGCATAAATATGTATATGGTATGTTTCGTACGTATATGAGCTGATTCAAGACATTGAATCTGAGATGGTCTTTTCCTTCTTCAACCCCGCTGGCGAAGAATCTCTTCGAGGGTTTCCTGGAGACTCGAATTTGTCACCATATTGTTAACTTTCCTAAACCCTTCACCATAGACTGCTGACTCATCTGTCTCTATCTCATTCTTGTAAAAATCCACCAGCTTCTTCTCGAGTTCAGACCACTCCCCTTTCTTTGCCGCATTTGATGAAGAAGAAGAAGAAGCTGCAGTATCATCAATAGGGGCGTATCTCTGAGTCTCCAACCACATGTGCCCTAGCACTTGGCATAGTCCTTCTTCCATAACGTTGTTCAGATTATTATATCCTGTAACCAGAACCAAAAAAAGAAAAAAACACATACTCTCTCATGTCGATCCTTGACTCCTTGAGAACAAAAAAACACACACCATTGAGTCTTTAGTTATGACCATTGACCAATATATACCTTTGAGTCTAAGATAAGCATGCATCATCTCGTGAGCCATGATAGATCCGGTTAGTAACCTGTGTTTTTAAAAAAGAGAGGTTTGATTTTATTGTATAGGCACAGGAGAGCATAAAGTGATGTTACCTTGGAAGTCCATATAAAATGAGAATTGCAGTGACCGGACATCCACTCCTACTCTCAACCAATTGAGGTTCCGTGGCCTTGCCTATTAGCTGCTTGTTCGGCCCCATCTTTGGCCTTTTTGACACCTGTTTATATATATATATATATGTGTGTGTGTGTGAAAAACAGAGAGTTTTATAAGTCACGAATGCCAAAATCTTGTTTTTTTAGACGCTAAAGCTCGTGTTAAAACGGGTTACTTACACTTGTGACAATCTGCACTTCAGACAGGCAAATACCTCTGGTTACCACACCATGCTGATTCTCCTGCTTGTGTTGGAAACGTGTGAGCCAAAAAAAAAAAGAAATAGAGAGATAAAATATCAATGGTGTGTTAGGAAATGTACTGACAATCTTCTCTTCCTCCTCAGCTTTATTCAGGGCTTGTTTCTCCACCAAAAGAAGAGAAAACTCTTCCTCAACCTTCATGTTTAAGCCATGGAAGAATTCACGGATTTCAAAGTGAAGAGGCTGGACTTCGTAAGTATCCATAACCGCTGATTCCATACATTCTAGACATAGCCACCTTCCATCATCAAGCATTACGAAATCCGTTCCCCCCCTAGGCTGCACCAAAAAAAAAACTCATTTCCTTGACTCATCATCATCATCAACATCATGATCATCATCATCATCATCATCATCTCATTCATTCCTTTCTGCCGTGTTTGAAAGGTAAAACTCACCTCTAGCCTCTCGCAACTGCAACACTTGGGAGTTCCATCAGAGCTGTGAGCAGGGCAGTACCTCTCCTCCCAGAAGTGATGCGTATGGAATTCTTTCTTCTGAAAGACGAATTCAGTTACATTTTAACGCTCATGGAAAAATAAAAAATAAAAATACAGAAGAGAATCAAAATGTATAGTATACTACCTTCACTTTCTCTTTGCAGACATAGCAGTACCGTAGATAGCAGGCCTTGTGAAACTTGCCTCTTGAGTTTGAAACCTGATGTTGTTAGTTATCAGGAATTTAGGTATTTACAGATGAACAAGTCAAATGAATAGATACGAAGCAATTTCAAAAGGGAGTTAGTTTTGTTTGGTTTTGCGTATTACATGGTTTTGAACGTCGTGGATTTCAAATGGGTTGTGGCAAGCACCACAACGGAAACATTCAGGATGCCAAGGAACACCCAAAACATCCACAGATCCTCCATGTTCAATCTCAGAGTGGCAACCACCACACATGCTTAAACAAGTGTGAACATGTCTTAAACAGGTCTAAGACATATTTTGTTTTTATAAGAAAATAGCAACATTGAGTCATGTATACGCTTACCTAGGAGGAGGAATCACCTCTACGAGCTTTCCATCGCCTTTTACCTCATCTTCAGATGGCTGCTTTGTTTCATCCAAGGGAGGTCTAGAGGAAATGTTGTTATGTTCTTCAAGTGGAGGAGGAGGAGTCACAGCAAGTTGTTCATCCTTGTCCACATGGTCTTCATGCTGTTTTGTTTTGCCTTTCTCCTTTAAACTCTGCTCAGGAACCTGCTCAGCTTGTTTGTTTTCCAAAGAAGAAAAGTTATGAGAATTTTGCCTTTCTCCTCTTTCCTCGGCTTCTAACTCTCTGGTGATCCTTCTTTGCTCTTCCTCTTGGTGTTGAAGAGAAGATTCTTGAATGGCCAAAGCAAGTTGTTCATCTTCTTGAATGTGAGTTTCAGCTTCAAAAGGATCCTGCAGGTTTAAGGTTAAAGTCTAAAAAGAGGAAAAGGAGGCAATTGAAAGCAAAACTTGGCTAGGCTAAGACAAGCAAAGATACTGATAAAAAAAACCTCAGAAGTGGAGGGTTTGAAGCAGGAGAAGCACCCCATCTTCTTCCCCTTGATCCGGCCTGCAAAGGGATCAACCAAATGAGACAAACAGGATCTGAACAAGATGAAATATTTACTAGTCCCCAAACCAAAGCATTTTCATTTAACCGTAAGCAAAAGGAATTTAAATCAAATAAATAGAATATGCCTAGTAATGGTTTGGTACCTGAGGTGGGTTGTTTGAAACAGATATTGATCCAAAATGAGACGAATATATAGAAGATAATCAGAGAAACAGAGCACGGCACTTAAGCTGCTAGCTAGTGGAATGCAGGGAGAGACTAATAAAGACAGAAAAAATCACATGGGTGCTGTTGCTGAATTTTCTCGATTTTGATAACGACGGAGAATCTCTTTTTAATTAACGAACCAACGACTCTGGTGAAGGGTAACAGAGATCAAGTTGGGCATCTAAATAATTACAAACAATTCCAAAAAAAAAAAAAAGAAATAGTTACCCCAAACCTAAACCCGTTGCCATGGCTTTTTGGGTTTTCGTTTGTTACTTCCCCAAATCAAAAAGCTCTTTCCTTTCCTTTTCTTCTCCGATCTTCCACCAGAGTTTCCAGATATTTCACTCTGAATGGCATTTTCGTTAATGTTAAAACCTTTACCAGACGGATTCAATCAGGAGGTTTCCCTCCCTCCTCATACGCTGCCGTTTTAATCCCATCGAGGTTGGGCTTCGGCCCATATGCCACACCAAAATAATACAAGCCTGTGTCGACGTCACCGATGACGACTTGGCGAGTGACGTCTACCTCTCTTGATTTAAACGGTCACACACCACATTTCCAGCTCCACGTGAATTATTTTAAGTTGAAAAATAAATAGATGGAATTTAAAACAATTATCCTGCGTCGTTGTGTACCAACTACAGAAGTCGTATTAATCAGTGACTAAATAGATCTCCCAAAGGACAGTTTATATTATATGATATATAGGTTATAATCAAAGATGTTCAAAACGCACTCATGACAGTCGAGTAGATTGTTGCCAAAAAAAAAAGAAAGTCGAGCAGATTGCAATGGACAACGTTTTTCAATCACCAGGAGATTACGTTAGGTTCGTAAGCCCGGTTTACAGATCCAACAGGCAGAAATATCTCAGAAGCTACACATTCAAAAGTTACGAGGATGAAGCAGACTTGTCTCCCAAGAAACAAAGCACGTGGGTCAAGAACAAGAAGATGATAATCAAGTTTAAGAAGGAGAGCGTTTCACTTGGCAATTAAATCTTGTCTCATGCTCTTGTTCTCTTGCTTCCATGTCTGATTCTTCTATTATGTACGAAATATGTATAATATCGAGCTAAAGAAAATAATAATATCGAGTTTTGTTTCGATTTAAAAAAAAAAGAGAAATGAAAAAAGGATATGAAGAGACATGTGCTGGTTAAGTTGGTCCGGGCGTGATCAATGACTAGGCCATGCTAGGCTAGGCTTTTAAATATTTGATTTGTTGTTGTCAATATATAAAGCCATATCGCCGAACAAGAACAGGCACGTCATCATCAGCAGTCTCTTTCTCCACCTTCGTTATATCATTCGGTAACCATTCATAAGATTAAAAGGAAAAAAGAAATTTCAAAAAATAAAACATTACATTATTTTGTTTGTTATGGCGCGCAATTTTCTAATTATTATTTTTAGGAAGGTATATGAATTTCGGGTAACGCGATGTTAATCAGTACAAATATGCAATCACAGTTATTTTCTTAATGTGTCGAAAAGTATGAAGCTCGGTATATACAATTTTTTTTGTTGGCAAAGAAGACGAGGTGCGTTCAGCAGTATTGATCGTGTTGTTATCAAAGGCTACTACGTGATATAAGACCCAAAAGGCCCATTAAACGAGATTTAAAAGGCTTGCTAAGTTCCACATTAACCAATTCATGGGCCCATTACACCAGGATGGCTCCACCTTTGTGTATGCATTGATGATATTCCGAGCAAGAGAGAGGGCCTTTATATGCGTTCACATTTTAAAATATGTGTAAGCCCCTTTCTCTCGTGCGAGCGATTCTTTGACGAACGGAAGGAAGTCTGACTTGTTAGACAAGTCACAAAAGCTATATCATCATCTTCTTCTTCTTCTACCAAAGTGTGATGTTTCCTTTTTTACTTTCGTTTCTTTTGTTCTTTTTCTCTGTTGAGCGAGTTTACGTTTGGAATTTTATCCCTTTGCTGCCTAGGCTCCATTTTAATCCTTTTTTTATAGATATATTTGGTTGCATTCGATCCATGTCTTTGGTTTTGATTTAATGTATCCCTTTGCTTCTCAGAAACAAGACAAGGGGGTTCAATCACGGGTTTTAATGCGGATCAGCTGTTCGTTGAAATGTCTCGTTGTTCCCATCTCCTACGTTATGCCCATCTGGTAACTTTTCTTTGACTCAATACTCTGTTTCCATATTTGAAAGTTTCTCCCCCCCACAAGTCAAAACAATATGAAAAGAATAAATATTAAGATCTTAGAGTCAAGTAACATAATAAAAGAATGTATTTTCTTGCCAATGGGGCCATGTGATTCACGAAAGAACTATGGAGGGTCAGGAGGGACGGTCAACAACTCCAACTTGTTTGCCCCCAACCCCACCCCCACCCCCCAGAAATCCACACATTATTTAACAAATATTCCTTTTCTTTTCCTTATTACTATTGGTTAAAAATTAAAATTCATGGATATTGAATAGAACCATCAGCTAATCTATAATACAAATAGGTAACTTTTCTTTCTTTTAAAGGCAACACCACTTTTGTCACTTTGTCTATTTTTTGACATGTAGTATCTATATACATCTCTCTATATTGTTTTGCCGATTTGGTTGGAAATTAGACGACTCGTAGGGTCTTTGTACACACTGGTGACTGGCTTTTTTGACACGAGTCGACTCTCTCCTTCTCACCACCATTTCCGTGAAACATGAGCCATACCCAACTTTTCTTCCTAAATTGAAACCCATTCTACCACGCTTATTTTCTTCCCTTGTAGTGTTAAAAGCTTCCCCCTTGCTGAAAAATAGTAGAATTTTCCCAAATTTTATAGCTCCCATGTCATCTTACAGGTGAAGACGATTCACTTGGCTTCTCCACAAAATTTTTTTTTAAAAAAAACCCAGCTTTTGAGGCTATCTCTGCTTAAAAATTTAAACTGAAGTGTTTTTTTTTTAATTATAGGTTTTGATTAGTCATGCGGTTTCTGCTTCGATCACTTGAAGCATTTCCTGTAACTCCTTTGTTTACTTGTTATCCTGGGAGCTACCAAGGAGAAAAGGTCAGCTCCTTTGTGGTAATATTTTAGACAAACGAGATTTGGAGTTGGTAAGTAGAATGTTAGATTTGAGGATGGCCCAAACCCACCAGCGTTCAAAGAGGTAAACTGTCTACTCTATTGTTGTTCTAATTTACCAGAAACTTCTTTTTTCTGCTAGTTCTGTAGATTGCTCTAAATGCGTCCCTATTTTCTGTTAATGGAATCCCTTGCTACGATGGGTCACAGCAGAAACTGGAATTTTTACAGTGATGTTTGCAAAATCTCTCAGATCCTCTGTTTTCCATTGCTTAAATTATAGTTTTTTTTTTGTGGTCCTGAACTAGACAATGATAGCTTAAGAAGTTTGCTAGTGTAGTAGTGGATGAACACTTAATGTTTTAAGTTTATTCTGATACAAAATGATCTAAGAGACATTCTTGTTAAATGATTATGTGGTGATAAAAGCGTAAAAGCTATGTTTTTAGTCTTGGTTTCATGCAATATTTTTCCAAAAGGTAAAATAAAATCTCTTGGGTATCTTTGCTCATGTCGTTTCCATTGATTCTTATTAGTTGCTCTTTTTGCACCAGTGCCAGCTTTCCAGAGAAGAAAAGAGCTGAGGGAGATAAACTTTCCAATTCTTCTTTTGAAGCCTCTCAACGCATCAAACTGGTGAGTACGTTCATCTTTCTTTGCTTTTCTTCTCTTGAACATGTAAAAAGTTGTGATAAAGTGTATTGGTATTTGTTAAAGAACAGCCTAAGAAGCTGAGACATATAATTCTTGCCTTCTTGGATTTATCTCTATGTGTCTTTGGCTAATAAGTATCTTTTTCTCTCTCCCCCAAGCTGCTTTTTCTTTTGCATCTTTTTTGTGAAAGCCACTGGCTTTACACAAATGTTTCGCTATTCTTTTTTGTATCCTTCTTACTTGTCTTTTGGAGGAATTTCCTTTCTGGTATTAACTTTTATAGAAACTAATCTCTCTCATAAATAAGTTCTTTTATCTTTTTATAAAACCCCTTCTAAGACAGGTTATTGTTTATGGATTTTGTCTGACTTGGTTTAGGATATGGATCGTTCAAATGAATCAACCAGAGACAAGCATAGTCAATGTCATTCAGTCACGGAATCCTCATTGAAGGAAGAGGTAATGTGTACGGTCTGGTCTTTTTTTTACGTGGTTCATGTCCTTGTTCCGTGGATTAGGTTCAGTTACCTTATTCCTATGACTGGAATCACAGATTGATCAGCTCGAGACAAGACTACATGATCAGTTTAAGGTTCGTTGTGTATTGGAAAAGGCGTTAGGTTATGGAACAGCTTCTTCGTACAAGCTGACTGAAACAAACGACATTCCCATGCCAAAGGTCAGTCACTTGCATTTCCCAGAACTGTATTATATCTTTTAGAAACAAGCTCTTTGCATATAAAGATACGTTCTTAGTTTTCTCTTTTCTTCTTCAGCCAGCTATTGATCTGATCAAAGACATTGCGGTTCTGGAGATGGAAGTTATTCATTTGGAACAATATCTTCTTTCGTTATATCGAAAAGCCTTTGACCAGCACATCTCTTCTGTACCCCCAAATTCAGATAAGAAGAAGAAGCCAAAGTCTCCTCCTGTAACAACCCCTACAAGGCGTCTAGACTTCTCTGAAGAAGATGATACCCCATCAAAAACAGCTCCTCTGCTTGTTGATCATCAAAACCAACCAAGGGAAACTGAAACTCCTGCTGGTGGCAGGGACCAAATGGAGTCCAGTTTTCACCGTAGCCACTCCCAGCGTTCAGCATTTGAGTATAAAAAAGCTTCTACAGAAGATTCTTGGAGTAAGGCTGTCCGCTCATGTCACTCCCAACCGCTGTATGTGCAAAATGGAGAAAATGTAATCAGTCTAGCTGAACACCTTGGCACAAGAATCTCGGATCATATTCCAGAGACGCCCAACAAGCTGTCTGAAGGAATGGTCAAGTGTATGTCAGAAATATACTGCAAGCTTTCAGAGCCGCCTTCTGTACTACATCAACGCCTTTCATCGTCAGACTCGTCTTTTTCATCGCCCTCTGACCAATACGATACATCGAGCCCTGGATTAGGAAACAGCTCCTCTTTCGATGTACGTTTAGATGATTCTTTCCGTGTAGAAGGAGAGAAGAGACCTTACAGCTCCATGGTTGAAGTGCTTTGCATTTACAGAGATGCCAAAAAGGCCAGTGAGGTCGAAAATCTTCTGCAAAACTTCAAGTGAGTCCTTTGAGATTGATATATTGATGAGAGTAGAATTTGATTGTATGTGGTTCCTGAAATGCTATTTAAACTGTCGCAGGTCGCTTATCAGTAGGTTGGAGGAAGTCGATCCAAGAAAGTTGAAACATGAGGAGAAGCTGGCGTTCTGGATAAATGTGCACAATGCACTTGTGATGCATGTAAAACTCTCTTTTTTCAAAAGAACAGGTGTCAGTTTTGTGAACAAACTCGCTTAAGACTCATATTGCAATTTTTTATCATTCTCTTTTAGGCCTTTTTAGCTTATGGGATTCCACAGAGCAATGTGAAGAGAGTCCTACTGCTACTCAAGGTAACAACATCTCTTGCACAGGGAAAGACGCATGAACAATCTTTTCCTTTTTATATGTCTTGTAATTTTGTCTTGTTTTTCACATTTTTAAAAGGCTGCATATAACGTTGGTGGACACACGGTTAGCGCAGAAGCAATTCAAAGCTCTATACTTGGATGCAAAATGTCTCATCCTGGACAGGTAAGTTTGAGAATAAATAGATAAATAAAAGTTTGAAATGTTAGCTTTAAAGCACAAAACGAAAAAGTAAACAAGGTCTTTCTTTTCATTTTTTCTCTTATAGTGGCTTAGACTGCTATTTGCTTCAAAGAAGTTCAAAGCAGGTGATGAAAGATTATCTTACGCAATCCATCATCCAGAACCTCTCCTACATTTTGCACTTACTTCAGGCAGCCACTCCGATCCCTCGGTATTGAGATCAATAAGAAAACGCTAAAAGAATCTGTGAAACCCTTTAATGTCATTAAAAGCTCAAGTCTCTGCTTCTTGGTTGTTATTTTGTTTCAAACAGGTTCGTGTATATACACCAAAGAGAATCCAGCAAGAGCTTGAAACATCAAAAGAAGACTACATAAGAATGAACTTAAGCATACACAATCAGAAAGTCCAACTGCCAAAGCTTGTGGAGACTTTTGCAAAACAGTCCGGTTTATGTCCGGCGGGTTTAACGGAGTTGGTTAACCACAGTAGACCGGAATCTTCGAGAACATGTTTTAAGAGATGTCAATCTGGCAGTAAATCACGCAAGGCCATTGATTGGATCCCTCACAGCTTTACATTCAGATATCTTATTCTTAGAGAAGCTGCCAAATAATATTATTCATTCATATACTGTGTGTATATTAAAAGATCGTTGTAATGTCCCCAGTTTCTAATTATAATAGGAATGTGTTTTGTCTTGATGAGTGGATCTTGTCTCTTGACAGTTACTTGTCTTTCAAAATATCCCCATTGTTATTCAGAGCTTGCACATGATTGATCATGCAACTGTCGAATTTTAACAAACCAGATCAAATAGTAAGATTATTTTTTTGGCCCATTAATAGATACTCTAGTAAGTAAGTAATACATTTTTTCTAGTATGGCTTTTGGCCAATTATATTCCCCGGAGGATTATAGAAACAAATGGTTAAAACCGTTGACTCTCTAGTACACATGGCTTGAGCACAGCCGAGCTCCTTTGAGTCTCTCCACACGACTTGTTTATAGACACCACACGTGTGGTTCGCGGCACACTTGTCCGACTTGTAGTCGTAGAATGATTTCTCCTTCACCCATGTCTCCACTGCAAGAGTTGGCGTCACGGCCAAACCTTTGGCCCAAAGCTGGTTAGCACCGTACTTCCCAGGGTTTAGACTCGCAAACTCACATTTCTTCTGGTTCCTCTGGTAACGGGCCAGCCGGTTCGCAGCGGCCTCCAGCGTCTGGCTCCATACTAGCGGCCGGACACCTACCATGGCTCTGGCCTTGTTATGCGCATCGGTGAAAGCTTTGGCGGCAGCAGAGATTGTAGGAGGTGGACGAGAAGCAGGAACGGTTTGTTTGGGTTTCAACTTCTCCGGAGGAGAGATGGCATTGACGGAGATAACAAGAAGTGCCACGAGGATGGCATAATGAACTATAGACATTTTTCTGGTGGATTTTAGCAACCTGAAAAGATAACTAATCGTTTATATAGAGCCATTAAAGTTGGTAAAATATAGTATAATAATAGTATAGAGGAAGTATAAAGATGAATAATGGAGTAAGATGTGGGATACATTGGTGGAAGGAGACAAAATAATACTACCAAAGGAAGGAGAGGATCATGGCATGTGACTTTGGTGATTGATCCCCTTAACCTGTCTGTGTTTTTGCATGTGACTGACAGATACCTCCAACTCCCTATTTAATTGATTTTGTTTGTTTTCAAGGCCCATTAATGCTTATAAAGGGCCAATGGGTCCAGCATTCTTCGCCTCACGTATTTCAGTTTTGCCTAAAATAATCCACTCTAATTATTGTTGTTAGTTCCACATCTAATTGAAAAAAGATTCCAGTCCTAGTGGCTGTGCTTTCTCCACGACCGTTCCTCTTGTATTATTGAATTCTTATGCGGTTCAGATGCAATCTCCTCAGCAGAAAATGGAAAGAAAAAAAAAATCCACTTGGTGGCAAGAAAGAATTTGAAATGTTCATGTCTATAGCTTTTATTTGTCACGTCGTATTATAGTCAGTCATAAATGAACAAGTAATGAGAAACATTTGTAACAAAATCTGCAGAAGGGAAGTAGAAATGGACCACAACTTCCATCAAAACATATCATAAAAGTTAATTATCCTTATCTAATTTCTTTCAACAAACAAACAAAAAGTTCTGTGGAAGATTTCATTTTCCAATGCAATCTCTTTTTTCAAAATGATTTCAAATTCACCTGCGGTTGGTCCGGTCAAATAAATTTTACGAAACCTGGGTATAAACCATCATGAACCCATTTGCCGGTTATAAAGAAGATAGAGGATTTCGCAAAACTTGTTTGAATGAACATTTGATTACGTGTTAGAGAATCAATTAAACCTAGGGAAAGTTGCACTGTATCATCATCAATTCATCATCCCAATTTTCAAAATTTGAAAAATCAGAAAAAAAAAAAAACGAGAATCCAAATCTAATTGATAATTTTGTTTTTCTCCATTAATAAAAAAGTCAAACATCTCTAATTACAATTTTTTTTTACGTAGGAGATTTATGTTTCTCAAAATAACTAACACTCTACTCGGCGATCGTGCTCAGATTCCGCGTAAATCTCCTCTTCCCTTTGCCACAACATCTCCCGCCACCGACGTTAGTCTTCACTCCAGCGATGTTTTTCGGTTGGTAAACTTTACCGGAAACGGAGTCATCGCTGTCTACGGAAACCCACCCGACTCCGCCGCTCTTGGCCAACGCCGAGCTCGCTTTAACAGCCAACGCTGCCATTTCCTCCGCCCTCAGCGGATGGTTGAGCCACGTCAGAGGCAAAACGAAGTAAAGCTGCCCTGATCGGAGCTCCTCGTTGCCGGAGACAGCCGAAACGGTGTCGTCGAAGTCCATTTCGTCCGAGTTACAGACGAAACTCGTCGGGTATTTCTGCAAGATCTGCCACACTTTGACCGGAGATGAGAACTCCTGTAATGTCCCGTCGAACAATATAACCTTAGCCGAATCTCCACTCATAGATTCACGTGAAACACAAGCTCCCATTTTTTTTGTTTATATATATGTTTTTGGAAATGAAAGTAACTCTTGATCTTGATGATGTTGTGTTGTGTTGTGTTGTGGTTGTGAGTTGAAAGAGACGACCTTGAGATGAGTTTATATATATGAATATAGAGGAAGAAGAAGACAACTAGCCTCGAGAATCTAAAGGCCACGTCGGCCTTGTCGTGTAGTGATAACAAAGAAACATGACAGCTCATGGTTCGATTATTGTTTGCAGAATGGCCCCTATCGCAGAGGGGTATATCGGGAAATAAGGAGAGGTTAACGTGGCGGAGAATGCGAGAGGAAGGAGCTTAGGTGGTGAAGGAGGAGCGGGCCACGTGACGAACAGAGAGAGCATCACCGGCAAGCAGACAAGATCGAGATGGCCGGGAGGTTTCGTGACTCCGGTGAGTAATTTATCTCACGTGAAGACAATGTGGACCGACTTGCATGTGAAAATGGGGCCCACCGGTGTTCTGGGTCCTATCAGATTCTTTTGGGCCCTTTTAGTAGATACAAGAGTCACCTACCGTTATATATTCTAAGGGAGTATTTTTATTACTCTTATTTTCTACTACTACTTTTTATTTTGCATGATCGTGGCATTAATGAGAACCTTGAAATTATTTGTCAAGTGCTATTTTCTTATGTTGGACGGTATGCAAAAAGTTGTATAGAATTATTTGTATTGTGTTTTATGAAATTATTATTTGTATTGTGTTTTATGAAATTATATGTATACTTTATAAAGATTTTGTTCTCATTATTTGTTGAAGAGAATCGTCTTTCTTTCTATGTGAACGTAGACATACTGCTTTTTGCTTAGATATGTTATTTAATTGACCCTTTATCAAAAGTAATCACTTCATTGGCTTGTACTAATATACTAATGGTTCAATAACAACATATAAATATCTAATTGCCCTACTACTCTATTACTTTCTATATAAAAAATAGCTCAAACTTGCTATTTACATGCACAGATAATAATTTTCCCTATGCTTGTGTGGGACTTGAACCATCCACGTCTCCACCGTAATCAAATCAGTGGATGTCAATTTTTATTTAATAAATTGATCTTTTGGCTGATGGATGTTTTTTCATACGTAGAACTTGTCCCAATCGTCACTTTATTTGAATAATAAACTAATGGTTTTGCAGATCTAGTGGATACTGATCTCCCACGGTGGTGTCATTCATATGTAAGGCCAACAATAGTTATTACATGAGGTGAAATTGGACAATAATACAATTTTGCTTACGTAGTTCTAATTTTCAGCACGATGCAGGCTTTTGTCGTGATTTTTATTTGTCTTTATTACTGTCTTTGTTTTTAGTGTATTGGTTGATTATCCGTAAGATGGAACTTAACCTGCTTCAGAACGAGATGATGATCTTGGATATAGAACATGTGATTAGATGATATTAACACACACGCTTGTAGAATCTACTGTAAGAGTATCTTGGAAACTTTTTTGGTTAGTGAATGCAAGACTTGTACTATACTTTGCTGTGAATCCGACCTCTCTAGCTAGGATTTAAAATAGAATTATGTCCCCAAGAAAACTAAACAATCTTATTAATTATATACTAATTCCAGAGGTTTAAAACTTAAGAGAGAATCTGCTGTCTGTGATCTGCATTGTTATGTGCTGTCCCACGCTAATGCAATTGTCTGTGTTCTTTCATGTCACGAGATCTAAGACCAAGCACAGACACAATATGTTTTAATTATAAGTTAAACAGTGTTTTGTTTTATGTTCACAACCCATGCACATTAAATACAGGGTAAGGTCCATATGGAGCAAGTTGATTAGACTAAATTACTTACGAGATTTATGAAATATTACTTCCACTTGCTACTCGCCAGTCTATTCTAGCTAATTAAATTTTTAAGTATACCACAAGACTACCAGATAAACCAGCTATTTCAGTCATTTGTATATTCATTAGTTATAAACGTGATTTTATTGCTAACTTCTAGTTTTAACTATATTGAAAACCGAATATTAAATTACCAATTTATTTACAAAAGGCTGGTTCGCAAACATCTTTGTTCACTGTAGGCGCCGGTTAATGAGAGGGTAAACATATATGTACATAACTCATAAGCTGCAGAAGTTCTTCTTTTATCAATAGACTATAAGATCAAAGTTGGTACCATAAATTTTGTTGTAATATATATTATTCTTTTGCATAAAGGACTTGAATATGAAATAAAATCAAGTTTTAGGGGGATTGTGCATTTTTATAAGACAGACAAACGAAGAAAGCATCAAAAAGATGTTCTCATTATCATCGAATACAATTAACAGAAGATGTTTTGATATAGATAACATGATCATTCAAGTTGACCATACCACACCCCTTGGATCTTCACGTCCTTTGGTACCTTGGCACCCAAGTCAGTATCTGAAGGCTGGAGACTCTCAAACACTCCGATCACTTCTCCTGTCTCCGGTTTGCTCTTGGTCACTTTCAGAGTGATCTCTCCCACCGAAGCTGCCGTGTTCTTCACGTTCTCCTTTGAAAGCTCCTCTTCATCTCCCCTGCCTCCAGCTGGCAATGCAACGGCGTTGTCATATCCTGTGGATCCACCACGACCCTTTGGGTCCAAGAAGGACGAGCCACGGTATGAAGGGACTAAGAATTTGCCAGTGAAGTTGTCTGGTTTGCCTGAGGCGTCAAGCTGCTTGACTGTGAAGAGGAATGGCACACGCTCGCCTCCTGGAAGCTGGACAGTGACTGCAGCGTAGTCGATGCCGTCCTCTTCCTTGAAGTTCACGCTTCCATCTGAAGAAACCTGCTCGGAAACCAATAAAAAGAATCGATCAGTCATAAACCCTAATCCTAACCAAAAGAAGTCTGTTTCTTGCGGTGGAAGCAAACAAAACCTCGAAGGGTCCTTCGATCTCGTCGAGGGTGTAGGTGAGTCTGGTCATGAGCTTGGTGTTCTGGAAGTCAGGAGGTGCGTTCTTGCTCACACTCTCAGCCTTGACGGTGAAGGAAGTAGGCTCGAAGCAGAACTTCTTGCCAGCGTACTTTCCGGGTTTGAAGGAGAAAGTCTCAGAGCCACCGTCAATTGTTGGGCACTGGTTGGCAGTTCCAGTTCCCTTCACTTCCATGTATGTCTTGCTCTGTATCTCGTCGTAAGTCAGTCTCTTGGGAGCTCCTTCTGCACTTGCTCCCTTTCATTCCACCATAAAAAAAAATAACTTCAATTCAGCCAATTGATCCCAGTAATTCGTAAAATCAATACATCATATAAACATCAAATTTGGTATGCATGGGGGCATTAACAAGTCTGGTACTAATGATTGTATCTATACCAATCGAATAACACAAGATCATGACTAAAACGCATTCTATTAGTTTAGTGTTGTTCTGTTCATGAAGACGGAACCATTTTATTCTGCAATGTTTTTTTTTTGCTCAATCTATAGTTGTTAAAAGAAAGAGTTGGTGATCAAAGAAAGTTACCGAGACGACGAGGGCAGAGGTTGCGAGAGCGAATCCTGCGATCTTGACAGCGTCGGAGCATTTACCGGCGAAGTCCTTGAAGTCAGACTGGAAGGAACAAGTGAGGCGAGCGGAGGAAGTTTCTAGCCCGAATGATTTGCCGACGGTCTGAGTCGACCGGAGGTGAGCACTCCCACGAGAAGGAGCGGTGGCGATCTTCGCCGACTGGATGAATGTGGCGGCGGATTGGAGAGAGGCTGCCATGGCCACAAGGTCTCTCAAATGGTTTATGGTTGTTCTGATCAGAAGCAGAGGAGATAGTAAAGAGCTAAAGAGGAGTAAATGGTTAGGAGAGAGATAAGATTGGGATAAGGCGAGTATTTTGATTGGTTTGTTTTTTTGAAATCGTAATGACTGGTTTCTTCTGTTGCCACGTGTTCCAATGTAAATTGAAGATATGATACTGTCGGATGCTAACATGTATTTATGACCAAAAAAATTGTTGCTTATTTAATAAAAACAATTGGCCCATGCAGGTTTCGAACCTGCGACCTTCGCGTTATTAGCACGACGCTCTAACCAACTGAGCTAATGGGCCTTCGATGCTTAGACAAGAACGAACAAGTAAAATTCGCAAACGAGTATTTGATTTTTGTTTGTTAAAAGTTACCCTGAACCCAAATCGTGCAGGTGTCCGTACCTCCTCTACTACTGATTCTTTTTTTTGGGTGTAATCATCTTCTAAATGATATTATTTGGTTAGGTACGTTTAGAGCTTGAAGTTTTATGCATGATTGTAAAGTTTCTACAGTCTTTGTTGTGTGTTTTTGATGCATGCTTTTAAGTGATATTTTCATTCACAATTTGAAACATAGTTCAGTTTCAAAACAAGATTAATTAAACAAAAGAATAAATATATAATTTATGAAGGTAAGGCTTCTCCTGATTCTTTTAAAAGTGCAAAATACATGTGTCATTTGTGTTATGAATTGTGATACCTCGAAAAACAAATATTCCAAATCTCCAAATTTTACTAGTAACAAATAGAATTAAGCAAGAATTGGGATTTCATGAATTGGTTTCACTTGTAAGGTTGTTAATAAGTTCATTAGTCCTACTAAATTTTACTAGTAACAAATAGAATTAAGCAAGAATTGGGATTTCATGAATTGGTTTCACTTGTAAGTTTTTAATAAGTTCACTAAGTGCTGGTCTCGTTGCAAATTTAAGTGTCCCATATGTTAATCACTGTATGTGTTGTGTTATAAATATGTTTTGTGTTATGAATTGGACTTAGGCTAGCCAGATAGGACTTGCCTAAAATACTTGTTTTATGGGAGAGCTAGCTATTGTATTGGGCTAAACCGAGAGATGCATAGAAATTAAGGAGCAAAATAGGCACTCAGAATGAGTAGGAGGTTTTGAATCATCAATGATGAATCAGATGACAATAAACAATCCTCATCATGCCTTTCTTATAAAAGAAACTTTTTAAGTAAAAAAGAAAAACTCAAAAGAAGAGGATTTCTCTCAGACAAATGCCTCGATTGTCCCCACGATTTAAAGAATGGATTGATCGGACTCGTCATCTATTGTGTTGTTCATCACCGAGAAAAACCCCTTGTTCTATTAGCGAAACTAAAATTAATAACAAGAAAAGAAAAGTGCAAAATCCTCTCAGACAAATGCCTCGATTGTCCACATGATTTTTATGAATGGATTCATCGGACTCGTCATCTATTGTTTCTTCATCACTGAGAATTTTCTTTCTTTCACCTAAAGAAGTATTTAAAATAATTTACCGAAGACCGATTTGCACTAAGAATAATATGCCTATCTAAACAGATTTACTGCACAAGCTAAATAGATAAAAAGGAAGAGAAGGCAAGACAGAGCCAAGTTAACGAAAACACGAGGAAATTTGCAGAGAATAAAACGCTATGATTCGTAACCCAGATTGTACTTCTTTTTAACATTTGACGGTAGCTGGCTTATATATATAGCAGAAGGGAAAAGGGGATTAGGGTTATAGGTCGCCTACTAAAAAAAGCATGGGCCCATGTGTAAGATTTATAACATATGGGCCTTTGTAATATGGTCCAAACATTTGTACGACATGACAGAACAATTCTATCACGTATTCATTTATCGGTTATCTTTACTTTACTTGTTCACTTACTCTTCTGCTGCTGCCCTGCTCCCTCAAAGCAGGAGACGAGGATGGCGATGAAGAGAGGATTCAAGGTATTTCAACTCTCCATCTACTTTTCGTGTAGATATATATATATAATAGATTAATTTTGATTCTCGAATATTGAAAACGAAGCAGATGATTCTGGGATCTCAATCGATGGCGAGAAAAAGGATTCTGGCTGAAATGGGATATGATTTCACTGTCGTGGTACTGCTTCCTCTCTCTCTCTCTCTCTCTCTCTCTCTCTCTCTCTCTCTCGATTATTAAGGTTTAAAAAAATAGGATGTAGTTTTGATTCAGTGTTGAAATCGATACTCAAGTGGAATATGTATGTATGTATGTATGGTTTGGTATGGGGTGGTTGAAGACAGCAGACATTGATGAGAAAGCAATCAGGAGAGATAACCCTGAAGATTTGGTTGTTGCTATCGCTCAAGCCAAGGCAGAGGAGATTATATCCAAACTGGGAGGTCAAACCCAGTTTGCTCAAGATCCTCTACCTACCTTATTGATTACTGCTGACACTGTATGTCTTTCTCTTTTTTTTTTTGATTTTATGTTTTTTACTATTAGAATGTGATTATTATCGTTTTGAACTTGAGGAGGTGATGGTAGGTTGTTGTGTACAAAGGTGTCATTAGAGAAAAACCAACCACCAAGGACGAAGCTCGTCAGTTTATCAAAGGTCCCGTCCCCCTTTTTTTTTTTTGGTTTCTCATTGTCCAAGTTCTTCTACTTCTGTAACAGACCATGCCATTAAGTCAACGCAATTGAAAGGCTGTGATTTTTGTTTGTACCAGGCTATTCCGGGTCACACGGAGGCGTTGTGGGCTCTGTTTTAGTAAGCAACTTGAAAACTGGTGTTCAAAGAATCGGATGGGACAAAGCTGAGGTACACTACTCTTAACATCTACATATGCTTCTCTTCTCTTTCGAGTTTCGATGATATTTCCTGGGCGTTATTATTACAATGCCGTTGATGGATATAAAATAAATAACTCCTCCAAGTCTCCTTACTCTTTCCTTAGTTTTATGTTCTGGGCTCTCTATTAGAAACTCTCTCTTTGTGGTTTAAACAGTTTTTGGTGATGTTATGACGCAGGTTTATTTCCATGAGATACCAGAAAAAGTTATAGACGACCTTGTAAATCTTCTAAAACCCCACTCATTCTTCTTTTCTTACTGTCAACCAGTCTCTTGAAGTCTAACATATAAAGTTTGAATTTTAAATCTTCAGATTGATGATGCGGTAACATTCAAAGTTGCTGGAGGTTTAATGCTGGAGCATCCCCTCATTGCACCCTTTATCGATACCGTGGTTAGCCCCTGTCATCTCCATATAATAAACTTGCGTGTGTTTTGTACACAACCTCTAAAAGCCTTTTTTTTTACGTTGTACTGTTTTAGGTTGGAGGAGTTGATACAGTCATGGGACTTCCTAAAGAACTCACTGAAAAATTCATCAGCGATGTGTTGTAGCTCAACCCCCACTCACACCCATTTGAAGTTTCCTCCTGTAGGAAGGCTTAGACTGATAAATACTCTGAGATTCTTATTGCAACATTAAAATATTATGATTTTTAACCCACTTATGGTATTAAAAAGATTGAAATTCCTTCAACACAAGTATTTAACCAGATTTTTACCGAAGCTTGATGCTTAACCATATTTATTCATCAATTGGAAACAAGTTTATACTGTAAATGATGTGTTTTGAAAATATTAAAAGCTAGCAAAAAGGTAAATTGCAGAGACATTCTTGTTGTATCTTGCAACTCTGTTGGCCCAATCAAAATGCCTAAGGCCCAAAACTGGCCCAAAGAATAAGGCAACTGAGACATTGAATTCACAGGGTTTTTGAGATATACAACTGACATTGGCCATAAACCTAACCGCCGTTTAAACCCCCACGCTGACTGCGTTCTATCGGCGCTCTTACACACATACCTTCATAATCATAAGAAGCAACGACGATTCTGCTAAAAGCTTGGCTGCTTCATCAATGGCTGCTGCTGTGAAGGATTCGGGCTTTGAAGCCCTCGAGAACCTTAAATCAACGGAACCACCAGTTTTTCTAGCGCCAAGCTCGTCGATATCTTCGGTGGCTCGAGTTGCATCTCAGTACCTCTTCACCAAGTTGAAGCCTCACAACCCTAAATCTCCTTTCGATGAGCTCCTGGTTGATGGTTTCGACGCGGAGCAGATTTGGCAGCAGATTGATATGCAGTCTCAACCTGTGTTGTCAAGCGTGCGTCACGAAGTCAAGCGGTTTGCTAAAAACCCTGGAGAGATTCGAAAGCTCGGAGATTTGGCCATCGAGGAGGATTCTCGTGAGGGTGATGTCGATGAGATGGATATGGATGGGCTTGACTCGGATGGTGATGGTGAGGATGAGGATGAGGATGAGCTAGAAGCTGATGAAAGTGAAGGAGAGGAGGAGGAAGAGGAGGATGGAGAAGATGAAGAAGCTGAAGAGGAAGATGAGGAAGAGAATGAGGAACAGAATGAAGGAATAGAGGACAAGTTCTTCAAGATCAAAGATTTGGAGGATTTTTTGGAGGAGGGTGAAGCTCAAGAGTATGGGACTGACTACAAAAACAAGAAAGGAGTTTCAATGGGAAAGAAACAAAATTTGAGAGATGATGATTATGATGATGATGATGATGATGATGATGAAGATGAGGAGGATGAAGAAGATGAGGAGGTAAAAACACATAAACGTTGCTCAGGAATATTAAGTGGATTGAATGTTTTGCAAATTAATACGTTTTATTTTTGTTTCTATCGAATGATGTTTGATTTGTTATTGTCCTCTAGTTTGGTGCTTTTGCTGGTGATGAGAGCGAAGACGAGGAAAATCTGGGAAAGGCTAGGTATGGTTCTCTGTTATTCAGTGAATGAGCTTATTGGAGTGTGAACTGACGAGATTATGCAATCTTTCTACCTTAGTTTTGTTCTAAGGTTTTTATTTCTTATCCATTATAATTAGGTATGAAGATTTCTTTGGTGGTAAAAAGAGGGAGTCAAAAAAGACGATGAAACATGTCATTGAAGATGAGGAAGCTGGGGATGGAAACCAAGTATTATATCGGCTTTACTTTTTCTTAAAAAAGCATTGTGATATGCGGTGACTTTATTGCTCACTTCTGATCTGACTAACTCTTATTCTTCTTTTAGGGCAATGACAAACTCTCTACCCATGAGAAAGAACTACTAAAGCTTCAATCCAAGATTGAACAAATGGAGAAAGCAAACTTAGATCCTAAACACTGGACTATGCAGGGAGAGGTACCCACCCATGTTTTCCGCACAGTTAAACTGTGAAAAATGTAATGTTTGTTTTGTGTAACTAAATTTATGTATGGTTTGTCTTGTTGAAAGGTAACTGCTGCAAAGAGGCCAAAGAATAGTGCTTTAGAAGTTGATTTAGATTTTGAGCACAATGCCAGGCCTCCTCCTGTAATCACAGAAGAGGTCACTGCTTCACTTGAGGATATGATCAAGAGCAGAATCATTGAGGTAAATTACCTTTGGCTCTAGATTGTGACAGAATGTCTCTTCGTTTCTTCTCCTTGACTTTGCATAACTGATCTTGATGACTTCTTAGGCTCGTTTTGATGATGTTCAACGAGCGCCTAGTCTGCCCACTAAATCCAAAAGAGAAGCCAAGGAATTGGTGAGTTTTATTGAAGAACTATTATCCTTGTTCTCATATTTTTGCTCTGGTTAACAGTTTATGAACATCAATACAATCTGTTTGTTTACTTTTGGAAATATGCAGGACGATAACAAAAGCAAGAAAGGTCTTGCCGAAGTTTACGAGGTTTGTATGATTTACAAGATTTTTTTTTGTATTTTTATGTTTTTGAGGGAGAACAAAACTTACATATTTCTATTTCGTTCATTCGTCTAATTGCAGGAAGAATACGTTCAGAAATCAAATCCAGCTTTTGCTCCAGCAACTTTCTCTGATGAACTAAAGAAAGAGGTTCCCACTTTAATTTTTTTCTGTTTATGCATTGATCTTCTCCCTTTCCGTTGTTCAGTCTATTTATCACACTCGTCTTTTTTATTATAAATGTTAAATCAGGCAAGCATGCTATTCAAGAAACTATGCCTGAAGTTGGATGCTCTCTCTCACTTCCACTTTACACCTAAGCCAGTATGTTTTTTCGTTCAGATTCTAAATGATGATGTTTATTCATATTTGCTAGGCACTGAAACAGCTCTAATACTCCAAAACTTTCAGGTAATAGAAGAAATGTCGATACAAACAAACGTCCCAGCCATAGCAATGGAAGAGGTATGTTGGTTCCTTGCATCTGTTTTTCTTTTTGTCGTTGTTTGATTGAGATGAGAGCACCGTTGTACTTAGCAACATCTTCTTCTATGTCTACTGTGTATAGGTTGCGCCAGTGGCAGTGTCAGATGCAGCAATGCTTGCTCCAGAGGAAATATTTTCGGGGACAGGCAAGATTAAGGATGAGTCGGAGCTTACACAGGAAGAGAGAAAGAGAAGGAGAGCTAAGAAGAAGAGGAAGTTTAAAGGTTAGGCAGTGAACAACAAAGGGGCATAGAATCTTAGAGCATCATGTTGGTTGTAAGACAACCGGCGTACATTGTCAATGTAGTTATTTCTAACATGTCTCTTTACTATTGGCAGCTGAATCTGCAAAACAACCGGTGAAGAAGGCGCGGGATACTAATACAGAGATCCATAACACCGGTACTTAAATTTTTTACATTTACACAAGATAATTGAGGTTATAAAAAAGCATCAAATGTTGAACGTTTCATTCAAAGTTGCAGGCAATGAATAATGGTGAAAGAGAGGAGAGAGTTACAGCCGTGCAAACTCAAGAGCAGTGCCATTAGATCTGTAGAAGAAAAAAAAAAGCATCTACCAGAATACTGCTTCAAGATTGGATAATCACAAGAGTTTTGCATGTCAGAAATATTTAAATTTTTTTATTTGAACTGTTTTTAAGGTGGAGAATTTTGTTAAAAGACGATCATGTTGCAACATATGCCCTTTCACCAAACTTACATAGCGAGAGACGAAATGTTAACTTTCATATTTATGCCCTTTTTAAGGTAATATTTTGTAAGTTTATAAAAAACTATTAGCAAAAAAAAAAAGTTTATAAAAAATTACCATAATTAAATGACTTAACATTGTTGTGCGGACTCTTTCTATGCACTGTTTATAAAAAAAATCCACAAAGCCTAGGATAATGAAAAAAGAAGAAAAAAAATAAAAGCCTTGGAGAAGAGGTTTACAGGTGTTGGTTGCGATAAAAAAAAAGCCTTGAAGAAGAAGTTTGTTGTTTTCCTCCTCTGTATCTATATAATATCTAATCTGTTTCTGCTTATTGCTTTCTGCGTTAGCTTCTTTTTGGTTTGATGGTCTAGGTCTTGGTGTGTAGGTTTCTTCACTTAGTCCTCGATTGGATTCAGTTTTGGTTACTTAGTAAGCGTTTTCTCGTCGTTTTCTCGTTTTTGTATGTATTTAATTGGTTAAAGAAAATTGATTTCTAACTGGGAATCTGGAATGATGCAGCAGAACCACCATGCGTACGTTTTCTACTGCCGCTTTTGATGGAACACTCAAGGAGGAGAAGTATGTAAGTCAGCAACCGAAAGCAAAGACCTTCACTTCTCTCTATGCCATTCCTAAGGAGATCCCACTTCCTTATTCCCCGTGTTCCTCCCCTCCATCTCCCTATATCGTCAACCACAAAGCACGCAGATCACCATCTCTTCTTTTGAATGGCTCCCCGGAAACCCTCGGTGATGATGTGGAGGCAACTTCAGAAGATGACACCAATGGCGTTCATGAACGTCCTGTTTGGGATTCTTCTCCCCCTCAGGGGACATTTTGGGACGACAAGTCTGCAATTCATATCAGTAATGGAAACGCCAATGCTGCCAATTGTTTAGCATGGGAAAGTTACATGTTGGATTCAGTCAGAATAAAAGAAGCTAACAAGGATCATGAACCTGAATATTTCTATAACAGAGGCCAATCAGTAAGCTTCACAAGCAATTCAGATGTAGAAGCTGAAAATTCACACAAGCTCTCTTCATCTGGTAGGGAGTTTTATGATGCTCGTGATGGTAACTCTCTGCATCTTTCCTTTCTACTAACTGTTTTATTTTTCAAGCGTATCAGTACTTCTATGTTTCGCTGTGAAATAGCCTATTTGGCTTACTATGCTAAGATAAATGCATAAGTCCATGTTACGACTGATAACTAGTTTAATATTCATTCAGTAAGCTACCTTTTCGTGGTTTCCAGAACTATCAACTGGCAGTGGAACGCCGAGTTCAGTTAACAACATTGAAACTGAACTGAGGTTGAGTTTGCTGATAGAAAGCGAGAAGATAAAGCAAGCAGAGGAGACGCTGGAGCAAATGCAAGTTCAGTGGCGGAGGCTCCGAGAGCAGTTGGCCCATGTGGGTCTGTTCGTTCCCCTTGATCCTACCAGCACAGAATACATCATGAACATAGCAGATGAACTACGTTGTCAACACGAGTTCACCAGGTTTGTCTCTGACTCGCTAGACATTGAGTTGGCCAAAGCAGAGGTAGAGATAGAGATGGTTTCTGAGCTCGAAGCTAAGAAGTTTGAAATCACCCAGTTATCTAATCGCCTTCACTATTACGAGACTGTTAACCGGGAAATGTCCCAGCGCAACCAAGAGGCCATAGGTAAGAGGAGAAACAAAAAAAAAAAGAATGGTCATGTTTTCAAGAATATGTTGTATTTTTTAATCTCTTGATATCTCAATGCTTAAATTTTGTTGATACCAGAGGGTGCAAGGCGAGACGCGAAGAAGAGAAAGAGGAGGCAGAGATGGGTTTGGCGATCAATTGCAGCAACCATGACGATTGGTGGTGTAGTCTTGGCTTGGCCATACACATTGACAACTGTAGCTCAACCTCAGCCATCACCATGCAATGAGGCTCCCTAATCAGATGCTGAGGAGGAAGAAGCAAAGGTTTAGGACTTGTGAATAGAGGAATATGAATATGTTTTGCTTTTTTGTACTTAGTTTTCTAGAGAATGTGAATACGATGAAGAAATCACTAAGCAGCTTCATGCTGCGACCGTGTAAAGGATCATGGACTCATGGTGGTATACCAATTTGGTTAGTTCGTTTCTTGTATTGACTTGCATTACTTGCCAGCGTGTAGAGCTCTGTCAGATGGGAAATCCCATGTCCATTAGCCCATAAAAATCATGTCCATTTAAGATCATGTCCATCAAAACCCATATTTATATGGGTTGCCATGAGACCCATTAATGATCATTTATGAAATTTTTTAATTTCAATCTATAAACCTATAAATACAAATATAAATTCATAAGATTAAAAATTTTCCATAAATCCACAAGTTCATAATACATAAGTTCAAAAGATTTGACGATTTTGTGATTTTGGCGGCAAAATTCGATTTTGACAATTTTGGCAGGAAAAAATTCGATTTTGCGTTTTTGGCGGGAAAACTCGATTTTGGATTTTTGACGGGAAAACTTGATTTTGCGTTTTTGGTGAGAAAACTCTATTCGATTTGACGATTTTGGCGGGGAAAACTCGTTTTTGCATTTTTGGCGGGAAAACTCGATTTTTGCGTTTTGGGCGAGAAAACTCGATTTTGTGTTTTGGACGGGAAAACTCGATTTTGCGTTTTTGGCGGGAAAACTCAATTTTGCGTTTTTGGCGGAAAAACTTGATTTTGCGTTTTCGGCGGGAAAACTCGGTTTTGCGTTTAGGCGGGAAAATTTGATTTTGCGTTTTTGGGGGGAAAACTCGATTTGACGATTTTGGCGGGAAAACTCGATTTTGTGTTTTGGGCGGGAAAACTCGATTTTGCGTTTTCGGCGGGAAAACTCGATTTTGCGTTTTGGTGAGAAAACTTGATATGGAAGAGAGACGGAGACGAATTATGGAGATCGCGAGTTGCCTCCAGGAACTTGAGAGAAGACGAAATTAATTTTTCCCCAAATCGATTTTTGTTTGAAATCCTAATTTTTTAAATTTATTGGACAGCTCATGTTCATAAAGACTGAAACCATTAAAAATCATTATTTAAATGATTTCCCAAATTATGCTCAATCAAAACCCATAGAAAAAATGAGTTTGTCCACATTAAATCCATTTTATATATGGACGCGGATAATCATTGGACGAGCCGTCCATTTTACAGCTATACCAGCGTGTAGTGCTTGCCTGATTCTTCTTTACTCTCCCTTAGAACATTGTCCAACATCACATATTCATAGGGTATCTTAAGAATAAAAGAAAAGAAAAATTAAAGAAAATTAGTAAAGAGAAGCAAAAGTATCTAAAACTAGTTGATATTAGATATCCATAAAAACTCATTTGCCACATGTTTAGATTTAAGTGGTTTTAATTTCTAAAATCAATAAAAAATAATTCAATAATTTAATTGTATTAAAATATAAGTATTAACTAGTTAAGAACACTATTTGAGTTAACTTATCAATGGAATTGTTCTTAGACCATGTTTATCCGTAGTAATTTAAGAAACAGTTTCTTAACTTTTTTAGTCAAAAGTTAAGAAACAATTTCTTATATTTTCCTAAAAATTTCGCTCTAAAAAGTCACAGATAAACATGCTCTTAATACCTCGTTAAGGGTTTCTGAGTATAAAAATATAGTAGGAATAGAAGTTTGTAATTTTATTATAATTATGGGGTCTAAATAGAAATAGAAAAAGATAAAGCGTCGTCGTTTGAAGATGACATTTCATTCCATGGCTAATCACAAACCAGTGAGAAAGCTATCAATTCAAAAACAAATCCAACAATGGCGGCCTCCCCGAACATTTCGCCCAATCTTTCCCGCTACAAATTCTTCTCTACTTCCGTCGTTGAGAACCCTAATTTCTCTCCACATCATCATATCGATACTCGCCGGCGGAGACTGACCAAATCGCATCTTCTTCAGGCGCAGAACAATGGCACCGTTATCAGCTACGGTCCTCGGACGGAACTCGCCTCCTCCAAGAAGCTATGGATCAGGCAACGAAGCTTCAGCGAAATGGAGGTTGAGCAAGGAGAATTAGAAGAAGAGCAAGAGGATATGAGTGACGACGAGGCGAGCCTGCTCTCGTTGAGCATGAAACCGGACAGAAACATGGCGTTGCTCGACGATTACGAGATGGAGGAGCTTGGCCACACTCCTCCTGATACCAATCATCGCAGCGGTTTGTTTTCTCCGTCTCCTTATTTATTCCTCAATCGATTTTGGTAGCTGATTAGTTAGGATTACACTCTATCATAATAGGATACGTGGCGGTGCTTGGGATGCCGAACGTGGGGAAAAGCACGATTTCGAATCAAATGATTGGTCAGAAGATCTCCATTGTTACCGATAAACCTCAAACCACGAGGCATCGGATTCTCGGTATCTGCTCTAGCCCTGATTATCAGGTTTGATCCTTTCTCACTCACAGATTATTATCTGGTAATGATTGGGATTGATGTAACATAGAAATTAAGATGCAATCATGTGTTGCAGATGATACTTTTTGATACGCCTGGTGTAATCGAGAAGAAGATGCACAGGTTAGATACTATGATGATGAAGAATGTCCGTGACGCTGCCATCAATGCCGATTGCGTTGTCATACTTGTTGATGCTTGTAAAACCCCTGCTAATGTATATGCTTCTCTGTTTCGTTTTATTTATCTTCCTGGATTGAGTTACGTTTTAGTTTCCCTCTCATAATAATGTGTTTATGTGGTAGATAGACGAAGTCTTGAAAGAGGGCTTGGGAGACCTCGAAAAGAGGCCACCCATTCTCCTTGTTATGAACAAGAAAGATCTCATCAAACCGGGTGAGATTGCCAAGAAACTCGAGGTTAGTTTGTTGTGTAGCTAACTGTCCATGAACCTTGGTAATGGTTATTCACGTCCCACCGTTCTAGGATGAACTTGCAGTAGTGGAAGTTGTTTCACTATAAAACTTTGAGATCGATATTTGGTGGAGTCATGGTTATGTTCTTTGCTTAATAGATGCTGCAACTCTCCTTGCAGTGGTATGAAAAGTTTACGGATGTTGATGAAGTTATACCTGTAAGTGCAAAGTACGGACATGGAGTAGAGGATGTCAAAGAGTGGATCTTATCCAAGCTTCCCTTTGGCCCACCTTATTATCCCAAGGTATTATTGGAAAAATTAACTCTCTCTCCTTTGCTTTAGAGCAGAGCTTGTTGACTAATTTGCTTAGTATTGTGAGGTTTATTTGTATTTGCACATGCAAACAATTTGCTTAATGTTTTACGGGTATTGGACTTTGTAGGATATTGTGAGCGAGCATCCAGAGAGATTCTTTGTTGCTGAGATCGTTAGAGAGAAGATATTTATGCAGTACCGAAACGAAGTTCCTTATTCATGCCAGGTAAACTGGCAAGTTTGCAAACCTGGTTTCTTCTCTATTGAGTCATGTTTTCAAACCTGGTTTCTTCTCTCTTCGATATGGCAGGTGAACGTGCTGAGCTACAAAACTAGACCAGCTGCAAAAGATTTTATTCAGGTGGAAGTAGTAGTGGATAAAAATTCACAGAAGATCATCCTTATAGGAAAGGTAAATATACAACAACCCTTAACATCCAAACGGTAAATGCTGATTTGCATTGAGCAATCTTTGTTTTTGGGCCTCTCAGTATAAAATCTTGCGGCTAGGTTTCGTGGACATATATAATCAAAGTGCATACTACCATGTAAATGATTGATGAGACTGTAAATTGGGTTTATAAGCTGCCTAATTTAGCTGAAATGGGTTTGAATGTGGTACTATAGGAAGGGAAGGCTTTGAAAACGCTAGCAACGGCTGCTCGACTCGACATTGAAGATTTCCTTCAGAAAAAAGTCTTCCTTGAGGTGCTTAAAAATATTCATCGAGTATTATGATTGGTTGCATATATTAATTTTCAATGAGCATGATTGATTATGTATAAAATGGTGAATGAAGGTGGAAGTGAAAGTGAAAGAGAATTGGAGGCAAGATGAGGGACTTCTCAAGTACTATGGATATGGAGGACAGATCAGAGCTATGTAAGTAAGTAGTGTGTCGTGATCTGTTTTTGCCTTCAATGTGCTATTCTGAAAAAAAATAGAAAGTGCAAATGGCAGGGCTCAGGTCAGCTTTTTTCCCATTTTGTTTTGTTTGTATTTAACCGATACGGCTCAGCCTCAGGTTAGCTTTTGTTTTCAATCTCAATCCAGCTATGCCTTTGAAAATTAAAACTCATTTGCTTCCTTTGTTTTGTTCCATTAATCTAACCAGTGACCACCGAATAATCATTTCATAATCACATATTAGTAGACTCTCAACCTACTATATAAACAATTAGTAGGTAAATTTTACTTTTCTTGAAGTTGTTATTGTCATGGGCTAAAGCTCATATTGTAGTGTACAAGTTTATGAACAATTTTTTTTTAATGTTTAAGACAACCAACTACATAGGACCGCACATACTTGATTTGTGGCCGGTGATAAATAGTAGAGTGAATTAGTTGGGTTAGATCCGCATATTGCGCCTATGCCTCTTCTGTCTGCTAAAGTGTGAGAGTGAGCCTTAAGAAACAGTTTTACTGAGACAATAAATTTATGTCCTTTTGGTTTGTCGTCAACCCAACTGAAAAATCTAGAGAGCAACAACGGCACATGAGCTTCTTTATTATTTCTTTTGTCTCTCTGCCTTTAAATTAAAATATACAGTTGCCGACCCATAATAATACACAAATAAAGTTAAGAGGGCTCTGTATGAATACTATCCATGAATGGGAAGACGCGTGGGTTGCTGCCATAATAGCCTACAAAATGCTGCCATGTGTAACGTGATCCGATACTGAAGCTGTAGTGATGCATGAATACGGTTACGCTTGCGTGTTAAGTGGGTCTCACTCGAATTTTCTTAGCCTTGATTGGGACCAGAATTAGCGGAATCACCTGCTTTGCTTCCTACTTAAACACCTTTTCAAATTTTAACTTTAACTGATACTATGAGATTGTCCCACATTATTTTCTTTATAGTATAACAATTTGAATTTTGAGGATTAATCAACCACTCATAGATATATTCCCAATACATGAATATGCGTGTATTAAGACTCTTAAATGAGATTAATGCTTTAAGACGGTTATAGTCTGTGTCCATAAATACCCACTTTAAGACAAACTAGAAGAAGAAGAGTGTAAGAGAGCACACAACAACCACAGAGAAGAACAAAATAGGAGAAAATGAAGTCTTTCTGTCTGATTATATTCCTATCGATCCTGATCCAAAAAAACTACTTGAAGCTAGGAGCTGATGCGTTTTCGGGTGATGGGTTCGTGAGAACCAAAGGTGTTCAGTTTAGTCTCAATGGCTATCCTTATTACGCTAATGGCTTCAATGCCTATTGGCTCATGTACGTTGCCTCCGATCCACTCCAAAGGCCTAAGATCTCCGCCGCCTTCCAAGAGGCCTCTCGCCATGGACTGACCGTAGCACGAACATGGGCTTTCAGTGACGGCGGTTACAGGCCCCTCCAGTATTCCCCTGGCTCTTACAACGAGGATATGTTTCAGGTAATGCCACTTGACTAAGAACATGTGTGCTTTGATCAGAGATTAAATTCTCTGACACAATTAATTAGTTAATTTCAAACCAGTTTAAATTTCTCTCTATGATGCTTTGGGTAAATTTGAGGTTCTCTGTTTAGTCTCATTCAGGTTTTCTTTAGTCCGATCTTGTGTCCAAGTTTTGAGATTCTCTTGTCAATGTTTCTTTCTAAAGATTTGATTTTTTTTTTCTGGTGAGAAGGGTTTGGATTTTGCCATAGCTGAAGCAAGAAAGCATGGTATAAAGATCATACTGAGCTTTGCCAATAACTACGTGAGCTTTGGAGGGAAGAAGCAATATGTGGACTGGGCTAAAAGCCAAGGCCGTCCTGTATCTTCTGAAGACGACTTTTTCACAGACTCTCTTGTTAAAGATTTCTACAAGAACCATATCAAGGTTTCATTCTCTCATCTGTATACACTCAATTCAACCCGAGGCCAAAAAAAAGTGATGGGTTTCTCAGCTAAACCTTTTGAAATCTCTTGCAGGCTGTGCTGAACAGATTCAACACTTTTACCAAAGTCCATTACAGAGATGACACGACCATTATGGCTTGGGAGCTCATGAACGAGCCTCGTTGCCCCTCTGATCCAACCGGAAGAACCATTCAGGTTTCACCTAAACATATTTTCGTACCTATAATAACGTGTACAGTCTTCCTTTTTGGTGATTATAACTTGTTGGTTTGTTTTTTTTATTGTTCCCATTATAAAACAGGCTTGGATTACTGAAATGGCTGCTCACGTGAAGTCACTAGACAGAAACCATCTGCTTGAAGCTGGACTGGAAGGTTTCTACGGTCAGTCGTCACCACAAAGCAAGACTCTGAACCCACCAGGCCAGTTTGGAACCGATTTCATAGCCAATAACCGCATACCTGGCATTGATTTCGTCACGGCTCACTCTTATCCCGACGAATGGTAATAATAATGCCCTAGAAAATGTATCTATCTTTAGACCAAATCAGTTAGAAAGAAAAGTTAACTTATTTAACCATTTTTTATCACAGTTAACTTATTTAACTATGATTTTGTTGTTTAGTGTATCACTTGAAATTTTTTCAAAGTTCCAAGCTTTCATTATTAATTATTATGTTTTGTTTGTGTGCAGGTTTATAGACGCAAGCGAGCAATCCCAAATGGAGTTCTTAAACAAATGGCTGGACGCACACATCCAAGACGCTCAGAACGTTCTTAACAAACCCATAATCTTAGCAGAGTTCGGTAAATCAACGAAGAAAGCAGGCTACTCTCCCGCGCAGAGAGACCTTGTGTTCAACACCGTGTATGGCAAGATCTACGAGTCTGCGAAACGAGGAGAAGCAGCAGCGGGAGGACTGTTCTGGCAACTTCTGGGAAACGGAATGGATAATTTTCAAGATGGGTATGGGATCATACTCAGCCAAAGCTCTTCGACTGTAAACGTTATTGCTCAGCAGTCGCGGAAGCTGACTCTGATTCGCAAAATCTTCGCACGGATGATCAATGTGGAGAAATGGAAGAGAGCCAGAGGCTATGGACCAGTTAGAGAAGGAGATCACAATATTCCAAACTAATAAGTCTTCATTTGTAATAGTTTACTCTGTTTTTCGAAATCGTACGATCCAAGAAAAGTTATTAGTGATAGAATAGTGATGATGCTTTACCATCTCTTATTAGTAGTAATAAAAAAAAAACTCAAACCGACAGCTTTTGGTGAAACCGAATTAGTACGACGTGTCGTTTTCGTAAAATAGATTGAAACTGTGTGGCGGGTCTCCACCGTCGTTTAGTCAATGTTTTTACACCAGGAGTAATAACAGAACTAAAACAAACACGCACATGACTGTTATGAGAAATGGCGGCAGATTCCGACAGTTCTGCACAGCTTCGGTTTCATTGCTTGAGAAACCTGTCGGAAAGTTTATCCACGAAGCCCGTATCCCCAATCATGTGGTTTCTTTCGATTCGAATCACCAGCTTCGGAATCTCGTCGATTCGGGGAATCTGCGAGATGCTCACAAAGTGTTCGACAAAATGCCACACAGAGATGTCTTTTCATGGACATCCATCATTCAAGGATACATAGCGGTCACAAACTACGACGAAGCACTGAATCTCTTCTCCGCAATGCACGTCGATCCTCGTGTCTCGGCAGATACATACGTGCTAAGCGTAGCACTCAAGGCCTGTGGCCAAAGTTCCAACCTTTCGTTTGGAGAATCTTTACATGCTTTTGCCCTGAAAACTTCTCTGCTCAGCTCTGTCTTCGTTGGAAGTGCTTTGCTGGATCTGTACAAGAGAACTGGAATGATCGACAAGAGCTGCAGAGTTTTCAGCGAAATGCCTTTTAGAAATACAGTGACGTGGACGACAATCATAACGGGCCTTGTTCACGCTGGTCGTCACAAGGAAGGGCTTGTGTGCTTTTCAGAGATGTCTAGGTACAGAGAACTACCTGATACTTTTACGTTTGCCATTGCCCTGAAGGCTTGTGCCTGTTTGCGTCAGCTCAAATGCGGACAGGGGATTCATACTCACGTGATAGTAAAAGGATTCGGTGCCGTTCTCTGCGTGGCGAACTCGCTCTTCACAATGTACACTGAGTGTGGGGAAATGGAAGATGGGCTGCGTTTGTTTGAAAGTATGAGCGAGAAGGATGTGGTTTCTTGGACAAGCCTTATCACTGCTTATAGCCGCATAGGTCAAGAGGAAAACGCTGTAAAAACGTTCTTACTTATGAGAAGCTCTGAAGTATCTCCCAATGAACAAACGTTTGCGTCCATGTTTGCTGCTTGCGCGAGTCTTTCTAGACTTGTTTGGGGAGAGCAGCTCCACGGTAACGTTTTTTCTCTAGGGCTGGGAGATTCTTTGTCAGTGAGTAACTCGATGATGAAGATGTATTCAACATGTGGGAAGCTAGACTCTGCTTCTGTTCTGTTTCGAGGAATGAGATACAGAGACATTATTTCGTGGAGCACGATTATCGGAGGGTACTCTCAAGCCGGTTTTGGAGAAGAAGGTTTTGAGTATTTCTCGTGGATGAGACAATCAGGGACAAAACCTACTGATTTCGCTCTTGCTAGTCTGCTGAGTGTTTCAGGAAACATGGCGGTTCTTGAGCAAGGCAGGCAAGTTCATGCCCTTGCTATTTACATCGGTTTAGAACAGAACCCCACTATTCGTAGCGCGCTGATTACTATGTACTCGAAATGTGGAAGCATCGCAGAAGCTTCAAAGGTATTTGAAGAAACGAATAGAGCTGATATTGTTTCTCTGACAGCTATGACCAATGGATATGCAGAACATGGAAAGAGCAGAGAGGCTATTGATCTGTTTGAGAAGAGTCTAAAGGTTGGTTTCAGACCCGACACTGTAACTTTCATCAGCGTTCTCAATGCTTGCGCTCATTCTGGACAGCTTGACCTCGGTTTTCACTATTTCAACTTGATGCAAGAGAAGTATAACATAAGTCCAGCCAAGGAACACTATGGTTGCATCGTTGATCTGTTGTGCCGAGCAGGACGGTTAAGTGAAGCAGAGAAACTGATCGATGAGATGCCATGTAAGAAGGATGACGTAGTGTGGACCACGCTTCTCAGAGCGTGTACGGCCAAAAGAGACATTGAACGTGGAAGAAGAGCGGCAGAGAAGGTTTTAGAGCTGGATCCTACTTCTTCTACTGCACTCGTAACACTAGCCAATATATATTCAAGCACAGGGAAGTGGAAAGAGGCTGCGATCGTGAGGAAGAGTATGAAATCAAAAGGCGTGACCAAAGAGCCGGGATGGTCTTCAATTTTGATCAAGGATCAAGTTTCAGCTTTTGCATCTGGTGGTCAGTCACATCCACAAAGTGAAGATATATACAGTATTTTGGAATTAGTAGCTCATAGATATGAGTGTGCAATAAAGAGAGCTTTTGGGTCAATTCAAACTTGTGATCCTTAAAACAAAAGTGGTAAGAGTGATTACTATGTAGCTCAAACAATAGGAATGGAAATGTGGAAACAAAGGAAAGCATTTTTAACTTGATGTTTCTTGTCATCTGTCCTCTTTGAACCAGTTTAGTAGCACATAAACTGCAGAGCCTAAGGAAGATGCAGCAGCAACCATAAAGACGGCTATCTGTACTGGGAATGATGAGGCAAAAGCTTGGAGAAGAAGCGAGTTCCAAGTGATGTACCATAAAGTGGAGTAAACAGAACCCACGATTGCACCGACAATAACTTGACTGGTCGTGTGAAGCTTCTGAGACACCCTTAACCATGTCTGAATACAATTTAACATGAGTGTGGATGATTGTCGTGTTCTACTCTTTTTGGTGGTATAGATATGAAGAGAGAGACTTACAAAGTAAAAAGCCAATGCGAGGATGAGGCCACAAAGGAACAGAGAGAGTGGACTGGTTCCAAGCCACTCCATAACTGGGAAAGTAAAAATCATCTTTGAGGGTTTTGACCAAATGCAAAGAAGAAACAATGTGAGTGCTACTAACCAGAGAAGAGGGTAAAGAGAGAGATGAAAGAAATGGATTGAGCATGAGAGGATGGCATCCCAGGATCAGAACGCAATGTTGTAACCGGTCTCTCTTGGTTAAGTATGCGTTTGAGAGTAACCGAAAGCAGGGAGTTGGAAATAAAGCCAATGACAGCCCACAGGGATGCACCATCATGTCGTAGAATCAGAATGGATCCAAACAGAGCGGCTACAACCCATTTGCTCTGCCATCTCACAACAACAAGTTACCAAAAATGCAACAAAATTAAAATGAAAAATAGATAGTAATAGTCAAACACTGAATATGAATACCAACCAGATGATTGGCGACGGCGTTGATCGCTGAGACCAGATCATTCGACGGATTATTCATAAAAGACTCTTGCTCGAGCGCCTGAAACCGTTCTTCTTTGACGTCTCTCAAAGCATGGCTTTTGACTAAATAGGCCATAGTTTTAGGGGCAGAGAAAGAGCAAAGACTCCTCCGATCCCAAGGATAGTTAGAGCTACATCTTCGATATCGAACGGAACTAATGTAAGCTGGAGCAGAGGAATGTTGAAAATAGAAATTGCAGGAGTTAGGTTTGCGGAAGAGAACAAGTGATGATGTTGCTGCTGCCAATGCCATTTCCAAAATGAAAAATAGTCAAACCGTTACTATAAGAAATAAGTGTTATAAACGTGAAGAAAGACAATGTCAAAGAAATACGCACCGACATTGTTACGTAAGTATTTACCGTGTGGAGCCTACCGTCACTATACACGCACAGTAACTTTAACTTTTACTTCTATATATATGATCTTTTTCGATCACTTGTAACTCACACTTCATCTCCCTTCTCCCTCTTAATAATAAACTTTCTCTCTCATTTATTTATCTTATATCAGTATTATCTCCCTTCTGCGGGTATAAAATTTCGTTCCTATTTAAATTTCTCGATACTATAAAATTATAAGTTATTTTATAACACGTTATCAGCACGATCACTCTGCGATTCGGTAAAATATATATGTATCATATATACCCTATTATAATGGCCGGTATACCGCCTATATTACTATTTATTATTTTGTAGCAGTTGTTTTGAATTACTATTATTCACCTATATTAGTGGTATGTATGCCTCGTTAATAAACCTTAGCTATATACACTATAATTATTTGGCTTGGCTGTGCCGCCGCAAATTTAAAACGGAAATTAATCTATCACTATAATTTGATTGATATTTTCGTGTTTATTATATTATGGTTATTATATAAATGTTTGGTCACCTATTCAAAATATTATGAAATTTACGAATTTGGTTGGTAATTATAATATTTTCGACTGATTTTCGATTCAACGATTTAATCTCAACGGTCACAAAGAAAATTTTCAATTTTTTTTTACCTTTTTACAACGGCTATGAACAGTAATTTTCATCTATAAATACACTCATATTTCACTCATTTTTCATCCAAAACATTTCATCTTCTCTCAAATATTTTAAAATCATTTTCTCGATTTCTACTCTTAAGAAGATGATTCATGTTTTTGATTTTATGTGCAATTTTAATTTTGCTTCTATGTATGGTCTTTCCTTTGGAGAATTTACTCGACCGAGTTTACTTTAAACATCGGTTTAGTTCTCTATGCGCTTTTTCTCCTTGTAATTGCGTGTATAGTTAATGTTAACGGTTCATTTTAAAGTTCTAATAAAATTTAATATTTTGTGTTTTAGAAATACAAATGGCAAGAATTGAGCATCTTCAGTTTCCGGCTCTCAAAATAACTGGCGAAAACTATGTCGGATGGGTCACAAACGTGAAACCATATCTGGTGATGAAAAAGTTAACCGAAACGATTGTAATCGGTAACAAATTTCCGTCTGAACATAAGGCTGAAGCGATAATTTTCCTGAAGAAACACCTCGATGAAAATGTTACGCATGACTATGCGAGCATAGAAGACCCAGCTGAATTATGGCAAGCTTTAAAAGAAAGGTTCGATAACCAGAAGGAAGTCAATCTCCCTCACGCTCTAGAAGAGTGGAAAAACCTGAGGTTTCAGGATTTTCAAAAGGTTGAGGAATATTCTGGTGTCTTAAGGATAGCTTCACTCCTGAAGTATTGTGGTAATCCTGTCTCTGAAGCAGAAATGATGAATAAGACATACAACACTTTCCACAAATAGCTTCACTTCCTACCCGAAATTTATAGGAAAATGGGGTACACGAGATTTTCTGAATTGATGGTTGCGCTCATGTTGGCTGAAAAGAACAATGAGCTCTTGATCAAAAACCACAATTCCCGACCTACGGGAGCCAAGGCATTTCCTGAAGTGAATGCTATGGCAATAGAAAACTCAGAAAGGAGAACCCAATTCAACCGGGGTCGTGGTCGCCGTTTCAACAACAAACGTGGAAAAACTTACAATCCCAAATGGAAGGGATCTAACAAATAGGTTAGATCCGAACAAGTTTCTAAGGGTAAAGAAACTCAAGAGGATACAACCCAGAAGCGTGAGCCGTACCTGTCGTACTCCTCCACATCTATGTAAGTTATATCAAGAGTCCACGAAAGGCAAAGCTAAAGAAGTAAACCTCACAAAAAACTTTGAAGGGACATCGTATCTCGAAAGCTCTGATTTCGCAAATGAGCTGGACTAGGTTACTCCTGAAGAGAACTGAAATGCTTATAATAAGACTACTGAATAATCTTCAGTATTGTCATGTATAATTATTCCATTTCCTATTTTAAACGAATAATGATGTTTCTAACATCACCTTAATGTATAATTATTGTGTGTGTTTTCTTATATGATTATTATATGAATGAATTTATGTTTTCTTTTTACTGATGTTTATGACTATTACAGAAATGGGTAACAATGCTAATGGAACAAAATCCAAGAAACGATTACGAGAAATATGTATACCAGATAGTGGAACAACGCACACTATTCTGAGACAAAAGAAATATTTCTCGATTTAAAACCGAGAAAAATCATTGTCAATACAATATCAGGTCCTGCAGACGTGATTGAAGGAGCTGGTAAAGCTAACTTTATATTGCCAAATGGAACGAAATTATCCATAAATAATGCTCTATATTCTCCGAATTCTAAACGGAATTTATTGAGCTTCAAAGATATTTATCTTCATGGATATGATACTCAGTCTGCAACTGAGGATGGAAAGAAGTACATATATGTAACTTCTGAGAAATATGGCAAAAGATATATATTGGAAAAGTTTCCCGAACTTCCTTCGGGATTGCATCATACCTACATCAATGCAATTGAATCCAATCTTGTAGTAAAAAAAAATCCAGAAGATTTCACATTATGGCATGATCGCCTCGGCCACCCCGGCACCTCAATGATGCGTAGAATCATAGAGAGCTCACATGGTCATTCATTGAAAATCCAGAAGATTTCTCAAGGGAATAAAATGACATGTGTTGCATGTTCTCTTGGAAAGTTGATCGTAAGGCCATCGCCAACCAGAATTGATACAGAATCACCAAAGTTCCTTGAAAGAATTCAAGGCGATATATGTGGACCAATACATCCACCTTGTGGACCGTTCCACTATTTTATGGTATTAATTGACGCATCCAGTAGATGGTCCCATGTTTGTCTATTATCATCTCGAAATGTGGCATTTGCGAGATTCTTAACTCAGATAATCAAACTGCGAACACAGTTCCCTGATTACACTATTAAAAGAGTTAGATTAGACAACGCTGGTGAATTCACATCCCAAGCATTCAATGATTATTTTATGGTAACGGGGATTGAAGTCGAACATTCCGTGGCTCATGTTCATACTCAAAATGGTTTGGCCGAGTCTTTGATTAAGCGTCTGCAATTGATTGCAAGACCATTGATCATGAGATCAAAACTTCCGACCTCTATATGGGGACATGCTATTTTGCATGCAGAAGCACTTATTCGGATAAGACCAAGTGCATACCATAAGTATTCCCCACTACAATTGGCGTTTGGTCGAGAACCAAACATTTCTCATTTTAGAATCTTTGGTTGTGCGGTATATGTGCCTGTAGCACCACCACAACGTACAAAGATGGGACCACAAAGAAGATTGGGAATATATGTTGGTTGTGATTCTCCGTCAATTATACGATACCTAGAACCACTGACTAGTGATGTCTTTACGGCACGGTTTGCGATTGTCATTTTGATGAGAAAGTATTTCCAGTTCTAGGGGGAGAAAACAAAAATGTAGGAAATGATATCAAATGGAGTGTACCTTCGTTGTTATATCTTGATCCTCCTACTAAAGAGTCAGAACTAGAAGTTCGACGAATTATGCATTTACAAATTATAGCTAATCAGCTACCTGATGCTTTTGCTGATACCAAGACGATAACTAAATCTCATATACCAGCTGCAAATGCTCCTGCTTGTATCAAAATATCAAATGAGCAAGGAAAAACAGATGATATACGTGAGTCTAAAACACGCTTGAAGCGTGGTAGACCTCCTGGTTCTAAGAATAAAAATCCTAGAAAACAAAAGGATGTCGGAATAAATGACACATCCAAAATAGCAGAAAATATTTTGGAAGAAACAAATAATGAGGATACTGACAAAGTTGAGAATCATGAGTCAGAAAATAATCATGAAATTTCTATCAACTACATCCATAATAAGAAGATATGGAAAAGAAATGAAAAGGATGATGTTGATGACGTTTTCTCATATATTGTGTCAAGTGAGATAAATGAGGAACTCGAAGATCCAGAACCAAAATCTGTTTATGAATGTCAAAATAGACATGATTGGGAAAGGTGGAAAGATGCAATACAAACTGAACTTAACTCGCTTAATAAACGAGAAGTGTTTGGATCAATTGTACTGACACCCGCAGATGTGAGACCAGTTGGATACAAATGGGTTTTCGTTCGAAAACGAAATGAAAAAAATGAGGTTGTGAGATACAAAGCTCGTCTTGTGGCCCAGGGTTTTTCTCAAAGACCCGGAATTGATTATGAGGAAACATACTCTCCTGTTATGGATGCAATCACATTTAGATTCCTGATGAGTCTAGCAGCTGATAAAAATCTCGAGATGCGTCTCATGGATGTCGTTACGGCCTATCTGTATGGATCATTAGATACTGATATCTACATGAAAGTTCCTGATGGATTTAAAATGCCAGAAGTATTAAGTTCCAAGCCTAAAGAGTTATGTGCAATAAAATTGCAAAGATCATTATATGGGTTGAAGTAATCTGGACGTATGTGGTATAATCGTCTCAGTGAACATTTAACAAAAGAAGGATATGTGAATGATCCTATATGCCCATGTGTTTTCATCAAGAAGACAACATCTGGATTTGTGATAATCGCGGTATATGTTGATGATCTTAATATTATTGGAACTCAAAAGGAAATACAAAGGGCATCAGACTATCTGAAAGGAGAATTTGAGATGAAAGATCTCGGACAGATAAAGTATTGTCTTGGCTTACAAATTGAGCATTCTCAAAATGGTATATTTGTGCATCAATCCACATATACTAAAAGAGTATTGAAACGCTTTAACATGGACAAAGCAACTCCTCTCAGCACCCCAATGGTCGTTAGGTCACTTAATATTGAGAGTGATCCATTTCGACCATCTGAGAAAAATGAAGAGATACTTGGTCCAGAAGTACCGTATCTAAGTGAAATCGGAGCGTTGATGTACCTTGCAAATTGTACACGACCAGATATATCATTCGCTGTTAATCTTTTGGCAAGATTCAGCTCATCTCCCACAAGGAGACATTGGAGTGGAATTAAGCATATCTTTCGTTACCTTCAAGGGACCATTGATTTGGGCTTATTTTACCCTAAAGATTCAAAAGGTCAAATGGTTGGTTTTGCAGATGCAGGATATCTTTCAGATCCACACAAAGCCCGATCACAAACAGGATACGTTTTCACGATTGGAGGCACTGCTATATCTTGGCGTTCTCAGAAACAAACGCTCGTAGCCACTTCTTCAAATCATGCTGAGATCGTCGCTCTCCATGAAGCAAGTAGAGAATGTGTATGGCTAAGATCAATAAGCCGACACATCTGCTCAAGCATGGGATTGACGAAAATACGGAGCCAACTATTCTATACGAAGATAATGCGGCATGCGTTGCTCAAACTAAGGAAGGATATATCAAAAGCGATAGAACGAAACATATACACCCGAAGTTCTTCTCATACACTCAAGAGCTCGAGAAGAAGAAAGAGATTGAAGTAAGATATGTTCGATCATGCGAAAACGCAGCCGACCTCTTTACAAAATCACTCCCTACCTCGGTGTTCAGAAAACATGTTCATAACATTGGAATGCGTCATCAGAAGGATCTATGACTGCTCATTCGAGGGGGAGTTACGTGGTTGTACTCTTTTTACCTTACTATGGTTTTTCCCATTGGGTTTTCCTGGAAAGATTTTTAACGAGGCAACAAAGATGTTAAGCAAGAAACGATAGTGACACTGGTCTCCAAGGGGGAGTGTTATAAACGTGAAGAAAGACAATGTCAAAGAAATACGCACCGAAGCTTGACATTGTTACGTAAGTATTTACTGTGTGGAGTCCACCGTCACTATGCACGCACAGTAACTTTAACTTTTACTTCTATATATATGATCTTTTTCGATCATTTGTAACTCGCACTTCATCTCCGTTCTCCCTCTTAATAATAAATTTTCTCTCTCGTTTATTTATCTTATATCAGTATTATGTCCCTTTTGCGGGTATAAAATTTCGCTCCTATTTAAATTTCTCGATACTATAAAATTATAAGTTATTTTATAACAGAAATAACCTTTTTAAACGTCCATTGTAACTCTTCTTCTCTACTGCGGACGTGTTTGTAATTGTCAAGTTCCTTTTAATGGGCATACTGTGATAGTTTGCTATAAATCGTCAAAAGCCCATATATATAGTCATTTTCATGGGCCTTTTTGCTCATTTTCATAAATTAGGCCCACTAAAAACTCGCACACTCAGATTCTACTTTGCTTCTTGTGATTATTGTGGAAGGAATTTGTGCCTTTTGATCAAGCCAATGGATATGGGGGAAAAAGATTTTTTTTTTTTTTCAAAAAATGATGCAGAATGAATATGTGTGTTAGCAAGTTGAATTGCTGAAACTCGAATATGACTAAAATAATGCATCAACGGTGTGAAGGCCGTGTACACGTCGTTATGCTTCAGAATATTATTCATGTCTCATCGTTTCAGTACATTTGTTGCATTTTTTCGATTTTTCTAGACACTCACTACATGTGATCAATAAAAATTAGTTTGATATCCTAATATGAAAAAATTTCATCTATATTGGAGGTCGAATATGCTTAACAAGCCTTGCAAAGGAAAATAATAATAAAAAGGAGCAAAACCATTTTGACCAATTAAATTAATATACGTATACTTAGAAATATATTCTTGGTTATCCTTTATAGTTTTTATATATTCAGGCTGATGTGTAAATATATTCTCGCACGTAAAAGTTTTCCAGTTGAACTCACATTTTTTTATAAAAAATGATATAGTCGTAAAAGCACCGAATATTTCAGACAACAACAAAAACTCCATATGTTTCCTGGATTAAAGTACGTGGTTAATTTACTCTATACAAGCATGTTCTACTCTGCATAATATCACTTTTGTTATGAGAATTTACCTTTATCCATAACATTATGTAGCCTTTGTTAAAAAAAAAAAGTCTTCAATCCAAAACTAATCGATGATAATCATGATGTGTCAGTTAGTTTTGATCTTTCATGTCAATTTTAATTGAGAATATTTAATGTCTCTGACAAAATATAAATGAATAATAAATCCTTGTTAGGCTGTAGACAAAATAACTTACGCGAGGTTACAAACTGTAGTTAGGTTGTATTGGAGACTTGGAGTGTAGCTTTCCACACGCCAGATCGTCTTGTCGTTGGAGATGAAAACTGGGTGTATTTTTTTCGTTAAATTTATTATTCAAAGATGTCATGATGCGTCTATCGTACTGACAGACTCAATCTAAAAGTACAGCTTTACACAATGTTGTGCCAGAAAATTGTAGAAGACTTTGAGTCAAATATGAGAAGAAGACTTTAAGTTTGAAAGTGAAACTGAAAAAGGGATTAAATACGGTATCGTGTCGTACCAAATAGTCCCTGAAATTCATGATGATTTTTGTCACTGACTACATAGCTTACAGTGGTCAAAGCTTTGAATCAGAGTCTCAACAAGGAAACAATCTTCTGCCCTACTTCCTACTCCTGTCCTCCTATGAATTGTACTAGTATGGTACTCCATTTTTACCAAGTTGAATACGATAATAATATCTAGTTATAACTTTTATACTGACACAAATTTTTGCGTGCGTGCAAGTGTGTGCATTTGGATATTAGAATGATGCTTGGAATGGTATTACATGCGATTTTATTTTGAACTAATTAAAGTAAGCATATATATATATATATATATACCATCGTCGAACCAGCCTGTATAACCATTAGGTATATCTATTATTAGAAGATTTCTAGTGATCCTAGTAATATTTTATGAAAATTATGGCAATAAATATTGTTAAACTATTGTAACTATGTATTTCAGCCGGTCCAGTAGATAGATAAGGTTATTCGCAATAGGATCTCATGGCCTCACTATTCTTAACTTTGTTCGCGGCTATAATTCATTTCCACTCTTTAAACATTTGTTCGCGATAGGATCTCACCGTTTAAACATTGGTTCTATCTTCTTCTTTTCTTCAGTTTATCATTCACAAAAACACATTGACAACACATGTAAAAAGAAAATATTGTAAACGTTTTTAGCTAATCAGTAAATATCACAAATTAAACAAATTGTTGAAACGTTTTACCTAATTTTATTTTGTTTCTATTGTTGCCCTGATGGTGATAAAGAAAAACATGAAGTGGATTATACTAGTGTCCAAAATTAGTTGTCTGCTTAATAACACATTTGATTGTCAACTGACTCAATTTTCATGTAGGGGAGTAACCTTCTTCTTTTTTTTCTTCTTTCTTCAGTTACAAGTTCATACTATGTTTTATACAATCAAACCGAGATACTTTAGTTATTGAGGGAATGAATGAGAGTCAACAATTAATAAGTCCCACTTGACATTAATATGTTCACGTTACAACAATCAGTAAAGAAATCTTGATATATTCATATTAGAACTCCCGTCTTTGACAGTTTATCAGGTAAGTTCAATAATTAGTTGTAACGTCGCGCGCATTGAACACTAATTCTTGTGTTTTTCTCCGATCCGGTCAACTCTCTCGCCCACACCGTTTTTTGTCTAGTCACCGACATATATCACTACTCAATTTAATGCTACATCTTATAGTAAACAAGCTAATGTTTTTTTTCTTTTTGTGTTGTTTGTTACAGCAGTCAAATTATCTCCCTGCTCATTTGTCCTTATTGTCATGGAACTTAAAACCGCCAATGATAACTGAAAAACAAACAAGATGTAACTAAGGATCATGCTTGCAAGATAAGAAGTCATGAGAGGTGAAACAGACGGTGAAATGCACGAGAAAGAGAGTAATTAAGCTAATAATATAAAACTGAAGAATAAAACGGTGGAATGCACGAGAAAGATAACAAAGAGAAAGAGGGTTAAGCAAATACGAAGTGGTACACTCTAACTGCGGTGGGTTTATACGGATGCCATACGCATCATGTGAAATCCCAAAAAAGAAAAGAAAGAAAAAAAGTCCACTGATTTCTGTTACTTCACCTTTTACAATTTGGCTCGGTCCAATTTTCTTTCGGTTGTTTTTACATTTTATATATATATATATATATACATATTATGAGTAGTTGAAACTCATATTTTTTACGTTTAAAAAATGTGAAGTTACTATTCAACCTAAAATAGTTGTTAAAAATATTTAGATACTTCTATATTTTGAGAGATCTTAGAGTTTAGATCAAGACAGAATCAATGCGTTCTAAAGTGTTGTCTATGTTTTTTCGTCTACTTATTATGCTAAAACCAATATTCGATCCTTTTGATATAAAGTAGCTTAAATGCTTACATACGAACTAAAAGGTATTGCATATGCCATTATGTTTACAAAAGTAATTTACTTTTATGTTTAGTTTCTTTTGTATCGATTTTGACGATGGAAAATGTGAATATTTTAACAGAATTTACACTAAACAAGCAAAATAATATGTTCTAGAAACATAATAGAGCAGCTCCAATGGCAAGGTTTAGGAGAGTTTCTAAGCATTTAAGAAAAATGAAAATTAATTAAATTAAGAAATAGAAAGAGCCAAAATTCTAGTTTTGTAGGTTGCTAAGAGCATCTCCAATGGTGTTACCACCATTAGAATCCTTATCATTAGTAAACTATTTTTTTTTGTGTTTGAATAGTTAAGAACTATTGGGGATAAACATTGTATCGAATAGATAAATACTAGCTTGAGATTATCTCCTATAGTTTAGGAGCTATCCTTACATACTCTTGCTTGTATAAATATCTTATTCATTGATCAATACAAATCAAGTTGTTTTGGTATCTAATTCTACAAGAACCCATCTCAAAATTTGGAGTCCAATGGTGTTTTCCAATTTGGAGTTCTTAGTATTTGTGAAAAAAAAGTTTTGGCAAAGAGCTGAGAAGTTTCTCTTCTTCAGTTCCAGCAAAAACAGAGTTCTTGCTCTCCTACAAAACAACACAAAACAAAGTTCTTGCTGTAAACATCTCACTGTTCAACAACTTTGTAAGCATTTCTTTGGTTCCTTCCGACCTCTTTAACAATGTTTCCATAATCCAACCAAACAAATAACAAAAGAAAAAACGTTACAACAGATGAGAGAGTTAGCAGGTACTCCTAACTAAATCACAAACAAGTGAAAAGTTTAGAGAGACTTGAAGTATAGGTGATCATCAGAGAAGAGAACCATTAATCACATGAAGTCACTAAAATGATAAGCAAAAGATACAAAAAAAGCAAAACCTCATAAGCATCATAGTTAGTCTCGTCTCGGTTGATCTCTTCATAAGTATCATACTTAGTCTCCTCTCCATTGATCTCCTTATACGAATCATACTTAGTCTCTTCGTGATTGTTAACCATCTTCATCCTCTGTAAATAGTTAAGCAAGCAACCAAATGGAGTATCTTTATTAGTTAGTTAAAACCAGAAAGAGAGTCGAAGTTCTTGATCATATAACAAACCAACAACCTCTGTTTCAAGACCATGATCGACCATCATCGATCATATAATACTAATAATATTGTTCTGTCAAATTACCTCCAGAAGAGAAAACAACAAAGAAGACATGGCAGATGTTGTTTTGCTCTCAAAAAGCATAGTTCGACCCGACGGAACAGATTCAAATCGGGTCAAGATCCATCTAACTCCATGGGATCTCTTCTTCCTTCGATCAGAATACCCACAAAGACGTCTCCTCTTTCCAAAACCCGACCCGGAAACCGATATAATCTCTCAACTCAAATCCTCTCTCTCCCTTGCGTTGAAGATCTTTTACCCATTCGCCGGCCGGCTAGTCAAGACCGAGAACGAAGACAATGAAACGGCGTCTCGTAGACTGCGATGGTTCAGGCGTCAAATTCATCTTCCGCCTTTGCTTCTCCGCGGCTGGTTTCTCGACGGGATTGATCACCCGATTCGAATCCCGATCTCAGAGACGGTATTACCATCGTCTTCTCCGGTTTCTTCTTCGTCGTCGCTGCTATAAGAGAAGGTCTTTCGATTCACGAGGAGAAACATCTCCGAGCTCAAATCGAAAGCCAACAAAGACGTTAGCTCCGATGATGATCGGAAAAGAGCTTGCCACGTCACTAAGGATTTGCTCCTTAAAACCTCTTAATTAAGGATTGCTCCTTACCAAACTGAGCTTTGTTAATATTATTTTATTCCAATCAGTCTAGGATTATGTGCTAAGGACCCTCAAAATATATCGTTGCGGGTGCTCTAATATCTCCATAGACATGTGTCATTCAACAAAGAGGAAGTTAGTGTTTTATTAATTTAGAAAAAATAAAACACAATCAAATAATTAAAATACTAATATTTTTTTATTTTAGAAACTCTAATGGTATTAGACTGATAGAGCTGTTCTTAAGAACTCTGAAATGAAACAGATGCAGTGCTAGTTGAAATATATATATATATAATAATGGTATTAGACTGATGGAGCTGCTCTTAAGAACTCTGAAATGAAACAGATGCAGTGCTAGTTGAAATATATATATAAAAGTATGATCATATATAAGGTTTAGTTTTGGGAAGGGTGCATCCCTTTTACACATAGACGAATATGTAAAATTATGAATGGAGGTTGCCGCTGTACCATTATTTTGGTTATACTTGCAGTGATACGTTTTACTCGGGCAATCCCAACTCAAAAATAGAGAGAAATGACCTCTTCTTTTCAAAAGTATAAAAAATTTTACTGCTGATTATTTTGGGGGGGTATTTAAAAGATATTTTATAATAAGGACAAGTAGTGTGTACATAGGGAATAATAATTGGAATGTATCTAAGTTAGATAATATATTTATTTATATAAAAAAGGAGGGAAAGTGACAATTATTTGAAGAATTTTTTTTTTTCAAAAAAGGGAGAGGAGTATGGTAAGGACTAAGGAATGAAGGTGTGATGATATGAGTCTGTCTATAAAAGAGAGGTATGTGGGAAGAGGCACGCTCCACTTTTCTCCACCTTTCTTCCTTTTAAATCTCTCTCTCTCTCTCTTTCTTTTGAGTAACTTTCTTTTCTCTCTCTCTCTCAAAAATGGATTCGATCAATTTCGATAACGTGAAAGCAGAGAAAGCCAAGGCGTTGCGGCGATACAACCGCTTCCGCAGAATCGGACGTTTCTTCCGTGCGGCCGAGGTCTGCGTCGCGATCCTCTTCGTGTTATGGACGTTTACGCGCCTTCCTTTCGCCGTCCAAATCTCGAGAGAGTTTCTCCGCCGAATCGCCGCCGTTATATCGACTCCACTCTTCGTCTTCGTCCTCGGGAACTGCATCGTCGTCGCTCTCCTCACCAAGTCCTCTGTAGAGGAAAACAGAGGATCCTCCGCGTCCTCAGACGCGGAAACAGAGATCTACGAGGCGCTGGTCAGATCCAAGCCGTCCGAATCCGATGAAGAGGAGTTGGCAGAGGAGATCGTTTACGACGACAAAGAGGTGATCGTCGTCACTGATGATTCATCAAATAATAGTCCTCAGGCTAGCTTGGATACGTGTTCCGTGTCCGATGAGCCTAAGGAGTATGGAAGAAGCAAGTCTGATGTGTGTTTAAAGCAGAGTAATACTGCTGATCATATGATGGTCATCCCTAAACCTTCTTCTCTCCATAGATCGGAGACGGAAAAGTGCATGAGAATCGAAGGTGATAATAATAAGAATAATAATTATGCAGAGGATAACCTAAGCAACGAAGAGTTTCAGAAAACGATCGAAGCTTTCATTGCCAAACAGTTGATGTTCCGTCGCCAAGAATCTTTAGCCGTCGTCGTCCACAACAAACCCTGATAAATTATTTAAAAAAAATAAAAAAAATAAGGGCATCAGATTCTATTATATAGAAGCCGAATCAGCACTACGTAACAAACAAAGTTTTGTTAAAAACCATATGGAATCTTTATTTCGATATTCCAGCTACCTAGTGTGTGTAAAAATCTCATCACTACTCTCTCTCTATGTACAGTAGTAATTAGTTTTTTTTTTTTTTAGTAATTAGTTGCTTATCAAGTAAGATATAATAATATATCTTCGTTTTTTACTTGTTGTTTGTTTTAGTGGCTGTCGCTTAATCATGCAAACTTGAAGTAGAAATGTTGTCTCGTGAGACTATGTCAATAATTATGGCTTTACCGGAACCACCCTTTTTCTATTGAAAAAAAAAAGAAATTTGTGTGTTTTCTGTCCACGAAACGATTCGATTTATTTGGTCTGTCTTTTTTGTCTTCGCATGAAGCACCGTCCGGGTTACTTCAGAAAGAACCAGCAACTGCGTTAAGATACAAATAGCTATCTACACATTATTAATATACGAATTATCATATATGTCACTCAAAAGTTTATATATATTTATACGGAGTTTCAAAGTCCTATAATCTGCATAGCCTTCGACATTTTTATTTCAGACACACGAGCCAATCACTTGATCAATGATATTTGTGTTGCCAATATTATAGTTGTATTAATTCTTACACTTACCTGTCTTTATTTCGTTCATGATGGGGTTTTGTACTTTTGCACCGAGTAAAAGTCTTATGCCTGAAATAATTAACCCTGCAAGAAATATCTATTAGAGCATTTTAATTGATTGATAGGGTTTCCAAAATACAATGTTTTAAGTTGTATAACTAGATTTCAGTTATAAATAACAAACTAAATTACATTTAAAAGTACATGTTTAATAGTTTATGAGTTTCTTATAAATCCTCACATGAGAATCCTTTCTTTCTTTCTTTTTTTTTTCTTTTTATATTTAATAAGTTAATGTACATGTGAAAAATCTCCAATGAGAATGTTTTTATCCTAGCGAATAGATGATTATCCAACAACCAAAAACATTACAACCGTGCATCGTTTTCAAATACAAGCATGGCCGCACACTGGCACGCATGGTGTGGTTGCAACGAAAAAACTAGATGTTGTCTAAAGAAATTAACGAAGGCAATCGTAAATGGAAATATATAGTGGGATGGGCAACAAGCGAAAAGAAGGTACATGCTTAATTATTGTATATCTTTACTATTGTTTTAAATCAAAGGAAGCTTCATTCTTAATGCCTCATGGGAATGATTGATGGTCTAGTAAGTCATCTCAATAATCTCAGAGTCTTCGATAAAATGATAAAATAAATAAACAAATTCAATAAAATAGTAGTATTAATTTGCTGAAGCGGCCGTGTTTCTGATGGGCATTGGCACCAAATCATAGTGTAATGATTCTGAATGCAAAAAGTTAAATAATTTTCCCTTTTATGCAGACACACACGCAGAAAAATTAAGAAGAAAAGCGCCTTTATTTTTCACTAAGTCCCGTAATCTCTGCCCTACCGAAAGAAAAGTCGGTTCTTTTACCCTTCTTTTGACAGATTTCGGATTGATATCAAGCTGCCGATCAATCTTTTGCATGATATGAATTTTAAATACTGTTTTTGATTTTTTTGTTGCGTTATTGATTGTTCAATTTAATTGTTAATTATAGGAAGACTCTTTTTAATTAGGAGCAATCATGATATTTCCACCACGAGCGGCTAGTGCTATTGGTGTTGTTGGATTTTTCATTAAGCAACTCTACCATCAAATATTACTTTTCCTAACACAATGACATTGCAGTATAAATTTTGGGATACATTATCAAATTTACGTTGGATTATCTTCTGTTTTAATTTACACTCATTTAGTTTTTTTTTTCCTCTTGCTAACATACACTACTATACATTACTCACCATTCTTATTTATGTTGTGTTTCCTCAGTTAAGCTATCTATTAACTTACGTTTTGAGTTCTGAATTTTGAAAGTCGTAAGTGTAAACACAATTAAACGGCTTCAGCCAATCGCTAAAGTCAATACTGTGTTTAAGGGATTTTAGTATATTTAGCCTACTACTATTTGCACTGCACTTGGAAACCCATATTAGTACACCAGGCCCAAATATATATAGATCATTAAATTATTTGGTAATGGGTCAACGCTTGCAGGCGACTTTGACTTACAGATAATTCACCTGTTAAGTTACCAAATTAACAGATCATTTCTCTAAACATGTACCAGTGCCCTATAAAAGGTAACCAAACCCGCAGGAGCTTTAAAAAAAATCAAACACAAAGCGGGTCAGTGCACCTCACTTCTCTCTCTCACATTTCTTCTTATCCCATCTGATCAATGGCCTCTGAAGACGAGGTATTTCAGATCCGAAGCTGTGGCAACTCCTATTGGCGATTCTCACATTGCGTCGCAGCCAAGGAAGATTGCACTTGTCACCGGCATCACCGGACAGGACGGATCATACCTTGCAGAGTTCCTGCTCGGAAAATGCTACGAAGTGCACGGCCTGATCCGACGATCCTCAAATTACAACAACACGCAGTGAATCAATCATATCTACGTTGATCCCCACAATGCCAACAAAGCTCTCATGAAGCTCCACTACGCTGATCTCTCTGATGCCTCCTCCCTCCGCCGTTGGCTCGACGTTATCAAGCCTGACGAGGTGTACAACCTTGCTGCTCAGTCTCACGTCGCCGTCTCCTTTGAAATCTCTGACTACACTGCTGAAGTCGTAGCTACGGAAGCTCTCCGCCTCCTGGAGGCTGTCAGGTCTCACATGGCTGACAATGGCCGCACCATCAAGTACTACCAGGCCGGATCCTCGGAGATGTTTGGGTCAAATGCGCTGCTCACTGGTACACTGTCAACTACAGAGAAGCATATGGCCTGTACGCCTGCAACGGTATCTTGTTCAACCACGAGTCACCCCGTCGAGGCGAGAACTTTGTGACTAGGAAAATAACTAGGGCCGTGGCCCTTGGGGAGGATCAAGGGAGGGCTGCAGACGAAGCTCTTTCTAGGAAACATACATGTGACTGGGGATTCGCAGGGGACTACGTGGAGGCAATGTGGCTGATGCTGCAGCAGGAGAAACCAGATGATTACGTGGTGGCAACAGAGGAGCCACACACCGTCGAGGCGTTTCTGGAGGTGTCCTTCGGGTACGTGGGGCTCAACTGGAAAGACCACGTGGAGATCGACAAGAGGTACTTCAGGCCAATGGAGGTTGACAATCTCAAAGGAGATGCGAGCAAGGCAAAGGAGGTGTTGAAGTGGAAGCCCAACGTAGGGTTCGAGCAGCTGGTGAAGATGATGGTGGACGAAGATCTGGAGATGGCTAAGAGGGAGAAAGTGCTTGTTGATGCTGGTTACATGAACGCTCAGCAGCAACCTGAATCTCCAAGCAGCTGCCCAAAAAAGAGTCTTATCATTATCTGTTTTTAAAAAAAGTTTTTTCCCATTTTCTTGTTTCATAAACTGCAAATCATCATCCACTGTGGATTTTGTGTATCAAAGGCAAACGAAGCGAATAACATTTAATTTTCGTACACACAACAATGGCTTCGTATTGTTTAATTATGCATACAACTCAGAAAAAGAAAATTAAATCAGTACTCAGAGCGTTAAGACAAAATAACAAGGAGTCAAAACACAGAGGAAGGATCAATAGCATCATCATCTTTGCATCTATCCAAAATCAAAAGATTCAGAAAATTAGACTCACCAATCTATCTACTAGGTTACAGAGTATTGAAATCTTATTCCTCGTGTTCAGAAGACAGAGTAGTAGTAGTAATGTTCATACTGACAGAATCAGGAGGTGCAAGAACTAAGGGAGTCATTGTTGACCTTAGAGATTGAGGTCCCTCTGCATTAATTCTTTTACATAATGTGTCACAGTTGTTGATCAACTCGGTCAACCTTCCTTTAAGCTCCCCGAGTTCCACCTGCAACCCATGAACTGAAAATACGTCTACCGGTGAGATAAGTGGAGAAGGCAATCTGGTGTCAAACCCATCTATCATCTTGTACACTGAAACAAGGGATAAATGATAAATAGGTAAGGTACCTTGAGATAAATGGTGGGAAGTCGTCCGCATAGCAGAAAGGGAGTGGTTAAACCTCTGTAGAAGTTTAGAAGCCAAAGCATCTGCCACTTCTATCTTGTTTTCTATATCTTCCTAGATACATGAATGAAGCCAACATGTTATAATTCATCTCACTGTAATTGCTATACCATGGTGGTGCAAAAAAAATCAAAGTTTTAGAAGAAAGAGGCACACAGAATGTTCAGTTGCAAACAATGAGGCTAAGAAAATGCAAACATTCTTGTGAACCTAAAGCTGACAAAGCTTAACATAATAATCATGGTGTGTCTATTATTGAATTAAAGGAGGGGGAGTAGGCCATAAGTCTTAAGATTTAGTCTTGCAGAAATATACAGAGTGTCCATGAATCCCAAGGACACTTAATAAGAGTAAGGATTCCATGTCCACTGAAAAAGGAGTAGGGAGAAAAAAAGAATAAGGGCAGACCTGTCTGTTGGTAATGTCTTGAGCTTTGCTGTCTTGCCATTCACGGAAAATGGAGAAGAGCTCAACAAGTATTTGAGGATCCACCGTATCTGGGGAAACTTAAGAGCAAGAAATTCAGATATGGAAAAGAAACAAGTGAGAGGTGGTGAATGATGAAAACGGAAACAAAAGGGCATTTGTAAGGGAAAAGACAGGACAGCCTGTTTCATAGTTTAGAGGTAATATGATCAAAAGGAGATTTAGGGGTAATATGATGAAAACGACTCACATGAGGAAGAGGAGGAGGAGGAGTTGGATAAAGCTTTCCTGACTAAGATGTCCGTTAAGCTACTTTCTGTGGGAGGAGCTGACTTCAATATTGGCCTACTCTGCCCAAATATTTTTATACAAAATCTTAAAGCATCAACAACCATGTTTTCATCTAAAAGGAAATCCCCGTGATTAGTAGTAAGTAACTCACGACGGTAAGGGACTTAAGACTCTCGAGAACTGGATCCACTCTTTCGGATCGTTGAGAGATTGTCGTTATCACATCTCCACCTCTATTCTCCTGAGATTAATTCGAATTTTTGAGGATTAACCTTGATAGATAGCTGAGGAGTCAAATCGCCAAATCTCAATTACCTGAGCTCCTAATAGCGTTGAATCTGATGCCCCCATATGTGCTACTCAGAAAGTAAGAACTTTAGAATCCAATAGTTTGTGGTTGGGGACGAGAATGAAAGATAGATTATTACTATTTCAACTAGTTAGAGAGCCAATGTGATGATGTTTCGGGAATTTGCAAGCCAACACACCTTGCCGTTTCCAACAAAAAAAATAGGTATTCAGACGACAGTAAGTTTTTAAACAGGTGAAGGAATTGGCAGCTCGTTGGAGACAAAAGCATGAGTTTACACAAACCATGCTTCACCGACACAGCCCATTTCATCTGGGCTTACTTTTTAAAAAAAATTACAAGGTAATTTATTATGATCATATATAAACCATACCATGCTATGACCCCATAACCAGCCATTGGAATGACGTCGTGAAAGTAGTCTTGTAGCGGAATGCCAAATTGGGTTTACTGGTAATTTTACTTAGAAGACGCTTAAAATGAGCTACGATAAATAATGTCACGATAAGGATGTTTCTACACCAACATGTCTTGTTGGGCCTCAGTAGCCACCTAGAGTCCTATAATGTGGGCACACACCTCAAAATTATACATCCCTGAATTTATTGGGCTTTTTCTTTTCTGCACATTTGAAGATGGTATGGTCTATTGATTCACCATCTAAATTTATTTAGAAAAGGACAATATACCACATGTCGCGTGTCCATGATTTACTGAATAATGTGTCACATTGGTTTGGTCCATTCATGAATGCAACCTTCTCCCACAGTTATAGTTGTAAACCATTGAACAGTTTCAAATAAAAATTCAAATTTTCTAAGCGTGTAGCAGAATCATCTGTAAGCAGACATGAAGCGATAATGCATAAGATTGAAATGGGAAAAGTTTAAACTGAAAAGCTAATGCGAACGAATACGGTACAATGCGTTTTTGACCTAATCAGTTACTAAAAACTTACCTAAGACTCCTAGCATGAAAAATCAAATTACGGTAACAAAAAAGAAAGAGTAAATGCTAGAAATATCAAAGTAATATACAAAAAAAGTCAATGAGATACTAACTCGAGGCTACAAACTGACTGAACTGGGCCAACTCCTAGCTAACTCTCTGCTCTAATTTCGAGGCCTTTGTTTCTTCAAAAACTTGGTACAGCTTGTGGGGACTGAACCAGCTGGTTTAAACCGGTTTCGTTATCATCCGTAGGCTCCTTTTTCCGCCGCATCTCTATGACTTTACGGTGGTGGTTAGAGTGGAGCTCGCTTGAGAATGTGGGGCTACAAGCGGGTCTGTATTCTGGTAGTAACCGACCCGACTTATACCGAACCCCGCACGCATTGCACAGCGTCTTGGCTCCCATTGGTCCTGCTCTCCACTGGGGCGTTTTCTGAACGCCACAGTGGCTGCACCGTCGAGAGGGCTGCTGCTGGCCGCTGTTAACAGACTCTGCTGACCGTTTCTTATGCTTTTTGGGAACCGGTGGTTTCTCCGACGTGAAGACTGGTTCGAGCAGCTCGGCGCCAGAGAACCACGTGTTGGAAGGACCGGAAGAGGAGGAGGAAGTTGAGCTCGAGGACGAAGGGCCTGAAGAGGAGCACGAGCCGATCGACCAGAAGTTGGTTCCGTTCCGGTTCCGTTTGGTACGGGCTTTGGAGGGAACAGAGGATTTGAAACACGAGTCTTGTGTGACAGGAGGAGTCAGAGGGTGTCTCCGGTCACCGGTTAACCAGGCTGGTTTTTCGGTGGGGGTTCCGGTGAGATTTGGAGCAGAATATTCAGTGAATGAATCCTCTACGAAATGGGATAGCCACTCAAGCTCCGCTAATTCATCCGTCTTTTAATAACAACAAATAAAAAAATTCAAATAAAAATGTCAGAGAATAATAGGGAAAAAGGGAATTAGATTATTACCGGAATGGAGAGTTCGCTTGGAGGAAGAGACCCAAAATCGTCTTTACTTTGGCGAAGAGCGTCACCGTTGTCCTGTGGTTCCTCGGTGGAAACATGGAGCATCTCTTGAAGAGTCTTGGGTTCTGCAGCCTCTTCTTCTGTGAATACACTGTCGTTAGACAAGTCGAAGAAGTCGTCTACGGAGAAATCCTCGGCGGTGGTGACGGCGTGAAAGTCTTCGTAAACCGGCAGGGTCGTTTTGAAAGCCATATCTTTCCTGATGCTGCTTTTCAACGCTGCTTCAACACGTTCCATTTCCTATATCAAGATCCTAAACAACAACCAAGAAACATAACAACATCTTTTTATTATCGAAACTCACCAAATAAATTTCACGTTCTCTTAAAACGAAACGTTTTTTTAAAAAACGTTTCATTCGTTCCCAATTCCAAGAGACACAAAACAAAAAACACGAACCCCAAAAGAAGTGACGACACATAGACGACCCTCGAAGAGAGCTAGTCACGAGACTGAAAACGTAACAAGCGAAGCAAATTCTAAGAGCATACGAAGAAACCTTTTTTAGTTTTCCCTAAAAATGGATAGAAGTTAGGAAAAAAGATACCTGAGAGACAGAGAGATGAAGGAGGGAGGAGCGGCGGCGGTGAGAAGAAGAAGAAAGAAAGAAATGAAAAGAGGTTCAAAGAAAGATGGTTTTGTGAGTTTGGTAAAGCATTCAATTTAGTTATCTCATCAGCCTCTCGCTTCTCTGCTTGAAACTCCCTCCTTTATTATCTCTTTTCACCTTTACCCCAACAGGTAATAAATCTATAATTTTGTCTATCCTTTTGATTCTTTTTATAAATTCAACGCGTATTTACTTTGATATTCAAACAAACAAAGCTTACTGTTCATTAATGTATAATCAAGATTATAACCCTTTTCAATTAGACTATATATATTCTACTCGTTTTATTTTACTTTTTAGGTAAACAAACAAAGAAAAAAAAAGATTACCGTTTTCCCTGTAGGCCCTTGACCGCGTTGATCGCCGCTCATCTTGGGAATTATCCCTCCCGCTCTCACTGGTTTTGATTTTGCTTTCTTTTAGTTACAAAATTTTAAAGTTAAATTTGTCTATTAATATATTTTAAATTTTGATTAGGGAGGAGAAAAAAAACTTTTAATGGAGCAAAGCATGTCTTGGGAGTAAAGGTAAAGTGTGAACTGAGATGATGCAGAAACCCAAGACAAAATGGCGGGCCAGCTTTTGTCCTTCTAACACACCACGAGACAATCATTCAAACTAACCCAACAAAAAAAAAATTATTCATCTAAGAAACAAATCTATCTATCGAGGCAACACAAATAAAGAAAAAAATATCTATGGAGATTCCTTTTATCTTTTCCTCTACCTTGCTCAAATTGGTGTAGATTCTCTTCTAGTCTTTGTATCTACTAGTTATTGCTGTAGATGGAGGTTCATTTTTAGATTTTGTATGTTAAGCTGTAGAAACTATTAATTATCATATTTTTCCTTTTAAAATTAGTATTATCATCGACCTTTACTTGAACAATAGTTTTGGCATTTTGCATGTATTTTGTATACAATATAGAATGTGCATGTTGAATTGAGACAAATGGAAATCTGATCAACATTGGAAAATGACCAAACCCAAACGAGCCATTGTTTAAAAAAACATTTTATACACAATGCTTTTTTCAGGATTTTGAACAGGGGAATTTTAAGAAATTTTGGTTTTGCATTGTAAGGATTATACGTTACTGGTATATGTACTAACTAATAAACAACAAATTCAATCATGGTTGATTTTTTCAAACACTCTGAGGAGCCGAGCCGCCGGCTTGTGAAGCAATAGCCACGTGTTATGCTGACGTGCCGTGCTCTATATGGCTGTGCCTCATGCATTTGACGTGAGTCGACCAATCAGAATTCCATGACAGCTAATCTTTCAGCTTTCATATTGACTCGATCTTTTTGTGCCTAATTTCCTCTTATAATTCGTATATTATTACACGGGCGGGCTCATGAATCATCCCTCAATACATTTTTCAACGATAACAATATGGAGAGCAATGGGTCAGAACCTCAGATGTAAATGACCGAACAACCCTCGACTTGTCCGTCGACAGAGCTGCGTTGTGTCTTATGTTTTGGTTTGTTTCCTTTTCAGATTTTGAAATGTCAAATTAAGAAGAAGAAGAAAAGTAGAGAATCTGTGAGAGTTAGAGAGGACGTCCCGCTCCACGAGAGCCTTGTTAGCCACTTTTGAATCTTCCAAACCAACTAGGACGTTTAAGTCGGTCTTTCGAATTTTTTTTAATGGACCGTACCGACAATTTAAATAACTTCAGAGAATGCATAAAATATGAGCGCGAATTCGTATATTTATTTCATCATAAATAAATTGTCTGGTTGTATGCATTCGGATTCTAACTTGGAGCGGCTCACAAGTGCGTTAGAGCGGGAAAGTCATTCATTTTTGTCACGATGTCCGTGGTATAGACTTCTAGCTCCTTTTCACCTTACCGACTTTTCTTACATTTTAAAGACGACCATTACGAATTTGGTTTCAATAAAAGAACAAAACCAACTCATATTTGTTACTTTGTCTTGTATGTAAAAGAATCTTAAATATCATAAAAAGCTCTACTGAATGTAAAAAACCAAGAATATATGAGACAAGAGGACGTGGTCACTAGACTCACTACTACTATTAGTGTGGTCACTACTATCAGTGTTGACTTTTGAGAAACCATTAATTTACGCGAATTTAAAACCTTTTGAGAGGCCCATTATTATTACATTTAAACAATTCATTTGTCTGAAATGAGGCCTTTAAATTATTTATAGACTTTCCTTTGTTGTTTTTATGAGATAGGCCACTCAGAAAATTGATCCTCTAATGCAAAGCCCAAAAACTAATTACATGTACATTCAATCTCACATCTTCCTTACCATTGGGTTGTGCTGTTTATAGTGCTAATAAAGTCCTAAGGAAAAGAGATACTGTTATTGTTGTTGTTAGGTGAGCGAATGGCGATTGTTGGGCACCGTCCTGGCCGTGTTGAATTCACGGCGGTTCACATGATACTCCTAATAATAGTGGTGGTTATCAGCGATCTGTCAAACCCTGTGGGAGCTGAGAAGTCGGTGTCGGCATTCGTGCAGAACACCATATTGTCCAACAAGATTGTCATCTTCTCCAAATCCTACTGCCCGTAAATTTTTATCCTTCTTGTCCTTGAAATTGAATTAGGATTCATACTAGTCTATTAGAATCTGAATTTGATTGAAGGAACACACATGACATGCTGTCTTTGATTAAGATTAAGAGCTGTGGTTTTGTTTGCTTTGGTTTGACTTTTGCTTTAGGTATTGCTTGCGGTCGAAACGCATTTTCAGAGAACTTAAGGAACAGCCTTTTGTTGTGGAGCTTGATCTCAGAGGTATATCAACTTTCTTTTGTCTCCATTCTCTCTGTTACGGGTGGATTTTTTTCTTTAAGAAAAACTAACTTGTCTTTTTTTTTGTGTGTGTGCAGAGGACGGAAGTCAGATACAATACGAGCTTCTGGAATTTGTTGGTCGTCGTACTGTTCCGCAAGTTTTTGTAAACGGCAAGCATATTGGTGGCTCTGATGGTATTGAGCTCCCTCTAACCTCAAAGTTTCTTCCTTTTTTTTTCTAATCTCCTTGATGCAGCTTTCCCTTTTTATGTTTAAAGTTCACTTCCTTTATCTTGTTTCAGATCTTGGAGATGCTGTGGAGAATGGTCAGTTGCAAAAGCTTCTTGCTGCAAGTTGATTTTTCAGAATCTGGAATGGATGATCATGGAGCTTATGTTGTGATTTAGATGAATAGTGGAATCTTTTGTAGTAAACTTAAGCGATGCATATTGGTGTGTCTCATGTTCACCGACTTGATTTTGCTCCTTATATAATAAAAAGTTATGATGGGGCCTTCGTATAAACTCTTTTTATTGTTTTGATATATTCTGGCGACTGTCTGGCTTATAGATCCCATACTTGTGTGCCTTTTAGCGAATGCTTCATATGCCAAACTCAAATCAAGGAAAGAATAGCAAGCACAAAAAACAATGGTGATTTTGACTACTCTTTAGTCTAACAAGTCTACCAGTTTCTTTCTTTGACATATGTTTTATGAGACTGCATTGCCCTTTCAAAGCACAACACTAGTGGTCTATTAGGAAAGAGGTTTTGAGGCTTTTCTGGTGGCCAGAATCCTTTTCGAGCGCTTGGTTCTTCTTGGAGAAAGTTGGATGAATGTCCCTAGTGCAGTGACTTCAACATATCTTCTAAAAGAGGAGGAAGCTGTCTTTAAAGCTGCTGTAAAACCTGATCCTCCTTGTGTTGTTTTATTTCTCTCGAGGTTGTTTTAGCAACTTCAGAACGTTTTCATACACGATGAATGTGATGGAAGAAGCAGGCACGTTTTTCAAAAGATTAGCAGTTAAACCCTTGTAGAATCCTCTGAGACCCTCGAATCTACAGATGAAGAAAGTTTTATTCAACCAAATAGACATCATATTTTTTCAGATACAATCAAAGAACAATAAGAAATATGCTCTTCTCTCACCTCGCGGTTTCTCTTATGACATGAAAGCTGTCTATATATCTTGGCATTCCGTTGGTACTAGGTCGTTGCTGAACAAAACAGAACAGAGGAATTTTTATGACAATCACACCTCAAATATTTGCTAAAGATAACGAGCTAATGAGAATAAGACTGAGGACATGATCGAAAGGTGATACCTGTAATCTTGCTCGAATAACCTGAAATGGATAAGTAAGAAGGACTGCAGCCACTTTGGAGGAGCCCCCAAGTGCAGCATAATCTGCCGAGTTCTAAAAGAAAAAGAAATGCAAAAGGTTAGGCGGGTGGTATTAAATAGGGACGTTAACAATGGGTTTTTACCCATAGGGTACCCTAAACCCGGTTGGAATTTAAAACCCAAAACCCGTATATTCAGTTTTTAAATCTCGCGGGTTTATTTTGGGCGGGTCTTGATTTATAAATTACCCGTTCGGGTTTTACCCTATCGGGTTTCGGATACCCTATGGGTTTTTTTTTTTTAAAAGGTAATTGAAAAGGATGTTTTTATATTGACTTTACCGTAATTCGTTAGTGTTTAAATGCTTGAAATCAAAATTAGATGTGAGTTCTACATGTTTGATAAAGAAACAATTAAAAGAAAAGCAATATTTGAGTGTGAAAGATGTCAGACATGGTAGAAATTGCAGAAAGCTTGATGATAACTAAAAGAAGAAGAAGAAGTATTTACAGGTTTGCCATTTCATTAAATTTTTTTTTAAAAGGACAAAATGCAACACACGTGAATCTATTATCATATTATAGCTACTCTTTATAGCTACTCTTCCAATTCAGACCACTTGCACTCTTTATATAAGGTGAAAATGTGTTCTAGAACTTATTTATTTACATACATTATGCATATAGTATAAATCTGCGAACTGAAAATTATGAATGCTGAAAATTCTATTTGTTACTTTATACAAAAATTAAATTTGAAGATTAATCAAATTATATACAAAACATGATTAAAAATTAAATATTCAATACATATAAATTTAATTTAAAACTATAAAACTTTAACTAAAAACCACAAAACTAAAAAAAAAGGTTTTTTGCGGGTACCCGTGGGTAACCTGAATGTTCTAAGGTTTTTCGCGGGTTTACCCTAATGATATCGGGTTTTTTCGGGTTTTTTTAGTTTAGGGTATTTTCTGGGCGGGTTTAATTCGGGTTCGGGCCGGGTCGGGTTTTTTTGCCCATGACAACATCCCTAGTATTAAAGATTATTGGTCCTATATAGCATACGAATCACAATGTAGGAAGATGTGAAGAAGAAGAGGAACTCTGTACCAATAAATTATCAGCTGTCGATTCTGGTTTACGTCTCCTTTCTTTAAAATCCACAATGACTTTACGGAGTTCCTCATACGCTGTGAACTGAATAGCACCATGAGAAACCTGCTAAAGAAACTAAATCAGAATCAAACCCACCCTACCTAAAATGAAATAAAATTTGTAACTCATGCCCACTTAATGGTAGTAGCTTCATGAACTGATAGGACAGGAGAAAGAACAAAAAAAACAAGATACAGTAGACTAACCAGTACAAGAGCAGGGACAATACCCTTGTAGAGGGCCCTGGGTCCTTCCTCTTTCATTATGGTTCTAAAGGCATCTTGAAAAATTTCACCAACATTCAGAAAAGAAGACTAGAAGAAAGACAAAAATTAATTGAATATGTTAAGCATATCTGCAGACCTAGTAGGCCAGAGTATGGTCTGGTTTGATGAAGAGGTGTCTGAAGCTGTAGTCTTGTTTTGACAAGCCAAATAGGATTAGTGCATAGACACACCTGAAAGTATCATAAGACTGACTACTGAGATCGAGATGAGATGTTTTAAGGGGGTGTCAGTTAGTTATACTAACCAAGGCTCCAGCTTCAGCGGCAGAAGCAAGGTGAAGAGGAGGGGTGAGTTTCGCATTATCACTGCCACTAGCGTATCTCTGTTTGGCTCTCCCATAACTAGAGAGGGAGAGAGAGATTGATGTATTGGTTTCAAATCATTTAACCGAAAAAAAGAGTGGAAACTTTACGACAAAAACAGAGATGTGTTGAGAAGAGATTTAAAACAGAATTATTACCGCAACAACATTATCATAAGAGAAAAGAGAGTAAAAGACACTCACAAGAAGAAGTATAAGCTCCAGGAAAGAGTAGAACCGATGACAGCAGGGAAGAAACCTGCATAAAGTCCTCTCAATCCCTACGAAGGAGAGGATTATAAGAAAAGTTGAGTTATATGAAAGCTCTCAAGGAGAACATTGAATGAAAGATGTTGAAGCAAAGGGAGTTTCTTAAACCTCGAGACGGGCAATGGTGAAGAGAGCGTGAGCTGTGTTCTTGTACGTCGGGAGACTACTTATCCCTCTCCCATCGTTCACTGTTTCAATCAATCAAGTTAGCAAACAAAAATTGACTTCTTTTTCTTTTTGGTCAGTTCACAGGGGGGGAGTGGAAAAATGAGACCTTGGAATCTCGTACGAACAACATCAAGAGGATGCATAGCAGCGACCGTAGCGAATCCAGCGACGGCGCCGGCGGTGGCGTTTTCCCACTGCCAAGGCGCCCCCATCAAAGAATGCAATCAATATGACCTGACCGCGATTGGGAGTACAGAGATAATCGGAAGTTAATGACACATCCGGCGGGCTAAAGGACAGCTGGTGAAAGATTCGTCGTCCTCCAGTATGATCTCCGTCCGACTCGAGAGTTTTCCCGTCTCAGACTTTTGTGTGTGTTTCTTCAATACGTCACCGTTCAATCTTAGTGTTCCTCGCCGCCTACTAATAAGGCCCAAATCCAAATGTGTACGTTTATCAACTTTTTGAGGCCCAAATAGCTGCAAAGTGCAAACCAAACATCAACCTTTTTTATTAATCCCGATTAGGGCTGGGTATATCCATACCCGAAGTATTTGCCCGACCGACCCGAAAAATAGATCCGACACAGTTGAATCCTACTAAATATCTGAATGAGACCATTTTTCAGAAACCTGAAAAACCGAAACTGAAACCGTCCAAACCGAGAACCGAATGAATATCCGAACATATGAATATCTATATAAAATATTATTTAAAATTATATTTATAATAGTATTAATAACTAAAATTAAAATTATAAAACAAATATATTAGTTATTTTGGGTATTTATAGATAAAAATAGATGTTTTGGATAAAAAATACTCAAATAACATTACATCCATGGTTATTTTCGGATAAAAAATAACCAATTCAAACTATATAAATCGAGTATTTTCGGGATTTTATGTTATTTTAGCTAAGTTTGAGTAGTTTGGATATAAAATACCTTAATCGAATCGGGTAGTTTGGTTACTTCGGTTAAAACCCGAATCTATCCGGATCCGGGAGGATCCGACTCAAACCCGACCTGGTTTTTGTAATAGGGATCAGTTTTCAAAATCCGAAAAATTCGATATCCGAATGGATAGTATCCATACCCGAAAGAGTACTCGAACGTCCATGCCTAATCCCGATTCTTCAACCAACTTACCAACATTTAACATTAGACCCTAACGTTTTATTTCTCCTTAAAAACACCCCAATACTTTAATTTGATCAATATCATGATGATATCTGCATCATCATGCATGTTTTTTTTTTTTAAATGCACGTCATCACGCATGTTGAAAATTGGAATAGTTAAAATAAACAAAACACCAAATACATGTGCGAATACACTCGAAACAAAAACACACAATCTTCTTCCGAACCAATACACACATTTATACATGCAAAATGCCAAAAGAAACATGTGAGTATTACGTATAAAGGATTTGTTTAATAAGCATGGTTAACTCTGCGACAGATTCTCCTGATCTCTCCCCTCGCTCCCGTCAATGGAGATATATTCCCCATCTTCACCATCGATTTCGCGAACTGCTCGAAGAAGGCCTCTTGATTCTCCGCATACAGCTTCACCAGCTCCCTCGACTCTCTGTTCTTGGTGAACAGAATCTCGTCAGAGCTTAGTAGCCCTTTGTACATGATCAGGTTCTTGAAGTAATGGTTGTCGAACTTGAAGGGCGTCGCGAAGTCGAGGAAGAAGAGGTTTTGGTCACCACCGGATCTAGGACATTGCTTGCGCAACACGGACGCGTAGTATTGGTTTAGGGTTAGATCAGGCTTGCCGTTGCCAGACTGGTTGTATAACCTCTGTCGGAAACTTGTACACCTCGAGTTTCCTATGGTGTGACTTCCTTCAAAATCATGTAAACACAAACGTTATATATATAAGGACTTCTACATATCACAAGGAAATTTTTAATCAGCAAAGCTATATACAAAGTAAAAATACGTATGGGCTTTTCTAAGGGAGTTTTATTTTTGTTTTTGAATCAGCAAAGCTAATGATAAATCATTTTGCATGTTTTTCAAAAACAGTTTATGCAACAATACTTCAAATATAAAATAAGTGACAAGCAAAATATATATTATTGGGGTGGGGATGGGGTTAACAATTTTATTGAGTGGATTAATAAAGGTAAGTTGTTACAAATGTATCTGTGTAATTAAGATGGATGGAGAAATACCAGAGAGAGAAACAAGATCAACGAGGTTGAGGCCTTGACGCTTGAACTTAGTGAGGATGGTTTGAAATGTGTTGTTGGGAGCAGGAATGTCGTTGTTGGAACCACTCAAGCTTGCTCCTCTCGCGTCTCTTCTCCCTAGAGGTACTTTCCAGCTCGGTCCACCTGTCTGTATCCATATGTTCATGTCTCGAACTAATTAATTTTTAATAGTCAAAAACAATTTGTTTTTTCTAATAGTTAATATTGAACAATGATGACTTACAATGACGGTCGAGTCTCTGGCGGCGAGAGCCAAGATATCAGCACAAGAAACTGTTTCAGGACACTCTTGTTCTAAGGCATGTTTGATTTCCTCGATGAGTTCGAAACCACGAGCTGAGTTTCGGTTAGGGTTTGATCGTTTCTCGCTGATTATGGTTCCACTACTGTCCAATAGTATAGAAGCATCACAACCCTGTAGCGTCAATCACAAAGAGAAAAATATGTGAAGAGATTAGTTGGAGTGTTTATTCTATAGCTAGTTAATGTTTGAGAAGTTGCTAAGGATGAGACCTTGACGAAACAATCGTGGAAATGGAGTCTAAGCAAGGAGGCAGGCATGCGAGGATCCTGTGCGAATGCTTTAGCGACAATGGTCTGAACAATCTCTTGAGCTTTAGGACATGAGTGATCGTAGAACTGAGGGAAGAGATAGCCGCCACTTCCGTACGCTTTGGAACACAAACAAAGAGGAGAGAAGGCGATAAGGGAGACTGCAGCTACGATAAGAATGTTCAATGACGCGGCCATTTTGGGAATTCTTCTTCTTGATGAGTACTCGTTGGGGTTTAACTCGGTTTCTTGTAACTTGATGATTTTCTTGTGATGGAAAGGTAGCATTTATAGAGTAGACTTTGTGGACGTTTGAAGAAGACGTTATCACGTTGGAGTTGGTAACTAATCTTAGATATTGGGTTAGATAGATACATTATTCTTTTAAGGATTGTTATGAATACAGGATTTGTTAGCGCCTTTTTTTTTTTATATTACCCATCAAATGATCACTTTATTTGTTCAACTCATATCAGAATATTTTTTACTTGTGTTCTAGTCTGAGTTTGCATTTCACAAAAGAATTATGATTGCATAGAATAGAGAGAAAGAGAAATGTTCCTTTTATTGGCACCCACAGGCCACAACACCTACAAAGGAGACAAGAACAAAAATAACTCCTAAAGATTTGTGGTAAAATAACCTAAAAATAATTGAAATCTCAATTATATTGAACCATTTCATTTAGTCAATTCTTTTACTGAACATAGAAGTTGTTCCTACGGATTTAGGATATTAAATCGAGAGAGATTTACATGAATAATGAACAATTACGTGTGTACGTATTAGTGTTTTTTAGTTGGTTGATATTGACGAGATGAACAAAGAAACAATGCTAAACTACTATTGTGCAAGACTGCAAGCAAAGTAATAATCTTATGGTGTGCTTCGGATTGGTCGAGTACGACAAAGACAATAGTAAACGGTAGATAATGACAACACCATTGAGAAACAGCTTCAACTGCTCTCCCTCGCTAAACCAAACAATCTAATATATTTTTCCTTTTGTTTTCGAGCAACAAAAGCGAACAAATTAACAATACTAAAATATGGCCCAAACAGCGTTGATGTAATTGAGACTTTTCAATAGTTCTACTCCAACTCCAACATTTTTCCCATAGGTTTTTTTTGGTCTTTTTATTCAACTTCTAGAATAAGACTTTTCCATGATACTGCTGTTTCTTCCTACGCCTTCCATAGTTCCATTGTTTACTTCAGTAAAAGAAATTTCTTTTGTTTTCGTGCAAAAAGTTTTACATCTGCAAATGAAAGCCCAATATATTTTGTGGCTCTGGCCTAGTAATCAATTCCTATCCGGCGTAGGAAAACGTTGAATACGAATCCCAACTTCGGACAAAAGCCGTCGGATGACGGTTGAATATAAACAAATTTTAAGCTAAGGAACATAACAAGAAAGTAGATAGATATATAGATATTAAAGTACAGAATACTGTACCGTACATACATCTCAAGAACATAAAAAGAGCCAAACAATGCCCTTCATACACTCACATAAGCCATAACACATCGAAGGACGTCCATACATAAACACACACACACAGCTAAAAGTAAAAGGTCCGGATGCCACAGTGTTACGAACTCTTCTTTATTTTAATTTTATATATATGCATACTCGTTTGTCCCAAAGCTTAACTTGTGTAATTGCTTAATGATGACCACCACCGCCACCGGGAAGCTTTTCCTTGATCTTTTCCATCATCCCCTTCTTCTCGTGGCGTTCACCACCATAGCCTCCCTCGTCATAACCGGTGGTAGTTCCCATCCCCATGCCTTGAGATTGACCAGACTGATCATGGTGACCTGGCAACTTCTCCTTGATCTTTTCTGTTATCCCCTTCTTCTTTCTCCTCCCACCTTGTCCATCATCCTCCTATCATGATAAATTAAGGATTGTTAATACATATATACACATACAAAGTAGATACGAAGCATTTTGCATAAGTGGTAACGTACCGAGCTAGAGCTGGATCCGGATCCAGAGCGGTGAAGCATTCCTCCCATGCCACCACCACTTTCCTTATGGAGTTGCTCCTGTCCGTGGTGTCTACCTCCTACGCCAGCTCCCAAGGCTCCGGTTCCAGCCCCGTATCCTTCCCCACCTGTTCCGTAGGTCCCACCAGTTGCTCCTCCGCCGTATCCTCCACCAGTTCCGTAACCTCCTCCTCCGGTAGCTCCACGGCCAATTGGGTTTCCATACTCGTCCACCTGCTGAATCGGGTTTCCGTACTCGTCAGTGGCCTGAGCTCCGGGTCGGTTTTGGTAAGACGCCATCTTCTTCTAAGCAAACACTTTGAACTTTAGCTAAAACACTTTTCTGTTTGATATGATGAGACTTGGATATTGTGTTATGATTGATGAATGTTCGTAAGGCTCATGGAGGGTGCTCTTTATAGGTCCAGTTCCGGATATGGATTAACTACTAAATTAGTGAATCATTATAACTGAAGCCAAACGTGGCAGCAGTGCAAATGTCGGCGTGGTGCTTCTAGACACGTGTCTGGACGTAGACCGAACCGTTTATTACTTTAATAAAAGAAACCGGATGGATATTTATTTCTGAGCTTTCAAAGTACGTAGAGAGAGAGTCCCGAGTACGTACGTGTTCATAATAATCCCATGACAGACAGGGTGATGAATACTAAAGTGGAAAGATCTCTCCTTTTCTTTGTGTCGGTACTGGCATTACGTTGTAGATATTAGACACGTAACCCTTATACCTGAAAACGATGCGTCTAGTCTATTGTTTCCATACAAACGACGAAGAAGATTGGGTGTGTTCGAAGAAACCTTCTTGATGGATCTCAGAAATTTGGGCTTACTCTTATTATACAAGGCCCGAAAAATCACTTAGTAAGAAACTCGTTGTTTTAAAATGAAGCCCATTTCTATATACTCCACTTACCCAAAATGATGCGTTTCCATCGATCCGTGTTTTCCACTCCACTTACCAAACCATGCTGTGAAGTAGGCCTGGGCATCCGGGTCTTCGGGTAGGGTTCGAATCCAGGTCTTTTAAATTCTGAAAATTTAGATCCATTTAGGTACGTACCTATAATTTTTCGGATCGGTTTTAGATCGGGTTTTGTAGAGTCCGGATCGGTTCGGATCTATAATTAAAATACCCATAATTTTCGGATTCGGGTCCGGGTCGGATTCGGGTATTTAGGATATAAAAAGAAATGAAATACTCAAATTCCATCAAGATTTATCATATATATCTAAAATTTTATAAAACAATTTAAAATAAACTATTAATAGTTAAAATATAACATTTTTTCTATATTTTACATTTCAAACTTCGTGTTACCTAAAAATGTTACAAAATAATGACAAAGATTGTTAATAAAAATATATTTTAAAGCTTTTAAGTCGGGTTTGAATCGACTCTTATCGGGTCGGATCTATTCGGGTCAGGTTCTTTTCGGGTTCGGGTCGGTTTTTTTCGGATCCGGATCTATTCGGATAGAAGAATTTTGGACCCAATAGGTACTTGTAAATTTTTAGGTCGGGTATTTTCTGGTCCGTTCCGGTTCGGATTTTCAGGTCAAGGTTAAATTGCCCAGACCTACTGTGAAGTCTCATTTTCTTGTTTTCCGTTATGGGAGTTTCTCTCTTCTTTGCACCAGATTAGAAAATGGGGTTTCGAGATCTACCTACAAAGGACGATTTCACTGGAAGAAACTGGAGAACCTTCTCGTAAGAAAAATGTCGTTAATTTCAACTCATCTCTCTCTGTCCCATCTAGGATTTTTGCTAGTTATAGTTTAGAGCAGCTTTGGTTGGTCACTATATGAATGAAGACTAACTGAATGCACAAGTTACTTTTTTTTTATCGCCCGATCTACATGATTGGATGGTGGTTACATAAAAGAGAGTTTTTCTTTCTAATAATTAATAAAAACATCTGATCGTTGCAACATCAATTACATCACTTCTCATACGACTCTCAAATGATATAAATACCATTATATATTAATTAATATCAGGATAAATTCATACATTGGGGGCCAAGTGTCCGGAAACTATGCGTTGTACAAGAGGATTGCTTATATAAACTTTCTATTTTGCAAATTAATATGAAATTTAATAATGATTGGAATGAAGTCTTGTCGTATTTTAATTATGTTGCGGTAGTGATATGCCACCTCCAACATTTGCTTACTTTATCAAAATTTTAAACAATTAAAGTATAACATTGTTGTTTTGGTGCCAAGCTTATCTGACACCATCACGGATTTAAAGTCCACTTTCAAGTAGGGTTTCGTGTCGTGTGTACACATATCCATGTTTAGCAGGGAGTAAAGTGTAGGTTCTTTATCAAGATAATTTTCAAAACAAAAATGATAACGTAAGTATATGTGAAATTCTAATTAGATAGAATTCTGAAAACTTTGGTCGTGTGTTGAGAGTTGTAAGTGACCCTCTCTATCTGGTGAAGAAGGGTCCATGGCTCTCGAGGGCGACAATATTTTTGATGTTAGAGACATAATAATTGCAAAAGGACAACATACTGAGGGTCCAATTAGAAAATACAAAAAAATATGATTGTAAGAGGCAGTGTAGTTGTGAGATGTGTCCTTGTTTAGCTTCCCTCCGTAAAGCGAAAAAAGCCCTAGCTTTAATTTGATTTTAGAACTTATCAAAAGAAAATTTAGCCCAAAAAAAAACTTATCAAAGAAAACCAGGTTAAAAAGTAGGTACGTAACGTAGATGCTACTCCTCTCAAATGACATGCACTATATATTAATACATGAGAACCGAGGAAGAGGATATATAAACAGCAGTAGTTACATAAACACGAGTTTATAACCGCAAGGCAGGAGCTAGCAATGCATGTTCATATATGTCTTGTCAGTTGTCAGTGCTGATTAATGGAGGAGATGAGAGAGACAAAGAAGTCTTCATCACAAGGAATGGTTAGGCCATTGTCTTGGTAGAACCCAAACTCTTCCTCTGATTGTCGCAGCAACATCTGATCAATCCACCAGTAGTGTCACATGCAATGACAGCTTCCACTAGAAGATGCTTATATATATGTGTGTGTGTGTATAAATAGAAAGTGTACCTGAAAGATGGGGTGCGTGAGGAAGGAGAGAGGAATGATGTGTCGGGATCTGGAGAGACCAACGTAAACGACGAAGTGACCTTTGGGGACGCCGTTAGAGTTGACGTGGTCGTTGCTCTTCTTTCCCAAACTGGAACATCTCTTTAGCATCTGCTTCAGGCCCTTACCACTTCCCCTTTCTACTCCCATAACTTTCTTCTATTTTTTTTCTTCTTCTTATGGATAAAGAGATGGCTGGTGACTCATATTTATATGCAGAGACACCATGTGTTTATATATACACGACACACATACATAGCGGATCAACAAGATGTTTCAACGTTATGGGACTCACCATGTGCTGAACTTTTCCTATTAGACCTGATTAAAAAATATATATAACAACATGCATATGCACTCTTGGCAGCTACATCAATTCGAGTGAGTTCCCCATATATGTTTCTATTGGTTTAATCAACATCATGTAAATTCACAGTGATGGCTGAAGAAGTAACGTGTGCCAACATAATAATATAAATATAATGTCTTGAGAGTTTCAAATTGCTCAAGGAGAAGATGGGCGACAACGGCTCCCTCATGTTCTGTGGATGAAAGAAATAGGGCAATGATGTATTACAGACAAACCCCATTAACGGATTCCAAGCAGAAAGCCCATACAGTCTCGTGCAGCCGCATCTTTTCAGCCACCAATCATTACCGGTCCGTTCAAATCTCTCTCTCTCTCTCAAAGTCTCAGCCAATCCTATTAAGCCTAAAACCCTAAACCCTTGAGCAAGCTAAGTTAAGCCAAACCACACTGTAATTGCAGGTGCAGAGAGAGAATGTTCAGTAACATATGTATAGAGGCTCTTCCCCCTTTTTATTATTTTTTTTTCCACAGGCAAAAGTGGTATCATACAAACAAGGAAGTGTATCAAATGAGGGTTTCTTTTTATGTTACAAGTGGAATATATATATATAATTAGCAAATCTCACACATTTCTTTATCTCTAACCACATATATTATATGGAGCTTAGGGCCATCATTTTGCACTGCTCATTCATGGCCAGAAGCTGCGCCTCTTTCTTATCCACAAGAGCCGTGAGTCTCACGTTTTCTTCCATCAGTTTCTGAACTTCTGCCTCTTTCTGCACTTTATCGCTTTCCAACTGCGTTGTCTTTGCAACAAGCCTGCTTCATCAAGAAAACAATGACACCACCTCATGAACTCACACTAACAATAGGAAAGTAAATATTGAGTCCCTAATTGCCGCACACAAGGATGAAAGCCTTTGGAACTAAGTTGTTATCAAACACCTAAAACTAGCTATGAAGAACAACAGATGTTCTATAACCTAGAAAGCAGCTAGCCATGATCAACAGCCCAAGACAAGTGTTATCATGATGAGAACGTAAACCAAAGTCTTCCAGGCTAACTAATGGAATGATAATTTTTCCAGAAAAGAGTGCATATAGAACTGACCGTTCAAAAAGTCTCTCAATGGTTTGGAACTGCTTCTCCGACGAGACGAGTGTCTCTCTAACGCTGATGAGACTTGAAACATAGGATTTAAGGGACTCAAAGTCTCTCCTGACACGACAGAGTTCCTGCTCGTTTTCAGTAGCTCTTGCCTTCTGTCTAGACGTCTCTTCAACCAAATCATCGACCCTCCGTCGCATTTCGCCGAGAATACTAGTGGTCCCAATAGCAAACTTTTCCATGTCCTCTAGTTTCATGGACATGTTGTTGATCTGGCCAACCTTCCTTTGAATCTCTTGCTGACTCAACAGAGCCTTGTCTCTCTGAACAGCGGCTTCGGATTCGGCTACTATAGCACGCCTAGCGAGAGAGTCCATCACGCCTGACACCGACTCCACATGATCTAGCATCTCAGAGACATAAGCCTGATCACGTTCACCATCACATTCCCCCGACAAAGCAATGCTCTCAAACAATTTGGAATCATTAACAACAAGTCCATCAGCAAGTGAAAGCTGGGACAAATCGGCAGTAGCAGAAGCAGCAACAGTGGTTGCTTTTGATTTAAGGTAGGTCAATAACGCTGTCGCGGTATTCACTCGGCTCCACAGAGCCTCAATCTCCATATGTGAAACTTCCTTAGAGCCAGGACTCATTCCCGTTGGTCGCATCGAGAGATCCTCAATGATGTTAGATTCTACAATTGAGGAGGAAGAGGCCTCTTGCTTTGCAGCCATAGGCTTATCCCTCAAACCTGAAAGAAAAACCAACACAGCTTAGGATAAAAATAAACAAACAGAGTAGAGCTTATTAAAGAAAGACGTTCAAAGAACAAGAAAACATCTAAACGTTTGTTTGCCATTTCTTCCACATTTTAAACTGCAAAAATTCAACTTTTACCAGAAAAAAAAAGCAGACCCAAAAATTCCCTTCGAATATCAATTAGAATCAAGAAAAAATGCAATCAATGAATCGAAGAGAATATTATTGAATACGCCAATTAAATTGTCAGAAAAGAACAAAAAACTCGGGAAATCAAATGACAAACCCCCCAGAATTAGCTGAACTTCCGATCCAACCGATTTGACCAGAGGGGGGAACGAAGTCGGGTCGGGTTGACTGGATGTATATGTAGAACAGGCCGTCTGCTTTATCGTGCCAACACGATTTGGGGGACGGAGGAGGAGGAGGAAGATTCACAGTTAGTTTGGCACCAAAGTTTCCACCCTCAGCTGATTTCTTAGTTTGGGCTTTCCTATAATATCGTATCAGCCCAATACTATGAATTCAGGCCCACAACCGCAGGCTCTCTGATCAATTCTTCTTCTGGCTGTAAAGTTGGTTTTCATGTGCAACTAACTTCTTTTACCGTAACAAGAGTTTGTTTATAACTTTATACAAAAAAAAAAGTCAAGGGAACAAGTTAAACCCTCAAGACTGATAATTCTTTGATTACAGAAGAGATTTAAGCAATAATTTACAGGCAGAATCCTCCTCAACACAGTCTGAAGAGACAAGCAACTTCAGCAGAAACGCAAAAAAACCAGAGGCTAAAGATTGAAATCACATTACAACACAGTGTAGGAAGTCTTTCATTGACTCTATTTCCTAATGGCATATAAGCTGGCGATTTAGACAAGTCAGTGAATGACAAAAAGCAAGCTCGGAGGAGCCAAAACATGCTACTTGCTTCCTGGAGCCCACTGCCATGACCCATCAATCCAACAAGACTCAAATTTTTTGTGCACACATAACAACAAGCAAGAGAGAGATTGAAAAAAGAAAACGTCATATTCCGATTACACTTTAGTTATTGAAAAATAACACCAATGTGAAATGGGCACAAGAATCAGAACTGGGAAACCATGTAACAACAGCCCCAAAAACAAAACAAATTATATTGAAAAGTTGAGACATGTGAGAGGCTTTGTCGACAACTCGAAAATGGAGTTATATCATTCGTCGTCGTCATCGAATCTGACATGTTTCCCTGTTGGTGTGGGGAAAACTTTCAAACGCGACACTCCAGGAGTTTGCTCTTCGGCCTCCACCATCTCCTCAAGATCACTGTCGTACACAAACCGAGTGTGCTTCCCTGCGAACCTCATCTTCCTCATTCCCTCGCATAACCCTTCCACAATCCCTTCATCCTCCTCATAGTATTCCTCTTCATCATCTTCCTCCCTGTACGAATACACTACCTCTTCTTCGTCTTCATCATCCTCTTCGTCTTTGGTACTCGCGTTAACTTGCATCGACCACACAGAAGAGTTATCATCCTCCGGGTTCTGAGTCACAACGGAGGAACAGTCCGAGCTCTCCCATAGCTCTGATTTATCACTAAAATCCAGCAGCAACGACCGCGTTATGCTCGGACTCTTGTCCAAGCTCTCATCTTTCTCCACAACAAACACGTCCCTTTCATCCACCTGGAAGGCCCAAAAATAACATATTTTACTTAGTCTTTTAATCACAATCATCTCAATACCATTAAGCCCACACAAATCTAGTATTACCTGAGAAGACGCTGCTGCTGCTCTCAGCTGTTCAGAAACAACCGGAGATGTGATCACGATCTGCACTCCATCGAGAACTTGGGGAGTATTGGCCGGAGTCGGGGCGAGAAGTCCCATGGGAGAAGTAACGAGATGGATGAAAGGACGAGATTCAACTGATATCTTTGTAACAAGATGATGCGCTTCGTCTTCTTCGACCTTCTGCAGCAGATTCTTGACCTGGCCTCTCAGGAGAGCCTCGCCAGATCCAGGAGTGCTCTTGATTCTGCTCTTCCCAGCCACCACTCCCGAAGATGGAGTCTGCATCGCCAGTCCCACGATCGGAGAGTCGTTGGTTATGTCGAACAACGCTGACCTGTCTTGCTTCGGTGTTGCTCCGTTTCTTTGCCTTGATTTCGACTCCTCTGGTTTCTCTATAATAATAAAACATATCCAATTTCAGAAAACAATATAACAAGAAAATCGTAAAAGAGGATCTGAGAATCGAAGAGTGATACAACTTCTCTGAAGCTAAGCCATTTAAATATCGATCTAGTGGAGAAACATCAAACATTGGAGGCTTACTTGATGATAAGAGATGATTGGTGGCAGAGCTTTTCATGGCAGAGAGGGTTTGAGACCTCGTCACTCTCCTCGTTGATGATGGTGTCTCCATAGAGATCTTGTTTCTGGGGGAAAGTTGAAAGGAGTATTATAATAATTGAAAATGATATAGGAGATGTAGACACAAGGGGATATGGCGTTTGCTATGGCGCTGGTATTTAAAGGCAGTCATAACCAATAGGGTTTTTGAAAGAAACTAGCCGTTGGGACCTACTTCTGTACAGGAAAGGAAGGAGCCGTTTCAGAAAACTAGCCGTTGTGACTCTCATTGGATAAGGGATTATGGGCCTTCGCAGCCCTTGCTATGCCCCCATTGAACTATAAAGGCCCAAGCCATTATTTGATAAATTATGGGCTAAAGTCTAAGGAGTTGTAATATTGTTGATTCCAAAGAAATCGAATAATTATATTTACCCTTGCAAGCTGCATGTATAGTAAAAAATCCAGGGACATAACCGCAGAAATGCATGCGGTCACTGAGGAAAAGAATTGCAACTTGCTTGGTGAATGGTAATAGCCTGATAGGAGATTGTTGGTGGTGAGAGAAGACGTATGGGTGGCGACTTTTTTTTTTGTATATTGTAGATGATGACTGGGTGTCTACAACTATATAGATCTTAAAAAGAGTAGCTTCTGGGATTATGTCGTGACAAAGTTAAAAAAAAAACAAAGACAGGACGGTTCAACTTGGCGGGAAATCCTGCGTATACTCAGAAAAGAACCCCTCTTTGATAATTTATTTTTATTTTTTGCTAAGAACACCTCTTTGATATGGTTCTTGTTAATGCCAAATGTATACATTAACCATATAGTGTTTGATTAGCTCACGATAAGCCCTTAAACACACGGAACGGCTTGGAAGCCAGGTTGGCTAATTAATGATCAAACACCCAATATCCATAATTAATAAGTATTTATATAGGTATAATAGTTTAGGCTAACATGTGACACGTTTTTCTACCTGGACAACTATAATAGAAAAAGAAAAAGAAAAAAGCAAAAGCAGTTCAGATTCATACTGCTCTCTCGTGATCATTACTACATACATCGATTTTTCGATTTTATCATTATTTAGTCGTTCAACAGTTTCTTTCAAATAATATTTCAAATAAAATATTTGTTTGATACTAGTACCAGTTCAAGAGTTTTTAGAATACGGTTGCGCGTTGGCGTGGCATGTGAAAGTGATCAACAAGAAAAATATAATTAGTTGTGTAACATCTCTCTGATAAAAGAAGAAGACTGAATACACAAAACGTAAACGCATTAGAAAAGAATTATTATTTTTTTTGTGTTGAATGGAAAACCTGTGTTGAAAAGACCAAGTCAACTTGGTAGACGAAACTAATGGGTAAAAAATCAGCAGGGAATGTAAAGATTAAAGAAGTTGATCGTATTGCCTGCTGCTACCGACTGACAGCGAGTTGAAGCCAATCCAGGCTAAGCTGGTCTATAGAGTTGGTTAGAAAGAATGTAATAATAAATGTGTGAAGAGCATAGTAAAGTCGTGACAATAATTAATTAATTAAAAAAAAACAGAAGTGATTTTTTGGAAGTGTTTTAGGGATGCTGTCGGGGGCTTCTCACATGGAACTTTCTATTGGGTCTTGGCTTTCACACACCATACGAATACGATCTTAAACCACCCACCCCGTTTTTGCTGGGATATCAATAAAAAAAAAAAACCTGTATTGACTATGATAGTAGTTAGAGATGTAACAAAGCGCAGATAGTAAGTATATACCAGCAAAGAGGTTAAAAAAAAAGAGTAGAAAGAGAGAAAAAAAAAAAAGAAAAGGGGAAAGGGATGGGGGAGGAAAGTGGAGAGGATATTTCGTTTTGGTGGGGGATTCACTCGCTCTCTGGGTTTGACCAACTCAACGCTCTTCTTCTCCTCCTTTCCTCTCTTCTTCATTTTTTATATTTTTATTTGTTTATTAAAATGAATCTTCTTCCAACTCCCAAATCCATATCATCGAACTGTTGTTTCCCTTTTGAATCGCTCTAGTTCTCTGCTTACTCATCACATCATATCATGGGTGTGTGTTTCTCCGCCATTAGAGTCACTGGTACCAGCAGCAGTAGCAGCAGAAGAACTAGTAGTCAGACCAACGCTAACCGTAAAGAAGGATGTAATAAGAAGAACCCTAAGTCTAAGACTCTTCCGGAGAAGAACGATAAGCCCACCTCTACCACCACCACGAATACGAAGCGGAGAACCACCGGGTCCGTGCCTTGCGGCAAGCGTACCGAGTTTGGATACGCCAAAGATTTCCACGAGCAATATAGCATAGGCAAGTTGCTGGGTCATGGTCAATTCGGGTATACTTACGTTGCCATCCACAAGTCCAATGGCCATCGTGTCGCCGTCAAGAGGCTCGACAAGAATAAGGTATTACTTATTATTTTTCCTGATTCTCTCATCCCAAAAAGTTTCTGCGGTTTAGGTTCTGGATTCTTTTTTTTTTGGAATTAGTGGGTATCTCAATCATATCATATATGCCTTTTGTTAATCCATCCTGTTTATATTCGCTACTATTCAACTGGATTGATTCTCCATTTTAATTATTCCTAACAAGATTTTCTAAAAAAATATGTCAACCCCCCTAGAGCTCTTCTTCTTGGTCCTTTTGGCTGCCTTCCTTTCCCTTCTTCATTGCAACATTGACAGTTACTGTTCCTTCGGTCACAGATGGTTCTTCCTGTTGCGGTTGAGGACGTCAAGCGAGAGGTTCAGATTCTTAAAGCTCTCTCTGGCCACGAGAACGTTGTCCAGTTTTACAATGCCTTTGATGATGATGACTACGTCTACATTGTTATGGAGTGAGTCAGAGAGAGACTCTCCCCCCTTCCCTTTGTTTTCTTTTACATGGCATTTTTCATGTCTCTGCGGCACTCTCATTTGACTCTTTGCCTTTTACTTTTAGGTTGTGCGAGGGAGGTGAACTGCTGGATCGCATATTATCCAAGTTACCATCTCTCCCATTCTCTCATCTCTCTATCCCTGTATTGTCAGATATACTTACTTACCCTTCTCTCTCTCTGTTGACGCTTTTTCTCTTTCAGGAAAGATAGTCGTTACTCCGAGAAAGATGCAGCTGTTGTCGTAAGACAGATGCTCAAAGTCGCTGGAGAATGTCATCTCCACGGTCTTGTTCATAGAGATATGAAACCTGAGGTCTCCTTTCTCTTTTCTTAGGCGAGGTGCTTTCCTTTGGCATTTTGTTTTTAATATCCTCCTCTTTCCTCTTTCTTGTAGAATTTTTTGTTCAAATCAGCTAAACTGGATTCGCCTCTTAAGGCTACAGATTTTGGTTTATCCGATTTTATTAAACCAGGTATGTAGCAGCTATCCAAGTCCACAACCAACTAAGTGGTAGAGAGCCTAATTCCGTTGATTTCTGTGATAAAAGAAAGAACTCAAATGTTTTCAGGGAAAAAGTTCCATGACATTGTTGGTAGCGCCTATTATGTTGCTCCTGAAGTACTTAAGCGCAGATCAGGACCTGAATCTGATGTCTGGAGCATTGGTGTTATTACCTATATTTTACTCTGCGGAAGGCGCCCTTTCTGGGATAGGACTGAGGACGGTATATTTAAGGAGGTGTAGTTTCAGAAACCCTTTCACTGGATTTCTCTCTATAGTTATATATTTGTCTTATTTCTGTCTGACTTCTTACTGTATGTCTGTCTATAGGTCTTAAGGAACAAACCTGACTTCCGCCGCAAACCATGGTCGACTATCAGTGACAGCGCGAAAGATTTTGTTAAAAAGTTACTTGTTAAAGACCCACGAGCACGGCTAACTGCTGCACAAGCCCTGTGTATGTGTGGTCCTTGCTTTTGAGAGTACTAGTTGGTGATTTCATCATCTGCAATGGAGTCTTAGACTTATGCTCTTTTGTCTCTTTTGACTTTGCAGCACATGCGTGGGTTAGAGAAGGAGGGAATGCCACTGACATCCCTGTCGACATTTCTGTTCTGAACAACTTACGTCAGTTTGTTAGATACAGCCGTCTGAAGCAGTTTGCTTTACGGGTAAGCCCGAACGACAAGGAAGTTGTAAGAAAGAAAAAAAAAACAGAGAGAGATTAGGACTTGTCTCTTATGCTCTGTATCCTCTTTTTGGCAGGCGCTTGCTAGCACACTTGACGAGGCAGAGATTTCTGACCTCAGAGATCAGTTTGACGCAATTGATGTGGATAAAAACGGTGTCATTAGTCTTGAGGAGATGAGACAGGTAAGTGGAATTTATGACAAATCTGCTTCAAGAACAATGCTAATTACGTTTACTTATGATCATATAATAGATTATCTTTCTTTAATGTGCAGGCACTTGCTAAAGATCTTCCTTGGAAACTGAAGGAATCACGAGTTGCCGAGATACTTGAAGCGGTAATTACAGTTTTCTTCGCCATTGCAATAGCATCTCGGGGGATATTTTCATTATTATCAAGGAGAGATGCAGTTTCCATATAAATCTGAACTGTTTGTGTCTTTGGTGGAGACAGATTGATAGCAACACTGATGGGTTAGTGGACTTCACAGAGTTCGTAGCAGCAGCTCTACATGTTCATCAACTGGAAGAACATGACTCAGAGAAATGGCAGCTAAGATCAAGAGCAGCATTTGAGAAATTCGACATTGACAAAGACGGGTACATAACCCCGGAGGAGCTTCGAATGGTAAGCTTTTATTATAACACCTCTTGTTCTCTTTTGTGAGGAGATGATGGAATAAAACGAAGCCTCTATATGTTTTGGTGAATTTATTCAGCACACGGGGTTAAGAGGATCAATAGATCCACTTCTGGATGAAGCGGACATAGACAGAGACGGGAAAATAAGCCTGCATGAGTTCAGGAGACTTCTAAGAACAGCGAGCATAAGTTCGCCAAGAGGTCCAAGCACTGCAGGGCACAGGAATCCTCGGTAGTTTAAATGGTGTATATACTAGAAGAGGACAATAAGTGGAGACAGTACAATGTGATTATATATATGTAATGTTGTTTGTAAGATAAGTGGGGTTTTGGGGATTGTAACTGGTTTGGTTGTGTGAAGCAGCCAAACTAAAGAAACAGTGTGAGTGGTTTTGGATGATTGAAATATATCAAGCAAGAGATGTCTTGGTCACCAGGTGGAAGAGGTTATGGGATCTGGCACTTGCCATTCCCTGACTCGACCAGGTGGGTGCAGAAGAAAGATAGACCCCTGCTGTAATTTGAATCTCCCATATGTTTTGTTCCCTTTTTTTTTTCCAGTTCTTCTGCTATTATTATATGTGTGTGTGTGAGCACCAACACAAGACACAGCCTATTTCTATAGTTTTCCATGATCCTCCAGTTAAGGTATGAATGGCTCTACTCTCTGCCATGGCCAGCATGGATTGATTCGACTCACTTCCTTTGCCATTTTCGTTTCCGATTCAATCAGTTAGAGCAGCCACAACCCAAAAACCCATATGGAATTCTTATTTTTTATTTAAATAAAAAAGAAAAATTAAAAACAGAACCAATCGCAGGCTACCACGTATCATGGAGTCTGCAAAACAGTACAAGATACACTCAAATCTGGTGACATTCCCCCTTGGGTTTTGCAAAATAGTGGATCTCCACCCCTAAAAACCACCTAAACCTGCATTGAAGCTGCTCTTAGTTTCTTTGGTCTAGGAGGCCTATTGTTAATTAATTAAGCCCATTATGTAGCCCAGTAAGCACTCATGTGTGAACATACATTATTTCTATCTGGGTGGATAGTGTAGGCAATTAGGCGCATGAAATCAGACAGTGCTGAAGAGGGACAAATGAGAAGCTGTAATAACTTATCCACTTACACTTGGCCTCGCATTTTCCTTCACACAATCTACAAACATCCAATCACAAACCTGATCATATCATATAGCCTTCCTCTAACCTTTTTTTTTTCTCTGATCTTTTATTTTTTATTTTTGTTTTGCCAGAAGAAAGACAGATAAGGCCCATCTTCCTTGCATTAGTTGATCAAACATGGCTGCTGCTGCTGCTATAGGTGCTGCAGTCTCTTACCCTTCATCCGAGTCCTCTTCTCTTCCCTCCAAAACTTCCTTCTTCTCCCCTCAAAGGATTTTCCTCAACAACAACAACAAGGTAATCGTTTCTTCTCATCTTCTTAATCACAGCAATTGCCAGGCTTAAAATTTTTGTCTTCTTTCTGTTGGCATCATGCATATATGTACAGAGCACGCTGTGCTACAGAGAGGCGTGTATTTATGGGGGAAGAGTGAAGGCTCAGGTGACGACAGAGGCGCCAGTGAAAGTAGCCAAGGAGTCAAAGAAACAGGAAGAAGGAATAGTTGTCAACAAATTCAAACCAAAGGAACCGTACACTGGTCGATGCCTCTTGAACACCAGGATCACTGGCGATGATGCTCCCGGTGAAACCTGGCACATCGTCTTCACCACCGAAGGTAACAAACACCAGAAAATCCAAATTATTGATTGATTGTGGGGGTTGATTTTTATCTTCAAGTGCATTGTATTGCATGGTACGAGATTAACGTATGGATTTTGGACTTGATTAATAATATGAATGGAATAGGTGAGGTTCCGTACAGAGAAGGGCAGTCGATAGGAGTGATTCCAGAGGGAATTGACAAGAATGGGAAGCCCCACAAGCTGAGGTTATACTCTATTGCCAGCAGTGCCATTGGTGACTTTGGTGATTCCAAGACCGTGAGCTTTTCCCCCCTCTGACAAGTAAACAATGAAGATTAATACATACTTGATCCTCTCTCTCTTATCTGGCTGCGATTGTTTCTATGCAGGTTTCTCTTTGTGTCAAGAGATTAGTTTACACAAACGAAAGCGGAGAGCTTGTTAAGGGAGTCTGCTCTAACTTCTTGTGTAAGACCAAGAAGAAGAAGAAGAAGAACCATTAATTTGTTTAGTTTACGGTTTAAAACTCTTCTTACTGTTTTTATTACCAGGTGACTTGAAGCCGGGGGATGAGGCAAAGATCACTGGACCAGTTGGAAAAGAAATGCTTATGCCTAAAGACCCAAATGCCACCATCATTATGGTATTGTCATATAATATAAATGGCCTCAAGTTATATAATCAACACTTGTAGTGATTACTTGTTTGTTTTCCGTTTCTTTAGCTTGGAACAGGAACTGGAATAGCTCCATTCAGATCATTTTTGTGGAAAATGTTCTTTGAGGAGCATGAGGACTACAAGGTGATACCAAGATATCACACTCTCTGACACTAATTATAGTGTAACTCAGTCACCATTTGACATTGTGTCTACATATGCAGTTCAATGGCTTGGCATGGCTCTTCTTGGGTGTACCCACAAGCAGCTCACTGCTCTACAAGGAGGTAATAATCCCTAGTCTCAGTAAACTAATCTTGTCTTGTAGGAAGAGGTGGTTGACCTGTGTGGATAAATAATGACAGGAATTTGAGAAGATGAAGGAGAAGAACCCGGAGAACTTCAGGTTGGACTTTGCGGTGAGCAGGGAGCAGACGAACGAGAAGGGGGAGAAAATGTACATACAGACAAGAATGGCAGAGTATGCAGAAGAGCTGTGGGAGTTGCTGAAGAAAGACAACACCTTTGTTTACATGTGTGGTCTCAAGGGTATGGAGAAGGGTATCGATGAGATCATGGTCTCACTTGCTGCTAAAGACGGTAAGCAACGAACTTTCAATTCATTTTCATATCTTTGGTGAATTAACCAAGTCTCTGCTGACTGGGGGGATTTGAACAGGGATCGATTGGTTGGAGTACAAGAAGCAACTAAAGAAGAGTGAGCAGTGGAATGTGGAAGTCTACTAAGCTAAGCTTGTGAGGGGTTTTATTATTAATATTATGTAGATAAAGGAGCTGATGCCATTGTCAATTCTTCATTTCTTCTTACTCTGGATTTTCCATCAACAATCTAAAGAGAGCATCATTACCACCAAATTACTCAATTTCACTTCCTATTCAAGTCATATTTAAAATATAATTATATATGTTTGCATGTTCAATATCTCACTCCAATGCATAACTATAACTATCATGAGCTTATATACAATTACGATCCATTTCACTAGGCCTGGGACGGATCCGGATATCCGGGATATTCGGGGTACCCGGATCCGGATCCGTACCCGTCGGATCCGTGATTTTAGTATTCGGATCAGGATTCGTGCCTTTCGGATATCCGTCTAGATATCATGATATCCGCGAGTATCCGGATTCGGATCCGGATCTGTCAAAATAATTAAAAAATAAAATATTTTTAAAATACAAAAATCTATAAATATTACATAAATTAAATATTTTACAAAATTTATAAATATATTTATGCATAATATTATTAAAATTACAATATAACATTATAAGACTAATTTTATGTATAAATATTAATAAATCAACTATAATTATTAATAAAATTTTAAATTTAATATATTTATAAAAATCGGATTCGGATCCGGATATCCGAACCTAAAAATCCAGATATCCGAATCCGGATCCGGATTCGACGGATCCGACATATTACTATCCGGATCCGGGCGCCCCGGATATCCTATTTTCAGAGCGAATCCGGATCGAATCTCGGATCGGATCCGGATCGAATCTCGGATCGGATCCGGATCGAATCTCGGATCGGATCCGGATCTACGATAATAATTTCAGCCCTACATTTCACAAGCTCAGGCTCAGGGATTTTGTATTAAAACATTTTTAAAGAGTTAAGTTTATTTTATAAACATTTCAACACACAATTCAGAAGCATTAATTTTTTTTAACAAAGGGAAATTTTAGTTTTAAGAAAAAACTTTAAAAATTTTGTAATTAAAATGTATAGGTTGCATTTAATATGTTTACAATATATTAATATATTGAGATATTAATAACCAATTTATTTATAAACTAAAATTGTGCATCTAAAATTTTAATATAGATAAATAGTAAGCTACAAAACATCAATTTTATTTATGCAAAATGTCAGGGTGTGAAAGTCTACTTAGTTTGAAAATGCAAAAAAATAAAAAATAATAACCAGCCTTTTTGTTACTAAAAAGGTTTCATGTAGGATTATTAACTTATTTGTGGAAGTCTACAATATTTACGTGGTGAAATGATAATCTAGTGACAATTAAATAGTATGATAGAGAAAACAGTTAGTGAGAGTGGTCTGGATCTGAGCAAAACCAACGATACAAATTGGTCTTTACGACCCCGCCTTTTTCTCTCCATTTGATATATATATATATATATATATATATATATATATATATATATAATAATCACATGTCTGTAAAAAGAAAGAAACAAGGAAACACCTGAACGTCGATGGTGAGACACGGTTTGTCTTTGTTGATCTGTGTTATTGTTTCTGTTACCACTTGGCTTTCTCTTGAGAGCGTTAATGGCGTCTACCTTAAGTACGGAACCGAAGCTAGAGTCGTGCCGGGGAAACTTAATGTCCATCTAGTCCCGCATTCTCATGACGATGTCGGGTGGTTAAAAACCGTTGATCAGTATTATATCGGATCAAACAACAGTATCCAGGTATATATATATATAAATAATTAGAGAGAAGTATGTATGTTAAACACGTAGGTAGAGACTATATATGCATAATGCATCTTCAATATTTGATCAAATTGTGGTTAATTTTCATCAGAAAGCATGCGTGAGAAACGTGATGGACTCAGTGGTGGATTCGCTGCGTCGCGATCCCAATCGAAAGTTTGTGTTTGCGGAAATGGTATAAACATGCCATATCTATATTTTAATTTTAATTAACCACCAATGTTTTGATTAGTTTCAAAAAAAAAAACTAATGTTTGATCATATAACATAATAAATATGTTTTTTAATAATATATATGTTTCACTGTGTGTATATGAAAAAGGCATTCTTTACGCGTTGGTGGGGAGAACAAAGTCCCGAGACACACGAACAAGTGAAGAAGCTTGTGCATTCCGGACAACTCGAGTTTGTGTAAGTGTTTTTTTTTTTTTTTGTTGCGATTTGATCGTATCAATTTTTGGATCACAATTTCACAGAATGATCATATGTGGGTTGGGGCTGCAGAAACGGAGGATGGAGTATGAACGACGAAGCAACGTGCCATTACATAGATATGATAGACCAGATGACGTTGGGTCATCGTTTTATAATGCAGAATTTCAACATCACTCCTCGTGCTGCTTGGCAGATCGATCCCTTCGGTCATTCCTCTGTCCAAGCTTACCTCCTCGGAGCAGAGCTCGGGTTCGATTCTCTTCATTTCGCCAGAATCGATTACCAGGACAGAGAGAAGCGCAAGGACGAGAAATCCCTTGAATTCGTCTGGAGAGGATCCGAAACGTTCGCATCTTCTTCTCAGATATTCACCAATACGTTTCCCGTTCACTATAGTCCACCCGTTGGCTTTCACTATGAGATCACCGATGATTACGCTCCCCTCCAGGATGATCCTCTCTTGGATGCTTACAACGTCAAGGAGGCCGTTGATGACTTCGTCAATGCTTCCCGCTTTTATGTAAGTTTTAATTGAATCTCTCTTGGGGGGGGTAAAATAGTCAATTATTTGATCTAAATAATGGACAGGCCAATGTGACTCGAGGGAACCATGTGATGTGGACAATGGGTGATGATTTTCAGTACCAGTTCGCCGAGTCTTGGTTCAGACAGATGGATAGATTGATTCATTATGTTAACAAGGTTTCTTGTTTTCCTTTTTTCTCAATCTCATTTCTCTCCTTCCCATTTCCTCACATTCAACTTTTCTTTCACAGGATGGACGAGTGAACGCCGTGTACTCCACACCATCTCTCTATGTTGATGCCAAGAATGCTGACAACAACATCACTTGGCCTCTCAAGACACATGACTTTTTCCCGTGAGTCCCTATCACTGTATAAGACTTAACAACATTCCTTGTCAATCTTGTTGATCTTCATTTTCTAAAACCCATGTGTTCATTGTAGATATGCAGATCGGGATAGCGCCTACTGGACTGGCTACTTCACCAGCCGCCCTTCTTTTAAACGATATGTTCGCTCTCTTAGCGGATACTACTTGGTATCCTTACTGAATCCTAGAGTCTCTGGTTTCTTTTGTCAAAATTCAGACACCAACATCGAATCTGCTTCTTTTTTTTTTTCTCATCTCCAAAACAGGCTGCAAGGCAACTTGAGTTCCTGGTGGGAAAGAAATCTGGAGGTCCAAACACTCGCAGCCTTGGGGATGCTTTAGGAATAGTGCAGCACCATGATGGTGTCTCTGGAACTGCCAAGCAGCATGTGACTAATGATTATGCCAAAAGACTAGCAATTGGTGCTTCTGAGGTAACAAACCTACTATTCAAAACTCTCTTCTAGGTTTGGTAACTGATTTCATCGTCTATTCATTCATTCATTCCCTAGGCAGAAGCAGTGGTGAATTCTGCGCTGGCACACTTACTGAACAAGGCACGTACAAAGCCTGACGTATCATTAACCCAGGTTCAAAGATCCTTGAAACTCATTTTTGTCTTCGAAATTTCATGATAATGTAGGATATGTAAGAGTGGTTATTTTTTCCTTAAAAATTGCTGTGTTATCTTTAATAGTAACCTGGTTTATTACTCTGTCATGGAATTAAATGAGCAGTGCTCGTCGATGAATATCAGCTATTGCCCAGTGACGGAAGAAACCATTTCAGACCAGAAGAGCTTGGTAATTCCATAGTCATTAAAGATATATATACCTCTCATGTCTCAGCTTAGGCTTCAACTGTCTCAATGCTTGATCTCAATTCAGATTCTTGTGGCCTATAACTCCCTTGCATGGAATCGTACAGAAGTCATCAGGATTCCGGTTCGATTTCATCCTTTTTTATATCTTAGTTTACTTGCTTCTTTGAGGTCAATGATGAAGACTTTCAATTTCTCTGTTTTCCCAGGTCAATGATGCAGGTTTAAACGTGGAAGATTCATCAGGAAACACCCTTGATGCTCAATACATTCCCATGGATAATGTCACGAGCAACCTGAGAAGTAACTATTCGAAAGCTTACTTGGGAATATCTTCACAGCAGATTCCAAAGTATTGGCTTGTGTTTAAAGCAACAGTGCCGCCACTTGGTTGGAACACATTCTTCATATCTAAAGCAAGCGGGGAAGGTAAGCGTACTCTCATTCGTAGAGAGTTTTACACACAAGATGTGCTTTGAACTCATGCTTCTCTTTTCGTATCATGCATGCATAATGATATAGGAAGCAACAAAAACAGAGCGACGTTTAGTCCAATGAAAGGTATAACTGAAATTGGTCCAGGAAATCTAAAGCTCGTGTTTTCTCCAGACTCTGGTCTTCTCAAACAGATGCACAACTCCAGAACAGGAGTAATGTTTCTCGTTTACTCTCTTGCGCATTGAAGAATCTTGGAACACAGGAATATGGTGACAAAAAGGATTCAAACACAATTGTTTCTAATCAATATTTTTCAGGCTAACATAATGGTGGACCAGAACTATCTGTGGTATGCTTCAAATGTGGGGGACTCAAATAATTCCCAGGTTTCCGGTGCATATATTTTCCGACCTAATGCTTCCTTGGCATATGCTGTTTCGTCGAAAGTGAGTCTATGAATCAGTACTCCTATACATATATATATGTAGACTCTTAACTGGGATACATACTCCAAGAGCATTGAGATCCTATACATATAACCTCCAGGATAATAGTCTTCTTTTACACACTGGTTTTTACTCTTGAAAATACTCGTAAAACCAGATACAGATAATTAAATGATCCATACAAGTACTTGTTGGGCCATGACTGATGCTTTGCATTGGCATTGGTGGTATTGCGCAGCCAAATTTGCAGATCGTGAGAGGGGCTCTAGTAGATGAGGTGCACCAGCAGTTCAGTCCTTGGGTGTCACAGGTATGTGATTTAAATGTTCAAAATTAGCTTCTTTGTTGTGTTAATAATTCTAATGCCATACAAATTGCAAATGGTAGTTGATGTCAGTTAAGTATATGAGAGTCATTAGTTGATGATATATACTCGTGTTATGTAGGTGATAAGAGTGTACAAAGACAAAGAGCATGCAGAGTTTGAGTTCACTGTGAGTGGTTACCCCAAAAATCCAAATCATATTATTTGGAAAGAAGGAAGATCCCTTTCTTGAGGCTTTCATTTTCAATGAGCAGATAGGTCCATTACCTGTTGGTAGAGATTACGTAGGAAAAGAGGTGATTACACGGATGGTAGCAAATATGAGTACAGAGAAGACGTTTTATACTGACTCTAACGGAAGAGACTTTCTGAAACGGGTACACTTCTATAATCTCTCATGTAATGCAGTCTAGTATTGTCATGCCGCGTTAATAGAATTGATATATGGTATAATAACTTTGAATTGCACGCTGTGTTGCAGGTGAGGGATAACAGAACAGACTGGGTTCTCAAAGTGAATGAACCAATAGCAGGAAACTACTATCCGGTAAAACTATTGATGTGCAAAACTTTGGAGTAGATCAAACAAATGTTGAATAAGTTTGTTTAAAAAAGGGTTTGTGTTGTGTGAGTAATATTCAGCTGAATCTGGGAATATACACAAAAGACAAGAAAGTAGAGTTGTCAGTGTTGGTTGATAGGGCTACTGGGGGTGGTAGTATCAAGGACGGTGAAATAGAATTGATGCTCCACAGGTTCCATATTTCATATTATATAATTTAATGGAACAAAAGACAAGAAACATTGTTGTTGTTGTTTTGTGGCTGAAAACATGGAAACAGGCGTACGTGCATGGATGATTCGAGAGGAGTGGAGGAGGGCCTTGAGGAAACCGTGTGTATCAATGGTACCTGCACAGGCTTAACGGTTCGTGGGAGTTATTATGTGAGCATAAATCCGGTAGGAGGAGAAGGAGCGAGGTGGAGACGAGGGACAGGCCAGGAAATATACACTCCGCTTCTAATGGCATTCACACACGAAAACAAGGAGAAATGGAAAGGGTCCAATTCTGTGAAAGGTAATGCCATGGATCCTCTCTACGCCTTCCCTCCAAACGTTGCTCTCATCACTCTCCAGGAGCTGGATCTCGGCAACGTTCTTCTCCGCCTCGCTCATCTCTACGAGGTACCAGTTTAGACCTTATATGATGATTGATGACTCTTTTGAGTGATCAAACTGGTGTTTATTTTACTTTACTTGCAGGCTGGAGAAGAGAGTGAGTACTCGAAAGTCGCTAAAGTTGAGCTGAAGAAGTTGTTTCCCGGGAAAGTCGTAAGAAAATACACTTTCTCATCTTAGCTAGATGAATCCAATAATTCTTATAAAAAATGTAATATTTGTTTTTGGGGGTTGTGAATAGATCAAAGGAGTGAAAGAAATGAGTTTGGTAGCGACTCAAGAGAAGGCTAAGATGAAGGAGAAGATGAAGTGGAAAGTGGAAGGTGAAGAAGCCGAACAATCTCAATCTTCATCTCGTACTAAAAAAGGAGGACCACTTGACAGCTCCGCTTTAGTTGTAGAGCTTGCTCCCATGGAGATTCGTACTTTCTTGCTCCACTTCTCACAGAAGCCTGCAAAACAACAACAAAGGAGAAGAAAGTTTATTCTGGGATTTTGATTTCGCCCATTGTTGTAATCTTTATTCTATTTATAATATCGAATAATTATTTCTTGTCATTAAAAATCATATGTCGAGTTATTCATCATCATCAACAACGGTTTGGTTGGTTGATAAAACAGAGAGAGTCTTGAAACGCGCGGGAAGGAAGGAAGGTTCATCAATCTACTCGTAAATGGGCCTATTTGTTTGGGCTGTTGAAGCTCATTTTGGGCCAATTGTACGGGATGAGTTTCTCACTCAGATCTAAAGCTTTTTTTTTTCTTTGGCTTCTCGCTTAAGTTTGATTGATTACTGAGTGAAAACGAAAGCAAAGTATTGGAGAAGGCAACAGAGAGAGATGGCTAGATACGATCGAGCAATTACAGTCTTCTCCCCCGACGGCCACCTCTTTCAAGTCGAGTACGCTCTCGAAGCAGTCCGCAAAGGTAACGCCGCCGTCGGTGTCCGAGGCACCGATACCGTCGTCCTCGCCGTCGAGAAGAAATCTACTCCCAAGCTTCAGGATTCTAGGTTTTGCTCTTGCAGTTGCTAGTTATGTTTAGTATGGTCTATTACATAAATTGAGGAATCTTCTCCGGCAAAACGAATCTTGTTTCTAACTTAGTCTACCCTTACGCATCTTCGTCGCTTTCATAAAAAATGGCTGTGGTCAACTTGAACTATTCTCTTGTTCCAATATATGGACCGACTTTCCATTTAATGGTGTCTCACATTCGCAATTACCCTTGCTTTGCTTCTTTCTGATAGGTCAGCCAGGAAAATTGTGAGCCTTGATAATCACGTTGCCTTGGCATGCGCTGGGCTCAAGGCTGATGCACGTGTCTTGATTAACAAGGCCAGGATTGAGTGTCAAAGCCACAGGCTTACACTTGAGGACCCTGTCACTGTTGAGTACATCACCCGCTACATTGCCGGCCTTCAACAGAAGTATACCCAGAGCGGTGGTGTCAGACCCTTTGGTCTTTCTACTCTTATCGTCGGCTTTGATCCTTACTCTCGTGTCCCTTCCCTCTATCAGACTGATCCATCGGGCACTTTCTCTGCTTGGAAAGCTAATGCTACCGGCAGAAACTCCAACTCTATCAGGGAGTTTCTTGAGAAGAACTACAAGGAAACCTCTGGCCAAGAGACTGTTAAACTCGCTATCCGTGCTCTGCTTGAGGTCCTTCTTCCTCTCCTTACAATGTCATAGAAAATAGTTTATGTTTTGGTTATTCGAGGGTTAACACATGTCATTGAATTGTTTGAACTGATATCATGGGCGCAGGTTGTTGAGAGCGGAGGAAAGAACATTGAGGTTGCTGTGATGACACGGGAGGAAAGTGGGCTTCGCCAGCTAGAAGAAGCTGAAATTGATGCTATTGTGGCCGAGATAGAAGCAGAAAAGGCAGCCGCTGAAGCAGCCAAGAAAGGCCCTCAAAAGGAAACTTGATAAACAACTAACTACGCTTTCCAGTGAATTCAGCAGCTATTTCTTGTTTTTTATTAGATATCCACAACTTTGATAATTGTTTCGTCTGTTGGTTAGTTGTCATTGATCCCATTCACTTTAAGGCCACATTAAGCCTACTTGACTCCGATGAGGCACATTACCACTTATAATCTTGTTTAGAAAAGTTAATGTCAGTGTTAGAAACCACTGTCTTCGAATGCATTATAAATTTTGCATTTTGCTATACGTTTAACTATGATTACTTTTTTTCATTGTTTCTGTCTGGAAAAGCTTCTTTTCAAGTGTGTGTAGGCCTCCTAATCAGTCTAGATTCAAGCTAAAGGGTTTAGAATTCGCTTGAACTTGATCAAACCAAGGATAAACTTTGCTGTGCGCATTGTTAGATAGCGAAGTGACTGCCAATTTCCTATTTAGAAGCAGAACAATTAGCCCTTTTCCCTTGACGTTAACTATCCTACCAATTTCATTTGACCAAACATGAAAGGAGACTAAAGATGGTAAATGTCACCAGTCTTGTATTTCATCATCTTCAGAAGTTTCATTCTTATCCTCATCCGTCTCTTCCTCCATTTCTGAAAACACATCTGCAGACGCCCTGTAGCTTAGCCATTTCAGCACGGGACTGTATTCTGTAGCCATCACTGACATATCTGCCATTCTTGACCCCTCATATCCTATGTTCCTCTGCTCTCTCAGATTCTTCTACATTCAGACATAAAATTTGTAAGCTTATAGAGAAAGTTTGAACATGTATAATTAGACTTTTATTCACTTAGAAAAGGAAAAAAACATTGACCTTGGTTTGTATTGAGGATTGTTCTACTTGCCAGAGTTTTGGCTTGCGAATCACGTGCCATCTGCATACTCACGATACAGACCAACCGATATTATATATTCTAACTTACAAAAATAGTGAAACAATCAACTGGCATCCATTTGTATAAGAGACCTGGATGACCATGGCTGCTTGTTTCCATACAACACACCACGAACAGCCACCGAGGCACCGACTGATTGTAGAACGTCCTCTGTTTTGTTATGTACACTCATTTTTCCTCTTAAAGCTGCGAGAAGGAGATCAGCATCCGCTAAATACGAAGACACGCACCAGGCATCTTCTATGGCTCCGTCACTCACGAAATCTAACACTTCATAAACGTTATGAGTTCATAGTAAGTACACATCCATGTAAGCCTTGGTAAGCTCTCTTGAGTCTCTATATCAAGGAGGAAAATGGTGCATATGTTGAGTAAATAATGGAGAGTCAAGACAAGCGAGTAAATAATACCATTTTCATGAAGAAAATCTACAACCCGGCCTGCCTGTCCATGAGCTTGGCTAAGAACCTTCTCTGGCTCATCCATCTTCAGTGGTAATCTTGCAAACTGGTTATGCACAAGATGGTCACTGCAATCTGACACAAACATTAGCTTAGACGATAATCATCCTGAGCTCTAAATTGCATTCTCGTAACTCTTCCTTACCTGATATAATAACATTATCAGTAGTCTCTCTTTTGTTGTGGAGAAATTTTCCCAGGGCGTGAAACAACGAAAGGGTCTCATCTCTACCGAAACAGGAAGATATTCCACTGTCCAAATCACTGTGCATTGTCTGCTCATTTCGCTGATAACTGTTACCCATGCCAGATTTCATTTTTGTATGATTCAGTTCTGGCTTAACAGAGAAGAGTTGCAGAGACGTAATCGCATGTCTGATGTCTCCCCCACTGGCACTCGCCATCTGATCAACCTCCGCCGTCGTTACCTTACAATGCTCTTCTCTGCTTATCCTCTGAAGTGTCTTCTTAATTGAGTTCTTCGTAATGGGATTAAAAGCCACCTGTGAATACATAGCGGGACAATCGACTATAGTTGAAGAAACCACATACATGCATATATATAGCTTGAACAAGACTGCAAATACTATGACAAAATAAACCTTTAAAGCTCCTGCTCGTTCAAGAGATGACTGAAGGTCCTCCATAGTTCGCGCAGTTTGGTCAGAAGAGTCTGATATAGCATAGTCCGTGATTAATACCACCGTTGGCATCTGCGTTGATTTCACCAAGAGCATTAAGCAGTTTTGCAGCCTTTCAAATGCATGCCTCCCATTGGCTAGAGGAAGGTCATCGATCAAAAGAACAAGGCGCGGTTTTGTTCCCGTACTAGTCGATGAAGCAATCACTCCGTATTTTCTAGTAGTGTCAACGAAGTTTTCAAACTCATCCAGCTTCGAAGAGTACTTCAGTCCTAGGAGAATTATACAAAAAAATAATTGGACTAGTACAGAAAATATTCCCTGGTGCCAAGACTGAGTAGATAAAAAGAGAGGAATTGGTAGAGTACCAGAACTTGAGTTATGAACATGTTCTTGCCAGACAGTGGGAATAGGAGCGTTCCACTCATAGACAGTGACGCCAAGGATAGAGGCAAGCAGATGGATGGTAGCAGATTTTCCGACTCCAGCTTGACCGGTGAGTAGTAGAACATTATTCCTAAGACCATCCTTCAGAATAAAGAAACCAGAAAAGTGACTACTGTATGCAATCATAAAGAAGCAATTTGCAAAAAGGTAAAAAAACAAAGAATTACCTTGGAGGATTCAAAACATTCCTCGAACCAAAGTTTAACTTGTTCAACCTGAAGATAGATATCAGGAATGAACTAGCATAGCATAGCTAATAGGAAAAGAGAGGGAGGGAACAAAAAAATTGCCTTCTTGTTGTGAACAGAAAGCTCTTCCAGGGAGCGAGGTCTGTATTTGTCAACCCACAAATCCGTCTTCTTCTTCAAGCCTACACAAGAGACCATATCAAATGATGAATATCTCAAGAGAGCATCTAAAACCGAAAAATCGTGGCATACCAAGAGGTGATGCCTTGAATCCGCTCAAAGCTTCGTCGAAATCTTCGAATGACAATCTGATCTGCACAAACAGGAACGGAACTCAGAGCCAAAACACAAGCTAACAATAATACGCCAAAAAAAAATTCTAGTGAGAGAGAGGGGAGAGAAATGGTGCCTTGTCAACGTGACTGGACCTAGTAGCACTGGAAAGTCGAGCTTTCTTGGAGGCTCTAGGATTCGTTCTGGTACCACCAGAGGACCTCGATTTCGACTTGGCAGTAGACCGCGATGACCTTAAGTTATACGATTCTTCTTCTTCTTCTTCCGACGTTAATTCAACCATCTGATTTCCTTTGCCCATACCTCCCAATCGCCTAGGGTTTACGAACGGAACTTGAATTAAAGCAGTGAAGTTGTAGCATTCCCGGCGTATCTTCCCTCTTGCTCACTTTTTTTTTTTAATTGTATTTCGCCGTACGCTACTACTAAACCAGGACCCACCCCTTCTTTCATGGGCTGGTGTTTTCGCGGGTCGGCTAAACGGCGTCGTTCTCTTTCTTTTCAAAGGAGAACACTGGTAGTCAAGTCTTTACGTGACGTGTCGTCATCAGGATCGCCCATCTAGCAGATATTTCATCTTGGCCAATTCAAATATCGATTTGCAGATCGGACGGTTGTTATTTGAGGCGTAGCGTAGGCTGAGTGGTGGAAGACTCACCTACCCCCACGCAGGCTTTTTTCACCAAACCAAACCACATGATGTACTAATTCATATTGTAGAGGTTCCTCTTCTTCAGGCTTTTGTCTTTTCACCAAACCCAAATTCATATTCTCTTACAATTCGATCCGGATGGCTGCGAACACCATTTCGCTTTCAATCTCCTCCTCCACCGTCGCCTCCCCCAAGACTCTCCACTCCCTTCAAACTCGCGGCTTGATTCCTCCACCAACCATTTCCTTCCCAAAGTCGTTGCCTTTATCTTCCACCACTGTCTCCATCTCCAGGTCCCGTGTTCGAGCCGGTCCCAGCCAGCTGATGAACGAACCTGCTAACGCCATGAGTGCTACTCCCACAATAGTCGAGGTCGATTTGGGTAACAGGAGTTACCCCATCTATATCGGCGCCGGCTTGCTCGATCAATCAGAACTTCTTCAAAGGTTCCCTCTTTTTGTCTATGCTTTAATATTCACCCGTAGTTGATTTAGTAACTTGTTGATAATGAGCTTCAAGGTTGCGTCTTGTTCATATGAATGAAAGTTGTTGTTGATTGAATGAATTGAATTGAATTGAATAGGCATGTTCACGGAAAGAAAGTGCTTGTGGTCACTAATGAACGAGTTGCTCCTCTCTACCTGGACAAGACTATTCATGCTTTGACTGTAGGAAACCCCAACGTCACTGTGGAGTCTGTTATTCTCCCTGATGGAGAGAAATTCAAGGACATGGTTTCTTTCTTTTCTTTCTCTCTTTCTTTTCTTTATCTTTTTTTTTTTTTTCATGCTATCGTTTTACTGAGAGACTACTACTACTGGTCATTCTTGCTTTTCTTAGGATACTCTCATGAAAGTCTTCGACAAGGCCATAGAGTCTCGCCTTGATCGACGATCTACATTTGTAGCCCTTGGTGGCGGTGTTATTGGCGATATGTGTGGCTATGCTGCTGCTTCTTACCTCCGTGGTGTTAACTTCATCCAAATCCCTACCACTGTTATGGCTCAGGTTCGTCTTCTTTTTTCACTTTCTCTTTTCTAACTTCCAACATGCTTATTCATTTCATTTCTTTGCCTTTCAGGTTGATTCTTCTGTTGGTGGCAAAACAGGCATAAATCATCGTCTTGGAAAGAATCTGATCGGTGCATTTTATCAACCACAGTGTGTGCTAGTTGACACTGACACGTTGAACACGCTCCCAGACAGGGAGATGGCTTCAGGTCTTGCTGAAGTGATCAAGTACGGGCTTATCAGGGATGCTGAATTCTTTGAATGGCAGGAGAAGAACATTGAGGCCCTACTTGCTAGGTGATTTAATCATTAACATTCCCAAAAAACAAAACTGTTGTCATCATCTATGAGTCTAAATGCTGTGATCATTTTTTTGATCCTAGGGATCCTGCTGCATTAGCTTACGCTGTAAAGCGATCATGTGAAAACAAGGCGGATGTTGTGTCACAGGATGAGAAAGAAAGCGGCTTGCGAGCAACCCTGAATTTGGGTCATACATTTGGCCATGTAAGTAGTAGTTTGTAACGGCCTCTTTTGGGTATTCCTTCCTTCCTTCTAATTAGCTCAATACCCTTGACATAATCATTTCTTTATGCAGGCCATAGAAACTGGCTTCGGATATGGAGAGTGGCTCCACGGAGAAGCTGTTGCAGCTGGCACGGTATCTCTTTCTATGCTAAACTCTCTCCCCCAACATGACATAGTTCACACTGTAATTGTTATTTTCTCAGGTAATGGCAGTGGACATGTCACATCGTCTTGGCTGGATAGATGACTCAATCGTGGAGAGAGTGAACAACATCTTAAAACGAGCGAAGTTGCCTACAACACCGCCAGAGAGCATGACCGTGAGCATGTTCAAGTCCATAATGGCGGTGAGTTTGTGGAAGTGCAAATGCAAAACATGTTTCGAGTGAAAGTTCGATTGAAATAAAATGTTTTGGTGATGCAGGTTGACAAGAAAGTGGCAGATGGACTGTTGAGGCTGATTCTCCTGAAAGGTCCGCTGGGAAACTGCGTTTTCACTGGAGATTATGATCGGGAGGCGTTGGATGCTACGCTCCGTGCATTCTCCAAATCCTGAGAACTTTGTTCTTTTCTTCCCTCGATTTTTGTTTGGTGTTGTTTTGTTCCAGATATGAATATATATCATTGTATACCCAGCTTGTAACTAGCTTTGTGACAATATTGAGCTTCTAAAATATATAACTAGCCCGCTTTTGGACAACATATGTATGTATTATCAATTTGTATACTTACCTTTGAAATTGTGCCTCGGGAGTTAAGCTAGAAGACGTTAATCTCTTCATTCATAAAACACGAATTAGATCGTGTTCTACAAGTCTTAATGAGAGTAGCAGAAAAAGAGGAAAAAACGTGGGTTGTATCGCCCCTGTTTAGGGAGGAGAAAACAAACAACTTCTTTTGCATGTTCTTCTATCTCTGTCTCTCTCTTTACAAAGAGTCTCGTATGTTTTTAGGTTTATAAATGGAAACATCCAAAGTAAAAACATATGAGATCAAACATTGTGATGGGAGAAGCAGCAATGGAGAGAGGTCTGAGTCTGGTCTGCTCTTGTCTTCTCGTCCTCTTCTACGCACTGCTTCTGCTATATCCAGTCTGGGTGATGGGTTGTCTCATCAGTCTATTCATGGCATCTCACCTTTCTCTCTTCTTTCTCCTGTTACTCTTACATCTCTTCACCTCTTTCTTCTTCTGTTTCTCCACTTTAATCTCAGTTGGAATTTAGATGACTTGACACATTTCATCCACACTAGTTTGTGCTACTTAAAATTGTAACGTACACACATGATGGTGCAAAGCATTTTATCCGCTTAATTATACAAAGTGACTCTTACGAACTACTAACCAAACCATATTAAAGGAACCCAGCGGAGAAAACATATTTTTTATGCAGTTTCAAGTAGAGAATCATCAATCAGTTCCCATCAGATTCTCAATCCAAAAAGACAAGACAACGAGAGAAAGAGAAAATGGTGTCTCAACAGAGTAGACAGAGGTGCAAATGGAACAAAACACATCTTTCTTTACTCGCATCTCTTTACTCTCCCTCTCTGCTACTCTCTGATAGAGTCATGCGCTCAAGTTGAGCCCCCAGTGATGCCCCCGCTGCTGCAGGACCAGAGCTTGAAGGTTCATGAGGCAGTAAATACTTGTCCCAATCTCCTCGCCTCCTTAGCGCTTCACCCTACAAATCCCATCCACATTCTACTTTATCACTTGTACTTCTCATCTTATATATGGCATCCAATATTAATCAGAGAATACCTTAATTTCCACAACTTCTGAACTTCTCAGCGCCTCCAGTATAGTCTGGATGTTGTCAGTCAGTTCCGCAAGCTGCAAAAAAAGTTACACAACGTTCAAAAGAATTACTCTTTTGTTTTTAATTCACCCAACCAAACAAACACCTTTAAATAAACGCAGTAGAACATTGTAATCTCAATAGATCATGTTTGCTTCAGAAGAGGTGAAAATAAAGGCGTTTCAGTGAGGAACTTACTCTTCTGAACCCTGCTATTATTCTAACAGGAACCCAACCTTCATCATTCATCTGACCCCTCAAGTGTTTATCTTTGCTTAAGTTATCAGCACTGCAAAAGGATAAAGTTTGTTATTCACATTTCTAAACAAATAGGGGTGGAGCAGAAAGAAGTAGAGGAGAGCTGGGAACACAGCCAAACTATGACAGAAATGAGATTACCTGAAATAATATTCTACTTGTGTCAGTATTTTATTGTACAAGATGGGATCAAAGCTGGGAAAATATATGGGTGGAGGTGGGAAGTTTCCAACCAAAGTCATCGACTCTGGAGGTGGATGCGGCATAAAGACGTGCAGCGCATAATCTGAAAATTAGATACACATTAGAAATGGAACATAAACAACAGAGAGATGGCATCAGGAAGAGCATAACCAGGGTAGAGCATGGGGCCACCATATGAACCTATTTGAGTATATTGCGTGCTCCTGGCAGGAAAAGATGGTGACCCCATCAGCATCTGCGGTGGTCTCATCATCCCAAAACCCCTCTGCTGCGGTTGCAAGTGCATGTCTCCTCTCCCATTAGAGTTACGGTGAGAAAACTCGCTCTGCTCGAAGTTGCGCCTGTTTCCGTGGTGAAGCCCATCACCAGGAAAGTAAGAGCTGCCGTTGATGCGAGGCCTATGAGAATGACGGGACTGAGTAGTTGCTGAGCCACTCCTTAGGGTGTGATTGTGATCAGCATTTGGGGGGTTACTAGTGGAAGAAGATGAGGTGGAGTTATTTCGTCTGAAAGGCTTCCTTTGGCCATTACTAACATTATGGTGATCAGATGAAGTAGCAGCAGCAGCACTAGCGTTGATACTGGAACTGAGAGGAGATCCAGCAGCCTGCATTATACATATGTGCACAATGCATGTTGAAAAGCAAAAGGTAAAAAAAAAAAGAGAGGCTGATATAGACTATATAGGTAACGAAAGAAGCATTGTCGCCGACAAGGCTATATATATTATATTCTCCGAGGACGATGCACAAAGTAACATGCAAATCAATGCTGGTCAAATCCCCAAAATATGATCTGATCGTTATATAACCAAACAATCGGTTGAAAACGGTGGTATAAGAGAACTACCTGCGGCATTGGCATTGGCATTGGCATTGGCGATGATCCCTCTTTGGAAGAATCAAAAGAGGTGGACTTGTGGGAAGATAGAGACAAAGCAGCCCAGGAATCGGGGCCCATAAGAGGAGGGGAGGAGCTGGTACAAGGCTTGTTCCAGACAGGCTTCTTGTCGTTATTGTCAGAAGGAGGGAAGAAGGGATCTTTCAAGGTAATGGAAGGGGACAGATCATCATGGATCGCACCAGCTATCCAGGGACGTGATCGCGAGACAGAGGAGGAGGGATCAATGGAGTAGCAAGGAGGGATTTGCGATGATGCCGAATTAGCTGCAGTGGACTCAGTCGTAGCCATCGTGTAATAACGGAGAAGCAAAGAGAGGATCAAAGCCGGAATGAGAGAAAAAGAAGGTGACGTCAGCGGTGTCTCCGGTACCGGTAGGAAGAATGAGTTGTTGTTGTTGTTGTGTGTATGTGTTTGCCCCTTGCAATGGTTACAAAACATCAATCAAACCCTCCTTTTTTGACGATAATACCCTCCCGCCACCAATTCGTGTCATTTTCACCTCATTCGACCAAACGGGTGTCAACACACTATAATCTCTTACGACAAAATCTTCCTCTTTTACGACAATTCTCCTATGACGCTTACGAAGAAAACATACATCACCAAACAAACAAAACCAGAAAATGTTTTGACACATGCATCTGACAACTCGACACATTTCGACCCATTCTCACTGCTATGTTCCACGGAAAATATAATAATCTAATAACAGCAAGAAAATGATTGGAAAATAGTAAATACTCTCTTGTTTGAGAAATTTAAGGACAACACAAGCAATCTTTGGTTGGCGGCAAAAGAAGAAGATCGTTAAGGATTTGGCGGGAACGATGGGCATTTGGTTAGATGGTGTTAACTCAGAAAGGGGATGAACCCAGCAAGCAAACTGGCCTCCATGATCTTTTATAGTATATATCTTTTTTTTTTCTCTACTCTTCTGTTATAAGAATTGTTACACATGTAACAATGTCAAAACTGAAGCTACTGAATTATTGGATCTCATCTTATTATTCGGACTTGTCAACGTAAAATGTACTGTCTCCCTCCTAAAGCTATAAATGGTAGAGCATTGCTTGCGACTTGCGTCTACAAGTCAATCAAGGATGTATATCTATATCAAGGTTTCTTCTTTTCGGATTAGCCTATGGAAACCCAGTTCTACATCTTTCTATAAATGGAATATCAACCCAAAGGCGAGAAGTGGTTACATATAACAATCAAAGATATTGGTCAAGTGACAATGCTTGAGAAGTGGTTACATAAAACAATCAAAGATATCTGTAACGTATAACCTAAAGTAATTAAGGAACACTAGTAGTGTGTGTGTGTGTGTTAGCCTCTATATACCTCATTTACAAAGAAGAGAAAGAGAGGTTTTGCATTCAAAGATGTCTTCTGCACAAGGGACAAGAAGCATGCCTGCAAAGCCACTTGTCGATGCAGGGTAGGTGGAACATATGATGGCACTGCGGCAAAATTCTAACAGTCTCTCCCACCTGAAAGTCCTGTACCGTCACCAAAAGTCAATATTTTAATTATCTTTCCAACCACTTGTTACCTATCTCTCTATGTCTCTGTTTCACACCTTAATCGAAACATCTAGAACGCCAAGCATATGTATCCAGTTTCTTGTACGCTAAATTCTGTTTGTAATTGCCTACAAGCCGGCATAAAGGCAAGTGAGGACAAACCTGAAGGCAGACAGAGCAAGAGACCATCTCCCCTGAGGTGTCTGTGACTCGGACCTTTGGGATCCTGTCGAGAGAATCCCCTGTGAGACCATTTGAAATGGCAGTGTCGAAGATGTCAGTTCGGTCGGGGAACAGTGACTCCACAGCTCCCATCTGGCATTATTACAAATTGGATGATGAGAAATATAAATTTAGAGTGAACGAGGGATGATCCATAAAACGATGCATTGCATTGGTTGGTAATAATGACCTGGTTCTGGACCGCACTTAGCATTGCAGGACCAATACGCTCACGAACTAGCCTCCCGCTCAAAAGGCTAGCAATGACATCAATCTAATGAACCAAACAAAAAAAGCAGTCCAGAATATTTGGGATTGGTTGAAAAAGGAGGTAGGTGTAGGGGAAAAAGGGGGGTTACCAAGTAGAGAAGGCAAGCAATTCCAGACTGATCGGATTGCCAGAGGAGGAGAGAAGATTCAAGGACATCGATGGAGAAGACAGCACCTGAAATAGCACCAACGGCGGCTCCTCTGATGAAACCGCTCTCTGTTTCTTGGCCGATCAAAGCCCCTGTCAAGGCTCCTAGCAAAGTCCCCACTGAAAGTAAAGCAATCATGAATTGTATCTATATATCATTGTGTTTTTTGGTTCAGAGGAAGAGAGGAGAGATTGACCAGCAAGGAATGAAATGGAAGAAAAGAAGAAGGAAAGGGACACGAACCTAGAGCGAAGACGAAGGTGAAGAGAGCGGAGAATAGGTTGGCGAGGAGCGAAGAAATGGCCGAGTGGAAGCAATCTTTGATCCGATGGAGGAGCGAGAGAGGATACGGATCCATATCTCTTTCTGACATTTTTTCTGGAAAAACAAAGGAAACAAACAAAAAAAAAAGACAGCCAAAGCAAATGGAAAGAACCGAAGGAGGGGATGAATCTTGGTTGGAATTTTTCCTGAAAAAGAAAAAGATAAAAACCAAAATAGCTTTCAAAGAAAAATATTTCATTTAGAGAAGAGAGGTTAATAAGAGAAGGAACCTTCTCTCCGCTGACCACAACTTTTTATCATTATTTTTCAATAATCCCATAAAATGGTAGTGGTATTAATCAAATCAAATCAACTCAAATGGTGGTTGTCTTTTTTGAGGTACAAAATATCTACTCTTAAAGATAACAAAAGTATCTCAAGGAGGTAAACAGAGGGCTCCAATTCTTCTGACCTTTTCCCACGCCTCCTCTCTCTCTTCGCTTCTTCCTCCTAATTAATCAAAAAAAAGAAGAAAAACCCATTAATCATCCTCCCCTCTCATTTACTTGTCTCTTGAATTACTTCAACACCCACACTTTATTTTACTTCCCGTAGATATGTGAAACAGACACACCACCCAACTTCATTCGATCAATTCCTGTTATCTTTCTCAATCCACAAAACATTATATCTAAATACACCACCACAACTTGAATACCATTCTTCTTACATGACATTCTACTTTTCCATCCATTTATAAAAACAAGCATAAAAACTTTATTCCATGTGTCGACTACTTATTATTTATGAAGCTAGAACTAAATAAACTTACCTCAATAATTAGATCAAACCTTGTACTCGTGTACACGCAACCACTTTGTGGATGACCACTTGTTCCCTTTGATTACAGCACACCCACCTGCCCAAAAGTGGATCAAATAATTAAATATCTCAAAATCCACAGTAGACAAACACAGCTCCCAATCCATCTCGATCATCAATCAACAAGGCTTATCTATCTATCAACTCACCGTGAAGACTAGATGGGTCTAGTGTCGCATCAGGTGTCATGCTCCAGAAAAGCAATGCATCTCCCATCTTTGGTTTCACGGACAGCCCTCCTTTCCCGCACTCTGACAGCTCATTCCACCATGGCACTGCGCTATAGTTTCCCTTGGCTGAGGGAAACACTGTTTCACCCCCCTCCTCTACATCTGACCTGCACAGTCAGTCGCTAAAGAGCGTTAAAAAAAAAGAAGAAGACAGCAACATGCCCAAAGTTTTTTTCAGTGACATACAGGTACATGAGAACTGTGGCTATTCGCTGCCCTCCATTCCTAGTGTTATATTCATCCATAAAGTAGTCATAGTGAGGCTCGTACTTTTGCCCTATCTCATAGTGCAGAACTTGAAGACCTTCCCCATGCTCTGCATATTGTTAAGAACCTGTCAAGCTGGTGTTGATATGCTCCGAAAATGGGATTAAGAACAGATCAAATAAGGTTTTTCAACCACATACCAACTGGTATGAAGGTAAAATCTGATATTCTTTTCTCGATTTGACGGATGATTTTGTCGCGTCCTCGTGGAAGAAATGTCCCTGAACTCGTTCTCACCCTATTGAGGAGGAGAAGAAGGATGGAGTTAGGTCAGAAAAAGAAGCTACTGAGAATTTCACTTGATACAGCACAAGTAGTACTAGACCTGCTATCTGTGCTCTTTCCAGTCTTCTGATCGACAACAGTTGACTTCTCCATATGCGGTTTAGCTAGCTCTATTAGATACTTGCATTCCTCCTTGGTCTATCCATAACAATAACACACGTCCCATTCAGTAGGCTGATTTTTTTTTTGGGTTTTTGGAATATAAGCACACACTAACAACAACTCATGAAATCGCTTCCCTACTTTTACTTTTCTTTCAAATCACAAGCCAGTTCTGTGTCTCCGTATCAAAATGTCTTCCTAGCATCACTACTCTACGGAATCAATTGTTGATGATATCTACTGAAAACAAGATTATTTGGTAAACAACTAAAAATATAGCTACTAGCTCACCAAGAAATTGTGGTAAATAGAAGCTCTGGGTTCCCAAGAGATAATTTCAACCCAACGCTCATTCTCCTTCGAAACATCTTTGCCACTTCTGCGGGGAAAAAAAAAAAGAACAAGAGTACCAAGGAAGAAGATTAAGGGACCCACCAAATGATAAACAACACGCCAGATCTTATACTGAATCGTGATTGTTTGGTACCTCTGAAGGTTTTTACGGACAATGGAAGTGAGATCATTGGCCTTGGAGGACCCGCCATTGTTGCTGGGTAGCGAGAGAATACCAAGCGCGAGGAGGAACAAAATCAGAAAAGTGAACATAATCAATACCGCGAAGACGAGGGTTGAATAAGACGTTTTCCGACGAGGATTCCTCTGTCGCGCCATCATAATTTTTGCAATAAGGATTTCAAGGATCGATTGCCCAGATCCGAAATAAGCAAAGAAGAGCAGCAAGCAAGCAAGCAATGTGACTGGAGAGATTAAACAAACCCGATGAAGAAAAAAGGCTTTATTTTACATAATCGGGCCAATTTTGAATCAGGCCCATTTAATTAGGCCCGATGACGGAAGGGTGCTTTACGAGATCGGACACATGAAGGAAAAAAAAATCGTCATCCCAGAGAGAATTCAATCGATAAGGCGATGCAGCTCGCCACCACCATTTCTCTTCTCCTACCCTCTCCATCACGACCCTCTCATTCTCTTCAGTCCCTGATTATTCCCAGGAGATTATCCTCTATTTCATATTCTTCACAAACGTCGATTCTCCCGGATGCCGCCGACGACGACTTCACCGTGGGAGACTGTCTCGTCTACGAGGACGGCGTCTTCGAAGACCCTTACCTCGAGGAGGAGGTCAGCATCGTTTCTGCCCGTGAAGCGATCCAGGAGCGGAAGACGAAGCGGCGGGGCAGGGCCAAGAGAATAGCTGAATCGTCGTCGGCGGCGGCGGAGATTGAGCCGGAGAACCTCGTGCCGGATGAATGGAGGGATGTACAGGCGGAGGTGAATCTGACGAAGAAGGATAAGAGGAAAATAGCGCAGGAGCTGGAGTTCGGAGTGAAGGTGGAGAAGAAGAGACAAGGGCTGATTCCGCTGAGTAAGGTGGATTTGAAGGAGTATCTGACGTATAAGGAAGCCAAGTTGGATCAGTTGAAACCTGTGGTTCTCGATAAACCACCGAGAACGTTCGAAGATGGAGGCGAGAGGAGTGGTGAAGCACATTCGAGTGAGAGAGTAGCACCAAAGAATCCTAGATGGGCAGTTTATGGCAAGGGATTCGACCACGTCACCAAGTTCTTCAATAGCGATAAGTATGATCCCACTGGCAAGAAGCTCGAGGGCCGTAGGAAGCTGCTTTCAAAAGAAGAGAAGTTTATGCTCAATAGTCGAATGCCTCACCTAGCAGTTGCCACCTCCGTAAGTCTCTCCTTCCTTATCATCATATCATGCTGCTGTTGAAGTTTGAATAGCAGTACCCCTTATTATGATTGTGTTTATCAGAAAAAGTGGCTTCCTCTTCACACACTGGCTGCATCCGGAGAATTTTATCTGCTTGACTCCTTGCTAAAGCATAACCTTGATATCAATGCAACCGACGTTGTATGTGGGAGTTATCTTGCTCTTTGTTCACTTGGTTGTATATCTAGTAGTGTTTTTTTTTTAATAATAGTTTTTGTATGTGGAATGTAGGGCGGCTTGACAGCACTTCACCGAGCAATTATTGGTAAAAAACAGGCTATTACAAACTACTTGCTGAGGGAATCAGCAAACCCCTTTGTTCTTGATGATGTAAGTGGTCACCTTATAATAGTAATACTCTCCCTTGCTTCAGATGCTGCTGCGATCTTATTAAGCTCGTTTATTATGTGTTAGGAAGGTGCGACCTTGATGCACTATGCTGTACAGACAGCATCAGCTCCCACTATAAAACTTCTCCTGCTGTATAACGCTGACATAAACGCGCAAGACAGGGTAATCAGATGTTAAAACATTCTTAATATTAGCGATTGTGTCAGCTGCTTGACACATTGGTTTTTGTTTTTTCAGGACGGGTGGACGCCTCTGCACGTTGCAGTACAGGCCAGAAGAAGCGACATCGTGAAACTTCTTTTGATAAAAGGGGCAGACATACAAGTGAAGAACAAGGCTAGTTCCCTCATCTTCCCCGACTCGTTTTTTTTTTATTTTTATTATTATTGCGATTCTGATGATGGTGTTTTTTGACTAATTTCATCAGGATGGGTTTACTCCGCTCGGCCTTTGCCTCTACCTTGGAAGAGAGACAAGGACGTATGAAATATTGAAAATGTTGAAAGAGTTTCCCCGTAGTAGATTCAAGAAAGAGATTGGTAACAGATTAAGCTTACATGAGTCGTCGTCTTAACAGCGGCAGCTGTATTCAGATCACATCAGTCATATTTACTCACTGGACCACTTTTCCACATTTGGTCGGTGTTTTTTTCTTGTTCCTTGCACCGGAAATTAACAAAGCCGAACTCATGTTAACCAAAAATACTATATAATATACGGACAAGTAGTGTTTCAAAAAAAAAAAATATACGGACATGTAAAATTATTTGAAGGCGTGGAGAGTGGAGACAGACAAGACACCATCACATTTACCATTACTGTTAAGTCTCTGGATAACTAGAGGGCACATCACAACACTCTCATATGATTAGTAGATCCCAGCTCTATAATTTAACTTTCCACGTCATCGTTCTAACCTAGAACTAAAAGATAAAAAGTAGGGAGAGAGAGACCCACGTGCTGTAATATTTTGAGGATTTTTTAAAAAGAGTTTGATTAATTTTAAATTAAATAAAAGCATAGTCATAAACCTTATCTCATTGGGTTCACATTAAGATAAAATAGCAAATATCAAAGAGTCGTTCGTCTTCTTCTCTCCATCATTGTTTCTTTCTTTCTTTCCCATTCTCATTCTACTTTTGTGCTCTGCTCTCTCTCTCTCTCTCTCTCTCTCTCTCTCTCTCTCTCTTCACAACAACCACCACAATGCCCGGAGTTGTTTTTGCATCTGTTCCTTCCTCCGATCTGGGGATCGTCTTCTCCGATTTCACGGCCTGCTCCCGTCGTATCTCAGCATCGCTCTCACCTCCCAGTTCACCATCCTCTTCCTTGCGTTGTTGCATCCCATTTAAATTGAATCTCAGATCGCTACGATCTCACCGCTCCCCTAGGGTATCTCCTATTTGTTGCAGTTCTAGTTCTACCTCCCGATCCGGCCTCGGGGATCCCGATCTTGAGTTTCTCCAAGCCTCTGTCCTCGTTGCAGGTATCATCATCATCATCATCATCTCAATGCGGCTCTTTTAGCTCTGGATTGTGGTTGTTGTTAGGTCTAAGGTCTCAATCGTGATTTCATTTCAGTTTCCTCTTTTATTTTTGTTTCTTTTTCTGGAAGAGAGACATTTTTTGAAAATTTTGTTATGAGGAGGAAACCAAATTGTTGTGGGCTATTTTTTTTTTTTTGTAAAAAGAGATCGAATATTTTTACAACTTTACATGTTTGTCATGGTCTTAACAGAGACAAGTATGCATTACAAAATGCGGAGACATGGATTCCGGGAAGATTCCATATGGCAAGCATCTTCTTCTAGGCATCTCCCTCCTTTTGCTGTGCGAGCTAGTGAATCCAGGGTTGGTGTTCTCCCTATTGGACTTGGCTTCCTCCGACAATTCAAGCACCCCACTATTTTTCTCAAGATCTCTTGTGATGGCGACTACTTGCTTCCCCTTATTGTTGGTATTTAATGCAAACATTATTAATACTCTCTCTCTCTTTCTACCCTTCTCTTTTCTCCCCTTGCCTCCTAACTTTCCTCCCGTGCAGGTGATGCTGCTGTTGAGAAACTATTAGACGTACCTCCACTCCAAGGCCACATTGAGGTATCATCCTCATTTCCTTTGAAGCTTTTGATGTTTTGCAGTTCCAGTTCCCCCCGTTAATACTGTTGTTTTCTGTTTCCAGGAATGCCCTGATCAGTTCCACTTTGTGTCTTCTCTTATTGACAAACTTGGCCATGAAGTACATCATCGTTCCATGTCACCTCTTTTAAAACTATCATATATATAACCTTGAGCTGGAGCGTTTGTAGCTCGTTTGCACTTAGCTAACGAACTATACTGTACCATTGACAGGTCAAAATGGTGAAGCTTACAAGTAGAGAATTCAACACTTACTATGCAAGCCTATATCTCGGCAAGGTAACTTAAAATGACTACAAAGATCCTTTTGCTTAAGAAACGATTTTTCAAAAATGTCTTTATTGCCATGGGTTAACCATCTGTCCTTGCAGCCAGGAGACAATGATGTTATATGCATTGATTCACGGCCATCAGATGCCATCAACGTTGCAAGAGCATGCCAGGTATGCTCTACCCCAAGTCTTCATCAGTTTTTGCTCTCTTCTCTTGAAGCTGCTTAATCTCTCAGGCCTTTCTGTTTCTCTTTTCCCTTTAACAGACAGTACACGCTTGAGTACTGAAACAGTAATCTGTTTTTTTTTTTAATGTTTGTCATGTCACAGGCTCCGATATATGTGAATAAAACAATAGTCCTGGAAGATGCTATCAAGATTGGTTATGGAGGCAGCTCGCAGAGCACAAAGCGCATTTTCGATGTTATCCTTGACAGGTTTGTTTATGATTCCCCTGGGTTACTACTTTGTGTGACTCTGTCACAGTTGCTAACCACATGGTGGCTCTTCTTATTGTACAGCGCACCAGAGGGACCAGATCCCATATCGGAGGAGCTTAAACTAGTGAGGAATATGGATTTGGCGTCTAAAGAGGAAAGGTACATTGATGCAGGTATACTAACTAGCTCTTCTGTATCTCATGTATGTTCAGTGTGCTTTGCAAACTCCTCAATATTATTTTTTTCTGGGATGTAGCGATGTGGAGAGACAGATTGAAGAAGCTTCAGAACTCGAGGTGAGTAGACAATGGTTGGTGACATATGAAATCCCAATTGAGAGGCAATAATGAAAGCTGACATTGATAATGGAGTCGGTTTGATTGCAGCTCTGCTGTATACGAGGGTGTAGCAACTCCTGAGAGCTACGACTAGAGAAAGAATAGGAGGGAGAAAAGGAAATGGATGTAGATAAAGGCTTGGGTCAAGAGAATGCAAGTGTGATGTAAAGGGTATGGAGAGGACTCAGGAGAAATATAAGATGCGCTTAGATTGATTGGTATCCCTATCGCATGTAGTAAGTTTAGAGGAAGGGCGTTGGTTGATGGTATTATGAAGAAGCTAAAAGTAGACCAAAGATAAAATGAATATATCCGAGGGACAAGTGTAAAAAATGTAAATGGAAGAAGACTACGAATAACATTTTTTTTTTCTTTTTTCTTTTCGGTGTATTTGAGTTTCTACTTTAAATGAATTGGTAAATAAGATGTTTCGAGAGAAGCAGACAAAACTAAAAGAGAGGTGGTTGAAGTGGGAAAGAATATATGTTGGTGTGGGGATATAAATGTTTCTCTATTGCAGCTATTTTGCTTATGGAAAAGACAAAACACTAGTAAGTTATAAGAAGCGTGACTACTGAAACTATCTATGGTCTTTATGTCATCAGCATGCAGTGTAAGCCTATATTCATTGTTTCCTTTGGGATTTGGTACGTGCATCTCAACTCCTTTTATTTCTGCTGCACTTAACCAAAGAACGTGATCGCATGCTACTTTTTCAATTCTTTGTTGATTTCAACCATATATATATATAATTGCAATAAGACATTTCGATGCAATCAACACAACACCCAATTCATGTATATATTATATAAGTTGCCGACACAACAGCTGTAATATGAGCAAGCACACAATGAAAGAGAGAAAGTAGTTCATTTTACATCTGGAAAACAATCTCCTGATGTATTTTATTATCAAAGAAAAAAGATAAAGACATCAGATTCTGAAAGAAAGATGTGGTGGTGACCGGGTGAGTCATAATCAGTCTTGTGTAGGAAGACCACTCTGGGCCCAGGCAGAATAGCCACCGGAGACATCTTTGACTCCCGTGAAACCCTGCAGTTATTCCCAAATTTAGTATTATTAAAACTAAAAAATCAAAAGATAAGCTTCAAAGTTAGAAAGAGTTTTGTTGGGATGGGGGTTACATACAGCATCAAGAAGCTCAGCCGTGGCTCTCAAAGATCTACCCCCGCTCTGGCAACCCACAACGACCTCATCGGCTTTTCCGAAATGGGAGGAGACTTGTTCCAAGAAGTTGGGATTCTTTGACATCCCTGCATTTTGCAGTCAGGAAAAGTATTACAAAAACAGGCGCATAACTGAACAAGACTCTTCAACAACAAGAACATTAAAAAAAAAAAATTACACAGAGAGATGAATTTTCCTCGGTTCATGTAAGGAACGTTGATCGCCCCAGAGGCATGTCCCTGGCTGAACTCTTCTGGAGTCCTATTATATCATACAAGCAACAAGAGTTGGGGTCTTGTATTCATTCTAAAGAAAGACTGCTGCTATGTTTGATATTATTTCAGATGTCTAAAAGTAGTTATCTCTCTGTGTTGGTGGAGAAGAAAAGTGAAAGGTGAAAAGAGAAGCGTACGTACCTGACGTCCAAATAGCGGTGGCCGGCTTGAAGAAGTTCGTGGGCTACTGTGACCGACACCGATGATGGGACTCTGTTCGCCATATTATAACACTCTACACAGATCTAGATGTCATCAATCAGCTTATATCATCATTTTGGTGGAAAGGAGAATCAACGCTCGTGGCCATGTGTTGACAAATCATTCTAAATGGACCTTATGTTTTACCAATCAAAATGGGCTTTATGTTTTACAAATCATGCTGAATGGGCTTTTTGTTTCACAAACTGGTCGACGGCGTCGTTTTGTCCACTCTTCAGCTCTTGGTTTGAGATCCAAATCGCGTCACTGAGATTCCTGGCGATCAATCTCACTCACGCTCGCAGCATTCGATCCCTCCCCTCATCTCAAGGTGGTGTAAGCCTTCTTCTCCATTTAACATCAATTCGCTTAGTTGTTCAAATTCCTCACTTTCTATTTTGATTGTTGATTCAATTGATACGGCGATTTCTTCTCTTTACCAGCTCTTGAGCTCCTTTTACAGGATTCAATTGAAATCAGAGTTGATTCAGACATCTGCCAACCATGTCGCAAGAGAAGGGGGAAACTGATGCGATCGCAGAATCCGTTGAAGAAAAGGAGGATGATGAGGCCAAGGTGACAGAAAACGGTGGCACTCCTCCTCACTCCTCGAGTGGCGATGAGCTACTGGGAATGGTTGCTGAGCTGAGATTAGAAAATGACTTTCTCAGATCCCAGTTCAAGGAGCAAGCTGACGTGGACACGTCTCAGGTGAAGCAACTTGAAGAAAGGATCCAATCGCTGACTAGAGAAATTGATGTAGAGAAACAAACTAGAGTTGCAGCTGAGCAAGCTCTTGAGCATCTCAGGGAATCATACTCTGAGGCTGATGCAAAGGCCCAAGAATACTCCACCAAGTTTTCCCAAGGTCTGTCATTATTTTCCTCAGGATCTGTCATGCTCTCTGCATTTTCTTTATTTTTTTGTTTCTTTTGCTGTTGTAGTTCAACAGAAGCTGGAGCAGGAAATCAAAGAGCGCGAAGAGAAATACGCTGACCTGGACGCCAAATTCACCAGGCTTCACAAAAGGGCTAAACAGCGCATTCAAGAAGTCCAAAAGGTGAATTATCCTTGTGGCTTCATGCTTGAGTTTCCAAAACCACTTTTACTTTTATATATATATATATATATATATATATATATATATATATCTATTGTTACCCTGTTTGGGTCTAATATCTATTGCTATCTTCAGGAAAAAGACGATCTCGACGCTCGTTTCCGGGAAGTGAGTGAAACAGCCGAAAGATCATCTTCGCAACACTCGACCATGCAGCAAGACCTGGAGCGCACTAGGCAACAGGCCAATGAAGCTCTCAAAGCAATGGATGCGGAGAGGCAACAACTAAGGAGTGCCAATAACAAGTAAATATAACTATTAAGATAGATAGACAGCCCTTTTTCTTTCCTCTTTCTTTTGATTCTAAACTGTATGAAGCCAGTGTTGTTATCTTCTCCAGCTACCTCTCAGACTTTCTGAGTAGATTTTTCTCCTTATCTTCCCATACACAGGCTCAGGGATACTATCGAGGAACTACGTGGCTCATTGCAGCCTAAAGATACTAAGATTGAGAATTTGCAACAGTCACTTCTTGATAAGGACCAGGTCTGATCTCTTCCATTTACTGCAATAACTAGAAATGTAGAGAGACTCATTGAAAGAGACAGATAGAGGACTGTGTATACTCTGCTTCATATGCTTCTTTGCTTTTATTTTAGGTGCTGGAGGACCTGAAAAATCAATTACAAGCCGTGGAAGAGAGGAAGCAAACTGCAATTACTGAGTTGTCAGCCAAACATCAAAAGGTAGTCAGCATCCATCACCCTAACTTTGTTGCTCCTTATGTGCTATGCGACGCCATTTCCTTTTTCATTGTCAGATAAGTTGATAACCAAGGTCTTCTCTGTCTTATTGACAGAACGTAGAGAGTTTGGAAGCACAGGTCATAGATGCTCTCTCTGAGAGGGACAAAGCAGCCGAAACTATTTCGACCCTGCAGGTTAGTCCTGAACTAAATTCCTAAGTTTGAAATCTGTGATGAGTTCTTCTTACCAAGTATTCTCCATTTTACACGTCTTTTAGGTATTACTTGCAGAGAAGGAATCTAAAATTGCAGAGATGGAGGCAGCTGCAACTGGCGAAGCAGCAAGGTTAAGGGCTGCTGCAGAAACTCTTAAAGGAGAGCTTGCACACCTTAGAGCGGAGAATGTAAGTCGAATGCTTAAAATATGGATTCCCAGGACTCTCTGATGCCATATTTTTCACCTGTCTGGCTGTCATTATAAGAACTTGTTTCACGTACTAGTATTCGGTCGAGTTCAATCTTTAATTTACTAGTAGTGATTAATCCGGGGAATGAACATGTAAGTTCGTATAAACATGATTTATGGCGTCAGTCACTAGGCATCGGACAGCAATGTTGGAATTTCGGTTTCTTTTACCCTATAAACTTTTATACTTTCTTCTGTTGTAATTCTTGGAAGCTATGAAATTTTTTTGCTTCTCCAGGAAAAGGAAAAGGAGTCTTGGGAAGCTTCATGTGATGCTCTTAAGTCTAAATTGGAAATCGCTGAAAGCAACTACTTGCGTGCCGAAACCGAAGTGGCTAAAATGAGAAGTAATTTACAGCGTTCATGAAACTATGAAACCTATGTGTTACTTTTCAATGAAAATATATACATTTCATTCATCTAAATGGTCAGGTCAGCTGGGGTCTGAAATGTCCATGCAGACCCAGATGCTAAGCACTAAAGATTCTGAACTCAAAGGTGCAAGAGAAGAGGTACATAATTTTTTTTTTGTTCTTTTAAGAGATACTCTTCCTTGCTTGCGTAAGAATGGATGTATTAGTCATCCATTTTCAATCACATACATAAAGTATCATGGAATCAAAGAGTCATTTTGAGCTTTAAGGAATGTTTTGCTGAAGCTTTTCTCACCTTAACTATATTGAGTTTTTTGTAACTCTTCGCAGATCAACCGTCTCCAAAATGAGTTTTCTTCCTACAAGATCCGTGCTCACGCGCTTCTTCAAAAGAAGGACATGGAGCTGGCTGCTGCTAAAGACTCTGAACAGATCAAATCTCTTGAGGAAGCTTTAAAGGTAAGTTATCTTGAATTGTAAGATGGAGCTAATCGGATGGTTATCAACGTTATTACCAACTAATTATTTTTTGGGTGGTGTTAGGAAGCTGAAAAAGAAGTATATATGGTATCTGCAGAGAGGGATAGGGCACGGCAAGATCTTCAGGGTGCTTTAGCTAGCCTTGAGAAAGAACTTGAGGAAAGGTAATGTTCGAATCGGAGGTTTTTGCTGCTCATTACCTTCAATTTTGTACCGAGAAAACAACTGAAAAATAATTTTCTCAGGAGATTGTTTTGTGGAGTTTTTCAAGCGTGCACAGGTCGTCCGATTCGTAACTCTGATCTTTTTCATATCTATTGCAGAGCTGGAGCACTTAAAGATGCCAGCGAGCAGATCAAAAGTCTTGAAGTGAAGCTTGATTCCACTGTTGCTCGCAATCAGGCGGAGAAACAAGCGTGGGAAGAAGACCTTCGAGTTTTAGAAGAAACATGGCGACGTAATTGAGTGAAATCCAAATTTTTTTTTCTTCTTTGGTTCTTGGAGACTGAAATTCTCTTTCTAAAAGGTTATAATAATCTACAGGAAGATGTGAAGCTTTAACCGCTCAAAATGAAGCATCTTCTGCAGAAGATCTAGAAAAAGAACTAGAAGATGCTAAGCTGAGGAATAAACGACTGAAGGTATTTGTGCTCTGGCTTTATAAGAATTATTGGTGAGGCTCGCTGTTTGACTGACATACCTGCAGGAGGAGCATGAATCAGTACGCGAGCTTGCAGATAGACTCATTGAGGAGAAGGATCGAGAGATATCCAGACTCGTTGATGAAAATAAAAACCTTCGAAAATCTATGGAATCAACACCAGTAGTACGTAGATTTGCTTCCTTCGTTTTTTTTTCACCTGAATATTGCACTCTTCGTGTGGCACTAATTGGAACAAATCTCCATTTTAGGTTCACCACTATGGGAACAACAACACAGGTGTAATATTCTTTCTGTTTCCATTTTTTTTTTTAATTTTGGAGAGGAGCTCCCCATTTAGAGTGAATCAGAAGAGTTGTCTGTCATTAGCTAACCTGTTATTTTCTTGAAACGGTGTTTCAGAGGCAAAACAGGAGGATGTATCTAACTTGAGCACGTCTGCTGCAGAACACCAGATTCTGGTAGGAGTTTGTAATGTTAACCTTCTGCTTGTCTAAGCAAGAACTGATCTTTACTCATAGAACATAATTCTCATTCAGAGCTAATCACTAACACATGATATTACAAAATGTAAGATATTGGCAAGGCAACAAGCTCAGAGAGAAGAAGAATTAGCACAGACTCAGCGGCATATTTTAGCTCTTCAGGTATGTTAGAATTTGGTTGCATCTATTCAAATCTGTTGCTTGCTGCCCATGTATCACTTATTTAGCTTAAATGTTTATTCTGAATCAGGATGAAATCGAGGAGCTTGAGCGCGAAAACCGGCTTCACAGTCAACAGGTATGTGATTAGAGGAGAGTTTGGAGAGTCAATGGTTTCTTTTGTTTGCCGTCTTTGTTTCAAACTTTGGGTGGATGACAGGAAGCCATGCTAAAAACGGAGTTGAGGGAGATGGAAAGAAAACAGAAAAGAGAAGGTGTAGATATGACATACCTAAAGAATGTAATATTAAAGCTGTTAGAAACAGGTAAAAAGAAAAACAAAGCCGTGGAGACATAAAAATTGATGTTGATGTAAAGAAAAACTAACATGTGATGTTTGCAGGTGAAGTGGAAGCTTTACTTCCGGTAGTTGGAATGTTGCTCCAGTTCAGTCCTGAGGAGGTTAAGCTTGGAACTTGCTGAATCTTTAATGTTTGTTGTTGTTAAACTAAGAAAAAAATGAGAAGTAACCATGTGACGGAAATGGCAGATACTCAAGTGTCAGCAAGCATACCATAGCTCAACAACAGCAACAGCAACGGAGGCGAGTCCAGGTGGTGCGGCAAGTGAAGGTTCAAGTCTGTCCCTCTTCTCAAGGTTCTCGTTTTCCTAGTTTGGTTGGTGGGCACTGGACAATTGAACACTGGAGACGCGAGCTACATCACATTCTTTTTGGGCCAAGATTAGAAGATACACATATTTTTTAAGTCCTTCGTTTTGTGTAATGAAACGTTAAAATCCAAGAAAACACATTTGTCCAGATGTTTTTTTATTGACAAAGAAAGTGAATTGGCCATTAAAATCCATACAGATAAATTGCTGAAAGTCAATTCAGATCAATGACAAAGTCAATAAGGCAAATTAGCTATGGACTTAGTTTTTTTTTGGTGAACTAGTTCAGTTAGAAAAGGCGCGTTGGGCGGAATCAATTTGAACGGGTCACTGCCTCAACCTTCGGGTGTATTCCTTTTCCATATTTCTCTGTTACCGACGGTCAGGTCATATTGATTGATTGATTTCTTCATGTGTTGGCGATGGAGGCTCCTAGGCACAGATTACACTCTGGCTTGCGTTTATGGGAATTCCCTGATCAGTACGTTATCGAGCCGACTGATGGTTCGGCCGCTCCATGCTTGGATATTAGTCGTCTTGACGGCTCCATGAAGCTCATTGGTTTGGCTTGCCTTTGTTTTTCTTTTTCTTTTTTGTGCCTGTTCTCTTTCCAGTTATGTCTTATGTCTGCTCCTCTCTCTCACAATTCTGCTACTTTCCTGTTTTCAGAACAAGTTGCAGAATGCAACTCTTTGCGTGTCCCTAAGATCCGTTCCATTTTCGGTGTTGTCGGGATGCTGAAGCTCGTGGCAGGTGTTATTATAGACTTTTGTCTTTTTTTTGTAGTCAATTTTGTGAATGTCTTCATCTTCATTCGACCCACACAAGTTAATTTTTGGTTATATTTTCAGGATCATACTTGGTGGTGGTGACAGATTGCGAATCTGTTGGCTCGTTTCTGGGGCACTCTATTTTCAGAATTAATTCCCTCAAGGTCCTTCCTTGTGATCATTCACTTAAAAACTCGCCTGAAGAACAGGTGAGATCTACTCCGTCTTCCATCTTGTATTTGAATATTTATATGAGTAGAGAGCAGCAAGCAACTATGAGAATCATTTTTACTGCATTCCGCAGAAAAAGGTGGAGACTGACTTCTCTAGGCTGCTAAGTGTCGCAGAGAGGACAAATGGTCTCTACTTCTCATATGAAATTAACTTGACTCTCAGGTTTTTTCATTTCTCTTCGTGCTACTCTGAGAGAACAGAAAAAACACTTGCCAGTTGCTTGCTAACCATGTGTGTGCTTCTTCTTTTTTTTACGTTTGATATTGTGTTATCGTTTTTTCAGTGCACAGCGCTTGCATGATTTGGGGGATGAGTCGAAGTCGCTTCCTCTATGGAGACAGGTGTCCCCCATATAGAACACTAGTTCATACATATTCACTTATAGAACACTAGTTCATTCATATTCTTTCTTGGTTGCTTGTGAATGTAGATGGACAGAAAATTTAACTTTTGATTCTTCATGGCAGGCTGAGCCTAGATTTCTTTGGAACAATTATATGTTAGAAGTGCTTATCGATAATAAGGTTAGTGAACTATTCTTGGCTACCTTTTAAGTTCACTGCTCTGTTTGCCTCACTCACTTACAAAAATAATATCACATTTTGTTGTTGTTGTTGTTCTTTTTTTTCATTTTGTAGCTTGATCAATTCTTGCTTCCAGTAATTCAAGGAAATATCCTTTTTTTCTTCCATCTCATTCCTCTTGCAGGATCATTACTCGATCATGACTTTAGACATTTCCTTAACCTCTTAACACGTTTCCATAGTTTTCAAACAGCCATTGGAAGAGATATCGTTGACATTACTCTGATTGCTAGGAGGTGCACCAGAAGAAATGGTAAAATGCGTTTCTCTCTAGATTGTTTTTTCTACCTGGTGCTCTTATACATAGGTTGTGGTTGTGTCTTGCGTTGCAAGGTACACGCATGTGGCGAAGAGGAGCTGACCCTGATGGTTATGTTGCTAATTTTGTGGAGACTGAGCAAATTGTACACATGAACGGATACACATCATCATTTGTTCAGGCGATATTTATGATTCCCAATTACCCTTACAAAATCTTTGGTCATTTATATTTATTCTCCTATTCGTTTTACATTTCCGCAGATTAGAGGATCCATGCCTTTTATGTGGGAGCAAATTGTAGATTTGACTTACAAGCCCAAGTTTGAGATTGTCCAACCTGAAGAAGCTGTGAGTGTAGTATCTCTATCTAGTTCACCCCCCCTTCCATTGGTATGTTTACCACTTTCTAAGTAAGGGATTCCTCTTGCAGGCGAGGATAGCTGAGCGTCACTTCCTGGACCTCAGGAAAAAATATGGATCAGTTTTGGCTGTTGATCTTGTCAATAAGGTGCATTTATGATGTATTCTTTTGAATAGTTAAGGATGCGGATACTGCTTCCACTTTCTGTTTGTACTTGAGATTCTTATTCCTCAATTAATTGTTTATTCTGTAATCAGCATGGAGGTGAGGGGCGCTTAAGCGAGAGGTTTGCAGGTGCTATGCAGCACATCAGCGGTGATGATGTAAGGTAAGATATCTGTTCCTCTGATAAAAGAAAAAATAATATCCCTTTGCTACTACATAGATGTTTCACCGTATTATATATTCTCATCAAACTCAATCGGGGATATATATATATGTATGCACTTGGATCCTGTAGATATCTGCACTTCGATTTTCATCACATATGTGGGCATATTCATTTTGAGCGCTTATCAATTCTGTATGAGCAGATTGAGGATTTCCTTGACAAAAACGGGTATTATATCCAACTCCTCGCATTAATTTAGTCGTGGGAGTTTACGGAATTAACATAAAATAATGTTTGATCACAGGTACTTTTTGTTGAATGAAAAGGGTGAGAAAATGAAGGAGCAGTCTGGTATTGTGCGCACTAACTGCATTGATTGCTTAGACCGTACAAATGTCACGCAGGCTAGTTTTCAAAAAATATGATGTCTCTTTTCTCTTAGTTACATCTCTCTCTCTCTCTCTCTCTCTCTCTCTCTCTCTGCTCATCCTTGGGTATATACTATGCAGAGCATGATAGGCCGCAAGATGCTGGAACTTCAACTCAGAAGGATTGGAGTATTTGGGGCCGAAGAAGTTATAAGCTCGCATCTAAATTTTGACGAGCGCTATAAAATATGTTAGTAGCTAATTCTTTTTTTTGGGGTATAACTAGTAGCTAATTCTCATAGAATAGATCTGGTTTTTGCTCTAGTGAATAAATTTTCTTAGAGAAACTTACATGTTGGTCCTTGTGTTGCCTACTTGCCTTCAGTATGGGCTAATCACGGTGATGACATTAGCATTCAGTACTCCGGCACTCCTGCACTTAAAGGAGATTTTGTCAGGTAGGACAGCAATTATTTAAATAATAATCCAAAGAGAAGAGTGTTTACATATTCATTCCTCATGCCATCTTGTTTTTTTTCTTCTAACAATTTCGAAATGCCATCTAAGCTTTCGTAAGCTCACTAAACACGCGCAAACTGGTTTAATTAATTTCTAAGGTATGGTCGAAGGACCGTTCAAGGGGTTCTTAATGATGGATGGAATGCCCTCGCACGCTACTACCTGAACAACTTTGCTGATGGAACTAAGCAGGTTGGTGGCTCTAACCATGCCCCTTGTACACTTTGGTAACTGAACACATGTACTGACTGTTGATAGTCTTGGTTGGGTACAAAGGATGCGATTGATCTTGTGCAAGGACACTATATAGTTGCTGTGAACCGAGACATGGCTCCTGTGCCTCGAAAGGGTGGTCTTGAGGCTGTAGCCGTAAGCAAAATCATTAGCTTAAGATATCAAAACTATATTTAAGGATATTTAATTATACATTCTGGTCTAATATTAAAATACCTCTGATTCCTCAGAACTTTCCAGTAGCATTGGCTGTGGTTCTGATCAGTTTATGGTTTGCAACAATGTCTCTGAAACGAGGTAAGCTTGTTCTCTGGAATTGGAGTAGGAATAGTAATGGCCATAGAGGCTCTGAGAAAGAAAAATAAATATGTCTTTTGATTGCAGCTGGGAGCGGTTACAGGCACTTGTTTTTCTCATTGGTGTGGGTGGGCATCAGTGTGGCTGTCGCGGCATTCATGAGGGCCAACGGCCGGATCTTCTGCAACAGGCCTCGTCTGCACAAGCCCAGACCTTGAGAGCGTGCCTTTGTTTCCTCCCCCCATACGACATTTGATTGATTTCAGTTTTTGAATGGCTTTTGCCGCCGACTAAAGTTTTGAGTGATATTCTGTTGGAAATAACCAAATTTGTACTGAGCCTCAACCAAATAAAAACAGCCCGGAATATGCTTATTATATTAGGCCAATTTGGTAGGGTATTATAAGTAGAAAAAAACGTGTACAAACTTAACGTTTATCCTCGTTTCAGTACAAAAAAAACCCAAATGATTAGCACCCTACACCTCTCCCTCAAATGATTTCAAGCTGGTGAAGTAAAATAGTAATACTAATGATGAGATAGTAATCACGTTAACGTTGGTCAACCGAACCAGACCTGGTTTGCAGTGTCTCATTGTTCTTTTAATTATTTATTTTAATAAGTTTAGTTGTTAATAATGGAGACTGATTCTTCCTAATGTTTAGGAACTTAATCATCCCACTTTTCCCATTTCATCGTTGTATAGGGATCATGATCCCACAATTGTTTCTTGTAACTTTTATCTATTTAAAATCAATGAAAACAACAAAAAGAGGTAGTCTTAATTATCCAAGAAAAATGTGTTCTTAGTTTGTTCTTTTGGCAAATTCTCTTTGATTTGAAGAGTGACCTTAATTGGTGTCATGTCCCCAATCCTGAGTAGGATCATCTGGTTGGACCATTGTGCATGGAGACGCACCAGACAAGTCATATGACCTAAAGACAAGTGTGTCATGATCCAAGAACGTGGTTAAGGGAATCAGACAGCTGAGACTTAACCAAAATAGGATGGAGACAAGCTGAAAGGAGTTGGTCGAGTGTTTCTATAGCTGGACGAGGTCTGGGTGAAACTCGATCAGCTAGGTGAAGCTGTGATGTAGTGCATGATCAGAATGAATCATGGGAGAACTAAGTCTAGGTCTGGAAATAGACCAAGGGACTTAGAAGGATTGAATAAGATAAAGATATCAAGCTGTACAAAGTGATTCACAGCTGGGGGATGCGAGCAAGAAGCTCGACCAGCTGGACGGAGCTCACTTGGAGCTCAAGTAGAGTGTGTCAGCTCCCTGAGCTGGATGGACTAGCTCACTCAGCTGGGTCAGCTGGGGATCAGCTCAACTCAGCTTGACTGAGTGTTCGGTCTCGGACAGTTGGGCGGGTCCGACATGCTTGAGCCATCGGGCAACCCATATGTGGCGATGGGCCGGTGGGCTCTCGGGGTTGGGCCAGTGGCTTGGCATTCGGTTTGGACTTGTATTGGACATGTCCAGGAGTGGTTGTACAAGCCCAGGACGTCCAGATAACTACCATAGGCGAATGGGTGTGATCTGGACCATTGATGAAATCAGTGGCCAGAAATGAAACCGAAGGGATGCAATGGTTAGAAGTAACCATTCCTTCTTCTATAAAAAGAGGGCAGGTGGCATTCATTTTACTCCCTGAAACACAAAGAAACCAGAGAAAAATACAGAGAGTTGGTCGGATTCCCAATCCAAGATCCATGGTGGTGTGAAGGCCATAAAGAGACAGTTTTGTGGGCAAGGAAGAGAGGTGTTGAGAACGACCCTCTGGTATGTTTTGATTGTTGTTTGCCACGCCCTGGGCTTCCTCTACATCTATAGAAGACACGCAAATATCCTGGAGAGAAGATTGGAGGCCGGATCTAACTTCTAAGGGCTGAGACAGCCTTGAAGGCAGATATGTGTAGAAAGGCAGTTTCTTGGACACTGAAGGGGGAAGTGATGCACGACCTTTGGGTGGTGTTTGATCATGGATGAACACATCTAAGGCTTCCTCTGTGTCCTGGGAACACACACAAATGGTCAGAGGAGAAGGGAGAAGGCCAGACTCCACTCCCAAAGGCCAACACAACCTCAAAGGTGGATGCAGTGCAGAAACTGGTTCCATGGGAGTTCCATGGAATGGAAGAGAGGCACGACCATTGAATGGATATTATCATTACTGTAAGTATGTGATAAGGGCTTGATGGAGGCATGCTCTGGAGGAGCATGGCCGAACCTAATAAGAGGAGGCACATGATCTAATAAGATCAAGTATAAGGTAACAAATTTGATACTTACTTTCCTGTTTATGTTTATGTCTCTTGTGGTGCTGTTAAGCCAAGGTAAGGCACGCCCTTGAAGACCATATATTGTGATATAAACTAAGGATCCAGGACCCTAAGAGGAGGGGCGGATCATTGTTGATCTACTTCATCCATGTGGGGTGATAGTTAGATGATGTTCATTGGAAAGTGATCCATGATGGATCATAGTTTGATGTTGAGGTTGATCAAGGTGTGAACCATGGATCCGACCCATTGGTGAGACACATGGGGGTCCTAGTACCAGAGGAACCAAGTGGAGTGCAAGGTCCAATTCGTTTGGATCCAACAGCAAGCAAAGGAGAGGAGTAAGGCTAGTACTTGTTGGTGTGGACAACAAGTATTGTGCTGGTGTGTTTATACAAGGAAGGCCGTGTGTGATCTGATTATGGGCAAGGATGGACGACCTAATACCGGGATGGTGGATCAAGGTGTCTTATCTGATTGATCAAAGGATGCACCGGTGGTAAGAGCAACACTAATCAGGTTCAGTGGGACATGGTTCCATGGCGGTTAGGAAGTGTGAAGACTCATCAGTTCTGAGTCATGTGGGGTGGTTGGTTGATTGACTTAGGATCTGATGGGACTTGTTAGTCCATGAAAGGCCTTGGTTACAGGGGAGCACACGCCTGAGACATGGTGGTACTAAACCAGGCCTTGGCCGGTTCAGTGGAACTCTCCATGGCCTTGGTTGGGCAGCTAGGTCCGGATCTCATAGTTCTGGATGGAATTGATGGGATCCGACCATGGATTCCTCTTCGTGAGGATTTATCATGATTTATCATGTGATTTGATTGGATTTATCAGGCCGGTTTGATGGTGGTCAGTTATGGCCGGTTTAGTGGGATTTGGCCAAATTCTATGTGAATTAGGCCGGTTCTGATCAATCTGATTGTGGTTTCCTCTTAGTGGGGAATTATCAGTATTTTTCATGTATTTTAATTAATTTTTGGAGCATGTTTGCTTGAGGTCGTTTTTGCAGCTGAAGACTTTCCGAAGGTACTTAGTCTGTGGGGATGGTTGGCTGAATGACTAAGTACCAAGGGGAAGGATTTATACAGGTATGTGAATAGTTGGACGAGTGGACAGGGAGCTGGGCAAAGCTACCTCACAGCTCGATCAGCTGGAAGAGAGTGGGGAACCTCAAGAGAGGTGGTTCAGCTCAGCTAGCTGGGTGAGCTAGCTAAACAGCTAAGTCAGCTGGGACAATGAGCTAACAAGTTCCATGGATGTGGCAAAGGTATGATCTATCAATATTGCATAGATCTAGATAGAATGGTTAGGTGAATGGAACCTCGGATTTGGTATGACTTGTTCTAGGTTCAGGATCGACCTTGGAGCTAGCTGGCAGTTGTGATTACTGACCAGTAGCTGAGGTGATCTGACCAGACAAGTGTTAGATTGGTTTTAGACCAATGGTTGTAGATATTATTCCGCTGTGCATAAGTTGAAATGATCTAAGCTAGGGAATGACTAAGGTAGTCTTGAGCTAGGATCTGAGTTAGCCCTCACCTATGGGCGATGTTTGAAATAAAGGGCAAAATTTTTAAAGGTTCGGTCAGGGTATGGACCGAGCGACGTGAGGCATTGACCGCGCCTAGTCGGCCGGGTTCGGGTCTTACAAGTTGGTATCAGAGCATGCTTGATCCTGTTAAGGACGGTGCTCAAAGATGTGGAGTTCCAAACCGAAATTATTTCTGAAAACTGAGATGACTTGGAACCTTAGCTGTGGTGAGCCAAGTGAGAGTTGAGGTAAGTTTGGGCTTCATGCTTGTGAACGGGGAAGTTCCAAGATGAGCCGGCTTAGCCAAGATGCACTCTCCAAGGGCAAGAACCTGGAAACAGAAAGGTTGGTGTATCTAGTTATTTGGAAGTAATATACGGATTGGACGATGGATGCAATGCAAGATCTTTGTAAGGACGACCATGACCAGGGAAGTAACATGGACCAGAGAGTGGCTTAGGTTGAAAGAAACGTGTAGCACTCTTGTAGGGGTTAGTGTTATTCCTTGGTGGCCGTTCAAAACAAGAGAGCATATGCATTGTTCATGTTGGTCTAAGGGAGACGTTACCTGGCTAGTACATGAGTGGGCTTGTGATCAGATGGATCAGCTTGGACTCAGTGTAAGTCAAGGTAGGATTCTTTAAGATTGAGTGAATGGGAATGGATCAATTCCAAGAGGAATTGGAAACACGATGTTAAGTATCTTAGTATGATGAGGATTGAGGTATACTATAAACACTTTTGTGAATAGTATGGGATGTTCACAAAAGTGTGATGCTTTGGAGAATGGTATGTGACATTTTCCAAATGTGTGATCAATCCGAGATCCAATTCATCTAAGTACTTAATGATCGGAAAAGGGTTGTTCCAGATGGGAACGGTGGGTTGTCCTTGCATAGTGAACGCGGCCGTGGGCAGAGAATGAGTTCACTAGGTTTGGTGAAGGACATCCCTGTGATGATCACAGTCAGGGTGATGCCTGCGGATCTGAGTATTGATCACAGTCAGGGTAATGCCTGCGGATCTGAGTATTGATCACAGTCAGGGTAATGCCTGCGGATCTGAGTATTGATCCTGGACAGGGTAATGCCTGTGGATCTGGTTGTTGTCCGCCTAAAGAATCACGAGGTGATATTAGGTATGGACTGGCTTGGAAAGTATCGGGCCACTCTGGACTGTCACCGGGAGCGCGTGCAGTTTGAGAGTTGGTGTGAATACCCGATCAGGTTCCAAGGTATATGTCCGATCTCTGGATGCTTGGTGGTGTCAGCAATTCATGTGGAATGGATGCTGAGGAAGGGTTGTGAAGCTTGTTTGGCCACAAACGCCACTAAGAAGGTCGTAGGGGGTGATGACCCGGATGGGATTCCGCTGGTTCGAGAGTCCATGATGTGTTTCGGGCGCTACAAGGCATTCCCTCTGGTAGGGCTGACCCGTTCATAGTAGATCTGGACCAGGGACGGCCCCAAAGATCCAAAAGTTCCTTATGTATAGCTCCTGCCGAGATGGCCGAGCTGAAGTCGACCCCGTCCGGAAAGGGACCTGGGTCGCATTACAACCAAGTCTGAGATTGACTTAGGGTTGGGATAAAGACGATCAATTCCAGTGATGGATGAGGGTCGCAGTACAACCAAGTCGGAGATTGACCTATGGTTGGGGTAAGACGGTTGAGTCCTGGAGTGGACCAAAACCGCAATATGATCAAGTCCGGTAAGGGACGAGGATCAGGATACGACCTACTCGGAGTTGGACCTATGGTCGGGGTGCACGGTCGAGTCCCTGAGTGGACCAGGGCTGGGATATGATCACGTCCTAAAAGGACCATGATCAATTATGACAGAGTCCGGTGATGGACAGGTCTCAAGTTAAGGTGGTTTAGTCTAGTATGGACTAAGATCACAATATGGCCAAGCTGGAAAAGGCTGTGGTCGGTTAAGGGATGATCCAGTACGATGTGGCTGGGATCATGAACCCTTGGTGTCTGTAAAGGACAACTTGGTTCGGATTCAAGAGTGTTCCGTCAAAGTAGGGGAGACATGTTGATATGCTGATCAAAAATGTGATCAGTGAGAATAAACAAGGAGGAGATGCCACAAATTGGTTAGAAAGAACCAATCGAGCATGCTCCATGTTGTGGATGCAAAGAGATCGGTTGGAACATTTTGTCAATGAGACAAGATGTCAGCAGCACTGGATTCGAAGACGAATCCTTATCAAGTGGGGGAGACTTGTCATGTCCCCGATCCTGAGTAGGATCGTCTGGTTGGACCATTGTGCATGGAGACGCACCAGACAGGTCATATGACCTAAAGACAAGTGTGTCATGATCCAAGAACGTGGTTAAGGGAATCAGACAGCTGAGACTTAACCAAAATAGGATGGAGACAAGCTGAAAGGAGTTGGTCGAGTGTTTCTATAGCTGGACGAGGTCTGGGTGAAACTCGATCAGCTAGGTGAAGCTGTGATGTAGTGCATGATCAGAATGAATCATGGGAGAACTAAGTCTAGGTCTGGAAATAGACCAAGGGACTTAGAAGGATTGAATAAGATAAAGATATCAAGCTGTACAAAGTGATTCACAGCTGGGGGATGCGAGCAAGAAGCTCGACCAGCTGGACGGAGCTCACTTGGAGCTCAAGTAGAGTGTGTCAGCTCCCTGAGCTGGATGGACTAGCTCACTCAGCTGGGTCAGCTGGGGATCAGCTCAACTCAGCTTGACTGAGTGTTCGGGTCTCGGACAGTTGGGCCGGGTCCGGACAGTGGCCGGGCCATGCGGGCAACCCATATGTGGCGATGGGCAGGTGGGCTCTCGGGGTTGGTCCAGTGGCTTGGCATTCGGTTTGGGCTTGTATTGGACATGTACAGGAGTGGTTGTACAAGCCCAGGACGTCCAGATAACTGCCATAGGCGAATGGGTGTGATCTGGACCATTGATGAAATCAATGGCCAGAAATGAAACCGAAGGGATGCAATGGTTAGAAGTAACCATTCCTTCTTCTATAAAAAGAGGGCAGGTCCGTGCCTTTACAGGCACTACAGGCATTCATTTTACTCCCTGAAACACAAAGAAACCAGAGAAAAATACAGAGAGTTGGTCGGATTCCCAATCCAAGATCCATGGTGGTGTGAAGGCCATAAAGAGGCAGTTTTGTGGGCAAGGAAGAGAGGTGTTGAGAACGACCCTCTGGTATATTTTGATTGTTGTTTGCCACGCCTTGGACTTCCTCTACATCCATAGAAGACACGCAAATATCCTGGAGAGAAGATTGGAGGCCGGATCTAACTTCTAAGGGCTGAGACAGCCTTGAAGGCAGATATGTGTAGAAAGGCAGTTTCTTGGACACTGAAGGGGGAAGTGATGCACGACCTTTGGGTGGTGTTTGATCATGGATGAACACATCTAAGGCTTCCTCTGTGTCCTGGGAACACACGCAAATGGTCAGAGGAGAAGGGAGAAGGCCAGACTCCACTCCCAAAGGCCAACACAACCTCAAAGGTGGATGCAGTGCAGAAACTGGTTCCATGGGAGTTCCATGGAATGGAAGAGAGGCACGACCATTGAATGGATATTATCATTACTGTAAGTATGTGATAAGGGCTTGATGGAGGCATTCTCTGGAGGAGCATGGCCGAACCTAATAAGAGGAGGCACATGATCTAATAAGATCAAGTATAAGGTAACAAATTTGATACTTACTTTCCTGTTTATGTTTATGTCTCTTGTGGTGCTGTTAAGCCAAGGTAAGGCACGCCCCTTGAAGACCATATATTGTGATATAAACTAAGGATCCAGGACCCTAAGAGGAGGGGCGGATCATTGTTGATCTACTTCATCCATGTGGGGTGATAGTTAGATGATGTTCATTGGAAAGTGATCCATGATGGATCATAGTTTGATGTTGAGGTTGATCAAGGTGTGAACCATGGATCCGACCCATTGGTGAGACACATGGGGGTCCTAGTACCAGAAGAACCAAGTGGAGTGCAAGGTCCAATTCGTTTGGATCCAACAGCAAGCAAAGGAGAGGAGTAAGGCTAGTACTTGTTGGTGTGGACAACAAGTATTGTGCTGGTGTGTTTATACAAGGAAGGCCGTGTGTGATCTGATTATGGGCAAGGATGGACGACCTGATACCGGGATGGTGGATCAAGGTGTCTTATCTGATTGATCAAAGGATGCACCGGTGGTAAGAGCAACACTAATCAGGTTCAGTGGGACATGGTTCCATGGCCGGTTAGGAAGTGTGAAGACTCATCAGTTCTGAGTCATGTGGGGTGGTTGGTTGATTGACTTAGGATCTGATGGGACTTGTTAGTCCATGAAAGGCCTTGGTTACAGGGGAGCACACGCCTGAGACATGGTGGTACTAAACCAGGCCTTGGCCCGGTTCAGTGGAACTCTCCATGGCCTTGGTTGGGCAGCTAGGTCCGGATCTCATAGTTCTGGATGGAATTGATGGGATCCGACCATGGATTCCTCTTCGTGAGGATTTATCATGATTTATCATGTGATTTGATTGGATTTATCAGGCCGGTTTGATGGTGGTCAGTTATGGCCGGTTTAGTGGGATTTGGCCAAATTCTATGTGAATTAGGCCGGTTCTGATCAATCTGATTGTGGTTTCCTCTTAGTGGGGAATTATCAGTATTTGTCATGTATTTTAATTAATTTTTGGAGCATGTTTGCTTGAGGTCGTTTTTGCAGCTGAAGACTTCCCGAAGGTACTTAGTCTGTGGGGATGGTTGGCTGAATGACTAAGTACCAAGGGGAAGGGTTTATACAGGTATGTGAATAGTTGGACGAGTGGACAGGGAGCTGGGCAAAGCTACCTCACAGCTCGATCAGCTGGAAGAGAGTGGGGAACCTCAAGAGAGGTGGTTCAGCTCAGCTAGCTGGGTGAGCTAGCTAAACAGCTAAGTCAGCTGGGACAATGAGCTAACAAGTTCCGTGGATGTGGCAAAGGTATGATCTATCAATATTGCATAGATCTAGATAGAATGGTTAGGTGAATGGAACCTCGGGTTGTTCTAGGTTCAGGATCGACCTTGGAGCTAGCTGGCAGTTGTGATTACTGACCAGTAGCTGAGGTGATCTGACCAGACAAGTGTTAGATTGGTTTTAGACCAATGGTTGTAGATATTATTCCGCTGTGCATAAGTTGAAATGATCTAAGCTAGGGAATGACTAAGGTAGTCTTGAGCTAGGATCTGAGTTAGCCCTCACCTATGGGCGATGTTTGAAATAAAGGGCAAAATTTTTAGAGGTTAGGTCAGGGTATGGACCGAGCGACGTGAGGCATCGACCGCGCCTAGTCGGCCGGGTTTGGGTCTTACAATTGGTATAAAATCCATGTTTCTAGATCAACATTTGATATTTCTTAGCAAGGGACCTATCAATTGGTATTAGAGTCAGGTTTTGTTTTTGATCTGGACCACTTTGTTGTATCAAAAATTTTATATTTTTCATCTTCCTTGTTATCGGTATTCTTCGTGAATCAACGATTATCAAGAACCCTCGACGAACGGCCATTCTTTCGAATCAACGATCATCGAGATCTATCCAACGATTTTTTTTTCATTTCACCATTTTTCTCTTTTCTGGTTTGTTGATCAAGTTCAACATCCTTTCTTTTTATGGATTAATATATGTAATTCTTCCATTGTTGTTTCTGTTTTCAAAGACAAAAAAAAACAAAAACAAAAACAAAAGAAAGAGACAGAATATTTCTAATAACAAGCAGCTTGGTCTTGGTTTTTGAAGTTGTAATGCGTTGAAAGACATCGACCGACAAGAAGAATCAACATGGAAGAAAGAGAGCAACTCAAGTCTAGCTTTCTTCATCATGAACCTTGAGGACAAGGTTCTTTGACTTCCGGAGTATTGATGAGATAGTAATCACGTTAACGTTGGTCAACCGAACCAGACCTGGTTTGCAGTGTTTCATTGTTCTTTTAATTATTTATTTTAATGAGTTTAGTTGTTAATAATGGAGACTGATTCTTCCTAATGTTTAGGAACTTAATCATCCCACTTTTACCATTTCATCGTTGTATAGGGATCATGATCCCACAATTCTTTCTTGTAACGTTTATCTATTTAAATCAATGAAAACAACAAAAAGAGGTAGTCTTAACTACCCCAAGAAAAGTGTGTTCTTAGTTTGTTCTTTTGGCAAATTCTCTTTGATTTGAAAAGTGACCTTAATTGGTATCAAATCCATGTTTCTAGATCAACATTTGATATTTCTTGGCAAGGGACCTATCAACTAAGATGAAGGATGTCTCACTATAGCCATTTTGGGTTTTACGTGGCAAAATTAGTCCACAGGATATATACTAACCATATGATCCTATAGAAAGAACCGACACATGTTATCCTGGCTTAACCAATTTTCTCAGTGTTTTGAAAACCGGACCGGACCGGCCGGTCGAACCGGTTCGACCGTGACTCGCTGAAGAAACCGAATCCGGTTTGGTTTAAAACCCGGATTTGTAAAAAACCGGTAAAACCGGCTGAAAACCGTTAAAACCGATAAAACCGGTGACCCGGGTCAATTTTAAAACCCGGTTCATAAAAATTAACATATAGTTAAATGTTTTCAATTATTACTAGCTAAAATTTTATATTTTATAATTAGTGTTCAACTATCACTATTTAATTGATTTTTTATTTTCTTAAAAAACAATGTGAAAAATATATTTTTGACTTTCATATACTATCTTTATTTTACCATATTCACAAATTTTGAGATTTAGTTGTAAAATAAATAAATATGATAATTTTAATTATAAATTATATAATTTTATTAATTTTAGTTTACATAGTATTAACTATTTAGTTTTATTTTATTATTAGATTTATGTTTATTTTTTATATTTAGTTAATTATAGAAAAGAATAGAGAATGTATTATATGTAGAAGTAAAGTTCATATAATATAAATATATAATTATATATATATAAGTTTCATAGATAGAAAACTTCGGTTCGACCGGTTGAACCGGTCCAACCAGTCAACCAGTAGCTACACCGAGTCGGTATCCGGTCCGGTTTTCAAAATTTTTTTTTTTTTAATGGACTCATCAGTTTGAGCTGTTCGACGGAATATTTTTTTTAATAAAAATTGTATATTAAAAAAAGAAAAATAAAATAGAAACAATAGGAAATGAGGGGAGGACAAGTGTGTAGAAATGTATTAAGTTTTCTGAAATGACTGAAAAGGGGGTGCACTGAAGATGCAGCCGGCGCAAGTACGTTTCTTTCTGTGCCCAGCTTCAACACGCCTCTCCTTCTACTTTGGGCTCTCACTATGGTCCCCTCCTCACTTCTAGAAATAGCCCAAAAATAATACAGAGACGAGACTTGGAATACTTGCGTCTTTCCCTGATTCTTTATTTGGCAAACACTAGCACTCAAAAAATATAAACAAATCAATCAAATACAACCAACTCCATTTGCTTTTCAGGAGAGGATGGAGAGGAATATAGTTGACCACATGGTGAGGGCTAAGGATGCAACCAGGTAGGTCCACAGAAAGATGACCGAGCACTCATCTTGAGCCACATCAAACAGCTGAGCCATTGTACCTGCAATCCACAACAAAAAAAACTGGTTCATATTACCTCCCACCCCCTCTATTTATATTAGGTAGACGACAATGAATTTCAAAAATATTACTGATATTCATAGCAGGCGGCAATGTGAACTGAAGCATGAGAACGTATCGGAAGAGAGGGTCCGAAGGAAGATAGCCTAAACTCCATGCTAACTGAACCACCCCAACTCCCACCACTGGAAGGATGATATACCTCACACAGATCACTCCTACAATCACTGAGGTTTTCACGGCTGAGGAACGCAGACCCTGTATCAGGTTTCCCCCCAGTATGAGTGTGATGCAAGGTATTGTGCCGTCCCTGCCAAGATCAACTTATATATATTAGTCCCAAGTCGTGATGCATGTTTCCATATCTAACAAGCAAGTTCATACCCTAGTAGTTTCACTGAATCTTGGATGACTCGCAACGGGGCATTCTCCCCTATTATAAGATTCCTCAGCCAATTGGTTGCTCCGAAGACGAAACCAAGGATCTGAATGCAACAGAAAACAGATGAAATCATGCATTTTCTTTTTAGTTATGACTGGAGAATTGAAATCATGCATATTCTCCATTTTTTTCAACTTACGGCACCAATAGTGGGTGGCGCGAAGAGTTCCTCAAGAATTTGATGGAGCAAGTCCTTGATGTATGTCCTAGTAGACACCTTTTCGTTCACTTGGATTTCAAGGTCTTGGTTTTGTTGCGGCTTCAGGAGAAGACTGCGGGGATCAGAGTCCATGTCCTTGTTAGCAGACTTGACCAAGCCGGCGGCTGCAAGAGCTTTGAACTGTGTAGCAGAGCTCCTCACAAGTTGGTAACTGTATGTCCAAATATAGAAACCCCCGAGCTGCACGAGACCCCAAAATAATAATTAAAAAAGGAAAGTCACGAGAACTCTGAGCAGAGTAGATGATATATGTTTGGTTTGACTTTACGGCCATAGAGAAAGATGCGTAGGATAGTCCAATGGATCTGCAGACACTTCGATTCCCAAAAGGACTGCCTTCCTCATCACAAATGGCAGGGACCAGAATCAGCATAAGGTTTCCCATATTGCCTATATAAATAATACCATTCATTCATGTTAGATTTCATATGAATCTCCATTGATATATAGATTTTGAGGAACTAATGTTACCTGAGGCACATGTAGCGATTATGAGACCATGAAGTTGAGGTTTGGGATTCAGCAGTTTCACAACGAACCATCCAAGAATGCCTCCTACTAGAAAAGTGATTCCAACATTTATGGGCATGAACCACCTGAAAAATCAAATCAAGCCATAATTAATTAGGTGTCTCAAGAAGAAGAAGGGTGGTACCGTACGTACGTACCATGAAATAATATCCTGCAATGTGACAGTCTGGGCAAGATTGGCAAACATGATGCAGGGGGTGAAGACCACGAAGACGAGCTGCAAAGGATATATACAAATATGTTAGTTAATTAATACTACATGAGGAGAGAAATGGAGCCTTGAGGTTGTACCTTGTTCAGGGATCTTCGGGTGTCAGCGGAGAGAAGAGAGCAGTAATCAGTTGCCAAGAAAGCACCAAGGACGCTTATTAGGAGAACTTGAACGATTGGCATTGAAGCCACCTCTAATAGTTCTAAGAAACCCATCCCTAACTTTTTTTTTCTGTTGTTGATTTCTTGCAGAAGAAGGAAAACAGACAATGTAAGATAGAGTTGATATTTCTGTCTGTCTTTGTAAAATGGTGGGGAGAGATGATAGGTATATATATTATACAGAGGAGTGGGGTACATGAAGAAGATGAGTCCAACTTTTCAGTTGGAGGAGAAGGCGTACAAAAAAAAGGATTACAAGAACAAGTTGGCTTCTGGGTAATGTTGCCTTCAAATGGTGCACATGTGAATCGTACATGTTTATATGATATCATATATGGAGAGTATCAAAATTTGAGGATATAAAAGGACGAGAGGCTTTTGGGATCCTCTCAGGTTAATGCTGACAGAATCAATGCAATGCGTCATGGTCTAGTTGCTGCTCCCTGTACATATATATATAAAAACACATTTTATTGTCTTCTTCCCACCATTTTACTTATGGAGTATAAACTAACAATTTCCGGAGATGTTCAAGTTTGACCTATTAATCATATTAATATTTGTTTATAATATCCTAGTATAAAATATATGAAACATCTATCCTTTCCTTCCAATCTTCGATGCCAAGTCCACGGTAGCGTTCAGCCACTAACGATGGATCAACCTTAGATGTGATAAAATGAAGAATGAACGATGTGTCTTTTGGTTTAAAAAAATTATGTATTAAATGGACGCAGGGCTGATACTTCTAGGATTCATTTCCTCGTTACTCAGTGCTCAGAGAGCAGTACATTCTCAAGATTTGCGTCCCTGAAAAGGCTCGAGCATCTAGTGTGTTACCTTGTCCAGCTCCTTATACTCATGACGGAGACATAACCCATCGCAGACATCTAGCTTCTGCCTGCCACCTCGATCGATAACTAGCTTCCCTTTCAATGAACTTTGCGATATGTAATATCTTTCGTTATCACACTCTTTTGTTTACCACTAATAATCTGTCACCGGTTTGCATCTGCTGCACATCCTATTGTTGTTCTTCAACATCCTCTAAAGTTGATACTTGGCAGACTTAAGGTACAACAATCCTGAATACCCTTTTCCCAAAGCCCTCCTTTCCTAGCTATATTCATAATTCACTGCCACTGCAGATCCATGGCTGGAAAAAAGTGACATTTTTCTCAAGATTACGAGCTATCAGTCGGTAACCAGCGAAGTCAGCTGGAGATCATATCCATAGAAAGCAATTCTCCTTGGTGATGCATGTTCCTCCTACTAGACTTGTGCACTAATATGATTGCCTACCCTGTTTTACCAACTACGATGTCTGTATAAGGCTATATTATCTAGAGCTCCAACACTACATTACGCATCAAGAGAAAAAAGTAATGAGATATACAGTATAACATGCCGACCCAAATAGCTTCACATTAGAGCGTGCAGCTCCGTAGTATTTAGTGCCAGAGTCTGTCACAAAGCATGAAACGATATTCTGATTTTAAAACAAAAAAAGTTTTATAAAAGAAAGGATTAAACTCATGTGGTTCATTCAGAAATACTTGAGATATATTAAACGGGCTCATACAGATTCTTCCTCGTTCTCACTGTCGTCATCGTCGCCTCCAAACATGGAAGCCATTTTCATCGCTAGATTCGCAGCTATTTCCCTCCTCTGGAAATCAGGCATCAATCGCAAGTTATCACGGATGTTCCCTATTTCCGACATCAACTGTTCCACGTCTTCCAACTCATAGACTTTGTCTTGTCCTTCTGTGCCCAAAGGTTTCTCATCTGTTGTTACTACAGTCTCACTCTGTGTCCCTGAAGACTCTACTTTCTCTGAATTCACCACCATATTATTATTTTCTACCTCCCGTGAGGTGGATCCGCCAGCATCATCTGCGTATGAATGCGCTTCACTTGCGGAAACCCATCTCTCATCGATATTTTCCCATGGATCGGCTGAGCCTGATGATAGCACTTCATACTCCAATTCATATTCAGATTCTTCTTCTGACGACTCTGACAAGGAAAATCGAATCAAAATAAATCAAATGGGGGTAACACCGGTTCTGAAAAGAGGAAGGAGAGCAGATAAATAATAACCTTCACCATGAGTAGGTAACACCGGTTCAATTATCTTATCACCCGATTTGAGAATCATTCCAGGCCACATATGTGCCGAAAGAGCACCAAACAGACGTTCAACCCCTTGAGAATCCCCATCGACTGATAAACCTACAAAAGGAGCAACCCCCAGAGTGTCCATTAAACTTCATTACATCCTTTTTTTTTCCTTAAAAATGAAAACCTGCATATTGCAGCAATCCACTTGAAGGAAGGAAGGAAGGAAGGGGTTGTGTGAAGGAACTTACACTTGTCAAAATCAGGATTAGATGCACAAGCCTCAATGAACTCAATGTTGTTGTCCCGGCACCACTCAAGACATGTTCCCCTGATATCCAGTGATGTCTCGTCGTCGCTCCTCCCTAACAAGCTACTTCCTTCACTTTGGGAGATGCCAAACTCCTCACCAATGTCTGAATAATACAGATCTGTTGCTTTGGAAAGACGTCTTCTATATTCATCATGAGCTGTGTGATGGGGAACAAGATCTACTTTGTTCCCAATGCACAACAATATATCAAAACTATTGATGATGTCGTCTGCAGCATGAGAGAACCAGTCTTGAATAGCAACAAGAGTTGACAGCTGCCAAAAAAATAATAACAAAGGGGTTAGAGCAAGGAGGAGTCAGAGGGGGTGTATGTATGTATGAATCGCAAACCTCAGTCAAGTCGAAGACCAAAACTAAGGCCACAAGTGGATGTGGATGTGAGTGAGGGAGAGAGTAGTCATCGCAAATATGTGAGATCCACACAGATACATCCGCAGAGTAATACTTGGTGTTAATCGTCCACCTGCCCCCACAAAAGATCAGTAAGTAAGACATTGTTCCGGACATTGGTGTTATTTATTACACAATTCTTACCCATGAACTTCTGTTTGAGATGATGAATCCTCAAAATCAACAGAGATCAATCCTGTGAATAAAATCCCCCAAAATTGATACTGAGACCCTAGACTAGATCAAAAAGCTAAAACAGAAATCGTATCCGAAAAGAAAGGAAGCACGTACGAGAGAGAAGGGTGCGCTTGCCGACACCAGAGGAACCGACGACCAAAACTCCCGGTCTGCCTTCTTCCATCAATGTCGTCTCCTTCTCCATCTGATCGATCGAAACTTTCTGATTCAAGCATACATTCGTTATTTTATTACAGGTGAAGAAGAAATCACTAGGCAAAACCCAATCAGGCCCAGAGATAATTTCTTAGTTATAATACCCAACAACACAAAGGCCCAATAAGCTCTAAAATTTTCGAAAAAGATTGATAAGCTGTAAAGCAACAGTCGAGATGGGCGATCAAGTCGTCTGTCACTGAATCAGTTTTATCATCTCAGGTGGTTTTGGTGGAAGAGAAGTCGAGTGTTAGAATCGTGACACTTAACAGACCAAAGCCACTGTATACTCTGTCCTTCCAAATGGTATTGAATCTTTCTCCGTCTTGTTTCTTCCTCCCTATTGTGCAATTAGTTTCGTCATCTCGTCTGCTGCAACTGTTTCTTTCAATGAATTACTCAAAATTGTATAAGCTCATGTGATTGCTGTCAATTTTAAATGGTAGTGTGTCATGGGAGGCGGAGCTGGTGTCTACGTCCATGTGTTTTTTTTTTTTGGATTGTGGGATGTTTTGTTGAACTGGCACATTGGACATAAGAATACTCTGTAAGAAGTTTTGTCTCATGGTCTTGCCAAGGACTGTTTGAAATTCATTATTCATGCCGTGTCCTTCCTTCCTTCACTATAGTCATGTCTTTGGAATAGCCTTTATTCAGTATGCTTATTTTCTCTAGTTGTGATGGTCATGTGTGACTTTTTACCACTTGAAATTTGTGTAGCTGCTAGTGTCAACTGTCAACCACTATTTACTTCGCCAAGGATCGTAACATACTCAAGTCAAGTTACTCCTCCTTGTCGCAGAGGTTTGCTGCATTGGAAGCAGATCTTTGCAGATTTTGATTCAATTGATCCGACTTTTACCTCAACAATTCTACTCTCAGAACCCGCACCTGAAACAGCAGAGTGCTTACTACAGGCAAGTGTATATGATTATAACTTTTTAGTTCTTTCTATTATTGTACAGGAGTTTGTTGAATAATATTATTTTTGTCGTGCCAAAATCTCACGCATTCCATGTCATATGCTAAAACATTCGCTCTGTTACTGATCCTGATTACATAACATGTTTTGAACCTTGTATCGGTGTCAGCTTTCATTTGCTCTTTAGCGTGTTCATTTCTCATTAGAACTTGAATGGAAGAGCAGAGGACAGCTGTTTCTTATCTTTCCGTCACGCAGGCTAGATGTTTATTGATAAGTGCGCTTCGCGGAGAACAGTGGAAGAAATTATAGCTGCATTTGTAATTTTTCCATCGATATAGTTCACTTATATTATACCTTTGATGCCACTGACAGCAATGATGGAAAAGAGAAGAGTGTTCCGTAAGCCTTAAAATCTCTCTTAGATCGGTTAGTTCCGTAATGCATCACACTATTCACATACAATGATGGAAAAGAGAAGAGTGTGTGTATATATTTGCAGATAAGAGACGGACGATTGCAGGGGGTGGGGCCGTTAGTATAGAATGGTGTGTCATGTGATAAAAGGGAGAAATAAGTAAAGATTTTCGTGGAGGTTTCCCCTTTGTATCTTCGTCCTCTTGAAACTGTCCTCTGGTTGTAGAGACATAATTTCAACAACAGTGTCTTTCTTATGCAGGGGTGTAGAGCCATATTGATAGACAAAGATAAGAACCCAAAGGTTTAACACAAAATCTCTCTTCATTTATTATTTTGTGGTTGTCATGTATGTATGTATATATATATAATGCCATGAACCTGAAATTACAGTGGAAGCCATGGCTACTGGAGGATAGCATGATAGAGCAGTACTTCAAGACAGTGGAGGAAGAGGAAAAAAACCTAACACTATGGTTTTGTGAAATGGGAAAGTAAATGTAATGGCAATGGCAAAACTGTGAAGTGGAGAAGGTGATGGAGCACTATGGTCAAGTTGTGAAATGTGAAAATCAATGTTTTGAAAACCGGACCGGATACCGACTCGGTGTAACTACAGGTTGACTGGTTGGACCGGTTCAACCGATCGAACCGGGTTTTCTATTTATGAAAATTATATATATATTTGTATATTTATACTATATGAACTTTACTTCTACATATAATACATTCTCTATTCTTTTCTATAATTAACTAAATATAAACAATAAACATAAATCTAACTATATATATAGAAAAAACTGAATAGAGAATACTATATAAACTGAAATTGATAAAATCATATGATTTACAATTAAAATTATCATATTTATTTATTTTTACTAATATCTCAAATTTTATGAATAAGGTAAAATAAAGATAGTATATGAAAGTCAAAAATATATTTTTCACATTATTTCTTAATAAAATAAAAAATCATTTAAATAGTGATAGTTGAACACTAAATATAAAATATTAAATTTTAGCTAATAATAATTAAAAACACTTAATTATATGTTAATTTTTAAGAACCGAATTTTAAAATTGACCCGGATCACCGGTTTTACCGGTTTTCATCCGGTTTTACCGGTTTTTCACAAATCCGGATTTTAAACCGAACCGGATTCGGTTTCTTCAGCGAGTCACGGTCGGACCGGTTCGACCGGCCGGTCCGATCCGGTTTTCAAAACACTGGTGAAAATATATGTAACAACAACGATGTGCTTGTGTTGAATTGGTCTTTGCATAGATACATCTAAACAATAATGCAAAACAGTCAAAAGAAAAGAGATCTCATTATTGTAACGAGAGATGATGACAACAAAGCAGAGAGATGTTAAGAAGATTTGTCAATGGTGTTGGAGGCACAACCATGAGACCCAATGGACGTGGGGAGGCACGTCGTCTCTTATTTATTTTTATTTTTTATTTTTTTGTAACAAGGCACGTTTCATCAATTCATTTATTTGGTTTTTTTTTTCCGACCCAAAACACAAACGCAAGGACGCCGAGTGAGATTCCTCCTTGACCTTGTTAAAACTAAACAAGAGGAATTAGCAAAACATTAGAAGAAAATCAGCTCTGAATCGTGAAGTAGTATTGAATGGGAGGAAAGGGAAATTAAAAATCACCCGTGACTTCTCTCGTCTTTCTCTCCACCCACATTTCTGGAAAAGTTGTGCTACAGATCTGCAATCTCTCTCTGTAATGGAGGGAAGTAATTCTTCATTGAGCTCTGGCAATGGCAAGGAAGTCGGTGACGTTTCTTCTTCTTCTTCTTGCTTTTATGTTCCCAATCCCTCTGGGACCGACTTCGATGCTGAATCCTCTGCTCTTCCTCCTCTGTAAGAAGTCTTTGCTTCCCCTCCTCTGAATTTTGGCAACATTTATTAATTGATTACTGTTTTTGATAATTCAGGTCCTCCCCAGCTGCTCCTCAAGTGGCGTTGTCAATTCCTGCGGACCTAGCTGCCGCCATTCCACTCATCGATCGCTTCCAGGTTGAAGCATTCCTGCGGCTTATGCAGAAGCAAATCCAGTCTGCTGGCAAACGTGGCTTCTTCTATTCCAAAAAGTCTTCCGGCTCTCATGCCCAAAAAGAGCGCTTCACTTTCGAGGACATGCTTTGCTTCCAGAAGGTCTTTTTCCTTTTTTCCCTGCTCTAACGACATTTTGACTTTGTGCTTAAAAACTTGTCTGAATTTTCAGGATCCCATCCCCACATCCCTACTCAAGATAAACAGCGATCTCGTCAGCCGTGCTACCAAATTGTTTAATCTCATCTTAAAGTATATGGGCGTTGATTCATCTGATCCCCCCTTAGATGAACGCATTGAGCTTGCTGGCAAGCTTTTCAAGAAAACTTTGAAGCGTGTTGAACTCAGGGACGAACTTTTTGCCCAAATCTCCAAGCAGACTAGACATAATCCTGACAGGTAGGTTGCCCTTCCCGTTAGTTTACCAGTTTAGTTTTTATATGCGTTTATGACACCTTTTTTGGCATAATTTTCAGGCAATACTTGATAAGAGCGTGGGAACTCATGCACTTATGTGCATCCTCAATGCCTCCTAGCAAAGATATCGGTGGTTATCTATCTGAGTATATTCACAATGTCGCACACGATCCCACAACTGAACCAGATGCCCAGGCTCTTTCTCTGAATACTTTGAAGGCCTTGAAGCGCTCTATCAAAGCTGGTCCGAGGCATACCACCCCTGGCCGTGAAGAGATTGAAGCCCTTTTGACCGGTAGAAAGCTTACTACCATTGTCTTCTTTCTCGATGAAACTTTTGAAGAGATATCCTATGACATGGCTACAACAGTCTCTGATGCTGTTGAGGTATCACTCTTTTTTTTTCTTTCATAATTGTGTTTCCTTGCTTTGCACTGCTACCTGGTCATGATATTATTGTTCAAAGCAGTAAAAAAATGAGTAATTCATTTGTTCTAAGTAGCTCGTTCAAGTTTTTTTTTTCGTTTTCTTGTCTCCCTTAGCTTTCGGTTTAACTTCTCTCACTGCATTCCCATTTCCCTATCAGGAGCTAGCTGGGACAATTAACCTATCAGCCTTTTCTAGCTTCAGTTTGTTTGAATGTCGTAAAGTGGTTTCAAGTTCCAAATCATCTGATCCAGGAAATGGTATGCTTATTTCTTGATCATTTTCTTAAAAGCATGAGTCCTACTATTACTACATTATCGATTGTTTTCTCTATCTGTCATTTGCAGAGGAATATATAGGATTGGATGATAACAAGTATATTGGAGATCTCCTCGCAGAGTTCAAAGCTATAAAAGATAGAAACAAAGGGGAGATACTACACTGCAAACTAGTATTTAAAAAGAAATTATTCCGAGAGTCTGATGAAGCTGTAACAGATCTGATGTTTGTGCAGCTTTCCTATGTACAAGTGAGCAGTTTCTTCACTAGTGACACATTTTATTTTCACTATGAAAACTTGCTGACACACACATGCATGCAGCTGCAACATGACTATTTGCTAGGAAACTATCCTGTTGGAAGGGATGATGCTGCTCAGCTTTGTGCCTTACAAATTCTTGTTGGCATTGGGTTTGTCAATAGTCCGGAGTCATGCATGTTAGTTCACTAAATTTCTTAATAATCAGAATTGTTCTTCATTTTTGCTTAGCAAAGCCGCTGGTTTATAACTATTCCTTGTGTAGCACCTTACTATGCTTTTTGTCCCAATGTTACGTTTATAATAATTCTGTTTTCTTTCTCATTGGGTCACGGATCAGTGACTGGACATCGCTTCTTGAGCGGTTTTTGCCGAGACAGATAGCAATAACCCGAGCCAAGCGTGAATGGGAACTGGATATCCTTGCTCGCTACCGTGCAATGGTAGGAATGACCCATGCATTTTATTTTAGTTGGATCTTTCCCTTATCAGATACATTTGCCAACTACAATCCGATTGAAAGTGATAGCTTGCTATAATGTTCCTTCGTATTTGTGTCTGTAGGAGAACGTGACAAAAGATGATGCACGACAACAATTTCTACGGATTTTGAAGGCACTGCCATATGGGAATTCTGTATTTTTTAGTGTACGCAAAATAGATGATCCGATTGGCCTTTTACCTGGACGAATCATTTTGGGTATCAACAAACGTGGGGTCAGTTTCACAGTAGAAGCTACATATTATAACCTTTTATTAAAAAGGGTGTTATTGTTGTTTGGAATTCTAATGTGATTTGCTGTTTGCTTTCTTGTAGGTTCACTTTTTTCGACCGGTTCCCAAAGAGTATCTGCATTCAGCTGAATTACGTGACATCATGCAATTTGGCAGCAGCAACACTGCTGTCTTTTTCAAAATGAGAGTTGCTGGTGTTCTTCACATATTTCAGTTTGAGACAAAACAGGTACAGTCATACATATATTTTTCAGGATCTCTATAACTGCACTTCCTTACGAGATAATCGATTTGGGCAACTTGTAGAGGTGAACCACCATTTTATTATTTGTAGGGAGAAGAAATCTGTGTTGCTTTACAAACACATATAAATGATGTTATGTTGCGTCGTTACTCCAAAGCTCGATCTGCTGCCAATAGTCTGGTTAATGGAGATATATCCTGCAGTTCTAAGCCGCAGAATCTTGAAGTGTATGAAAAACGTGTGCAAGATTTGTCTAAGGCTTTTGATGAGTCACAGAGGAAGAACGATAAGGTACATATTCTATGAGATTTCTTGTTTTTTTTTCATGTGAAATTGAATCTATAGAGGGAAAGTTTAACTCTGTTGGAAAAACATGGAATAACATAGTACAGTAAATTTGTCGTTGATTTTTTATTCTGGCAGTTGTGAGATATTCCAATACAATTCAACCCGTCCTAGCAATTTTCAAGTTACTGTATTCAGAATGTTATCTCTTGACTTCTTTTCTCTTTAGAGTTAATGCTGATGAATTACCACGATATTATGTCGTCGTGTAGGTTATAGATGAATTGCAAAAGAAAACTCAGCAAGAAGTTTCTCTGCGTGAAGAGTTAGAAGCTACGCGCAATAGCTTAGAGCTTGAAAGGAAAAAAATGCTGGAGGTTACCTTAGACCGTGATAAACTTAAGTTGTTGTGTGACGAGAAGGGGACAACTATCAAAGTTAGTTATAAAACATAACTTTTTTCTTCCTTATTTTGCTTAATTTGAGTTTTTATTTATTCACCCTATATATATATTCTCTAGACCTTGATGTCTGAACTTCGGGGGATGGAAGCATCGTTGGCAAAGTCGGGCAACACAAAATTAAGTAGAGAGTCCAAATCAGAATTAACTGAAATGGATAATCAGGTAAATATATATCATGTGTTTTAAATTTGATTCATAGTACGGTGTGCTTTATTTTTTTAGTATTTTACGTTGTTCTTTGTAAGCGATTTTGTTTTTCTTTAATAATGAATTTTCTGTCGCAGATATTATACAAGATCCAGACCGAGTTAGATGTTCGAAATAAGGAATTACACATTGCAGTTGAGAATTCAAAGAGGTTGTTGAGTGAGAACAAGATATTGGAACAAAGTGTTTTCAATTTTGAAAATAAGAAAACAGAGGAGGTGAATTTCATGTATTCGATTCATGGCTGAATTTATATTGAAAAGTAAGAGATACTTGCGTATTATTGACTCTTCAACATTTCAGGCTGAAATTCACCAAAAGAGATATGAACAAGAAAGAAGGGCGCTAAAGCTTCGAGTTTCTGAACTTGAAAATAAGCTTGAAGTCCTTACTCAAGACTTAGAAAAAGCTGAGTGTACGATTGAAAGCAAGACCTCTGATATGCTGCTGTTGCAGAATAATTTGAAAGAACTTGAGGAGCTAAGAGAAATGAAAGAGGTATTGGTACTCTTGAGCCCTCTTTATCGTTTTAATTTTGTTTTTATCTGAATGATGATAATGTATTTTCCTGATTTAGCTAAAGTGAAAGATGAGATGTTTATTTCAATTTCATGTTATTAGGACATTGACAGAAAGAATGAGCAAACGGCTGCCATTTTGAAGATGCAAGGAGCCCAACTTGCTGAGCTAGAAATACTTTATAAGGAAGAACAAGTTCTACGGAAAAGATATTATAATACCATAGAAGGTAACTTGGTGCTCATGTAGTTACAACTTACAAGAAGATCAATTGCTGGATTTTTGGATTTTGTTTATATTTGTTTTTTATTGTAGATATGAAGGGGAAAATTAGAGTATATTGTCGAATTAGACCTCTAAATGAAAAAGAGAGTTCAGAGAGGGAAAAGCAAATGCTGACTAGTGTGGATGAATTTACGATCGAACATCCATGGAAAGACGACAAAAGAAAGCAACACATTTATGATCGCGTGTTTGACATGCGTGCTAGCCAAGATGACGTGTTTGAAGACACAAAGGTATTGTTGTGATATGTAATTCAATTCATTTGCCTTTCATTCTTTGCTATTGTTTGTGGTGACTAATATCATTTTTCTGTAACAGTATTTGGTACAGTCGGCCGTAGATGGGTATAACGTCTGCATCTTCGCATATGGTCAAACTGGTTCTGGAAAGACTTTCACCATATATGGACATGAGAACAATCCTGGACTCACACCTCGAGCTACAAAGGAACTCTTCAAAATACTAAAGCGTGATAGCAGCAGATTTTCATTTTCTCTGAAGGTAATTTATTATCGTAATACATATATTGCGATACAAGATTCTTGCATCAAATTATAAAGAATTATGCAGGCATACATGGTGGAACTTTATCAAGACACACTTGTAGACCTTCTGCTACCAAAAAGTTCAAGGCGCTTGAAGCTAGAGATTAAAAAGGATTCTAAGGTAATATGATATAATATTTAACTGGTTTGTAGGCGCATAATAAGTTTGATCTCACTCATAAAATATTTTCTCAGGGTATGGTCTTTGTCGAGAATGTGACAACTATTCCCATATCAACTCTGGAGGAACTGCGAATGATTATTGAAAGGGGATCTGAACGACGACATGTTTCTGGAACAAACATGAATGAAGAAAGCTCAAGATCTCACCTAATACTTTCGGTTGTTATCGAAAGTATTGATCTTCAAACCCAGTCAGTTGCGAGGGGCAAGGTGACATAATTAACGATCTTGTTTTCTTTATTGACTTGCAATCTTTTTCACAAAATTTTGATATCATTCATGGCTGTCAAGCAAATAAGAGTTTCTTTAACTTTTAATGCTTAGTCCATCGATTCTGAGGGAATATTTAGTTATATTTAACTTTTTCCTAAAGAAAACTAGTTCATCATCATCAGAAAATCATTGGTCTGGTACATGGTGTTAAACCTTAGATCCATATTATGAAGAATGATTAGACTCTCATTGTCCATACATTGTCGCTAACCTTGTCATTTCCCTGGTTTATATGGTAAATTTTTATTTTCTGTGGTCGCATTTTCTATAATATTCTGATCCTCTATTCGTTAATTTGCAGTTGAGTTTTGTGGATCTTGCTGGTTCTGAAAGAGTTAAAAAGTCTGGCTCTGCTGGTTGCCAACTCAAAGAAGCTCAAAGTATCAACAAATCACTTTCTGCATTAGGTGACGTTATTGGTGCTTTATCTTCAGGCAACCAGCATATTCCTTACAGGAATCACAAGTTAACAATGTTGATGAGCGATTCATTGGGCGGCAATGCCAAGACGTTAATGTTTGTTAATGTATCTCCAGCTGAATCAAATTTGGACGAGACATACAATTCGCTTCTGTAAGTCATGACTTCCCATATATATTTATACATACATTTTGCAGCTTGCATATGTATCGATACAATTGTTGATTCGAGTGTTAACATGGATTTATGAAATGGTATTTGTCAGATATGCGTCAAGAGTGAGGACGATCGTAAATGATCCCAGCAAACATATTTCTTCCAAAGAGATGGTGCGATTGAAAAAGTTAGTAGCATACTGGAAAGAGCAAGCGGGCAAAAAAAGTGAGGAAGAAGACTTGGTGGATATTGAGGAAGATCGAGCACTAAGAGATGGGGTAGATAGCTGAATAAAACTGACATGAAATTTGTGTAGATGAAATTGAGACGTGAGGATTGCTGCTGTTCACCATCTTTTTGTGGGAAGTTCCTACTCTAAATTATAGTCTCTTTGTTGAAAGTGTAATGCTATGTCTCAAACTTTCTCTTTTTTGACTAGATTTTCATTATTGTGGTCGTTGATAAACCAAACAAAGCCAGCTTGAACTATAAAAATAAGAAGGAAAGTGACGTAGTAAAAAGGATTATCCACATTGTCAAAGTTCAGGTAGACATTGCTTAAGAACACTGTTCAGTTTTTCCTTATCTGTAATCATTGTACAGAGAACATCCACATTCCCTTTTTTTTTTGAATTATACAGAAGTATCCTGACCCCACAGAAGTGGTCCAGACTAGTCACGTGTTGCCACGTGTCGGTCTTCTGTCCCTGGCGATGCCGAAATGTTAATTCCCCAGTGGCCGGGATTCGAACCCAGGTGGCGGGATTCGAACATCCACATTCCCATCACCTTTCTTATTGAGGAACAATCCATGAGGAATAAATGCTTGAACTGAGGGTGATTCTTGAACCATCTTTTCTCTAACTCTTCAAGCTTTACAATAATGGTCACAAATCTGTGTTGGTGGCACCTTGATTGAAGCTTGCAAACCTTCCCATAATCACTCGCTTGAAGAAAAAAAGCATTAGGTCTCAATGGTTCTAGGGGCATATCCTCCTCCACGACCTGAAAACAACAATAAAAACAAATATTAAAAATAAAGTTATACACAACATAATTGTCCTAGTTATACTACACAAAATCACTTGACACGTTTTAACGTTATAAATATCAAAAATATATTACTATGATAAAATATATATTAATATAATATAATAATAAAAGTATTACATCTATTTTTTTGTTTTTAGTTTAAATGAAAGTTGTAATTTCAATAAAATTTATTTTGAAGATTTATATTAGAACTTCTAAAAGAATATTTTATTTCAATTATATAGGTATATATTTTATATATGTATATTTATATATGTGTGTATATATATGTATATATATGTGTATATATATGTATATATGTGTATATATATTAATGTTTAAAATTATATTGAATAGTTTTGGTTTACAGTTTTTATAAAAAAAGTTATCCTGTTAGTGAATTTTAAATAAATTTAAATATATATATCTTATTTATAATATTTAAATTAAAATATTTAAAATATTTTGAAATAATATTTTAATATTTATTTACCCACAAACACAACCATAAATGCTAGCAGGAAGCATCTATTGATATTATGAGGTTTGGAACGGTTTAAGGCGATTTGTAGCATTTTGTGTGATTATCGCAAAACGCCAATAACCGCTACTAACCGTAAAAGCTGCGTTTACGAGTGGTAATGGGGAAACTAGTCACACCCTTAATTGTACTACTTACACCATTTATATTATTTTTAGTAGTACCAGTTAGACTAGTTATACAACAACAACACCAATTACAAGTAGAACCTTTATAAATTAATATTCCATAAATTAAGAATCTCTAGAAATTAAAAATTTCTTCGGTCCTCAATTGGGCCGGTTCAAAATACGACGCAAATAGATAAAATAATAAGATAATAACTTTTTAGAAAATTCTATGTAAATATAAGGTTCCAGTAAAATAATAAATTAATAATATACCTATATATACATTTCATAAGTACAAACTAAACATTATATTGTTGGTTTTACATTCATAATGAAAATACCTCCATTTTTTTATCATTTCAATATATTTTGATAACATTTAGTAAAATTATATCGAAAAAACCATATATAATTTATATGAAACATAAAACTATAAACCAAGTAATATAATAAAACAATATGAAATTAAAATTTCTAAAACTTTTATAAATTTATATACGGTAAAAGCAAATATATATTTATTTTATAAGAAAAAATAGAAAAAATCTAAAAAATGAAACTTTTTGTATATTAATATCTAAATTAATAAATTTTCAAAAACCCAACATTATTAATTTATAGAGATTTTACTGTATACTATACAAAATCACTTAGTTGTACTAATTATACCAATCATATTTTATATAGTTATACAAGTTCGAATAGTTGTACGAAATAACACCATCTAGTTAAACCAGTAATACTATTTACACTCACTTAGTTGTACTGCTTACACTAAGTATATTTTAGTTGTACTACTTAAACCAGTTATACAACATAAACTCACTCAGTTGTATTAGTTATACTATTTATACTTTTTATAGTTATACAAATTATATTAGTTATAATATTTGAAATTTTACTAGTTATACTAATTTCACTAAATCTGTTTCACAACATATAATTTAAACATCACATAGTTGTACCAGTTTTACCTCTCTCAGTTATACTAGTTACACCACTTGTTCACACAGTTGTACAAGTTATATTTTTAACACTCAATCAGTTGTACTACTTATATAATTTCTAGTTGTACGAGTTATACTGATTAAACGATTCTAGATTATACTAGTAATACTAGTCCAACTAATCGACTAGTTTGCTTTTACTCCTAGTTAAACCCTATCAGAATAATCCAAAATTTTTATAATCATTTCAGATTTACCAATTTACCGTTCTTTGCGCCTCTATATCATTCGTTGCATGAGATGTGCATGAATCTCCGTTGTTAGATCCAATCCCATCATCGCTTTCTATAGGAGAAGGACTCTTTGTGAAAGAACATGAAAGTGAGATTACCAGAAGCAGAGGAATTTCAGGCTAACTAGATGATTTTTGGGGAGGACTGGAAAGCAGTGCGCTTGACGTTGCCTCACTATCAGGCTGAGATGGTGAAGCCATTGATTGTGCCGGAAAAAGACCGCCTTAAGGGGTTTTGGAGCCATTGTTGAATTAAAGACGCAAATTTAGAGTTAAGGATTGAGATTCGAGATGAATGATTCTTGATTTTGAGTTTGATTAGTGAGGAATCATGATGAGAGGGATGAGATATTGAGATGGAGAACAGTTGGCTAGGTCGAAATTAAAGAGGATTTAAGAATTTTATGGTTAGAACACGAATCAGGTTGGGTTCGATTGGTGGGTTTGAATAGTAAGTGGTTTGGTTAAAAATTAAGTAGAACTAGGTGGTTGTCCAAGAATTTGCGGGTACAAATAATTTTTAAAATTTGATATATTATGTTTTTGACGCATTATAATACATTTTTTATTTTTGAAATTTGAATATGAATTTTATTTTTATATTTTCTAAATAAAAGATTTATATCTTTTTATTTTATTATTTTTTTAAAATATAGATAAGATTTTTAAAATTTCATTTTAAAAAATGTTTAGAAATAACTGTTTATAAGATCTTTTAAAGTTTCGTAAAGGGTAGCTTAAATTTGTTTTTATATCTAAAATTAGTTTCACTTTTACTTTAAAATCAAATTATATATACAGGCTTTGTATATCATTATCTATATAAATACACAACTAACCAAAAATACTAATTACTAATTTTATTTTATTTTAGTTTTCTATATAACATACAAGGAAAAGTTTTAAATCTCTTTTTTTCGTAAACAATTCATTTTAGAATGTAAAAAATAATTTACCAGCTTTTGCAGTAAATAGTGATTTAATAGATTTGCTAATGGAAAAGGTTAACTATGTTTCTTATCTAATGTTACTTTTACTTTAATTATACTACTAGATTTTGACCCGCCCGACTGGGCGGTGTTTACTTTAACTTGTAAAAATATTATCAACTTATACCCAATAGAAAATTATTGTACTCCCTCCGTTTCAGTTTAAATATCGTTCTGGAGGAAAATTTTCGTTTCAAAATAAATGTCGTTTTATGATTTCAATGCAACATTTATTAATAAGATTCTTCTATTTATTTTTTCATTAGTTGAAAATGGTTAGTTGTACAGGTAATGATGTTTTTATTTTAAAAATGTACAAAATTAAATGTTTTCTTAATCCATGTGCATAAGTTTAAAACGACAAATAAAATGAAACGGAAGGAGTATAAAGTAGGATCCATATTATTCGCTATCATAGATTGTTATTGTATTTAATGTATTTGTAACACAAAAAATACTAATATCTTAGTATATATATTTTTGTATTGTTTATTTGATATTGTAACCCTAATATAGAAAAGAAAAAATATGACAATGCAGTTATGAACTTCTAAGATATTTTTGTGCGCACCAAGTTTGGGATCTTGGTTTAAATTAGGAGATATCTCCACGTCAAATCTATCTAAATTATTGGAAGAAAAAGAGAAATTAATCAGAGAGAATAGAATATTCCTTTTTGATAAGTATTATGATGACAATATACATGGGAGAACGGTAACTTGCAGCGCAAGTTGTGGTTTATGGACTGATATGCTATGATATTGGTTATTAATAAATTTCCATTGGTTATCGAGATTAAATTTTGTTACTTATTTGGTTATCAAAATTACAATTAATTATCGAAATTATTATTGGTTATCAAAGTATGGTTTGATTATGATTATACCAAAGTCTGGTTTGATTATGATTATATGAAAGTGTGGTTTGATTATGATGGACCATGGTATAAGCATAATCAAAATTAAAATTTCCTATCGAAACAATAATTGGTTATCATTATACCAAAGTATGGTTTGATTGGTTTGATTATTTACACCAAAAACACAACTAACATTATTAAAAAATACAGGCCCATCCGTCAATTTATAGACCCAAGCGTGTATATATTTATTCCCAAGCTAATTATTATTCATTTATTTGTTTCTATTTCTATCAATGTTGTTAAACAGATTTAATTTTCTTTACTCCTATCAATATTGTCAAACAGATTTTTTTTATTTATTCCTATCCTTGTTGTCAAACAAAAGCTTAAAGTACTTCTACTTTAATAAGATAGATATATAGTTTTTGTATATTATTATATATACTACATAAGTAATAAGAACTACTAACCACTAATTATTTTTTATCTATATAATATGCAAAGGAAAGTTTTTCAAATCTCTCTTATACGAATAAAATATATTTTGATACAAATTATGTTAACATTTATTTTAAAATTAGCTATTATGTAATATTATTTGGAATTTTTTTATCTAATTCTTGTTATACTTTACCAAATAGTTACAATACTAATTAGATATAATTGGAAACATTAAAATAGAGAAAACCCAAGCATTGGTGACACAAAAAATTTAAATACATATTTGTAATAGCCATTATTGTTAAGTATGATATGTTTTGCTATTGGTGTAATTTGGCTTCCGATTTTAGGTTTCTTAAGAACTGAATTAAATAAATCAAAAATTAAATCATTAACAAATCAAATTTATTTTTAAGTGCATAAAATAATTTATTAGTTTATAGGTAGATATCTGTTACTTGTTTGCAATTAATTTATAAGAAAATATATGTTACACTTTGGGATATAAATTTTGATACTTTAATTAAAAAAGTTAGTAATATAAAGTAAATACAATCCAAATCTTCCATAAATTTGGATTATTAACAACATATAAATACATGTACAATCAAATTTCTTAGAATAATAATATTGTAATTATTTCAAAATGAAAACTAAAATATAAAAATTGATTACATCATATATGTTCTGGTGCACCAAAAAGTGTGATAACATTGTAGTTAGAAATCATGGCATAAAGTTTAAAAAATGTATAGTTGATCACTGTAGAATTTTCTAAACCAATTATGCGAATGAAATATATATACATATTTGTATTACAATATAAATATGTTATTTATCATTTTCTAAATGATGTATTAAACATACAGATAAAATATATTTTAGTACAGATTATATTTTAACATTTATTCAAAAATTAGTTATTATATGTAATACTATTTGCAATGTTTTTATCTAGTTATTTTTTATAACTTATGAAAAGTTACAATGCTAATTATATATAATTAGAAACATTAAAATATATGAAAACGAGCATTGATGATACAATTTACTTAAATACATATTTGTGAAAGTCATTATTGTTAAATATGATTTGTTTGGTTATTGATGTAAGGTTGTATGTATGCAATAAAAATTTAAAAAAATTTGTAAACAATCAAATTAAAACAATGGAGAGTATGAGAGGGATTTTCAGATTTTTTTTTTGGTCAACAATTTCTTAGATTTTGAGGTCTTTCTAATTTATTTTTAATTTTAAATATAAAAAATCAAGGGGTCATATTTTTTTGTTACCCTTGGGGGTCAATCTCAGAAAATGTTCCCTAATTTATCTCCTGAGTAGATTTTCTTCCTCCTGTGACGACCATAAAGCTAATAAGCATGGCAGCGGACGATTCACCGGGGCTGAAATCTCTGGAGGCGTTGATTGGTGGTTCTCTCCCGGAGCTATCTTCTACTTCTGTTGCAATTCCAGCGAATAACGATGTTGAAGTTTTCCAGAGAATTGATGAGGAAGATCTTGATTTGGATTTGGAGAAGGAAGCTGATTTGAAGCATGTAAAGGCAAAGGTTCCGTTCCATATAGCAACGATAAAGAAGCCTCAGGAGGAGTATAAGATTCTGGTGAACAACGCAAATGTACCGTTTGAGCATGTTTGGTTGGAAAAGAAAGAGAACAATCTCGGCTTTATTCATCCACTGGTTAGTTAAAATTTAGTTTTTTCTTCTTTGATTCTTAGCTGCCTTATCTAAATATCCAGAATTGTAATCTTTAATCTTCTCTTGTCTTTTGTTTGATCTTACAGGAGAAACTTTCAGTGATGGACTTTGTTGATAAAAATATATCAGAGATGAAACCTGTTGATCCCCTTCCTTTGGAAAAAACTCCATTCAAGCTTGTTGAAGAAATCAATGATCTGAAGGATTTAGCTGCGAAATTGTCTAGTGTTGAAGAGTTTGCTGTAAGTACCTTCCTCTTTCTTCCTTTTTTTTTTTAAATATAAAATGTGCAGTGCATTGTTAAAACATGACACTTTCTGGTGGAGGCTGGAAGAGGGTTTGATTATGCTATGAGTTTTGGTCGAACTATAAGAAGTTTCCTGAAACTAAAATGGATGTGAACTATCAATATGCAAAGTCAATTTTAGTAGGAGAACGGAGATTTGGGATTGTACATTTTCCACTAAATTTGTTACATCGACAGACAGAATTGGTGAGTTAGTGATGCTGTTTGTCTTTGATAAAATCATGCTTAACCTGAGGTTCATTGTTTTTTGTTTGTTTTGTAGGTTGATCTGGAGCATAATCAGTATAGGTCTTTTCAAGGATTAACATGCTTGATGCAAATATCTACCAGAACGGAGGATTATATAGTTGATACATTCAAGCTTTGGGATCACGTTGGTACTTATCTCAGGGATGTCTTCAAAGACCCTAAAAAGAAAAAGGTTTCCTCCAAAATGCCTAAAGTTTCTTTCCACACATCCCCTCCCTAGTATATGACTACTGCAACATAAACAAATTGAATTTAACTTAGGTAATGCATGGAGCAGATCGAGATATTATTTGGCTTCAACGTGACTTCGGCATATATGTTTGCAATCTCTTTGACACAGGACAGGTTTGATTTCTGATGGAGTTTGTCTTCCCAAGCCATGTTTCTTGTAGGAACAAAAAACCACCTTAGCAAAACACATTTTAATTATGACGAAGAAAAAAAAAATTCGGACCCTTTGTTCTTTTGTCCATTATCACGACACTGGAATAGCATTCACCCATTTGCGCAGGGGCATTTAGTAAACTTGTTGACTTTCTTGTGGCTATAAGATGATAGTTTTAGTTAGAAGGCATTCAGCTTCTGAAAAATACTCTTCAGCGCTGCTCTTTGTTTCAGGTCAGTATTTTTGTAGGAATGTTGATTATCTTGATTTTTTCAGGCCTCAAGGGTGCTAAAGCTTGAGAGAAAGAGTCTTGAATTTCTTCTGAAACATTATTGTGGAGTTGCTGCAAATAAACAGTGGGTCATAATTCAGCCTTTGTTAACCTTTGTTCTTACCCACTCTTATCTTTCACTCTTCGTTCAACTTCTATTATCCCAATTTGGCTTCAGATACCAAAATGCAGACTGGAGAATACGACCCCTTCCAGATGTAATGACAAGGTTAAGTATATTCTCTGTTCTCTCGTCATTATTGTTATGCATTGGGTTAGTAGAGCTCATACTTTTTAATATGATGGCAGATATGCTAGAGAAGATACACATTATCTTTTGTACATTTATGATGTAATGCGAATAGATTTGCACACAGCAGCAAAAGAAGACGAGAAACCTGACTCCCCTCTGGTAGAGGTGATAATCATTATCTATTCGCAAGATCGTTTTATTTGCATATGCATCTTCTACCCAGTAGTATGCTATCTACGATTTGCGTTCTATATTTTGACGAAATTGCTAGTGTTAACAGGTTTACAAGCGCAGCTACGATGTGTGCATGCAACTATATGAGAAAGAGCTTCTGACTGAGAATTCATATCTTCACATTTATGGGTTTGTCCCCTTCATGAAAGAAAATATACTCTTTAGTTTTATTGGTTGCCTGTTGTACATGGTTTTTGGTTATCCCTTAATCGTTTCCTCTGTTTTTATGCTAAGGGCAGTTCCCAGTTACATCTTACCCTCCTCTGTGCATGATAGCTACCTAGACTAATCTTCTAGTATGTGTTTCCGTTTGGGCATTTTCAGGGTTCAGGCAGCTAATTTCAACGCGGTTCAGCTTGCCATTGTTGCGGTATTTTCTCAACTTGCGCACAGAGGCAAGGCACCCTTCACCATATTATTATATGGAGCTTACACAGTAGTTGCTGCCTTGCAGGGGCTTTGTGAATGGCGAGATCGGATTGCACGAGTAGACGATGAGAGCACTGGTTATGTATTACCAAATAAAACTCTTCTTGAAATAGGTTAGATATTTTACTTCCCACATATCCAGGTTTTTGGATATGAAATCTTTTTTGGCTTGGAAATAAGTGGTTTTGACTTGGTCCTGATATATTTTAGTTAATAATAATAATAGCGAAAGAGATGCCAATTAATGTGGGAAAGTTGCGACGGTTGTTAAAGTCAAAGCTTCCTTACATCGAGCGTAATGTTGATGCGGTGATCAGTGTCATCAGGCGATCAATGCAAAATGCAGCGGCGTTCGAGCCAGTTGTTCAGTCTTTAAGAACATGCCATCCTGGAACGGTAAGACATTTATTTATGTTCTGAATCGTTATTATTACTATTTTGGGATTCTTTCTGTTTATTTCTATCCTGCTGTGGCTAATGGCAATGTTGCTTATAGAGTATTTGGAATGATATTATGTATTTTTGAAATTTAAGGTTTCAGTTGGGAGTATATATTTGTTTTTTGAAATGCTTGATTGAATTGATTAATTTTTTTCTTTTAAAAATACAGTTTTTAAGTCTAGACTTTTATTAGTATCTAAATTCTGTGCGGTCACTAATCCAAATTCCTGGTACTTTGATGGTGTAATTGAGATCATGATTTTTTTCCTACTTTCGCTTTGGGTTTTTGCAGGTTGAAAATAACATCGGGCGCGTCAGGACCTTGTATGGTTCAGGAAAGGTGAACCTCTGTTATACATTATTTGTCGTTTTCCCAAATCTAGGACACAAAAAGACATTAGAGTATTTGTTTTAGGTTAGTGAGGATGTTTCGAAGGAACAAAGCAGTGGTTTTGGAGCTTTGCCTTCAAAGAGGAAGTTTGGAAGTGAGAACAAGGTGATAACTAATGTTTACATAGAGATTGAAAAAAGCTTGGATCAGTCGGTTATTACCAATCTATTGAGAATCTGCAGGCAAATGAAGAGGTCAAAGTGTCTAAGTCAAAGCCCACATGTGTGTCTAAGCCAGATGAGGTAATTATACTGTTGGATGACGATGATGAGTCTGATGAAGAAACATCAGAACCCGAAGATGCTGCGGATAGTGTTTCAGAAATGCCTTTTAAGGGACCGGATATATCAATGAACGTGAAGACATGTGGTGGTCCGGATATTATCGTGTTAGATGATGATGACTCTGATGATGATGATGACTCAGATAATGACTCTGAAACTGGAGATGGTAGGGGAAGGGAAGTTGAAAGGATGAAGATGATACGTGAACAGCAGACGAAATTCATGAGTCTGAAACCGGGCTTTCTCAAAATTTAGCTTTTAATTAGCTTTTGTAGTACAGTGTTTAAGTGAATGGTCTGTCCCTTAGTTTGTATTTCTCATTTGTATACAATGTATTTTGACTTAGTTAATGTACTTTTGGTTATCCAAAACAAAACATAACAGTAAGCATGCGGAATGTTCTGAAGTCATTTGCATACCTCTTATAAATAACAAGATATCTATCAACAAAGTTATTATCCGAAGTCAGATCTGCAAGTTCTGATAGTATTGTTTCTAGTATATTAAAATAGATTAACGTTATATAATAAAGTTATCTCCAAGTTATAAGAGACTAGATATCAGCCATTTGAATTTACTGTACTATGTTATACCTTGTTCATGTGATATATGCGAAATGTTTAATAGAATTGATTTGATTACCTATACCACCAAGTGCACTTGTTTTTTTGTACACTTGTTTGATTTGGAGCAGTGGAAAGATGGGTGACACATATTGTATGCTGGAATCGAGAATGTCATACATGTAGAATTAGTGTTACGGAGAGAGCTATATCATGGAATCGTTGTCCTTAATAAATATTGTATTTGTTGCAAATAGTTAAATTTGATAAGTAATAGAAATAAAGATTATATGAAGATGTGATTGACAATTTGATGCATATTTCATGATTTCATGATAGTAAGATACAATGAGGACATTATGTTTCGATCTAACCTTCGAATTGATATGCTCTAGAGGGTGCAAAAGGTTAAATTGAATTGAGACTTTCGTTCAGAAAAGAAAACCAACAAATCAACAAACAAATGCGTTTTTATGGTTGAAGTATCCTGTATCCAAATAAAACCATAACCAGAACTGTACGTCCCAGAGGGATGTATACTAAGTAAAAACTCAATGTTCTTTAGAGATTATTGTTTGTCATACTGAATCCAGACCGAAATCAAAACTGTATCAATAATAACTTTCAGTTTCAGTTCCCCCATATATATTTCATAACCCCAATTGTTTCAAAACCAGCCCTCACTCTTTTACCATATTAAGTCGCTCAAAAGGAGACCTCAAGCGAGTCATCCCATGCTTCAGCACTTCCGTTAGAAGCATCTTCGACGTCTTCTTCCATAGATAGCCTAATGTATTCCCTATGAGCAAAACGATCCCACTCGGTCCACGTCGGATTTGCGCGCTCCTATGTGTTATTGAATCAATAAGAGAGCAATAAGTCTCTCTACAAGTACATAGCGGAATATTTATTGGTGACATATTTACCTGGCGAATGAGGAAGGGATCACGCGTTTCAAACGCCATAAACTTGTTCAGGTTGAAAAGTATATTGAAAACATTTCCGGAAAGTTTGGAACCCTTCAAATCATTCAGACAAATGTACCCTTCGTCTTCTGGTTTGACCATATCAAATAATTGGCACAAAATATCCTCAAACAGGACCGCCTCTTGCGCCATGCATTCCATTCTATGCAGCTGCTCCTCATAAAAGAATTGCAGCTCATTCCGTGTCAAGACTCCATTTGCATCCAAATCTATGCACTTGAACCTATATCATCAACATTAATATCATAACATATAACTCTTTACGAAATAACACCATCTACCCCCCTATAAAAAAGCTTCACTCTCACCAATACTCTAGACTAGGTTCTGATGACTTGTCTTCTTCAGCCAAAATGAAATAAACAAAATCCTCATAACACATCTTTCCTTCGGTTTTACTAGTAAACTTCCTTGGTACCTATATGAAAAGGCACATTGACAATGACAAGCCAAGTAGATTTTAAAAAGAAAAAAGAAAAAGAAGATGCGGAGTAGCAGACCTGAGAAAAGATTCGGTCGACAATCCTGTAGGTGAGAGCATGGTTACTGTATCTGATGAGATTCTCTTTGTCGATCAAGAAATCATGGTCTGTATCCAGCTCCCAGAACTTGCAGTATATGACATAGAAATGCTCATAAGAGAAGTACCTAATTAGTAAAACCGTAAAGAGTCAGAATAAAAGGCGTGAAACTAGCACCAACTACAATGTTTTTTTTTAATTTATCGCTAGCCACCTACCTCAACACCTTATTGATATCCTCCTCTTCATCGGCATGTTGCATTGCGTCAACTAAATTTCCTCGCTTAAGCTCTCTTAAGGTAAGTTGACCATTCCCACTCCTATTTATGTAGTAATATATTCGGTATATTACAGTTTCAGCTGTTGCCAAAAAGTTTTCATCAAAGATTACAGATGAATCATATACTCAGCTTTGCATATGTCACACCTCTTTATAAAATTGTTTCAGGCAATCATGTAATCACATCTTGCTTTTTCGTCAGTATTATCATTTTGCAGGATATCTAAAACTAACCATATCTATCCTGAAACTCAGGTGTGCCTTGCAGGAATTCAAGACCAGGGTGTGTTGCCAATAGTTCTTGGAGAACAGGCTTGAAATCATCCTGTTATAAATTCATCACGAACGAAAATCAAATAAAGAATTGTTGCCAAAAAAATACAAAAGTAATATATAGTGCAGCTCAGAAAAACCACCTGGACAAGGTACTTCTTATCCGGTTGCTTCAGAATTGTAAATATCTGAGTTGCAACCTCCTTTGTCAACATATTTCCCTTAACCCAATAATCAATGAAGGCTTCTCTGTAAACAAAAATCCATGGGTTTTTTCGAATTATGATGTCTTTTTTGACTACACCAAACTTTGTAGCTATACATGGATTTGAAACTGCAAACCTTTTCACAAAACCAGTGTTATTGGTATCAACTTTCTTGAAAATAGAGGTGGAGAAAAATGATGGAACCTTGCAGATCTCAGAAGTGACCAATTTAAATTCTGAAAAGAAAAGAAAGACATGGTTAGTCACTAAATATTACAAGATAAGGATATAAAGAGAAGATAATTAATTAACCGACCTTGGAGTTGCAAACCATCCTCATGGCCATGGAAAAGAGTGTTGATCTTAGCTATACACTGCTCTTTTAGGTCATTTGGTGGTGGGCGACCATCTTCAAAGTAAAACTATACGTTGCATAATAGACATACTTTAGGACAAACGATGCTGAGATTATATATGGAAAGGAAATGGCAGCAAGAGTAATGGTTAGAAAATAAAAGAGATGCAGAGAACAATAAGTTAGTGCCCCACTCCTCGTTAGTTCATTTCATAACCATCTCAATGAATGAATGGTTACACAATGTTCCCGATCAAAGCTTTTTAAGTAGAGAAGGTGGGACCTGAGGAATGAGTTCTTTGACATGGTCAGAAACAACTTTGAGAGGAGAGCTAAGATTAGAGAGACCAGTCCTTTGTCTAGTGATCCGAGGCGAGCCGGTCGAGTTCCTGGGAGAAAGAGGAGGGCCATTGCGTGCCGGAAACATTGAAGCCAAAGGACTATTAGACCCTGAATTTGTAGCAGACGATCCTCCAGACACAACATTCAATGCAACTCCAGATTTTACATCATTTACCAGAGATGCTACCTATAATATAAAAACAAGAACAACAATATTATTCAAGAAAATTTCGATGCATTATTTGTTTATTAATTTTACCAAGCGATTGGTTTCAGGAAGCGCAAGCCATTGATCAAAGAGCTTCTTGACGAAGTCTTGATTAGATTTCATCGACATCGGTGACGTCTCCGGCAACTGTAACAGCTCTATATCGAGCGTTAGAGACTCCATCGCCTTGGATTGGGCGGGCCTTGCTGCTGATCAATTATTCTTCAAATGCAAATATTCCTTTGGTGAAAGAAAGAAAGAAAGAAAGAAAGTTATACATATGAACTAGTGGAGAAAGTTGGATCCGTCCGATCCTGAAGGAGGAGATTAGCTCTCTCTTACCTTTGCAGAGAAAAATTCAAGAAGAGAGAGAATGGAAAGACATCATAAACATTTTCCTTAGTCAAAACTATAATTAGTAAATTGTTGAAAACTAAACTTTTTCCCCAATAATCAACATTAGTGTAAGCTACTACTACTACTAATTAAGGTTCGACACGTCGATCAGCATAACCAGAAGCATTCAACCTTTCCTATCAAAACGGGGTTAACTAGTCAGATGTCAATAATGTGAATACAAGTTTGCAAAATAGCAACGATATGATTACCAATTTCCATAGGGGTATCAAAATGAATTAAAACTCACGAACAAGTTCAGTTCATCTTGATTATTCATGACCATAAGTTCTATTTTTGGGTTTATCATAAATGTGTTTAATGATCGAGTGTAATTTAGATCACCAATTATATAAATAATCCTTAATAAACATAAGATAAGTCATGAATTTGGTCGTTTTTGTATTTGATATGTATGTATACATATTAAGATAACTTCTACCTTTTTTTATGCAAAAAGATAGTTTTTATATTAGTCATAGTTATCCTCTATAAGTAAATTGTAAAATCAAAAAGTTATATATATTATATATATAAAATGTAAAGAAATATTTATTTCATACAGTGGTAATGCATTCTATTTCTCAAAATATTTATTTGTATTTTGTTACCTATCTTAACATGAAATATTCAAAATCTTTTTATTTTTCATTTTATGATTTAAACAGATAAAAACCTTGAACATGAATCATTCGAAAAATCTCAAACGGAATACAATTTGGGAAAATTGCCAAAAGAGAACAAAAAACTAGTTTGTTGTCCTTTTCGTATAAAACAATTTTTGTCCATTTTTTCTCTTTTTTACCCTTTGTATTTCTGAAAACTAATGAATTAAATAATTTTGTGGATCAAAAAAATTATTAAAAATATAAACAATTAATAAGACACCCATATACACAAGCTGGTAATTTTTTTTGTTCAAAACTTGATAAATAAAAATTTAAAAATATGTTCTACTAAAAGTAGAATGCGTCTTCTACAAATAATAGTATAGTAGAAAATGATTTCTAAAATAAACATGTTTATCTACTTCTTTTAGAACGTACATTCTACTATTTACTAAATTTCTAAATAAGAGAATACGCATTCTATTAATCGTTAATGTATCCACTTTTTTTCCGAATGCATCTTCTACTTTTATAAAGTATTCTAAATTTCGGGGAATGTGTTTTCTACAATGTACTCTTACGTCTACTCGAAGTAGAAAGTGTATTCAGGATTTTTATCATTCTTCTAAACTTTTGGAAGGCGCCTTCTACGGATAAGAATACCTGACATTTTGCGAAAATTAACGAAATTTTAGTTAATGAAATATTCTAAAAATCTCCTAAAAATATTCTAACTTCCTAAAACGTGTTATGGTCGATTTTACTTGTGAAAAAAATCAAAAATGATTTTGCATTTTTTTCTTCATCAATCTATGATATCTCCATAGTTTGTCTTGTGATTTTCACAAACTCTTGTTCTATTTTTTAAGTTTAATAAAACTAAAAATTTACAAACGTCTTAAGCTTTTTTATAAAAGACTTTTAAAACATTTTTATAAAGTTTATTTAAAGTTTTTTAATAAAACTTTTGTAAAGTTTTACTTTTATTTTATAAAGTTTACAAAGTTTACTTTTATTAAAATTTTATTAAATATTATTTTTAAGAGTTTTATTTTTATTAAAAGTTTGATAAAATTAAAAGTTTTAATAAAAAGAACAAAAAACTAGTTTGTTGTCCTTTTGGTATAAAACCATTATTGTAAAACTTTTAAAATTATTTTATTAAAAAATTTAATAAAATTAAATAAATTAAACATTTTCTTTTTGGGAAAATTTCCAAAGAGAACAAAAACTAGTTTGTTGTCCTTTTGGTATAAAACCATTTTGTAAACTTTTAATATACCATGTTTATGTGATAAATAATTAATTTAAATATATTAAAATGTTTAATTTATTTTTATCTGAAAATAAAATTAGCTTTTTATCACGTCAAATTTATCTATTTATTTTACAAATCATAAACTTAATTAACTGTTAAAATAAAAAATGTAATTTTTTAAAAAAAGTTTGTTTTAGTTTAGCTTAAATCGATATGTCACATTGACTATTTTTAAAAAAGAAACATGTAACTAATAGTTAAATATAATGTTAAATTTTCTAAATTTCCATTCACTTTTATACACAGTCACACACAAAAAGTAAAAATGTATTATCATAAACGAAGTTTGTCATCATTTGCTTTGTTATAAAAACTCGTCATTTGTCGACTCGAAAAAACCGTTTCTTTTCTCTAAGAACAAATCATTTTCTCTTCTCTTAAATGCGTTGCCTCTTGAAAATTTTCGCGAAAAAACTCCAGTTTCACACAATCAGATTTTCAATTGTGAGTTGTGTCAAAAAAAGATCTCTCTGAGTGATTTAGAGACGTAAGGATAAAAAAATATTGGTTCAGACAAGAGTAGTGAGTTAGAGAAGAGTTGTGAGTCGTTTCAAGCGGTTTCAGCGCATGTTTGCTCTTCTCCTTAACCTTTCTTCTTACTCTCAAGCTTGATCATGTTCTTCCTCAATCATGGTAGTGAGTTTCTTATTTTTTTTTTCGTATTGTATAGCCAAAATTGGGATAATTGTTTGAATCAGTTAATGTGTTTTTCTGATATTGAGTTTTGACTAAATTTAGTTTGGGTACAAACTATAAAAATTGGATCCTTGTGTGTTTAACGATTTCTAAAGTAGAAGCTTTTATCATCATTTGACTTTGTCTTTTGCAGATTTATATTTACACCATTGTGGTCGTTTCTTGTTGTAATTTAATCTCTTCTCATCTTTGCATTCTCTCTTTTTTCATCTTTTTCATATCTTCTTCTCTTTCCGTATGTTTCTTCATTAGTGTGATTTTATTATTTTTAGCTAAAAATTACACATCAAATTTATCTATTTATTTTATAAATCATTAACTTAGTTAGCTAAACAGAATCTAATTATTTAAAAAATCAAATTACAAACCATAAAATATAATTCTTCTTTCAAGTTTAGTCTAATTTAGCTTCTAACGATGTCACCTCGATTATTTTTAGCAAAGAAACATTTAACTAATAGTTGTAGCTTTAATCTAAATCTAATGTTAAATTTTTAAAACTGTTCTTCTTTTTTATACACAGTCATTTTTTTATACACAGTCACACACACAAAAAATAAAAGGATATTATCGTAATTAAGCTTATCATCATCTGCTTTTATCGTGGAAACTCATCATCTTTCGACTAAAAAAACAGTTTTTTCTCCAAAAATAAATCATTTTTCTTCTTTTATGTGTTTGCCTCTTGAAAGTCTCCGCGAAAAATCTCCAGTTCACATAATCAGTTTTTGAATTGTGAGCTGTGTCAAAAAAGGTCTCTCTGATTGATAATATAACGAACAAAATCATCATATTTTTTTACTCTAAAATTCATACTTCAGCCCATATGCAGGTGAATAAACAATAAAAATTACTAATAACTAATATGAAATGTTGCTTAGTAATTGAGAAAAAATGACATTAAACTAAAAAGATGCTATAAGACAGAAAAATAATGAAAACATTAATTTTTATCGCTCTTAAATTCATATTATGTATATTTTTCTTCTATTATTGAATTTATGTGCTTTTACTTTTCTGACATTTAAATTATATTAACATGATATTATATACATTAGATATAATATAATTTTGAAATTTATATTATCTCCTCTTATAAAACATAAATTTAATGTTTTCCATTTTGTTCGTCATATTAACGAAAATATGTTTTCATCCTAAATTGAAAATTCAAATATAAGAAGAATATACATTAATGTTTTCATGTGAATTTTGAAATTTATATATTTTTAACATAAATTTACTATTTTTATCTGTGTATATAATTTTGAGAGTTATTAAATAATTTATCAATAATTTGTATTTACTTAAAAATATTTATGAAAGATTAATTAAATTTATTAATAAATATATACGAAATAATATGTTCTAGTAGATCAATATGTATATGTAACCAAAATTTGTTTTATCCGAAGTACAATTTTCCAAGTGATTTTTTTTTAATGAATCATATGTTTCATATTAAAAACTTATTATTGGATATGTTTGATAAAAATTGACATCAATTTTGAATATATTTTTATACTGTTCGTTCACGAATATGTTTAGGTGTTTTGATTTTTTTCCAGGTCGTATTTTTTGTTTTCAGTTTGGTTCTGGTTCGGTTGTGATTTTTGGTTGTCGATTCAAGAAATATAAAAACCGTTCAGTTATTTATAAATTTTGATTTAATTTGAGTTTAATTATTTTGATTTTTGGTTTGGTTTAAACAACAATGCTAGAAACCCGACAACATGTGTCACTTTCTTGTATTTATGCAATATGAACATGTCCTTTGTTTTATGAAATTGTAAGCCTTAAATTCACTATAACAGATACTCTGATTAAACTCAGATGTTGATCATTACATCCCAAACAACTATAGACAAATATGCTAGAAGTAAGACTAATCCAGAAAAATACCATCAAGCTTATCATGTATTTTACGGACTCACACTCTTCTAAACATCTGTCCCATGTACCTGCAATTTATTTATATGAAAAAAATATTTTAGTAGGACCAAATTATCTCTAATGTATCGAAGCGTATAAACCTTGACATTTTTTACCTTTCAAACATAGTTAAAGTAGCTTGTGGATTAGTATGTGGAGAAATATGGAATGTTGATCCATTCACGATTCTGAGAAAATCAATGTTGACACCATGGTAGTACCATATTGTGCTCACAGTTCATAAGCAGAATTATGCCATCCCTCGAACGAACATTTGATTGGTCCTCTGGTAATGGAAATCCATCTAACCTGAACCTACAGCTCTCAAACCATTCACTGAACATGAAATCCTGCAAAGTTAGGCTCTTGAGTATTTCTCTAAACTTCCTAGTCCCGTTTACACATCTCTTTAGATCAAGTGAATCTTTAAAGTAGTTGAATCTAACAATTAGCTTTATCTTAAAATTTAAGGAACCAGTAAACTGGACTTAGGATCTTCTCCATTATAGTTGTCTAATTAAAATAGAACGTAACGGCAATGCAAAGGCGATCACACCAGAAATAGCCTCCAGACTAATGATTTTGCACTCGTGAGAGAAATTCTTGCTCCAACATGAGATCAATAGAAACTCGAGGAATCTCTTTAGAGAGGTTTCCCATGAGAACCTTTTACTTATCATTACCATCAACCTTCACAAAGATCTGAACAATCTTATTCTCCCACTTTCTTTGCGTCGCCAAGGCTTATTATATATAATTGATGTAGTATTTCTATTTTTTTTAATTTTTAATTACATTTTAAGATAGATGTTTAATACTTAATGTATACTAGGTGATTTTCCCGTGCTCATGCACGGTATAAATATTATAAAATAAATATATAATATAATAATTTATTGCTATTTAATTTTGATTTTAAATTAATTTATAATTTTATGCATAATATATATTAATAATATTATATTACTTTAATTAGATATATGATTTTAGATATGTTAGATTAGATCTAAACGATTTAACTATCACTTGGATATATTGGATTGCATCTATTTATCTGAATTCAACTATAATATTTTTTATTCTAAATCTATTAAAATTTTGATTAATTTTCTTATTTGCATATAGGTTGGTTGTTTTCTTAGATATTTAAATATATATTAGTAAGGTTAAGTATAACTTAAGATATATTGTGCTTAGAATGAAATAAAAATAAACTAAAATATTTGATTCCAAATTAAGTAAATTAGTATAATGATATTATTCTGTAGTCTCATGCATATATATAAATTTTACAAAAGAACTAAATTGTAACAGTTAGTTAATATTTTATTTTCATTTGTTAATGTGTTTTGAGTCTTCCTATAATTTATATTTATAAAATAAATTATTATTATTATTATAATTTTTTTTATTGTAGTTAAATCTATGATTTTAAATCCAAGTTGAATTAGTCGAGTCACTCATATTATGAGTATATTGAGTTACATATATTCTTTTAAATTCAAATAGAAATATAATTGTTTTATTATAATTAAGCCAAGTCAAATTAATTTTATTTATCATTAAATGTGCATGTATTTTCATAATATATCTCAAATTAAATGTTATTTTTTTAAAGATATTAGAAAACAAAGCGATGACATATAGGAAGTTAAATACATAAGTAACTGATACTTTTTTGAAAGCTCATGAAGACATATCAATATTTGCAATAATTCAAATATTTTTATAATTTCTAAATAATTTAATGAATATTTATTAAATTATATTTTTTGCTGTAAATGAAAGAAATTACAATCAACTAAATAAAAAATAACATTTAAATAATACTAATTATAAAATATTTTTAGTCAACTAAACATATATCAGTTTATGTTACTTAATTATTTTATGTAATCATCTAAAACAATAGATAGATAAATAAAAAAATTTATATTACTTTGAAAATATATTGTTGTACTGTTTAAAATTGTGTTTTATAAGAGTATCATTTCTTTTTATAATATCAAGATTATCTGTGAAAATATAATTATAAAGAAAGTATTTTGTTAGTATATTTTATGTTATCAAATTTATTTTTAATGAAATATTACAATTTTGTGAACTTTCCTTTTTAATGAAATCTTATTTATACATATAATTTTGTTTTAAATTTGTTTTTAACTTTATAAACGTTTCCTTTTGTTATATATGTTATTTGGAAAATTTTATAAAGGAAACTAAATAAAAATTCAATAATAATATTTAAATATAATATTTTTAATTCATTAAGGGTATCAATGTAAACAACCATCGTGAGAGTTAAGCGTTAGTGACACATAGGAACTGACTTCTCAAATAATATTACAGAGATTTTTCAATTTATATTATGTATTTACTTATTAATATTATTTTGTATATTATATATTTACTTAATATCTATATTTTACATTTAAAGATAGATGTTTAATGCTTAATATATTTTTCTATTTTGTATACATTTTAAGATAGATGTTTAATTCTTAATGTATTTTTCCATTTTTAATATTATATATTTACTTATTAATATTATTTTACTTATTTATTATATACATATTATTTATTATTTTCGAAATTATATATTTGGTAATCTTAGATATGTTTAATGTAGTATTTCCATTTCTAATGTTGTATATTTACATATTATTTATTATTTTCAAAATTATATATATCATGGTAATCTTACATATGTTTAATGTAGTATTTCCATTTATAATTTTGTATAATTACATATTATTTATTATTTTCGAAATTATATATATAGTAATCTTACATATGTTTAATTTTCCATTTCTAATGTTGTATATTTACATATTATTTATTATTTTCAAAATTATATATATCATGGTAATCTTACATATGTTTAATTTAGTATTTCGTTTATAATTTTGTATATTTACATATTATTTATTATTTTCGAAATTATATTTACATTTTAAGATAGATGTTTAATGCTTAATGTATTTTTTCTATTTTTATATTATGTATTTACTTATTAATATTATTTTTGTATATTATATATTTACTTAATATCTATATTTTACATTTTAAGATATATGTTTAATGTCTAATGTACTTTTTCTATTTTTTTAAATTGTGTATTTTATATTTTAAGATAGATGTTTAATGCTTAATGTATTTTTTCCATTTTTAATATTAATTTCTCAGAGGTAACCTTTGTGTATAAATATGTTTGCATCTAAGATGAAAAAAAATATACAAGCATTGTACTTCCTACATTCAAAAGTTATATCTCTAGTTTGAAAAAAAAAAAATACTATGGCGGATATCGGATCATTCCTTTTTAGCCATCCACTAGATCCTGCTTTGATCATATCAAAACAACTAACAAAGAGTGATCTTGAAGGTAATGTGAAATTACCGAAACAACAAACTGAGTCTGTGCTCATGAGGATGGGTGGTGTGACAGCTTTTGAGTTGCAAAACGGTAAGGAAGTGGTAGTATCTGACCTAGTGGAAGGCGATGAATACAGAGTTACCCTGAGGTGTCTAAACAACACTGCATACTACTTTGGGGATGGTTGGTGTACCATGAAACATTCACTAGATCTCGAAGAAGGTGAAACTCTGAAGCTTTACTGGTATCAAGATCAGAAGATATTCGTTATTCTCAATTTTAAGCATACTGTACTTTAGATTTAATATGCATCTTTCATTCTGTGTTTTTTTACTATTTTATATTTCTCTATCTTTGTTTTGGATTTTTTTATATTGTTCTATCTAGGTGTTGTTTATTTTAAATAAAACTAATTTGAATACCTTGAGGTCCAAGAAAACATACGTCTCTTTTCGGATCAGTAATATAAAGCAGTGGCTTTCGCAGCATGAAATGTCGTGTCTTTCTAAAGTTTCACAAATTGAGACTAACTTGTTGTCTAAAGTTTCACAAATGTCGTGTTAGGGAATGTGTTTTCTACGTGTACTCTTACGTCGTCTACTCGAAGTAGAAAGTGCATTCAGGATTTTTATCATTCTTCTAAACTTTTGGAAGGCTCTTTCTACGGATAGGAATACCTGACTTTTTGCGAAAATTAATGAAATTTTAGTTAAGGAAATATTCTAAAAATCTCCTAAAAATATTCTAACTTCCTAAAACTTGTTATGGTCAATTTTACTTGTGAAAAAAATGATTTTACATTTTTTTCATCAATCTATGATATCTCCATAGTTTGTCTTGTATTTTTCACAAACTCTTGTTCTATTTTTTTAAGTTTAATAAAGCTAAAAAATTTACAAACGTCTTAAGCTTTTTATAAAAAAAGACTTTTAAAACATTTTTTCACATGCAAGGTTTTAATAAAAACTTTTTGTAAGGTTTTACTTTTTTTTTATAAAGTTTACAAAGTTTACTTTTATTAAAATTTTATTATTTTTTTTAAATTTTTTTTTTATTTTTATTAAAAGTTTGATAAAATTAAAAGTTTACAAACGTTTTAAACTTTTATAAAAATAAAACTTTGTAAAATATTTTGTATAAAGTTTGTTTTTGTAATGTTTTATTTTTAATTTTATAATGTTTACAAAGTTTATAAAATTAAAGTTTTATCAAAACGTTTTAAACTTTTATAAAATAAAAATTTGTAAAACGTTTTTTATAAATTTTATTTAACGTTTTTATTAAAAATATTTTGTAAATTATTTTTATTTTATAAAGTTTATTATTTTTATTAAAAACTTTTCAAAAAGTTTTATTTTAGTTTTCCTTATTAAAACGGTTTTAGTTAATTTAAAAAAAAATTATTAGTTTAATGTGATTAATTAGATTAATCAAAGATTACTTTTGGGAATGTGAAAAAAATTATACTAAATGGACAACTTAATGATGGTTTTATACTATATGGACAACCATGCTGAATTTTTATTCTGTTTTGGCAATTATTCCATATACATCATCATTTATCTTTAATCACAAAGATTCGATACATTGTAGTTTAAATATAATAATATCAATAATATAAAATACTAGACCTAAATGACGTGAACACCACTCACACCCATCGGCAGTCTATTTTGCGTCAATCCGGACCATCCTTAGAACCTACCACATTAAATGAGACATAAACAATTCTACAATTTCTTAGTGAGGCGAATCATTCCGCCTAAACAGTTAGTCCCGGAAACTTTCTCCTAACATAATAATGATCCTAAGTCTTTTAATCAACTATGGCAACCTGACCCAATCGATCCATGTGAATCTTTTAATTGACTATGAAAAAATTAGGATGTTACAAAATATGGAACAATCCTTGGTTGCAATAGGTTAAGGGTTTGATTGGTTTTTTTGGTACCATTTACAAATACATCGTTTGCACGTGGTAGTGACTACAGAAAAATATATTTTTAAAGAGTTATACAATTCATAAAATAATTTTTTAAATTAAACTTTGAAAATTGAGATTATTCAAATAATATATATATATATATATATATGTGTGTATATTATATTTTAATTTATATTATAAAACTTTTAAGCAAAATATTTACTATAATAGTTTAAACATTAACACATTTATATATACATATATAAACCCAAAAGTAATTTTAAAATTTTAATACTCTAATTTTTATATTTTGATTGTAATAGTATAAACTTTATATTTTATAATTATATAAAATATTAATATGATTAATTTATTATTAAACTGCGGTTATTTGGTAATTCATATTTTTCAAAGGTATCAAATCCTAACTGCTATACCACTCATACAAATCTATTAATAATGCTTAAAATTACAACCACCCATATCCTCAAATTTCCGTAGCCATCTGCAAATTTGCGTAGCCGTAACCGCAGACCCTAAGACGTTGGCTTCAGGTTCCTTATTGCAGCGGCCATAATCTGAGAGATACCCCATGTCAAACTAAATTAAACTAGAAATGAAAGAAAAGTATTACAGTCAGAAGCACTTGGTATAAATAAATAAACGTACCCGGGCAGTTCCAGGATCAAACCTTCTTTCACCAACACTTGTCTTCCTGTCCTCTCTCCTTGTGGCTACACTTGTTTTACTATTTTCCACACTGTAGTTCACTGTCGATTCTGTGTGATCTTCCACTTTGTTGATGTTTCCGCTACATCCTTCTTCCATATTTGTGGTGTGGTCAGAACCATCAACCGACTCTGCATCGTCTTCAGTAGCTTTGCTCTTGCTTCTAGTTATGTAGTCACTGGTATCATTAGCTCGGGGACGTTGTCCCCCCTTCGAAAATTGTGTAGCCGCTGCTCGTGCCCCCGCAATTGCAGCTGTGAGACTGGTAAGCTGTTCTGTCTTAAATCTATTCTTCTCTTGGGTTGTAGAGGAAACAGAACCCGGTTTTAAAGAGAAGGTGCATGTTGGGTCTGGAAGAGGGAATTTCACCGCAAAAGGAGTTTGAGAACGCGTAAGCCCTCTCGCTGCTGCGGCATGAATCTGTTTCATTAGATAAATTAAAAAACAGCAAGTAAATGTTGCTACTCAACGCACCCTCAAATCTTATGTGTTAAACTTAGTTTATTACCTTATTTTCTAAGTTATAAACTCCCTGGTACCCGCGCATCTCAAACGGAATAATCAGTCTCTACAAACATAGAAACAAATGGTCGATAGCTTATCAAAATAAAACTGTAAAATCCTGAAGTGAGAGTATTAACCTGTGGCTGCTCACATAGCCAACAAAAATCGGTTTGTCCTTCAAGCCTCACCTGTTATACAGAAAACATTTATGGTTTGCTCATTATACTGTTGATATATCGACAAGTAGGGAATTCAATATTTCAAAAAAAAAAACAGAACTACAGTAAGAAGACAACAAAATTGTTCTACCCCTTGAGATAAAGCCTCCCAGTTCTTAAGTTCATCGCAGCTGACACAGCCAACAACATCCACACATCCTATACGAGAGAACTTGTTAATCTTTAAAAATACCTATTAACAAGAACTTATTAATCTTTAGTAAAAATTACCTATTAATCTTGAAACTGGGTAATGCTGGGGAAATTGAATATCGGTGATCCCGTCAAGAGCGTAAATTTCTCGATAAAACGCTTCCATTGCTTTGATTGTAGCTTCTTCAGGAACTTTACCAGCAGCATGAATCCATAGACGACCTATAAAAAAGGTACAAACTTCCATCATTCTACAAGTGATTAATAACGTATCCAATCAAACACATATTCTTCAAACAAGGCTCAATTCCTGGGTGAAGTTTTTTATTCTAAATTCAAAATTATTGAAACCCGTTTCGAAATTTCTGAGTTTCATCTAACATCACAAAAGGGTTTATCAGATTCAGATTCTCGTATTATGAGTGTGAATATAGTTTTATTCTGATTCCGATTATCTCAACAAGCAACTTTGAAACCTGTGCTGTTACAGTTCGGCGTTGATGCAACCAAAGCTAAATCTAATACAAATATGATTGTTTGAGATAAATTCAGGTTTATATACCTCGAATCGGCGCAGGCCAGGACCTGCCTTCGATGCGCTTAATACCATGGACTAGAAGCGAAGCCCATGGCTGATGCATAGTCAAACACGGGTTCTTGTAATTTCCACGACTCATCGCTCGATCTCTTTGCTGCAAAAATCTTAATACCTTAAACTTTCCCTAATTGAGGAATCTAGGTTATGCTGGGAGCGACAAAGTTATGTCCAGAAGTTAACTATGTAACTAACTGACAAAAGGTCGGCACTTGGGAAGCTGGCACGTGACAACATGTGCGAAACTACTTTTAGTTTGTTTTATTTATCTAAAAACGCATTTACCAGTGTTTCAAAAAAAAAAAAAGCATTTACTATCGACTTGATGGGTGATTGCAGCTATAAAAACATTGATTTTACGAAAATGGGTGATTGCAGCTATAAAAACATCGATGAATCTAACATTTGCTAATGAAATGTATGTTGTTGGATCCTAAATTCACTCCGAAATAAGTTTGCGTTTGCGGTGACTTGTCTATTGAATTATTTAGAAAAGAAAAGTTTTAGTTGCAATTAACTATGAAAAGTGTCTCCTCTTCTTATCTGGTGGTTTGGCTTAGGCTTTGGGTTCGGTGAGGAGCAGTCTGGTGTCGTCGTGACCTTCTCTTGCTTGGGTTCAAGCAGCTTGACTCACCCGATTTATTCAGTTAAGTTGGGCTCTAGATGTTGTTCCAGAGATGATGCACTCACAGTGGTGAAGGTTGTTGCGTAGCAGCCATAGCTGCTGCGGTCTTGGGTGCCACTGCTGGTTCGGGATTAAAGATGGGGCCGTCTATGACTTGTTCCCTTAGTCTCTACTGGCAGCAGCTCCGACTATGCTCCGTTTGGTCTTGCCGCTTCTGATGTTATCTACTTTGTTTGTTCACTAGTGGGTTCTTCTTCTCCGACATGTCGAGTTGCTCTCCTGTCTCCCCCGTTAGTGTAGCCTTGGCATGGCTTATTGGAGTTAGCTCCGATTCTCGGCTTTTTTTTTTTTTGAACAAAGCTCCGATTCTCAGTTAAATTTGATATTTGAAAGAATTATTTTAATAATAAAAATTATATAATTATAAAAATAGAATTAAATAATATTTGAAAATTGGAAAATATTGTTATATTTTTATTTTAGTATTATAATATTTATTGTTAAATTAACAATGCCCTATAGTTATTACCATACTAGGTGATTTTCCGTGCTCATGCAGTATAAAATTTATAAAGTAAATATATTTTATAATAATTGATTGCTATTTACTTTTAATTTTAAATTAATTTACAGTTTTATGCATAATTTATATTAATAATTTATATTACTTTAATTAGACATATAATTTTAGATATGTTATATATAGTCGGTTTTGTTGTTTTACAATCAGTTTAGTTATCATTTGGATATATTAGGTTGCATCTATTTCTCTAAATTCAATTATAAAATTTTTAATCAAAATATATTAAAATTTTGATTAATTTTCTTATTGCATTAAGTTGGTTTTGTCTTAGATATGTAAATATATTTTAGGAAGATTATTTATAACTTAAGATATATTGTGCTTAGAACGAAATTAAAAAAAAATAAACTAAAGTGTTTGGTTCCAAATTATGTAAATTAATATAACGATAATATTCTGCAATCTCATGCATATATATATAAATTTTACAAAAGAACTAAATTAAAACAGTTGCTTAATATTTTATTTTCATTTGTTAAGGTGTTTTGAGTCATCTTATCATTTATATTTATAAAATAAATTGTTATTATTATTATAAAAATATATTTTCTTATTATAGTTAAATCAATGATTTTAAATATAAATTGGATTAGTCGAGTCACTCATGTTGTGAGTATCTTAAGTTAAATATATTCTTTCAAATTCAAACTGAGGTATAATTATTTTTATTATAATTAAGTCAAGTCAAATTAATTTTATTTATCGTTTAAATGTGCATGTATTTTCATTATATATATATCAAATTAAATGTTGATTTTAAAAAAGAAATTAGAAATAAAACGATGATCTATAGAAAGTTACATAATAAGTAATTGATACGTTTTTGGAAGCTCATGAACACATATCCATATTTACAATAACTAAAATATTTTTGTAAATTATAAATTATAAATGATCTTATGCCTTTTGGTTATGGTTATATTAAGTTCCACAAACATAAAATTAAAAAGCAAATTTAATATTAAGAAAGCATATAATTTTAATAATGTAAAATATAATATATCTACCTCACTAAAGTGTATAGTGTGATTTTAATATATTTTGTTATTTGATCAAAAGATGTTTATTGTTAAATTTTTTTTTTTTTTAATATCTCTTAAAATAAGCAGTAAAAATTGTGATTGTATTTGAGAAATCTTATTATATAAGTAAAAAAAATTATAGATATTTTTTGCTGTAATTGAAAGATATTATGATGGTCAGATAAATATAGGAAAATACAAATAATATTTCAATAATACTAATTATAAAATATTTTAGTCAATAAAACATATATCAGTTTATGTTACTTAATTATTTTATGTAATTATCTAAAATAGATAAATATATTAAAAATATTTCATTCTTGTGAAAATATATATTGTTGTATTGTTTAAAATTATGTTTTAAAATAAATAATATTTTTCTAATAACAAATTATCCATGAAAATATAAATATAAAGAAAATATATTAGTATATTTTATGTTATTTAAAATATTTTAAATGGAATATTACTATTTTGTTAACTTTCCTTTTAATGAAATCATATTATTTATACATATATTTTCGTTTTAAATTCACTTTATAAACTTTATAATATTTTCTTTTATTATATATGTTATTTGGAAAATATTAAAAAATAATTTAAATAAAAAATCAATAATAATGTTTAAATATAACATTTTAATTCATTAAGGGTATCATCGTAATCAACCAATGTGAGAGTTAACGTGAGTCGACGTAGCGTAAATGACTTCTCAAATAATATTATAGAGATTACTGCTATAGTTCTAATAGCAAGTTTTTTTTTTTTTTTCTAATAGCAAGTTGTTTTTCTCCTGCTAAATTTTATATTATTTTGAACAGAATATTATACAGAATACAAAATAGAAAACACCGAAAACTATTAAAAACAATAACAATGAAAACTAAAAACCATAATACGGAAAGAAAGAAAAACAAAGCTAGAAAAGATTTGGAGAAACAGCAACAGCCCAGAACAGTCGCAAAAGAGTTTGACATGAAGTTAACAATAAATAAACTTCTTAGCCATTCCGCATTGATTCATTTTAGAAAAGGCTTTTGGAACTTCCCATGAACCCAAACTCTGTACATGTTCTTATTCTTTCTCCGATTTACTGCTCTGACGCAACAATTTTCAAGCTCGACCTGCACTCACGATCGAAATATAAATAAAACATGTGGTCCATTCAGATGTTTTAGTCCCTATTCACATTTTGAAGCCACTTATACAGAGGACTGCCTGATAGAAACACCATTTGAATTGTAGAATACCTGAAAAATCAATGCATTTTAGTTCGCAAAAGAAGAAGAAGGATTATTACCTCGATGAATCCGGCCTCTGTAAATAGTCTCTTAACAGTATCGAGACAAAAGAAATAGGAAAGGGTTCCATCTGACCGCACGTATTCCCTAAACCCAATACATTTCTCTGGCTCAAACCGCAGCATAGTCATGTCATATAAGCCTGAAATTTTACTTCCAAGTGTTAGTTTCTCCTTAGTTTGTATAGCATATGTGAACACTCTTAAATGGTGCGACTTTTCATGGTGAGTCAACCAAGAATTACCGTAGTCTCTGAACAAGAGCAGACCACCAGGTTTCAGCACAGCAAAGCATTCTTTGATAGCTCTCGGCATCCTTTCTTTAGGCACTGCTGACAATGTGAAAATCTGATAAAACATAACAAGCCGAGTTACAATGAGCCTAAAAATCAGATATAACAAAGATCATTCGTAGAGCGATGATGTTAACATACCAGAGTGACAAAATCGACCCCACCGATGCAATGCTCATTCAAAGAAGAAGAATCAGTACTCTCTCCTATTTAGTGAAGTAAAAGCATATAAAAAGTACAAGATCAGCAGATGAGAGATAAAAGTGTTATCTTATGTGGAAGGGACTGAAACCTGAATGGTAGCAGCAAGGTTGGTTGTGTCGACAGTGATGACACGCCACCCAATTTGGGAATGCAGACGTTGAAAAGTCACAAGAGAAGGAATGGAAGTTATCAAATGTAGGAATAGCAGCGCGATTAATGTTCTCTTTAGTCCTAGCGAGGGCCTCACTGCTACAATCGCAAGCGTATACGGTAATGTTCTTGCTTCCTCTGCACACAATATGAAAGTACAGGTACATAAGATAAGATAAGCAGGGAACTGGTCAAGGAAGTAGCTCATAAGAAAGCATAAAGAAAAAATTCAAGAAAGAGATTTTGATAGTTTAACAAAATCTCATAAACTCTGAATAACAAAAAAACTGGGAGTGGAAGATTTGAATGAGAGATACCGTAAAATGGGAAGGACAGTACTTCCGTTACCGCAACCGACTTCCAAGAGTTTAGAGTTTTCGCCACATGAAACTAACTCAGGAAATTCCTTCAACAGATACCTTCTTTCCTACATGAGTCGAGAAGACAGAATAAATAAATCAATTCTTCCCAAAAAAATCTAAGACCAATTCGAAACGTGAGTGTGATTTTTGATGTTGTGTTTATCAATCATATGATAAAGCATTCAAGATCCAAATTATCTACTACGCTGATTGATACGGAAAATGAATAGCATCGTCAAATTTTTTGTTTTAAAAAAGGGGTTTGGGACCTTGAAGAACTTTCCAGAGGAGTGACGGGAGTGGAAATCTTGCCATGGCTTCGTATGAGAGGAAGAGGAGGAGGAATCTACTACTAGCTGTTGTTGTTCTTGTATATGGTGGGAGAGAGAAGGATCATTCTCTACCAAATTCTTCACAAACTCCCATTCGAAATCCTTTGAATGATACTCTCCTGCTGCTTCCCCTCCTTTCTCCATCCTCGACCAACGTTTTGCTCTCTCTTTCTCTCTGGCAGAAACTGAACCCGGTTGAAGTAGAGTCGAATGATGGGATGCTCTTAATTCCAAGAATTTTTATTCACAAATGCGGTTCTCTATTTTGACCAAATGCTCTTAATGACCCAAAAAAATTCTGACATTCTCTAATTCATTCTCATAAACTCTTAATTTTAATGAATTAAGACAATTTCAGTTTTACCCTTATTTTTTTTCCTACCAATTCAAATCTTTAATTTTTTTAGAGTATTTGTGGATTTAGTATCTAGATTCAGATTCATGGTTTTCGAATATCCAAAGTTCAAATATCCATATAGATATTGTACTATTCATAGATTTTCAGATCTCGATCCGGATTTGTAATAAAAATAAAAAATATTTTTTAAAATACTAAAATTCTAAAATAATATATTAATTAAATATTTATACAAGATTTGTAAGTATATATGTATATAATAATAAAAATTAAAATATAATTATAAATTAATTTTATGTATATATATTAATATACAAATTTAATTATTAACTAGTTGATGGCTCGCTTGTGCGACTAATATATATATATATATCTAACATTTTAATTTTAATTTTATAAAATATTTAAATTATTATATTACATAAAATATTTAAATTAATATTATAAATCATAAAACTTCAATATTCATATTGGTAATCACTGTATTGAATTATATTTTTATAATAATAATGATTAAATTAGGAAACTTGGATTTGAAATTAAAAACTAAATTATATATATGCTAATTGCATTTATGGACCGAAAAAAATCCATTGGTATTAAAAGAAAAGGTTATAACCAAACATAATGCATAAAACGTTAACAAAATAACAATAGCCAACAAACATGATATATTTTCTTTAAGATTTTAAATACAATGAGACAAAAACACAAAAATAATGAATTACAAAATATTATATGTGTATTCTCTTAGACTATATTTACATTATGTTTATTATTTGTTAGTTTTATTTAATGATTCAACCTAGTTTTTCGTGCTTGTATATTTAGGTTAGTTTTTATTTTTAGTTTATATAATATTTACTATTTTGGTTCTAAATATATTATTTTGATAACATTTGTGATTTTATGGATAAATTTATTATTAGCCTAAATTCATTTGTGATTTTGATGTTCGTCATGTACAAATTCAAATTAATTTATTTTAGGTTAAAATATGATTGCTTAATATTAATATATATAATTTATATTTTACGACATATTTTTAATGATGTTTACCTTTAATTTTAATTTTAATATTGTAATATAACTTTTGTCAAAAAAAACTTTAGTATTGTAATAATTATTTAGATTATATTTCCAATATGAATAAGAGAAACTGACTATAATAATAGTCATTACATAAACTAAATATAAAATAAACGTAATTATGCTATTATCATTAGATATTGTTAATATCAGTTGTTAATATCTATTTATTAGTTAAATGTCCTAAATATCATGAAAAGTATATATATTAAATACAATTTTAAAATAATAATATATATATATATATCAGTTGAATAAGTTAATGTCTATTAATTATCTAAAATATCATGATAAATATATATAGTAAAATAAAATTTTAAATAATAAAATTTACTAAACTAATAACTTATCATAAAATCATGGAGAAGATGACAAGTAAGCAAATTGATAATTATCTAAATTATATATTAAAATAAAAATTTAAATAATAAAATTAGTTAAACTAATAATTTATACTAAAATCATGGAGAAGTGACACATAAGCCAAATCACTTCATAAATAAGTATAATATAATATAAAATATATATATATATATGAAACTAAAAATTTAATATATTTAAAAATACTGATCTGGATATCTAGACCTAAAAATCAAAATATCTGAATTCGGATTCGTTTTTGGCGGATCTGAATATCCAGATTAGGATTCAGGCACTATGAATATCTGAATTCGGATTCGTTTTAACGAATCGGATCGAATTCAGATCCCTGATAATATGTTTCATGCCTAATTTTTAGGTAACAAACATGATAAATTGAAGAGTTTTTTTTTTTTTTGTTAAAAAGCTGATTAAGTGGGAGATGCTGTGCCTCTGGCATGCAAAGCTATAGCTCTACAATTTGAGCTACATCCCCACATCTTTCATTTTGCCCGAACGAGATAAACCAATATGAGCTTCACCTCTCATCTCCACCTCATGGTGGTCGGAGCGAAATCGCCGGTGGATCGTCGCCGGAAAGCACTTGAGAGAGTGAATAAAGAGCTCTCAAGAGGCAAGTACGAAACTGCCCTCTCTCTCGTCAAGCAACTCAAGGGAAAACATGGCTGCCTCTCTGCCTTCGCCTCTGCCAAATTGGTCTATCTTCTCTCTTTCATGCTTGCTTAATGCTTACTAACTCTCTTCTTCGATTTTTTTTAGCTTCCCAAGAAATCACCAGGATTGGATACATTCGAGGGGTTGATCGATTCAGTCTCCAGAAGCTTTGAATCTGTTTCAGCTGAAGCGGTAGTCTTACTATTAGCTATCCAATTTTCTTGATTGCTTTTGGAGTCGTTGTGATTTTTAATTTGCAGAATTCAGTAAGGAATTTTCAAGAGCACAAAGCTATAACTTCTTCACCTGAAGAAGAAGATTGGTTAGCTGTTGTTCAGGTGAAAATCATGTAATAAAATAAGTTCTGTGATTAGCAGTTTCTTTCTACTTAAATATGTTTTGTTTTGCGTTATAGGATCCATTGTGTAATATATATCTATCTTATGGATGTGTATGCAGCATGAATCAGGCCATTTTCTGGTTGGTTACTTGCTTGGAGTTCTTCCAAGACGCTATGAAATACCAAATTTGGAAGCTATGAGGGATAATGTAACCGGGAGAGTAGAATTTGTCGGCTTCGAGTTCCTCAAACAAGTAAGTTGTTTTTGTGCACAGGGAAAAAGGTTAAATGAAATGCTCAAGCCTGTTATTACTGCAGGTTGGTGCTGCAAACCAATTTATGAAAGATGATATGAATCTTTCGGTATGTTAACTCAACACTCAAGCTGCAGTAGACAGTTTCTGTTTACCGATCTCTTAAAAATATTCCTGTATATGTATGATTGTGTATCTTCTTGACTAACATGTTTTGACTTATACCATGAAGGTTTCTCAAGGCGATATATCATCCAAGGTAATATTTATATCTTAAACTTACCTGTGAATGATATTATAGATTTAAATAGCTCGAGCTGTTTCTGTAGTGAGTGGTTGGAACTGTAAATGCAGACACTGAACAATTTCTCATGTGTGATACTTGGAGGAATGGTAACAGAACACATGCTTTTCGGATACTCGGAAGGTTTCTACTCTGATGTTGTCAAGGTTATGTCATCTCAAGTGTCTTACTCATATGCAGACAGATTAATTTATTGCAGTCTTATGTTCTTTTTTTATTAAAAAAATATGATTTTGCAGTTGAACAGTGTTCTGCAATGGCGAGGGTTCACAGAAATGGAAAAGGCGGCTCATATCAAATGGGCTGCTTCCAACACTGTATTTTTGTTACATTCATACAATGAAGCTAGAGTTTCACTTGCAGAAGCAATGGCCAAAGCCAAACCGATTGGTGCTTGTATTGAAGCCATCGAATCTGCAATTTCTAGACATAATATAATGTGAATTAACTTTGTATTCTTCCTAATCACTTTAGCTTCCTTTTAAGAGACACTTTATACATTACCGGATTTGCCACCAACAAATTTAAACCGCATAAAATCTCAAAAAACTTGTGAAACAGAGACCAGACTATTTTACAGGCTTAAAGCTCAAACCAGGGTCGTTTTTGAAAAATAGAAAAACATTAGATAAATGACGTGCAATGCATACAATACCTCGTTGATAAGATGTCTGAGGAATTAAAACCCAAACGAAATAAATCTTTATTCTATTTTTTTGTGTTTGCCTGATTTTTTTTCTCCCTATGAATCGATAAAGTTACACGTGAATTACAAAGAAACAAAGAAAACAGTCCATGGAAATAGAGAGACCGTTTGATAACGAATAATCCATTTACAAGCATTTACAGAAGCGAATGATAAAAGGGAATTTGATTTTGAATGTTTTCTTTAGGGTATTAAGATCCACCAGTGAGTAAGTTGCAGCGAAAGGGATTAGTAAGTAAACCTCCTTTCTCCAACAAAGCTTGGCCATAAGTTGAACTAAAAACTCAACCTGCAAATAAAATATCTATAAGAAACTGATGATTCTATTCATCAGAAAATAGAACAGATCAGATGGATAAGCTCTTCTTACCTTCATCGGAGAAAGCAAAAACACCACCAAGCATATCGTCGTCATCATCACCATCTAGTTTTCTTTGATCAGATGGAGCATTCTTGTTCTCTGCTTCTTCAGCAGTTTCCTTGAGAAACTGCTCAAAGTTTGGGTAGCCATCATCAATAGGTCCCTCCTCACTTTCGTCCGCTACATTCATGCTGAGATCAGAAGGGTTAGAACTTACATTTGAAGCTCCGCTTGTCCCGCTGCTGTTTACAATTGTTGTTTCAGCGGGCAGGGAGGCGTTCTTTATCGACATATGAGCGTCGTCTACAGTATAATCAGTGTCTTTCAAAGAAGAAGAAATCGAAACCACTGGTTGTTTGAATGTTACAATTCCGCTGTGAGGGCCTTCTTGGTTCGAACTTAGTGCAAAATGGGAGGAACTACTTCCTCTACCTGCAAAGTTCAGTTAACAGCGTTTGAAAACGTCGAAATGCATCGATTATAGGAAGTTAATTTGATTACCTACCTTTAACTAGTCCTCGATCAGAAGAAGAATCTAAATCTGAATCTCTATCCACAGGAAATCCCCTGCATGCAAAACAAAGGATAGGGATTATTGAAAAACGCAATTTAAAAACATGTGATGCAGTAAAGTTTTACCTGTTGCGCATACTGGAATACACACTGCGAAAATTATCGAACACAGGCAGCAAATCCTTGCGCCTGAGATCAACCTCATTTGCAGATACATTCTCGATTTCCATCTCCCCATGATTCAAGCCAGGAGTGTCCGGTCGAAACATGGGATAGAAAGATATCTGGATTATAAGGGAATGTTAGCGAGATGATATTTTTATTGTTAAGGAAACAAACAGCAGACAAAGTAAAACAGAACCTCTGAGTTCTGCCAGATTGGTTTTCTTCCCGAGTTTATTAGAACCTCTGCATTGGCAACATACACGTGGTGTAGTTTCTCGAGAGGCTTCTCTAGATCAGAAGCATCCTCTGCAACTTTACCGCGTATATTCTCTTCTCTCTCTGGCCAATCTGTCCTCCGGCAGACATCCCAACACTGAACAGGTTCGACTTTCACTCTTAATTCCTCTTCAGCTGCTCTGCTCTCAGCCTGGTCTCCTCCTCCAAGAGATGGAATGAGTTTGTATTGAACTACATGACCCGATGGAGTGTAAACCAGCAAGTAGTCTAACGCAGGAGCTGACGACTGTGGGACTGCCTGATGGAAAACAGAAGCTAGACAGCCAGAAGGGAAAGACGGTTTTCCTGCAACGGAACTGGCAGCATGGAAGAAACTGTTGCATTTGATTCGGCTAACCACAGAAAGAGTCACCGATGCTGGTGGTGGTGGAAACGTAAAATGGGTGGTGCTAAACGATGGGCTCGACCACCACGGCAGGGACAATGTTGGAGCAAGCGTTGGTCCATCGACATGAGAACTCCGTATCTCAAGAACATTTTCTCCTCCAAACGGGGACAAAACATAGATATGGCAAGTACCTTTAGATGACACGATCGCAATCCACTGGCTGTAGCTACTAAAACAAATATCTTGTATTACCTGTGGGAATACAACAGCAGCGTTCACAGTAGCAACCAAAAATTGACACAAGAGAATATGGAATGAGGAACATACAGCTGATGTCATGCCACGATGTAGTTTGTAAAGAGGCACATGGGAAGAGCTCCGATCATAGCTTTGACCACCTGGTCCATTCTTTGAAAGCGATGGCATGATCCGGAAAACGTTAATATTGTTACCGTGGATCGAAGCCGTCACTAATAGAGTGCCACTTGGGTCGAAGCAGAGCGCCGATATTGGACTGGTGTGAGCTCTAAATTGTGCTATAATAGCTCGGGATTCAAAATCTTTGACAATAACCTGATCAGACATGATAAGAGAGAGACCATAACGTTATAACATTGTCAGGTTTCAAAATAATGATGCTTTCTCTAGGAGAACTAACCGTTCCAACAACATCCGAATCTCCAGAAGTAGTTGGACCCCGACCAACTTTCCGGCCAGGACTGGACGAAAGAGAGGAACCAGGAACGTCATGTTTCAGATCCTGACAGTATTTAGAGATAGTCTTGTAACCCTTGTCACCCAAATTGAGCAAACCCGCTGCGAGATGCTTGCTAGATTCCATGGCGTATCTCGCCACCAGATTACCACCGCTCGGGGAAGTAGATGGACTGACTCCAGGAGGTGTAACAACATTCTGAGGGCTCAGGCGACCTATACTAGACGACAAAGGATTATTGGAAGCATAAGCTAACCATCTAGGTCCGACAGCCATTGGCCCATATCCGACATTGACACCAAGCTGAGGAGCAGGATATGAGAGGACACTAAACTTGTTTTCAAGAGTCAGCGCGTCAAAACAGTATATCTGCATCAAAAATATCAAAATGGCAAATGAAGTAAAGCTCTCTACCATATAAAAAAAAAGAGACAGCAAAGTAAAAAAAAGCTGACCTGTGAACCGAGGCCAACAGCTACAACCCGGGGACTGCATCTGACCATATAGACAGTAGATCGGAATCTCAAAACATGAACATAGCTGTGAGATGTAAGTGAATAGAATCGTACAGCCGTGGGAGATAATAAGGCAAGAGGATCATCATCACCATAACCACCATTTCTAACTGATCCTCCATCTCCTCCTCCTGAGCCCCCCTTGGCTTCATCAGCAACTGCTACAAGCATCGGATGCGATGATCTGAACCCTTCGATTCCTTCACATTTAGCGGGTAGAGGCTGCATCTGTAGAAACGTAACCGGATCATCCCGCCTCGACACAAGTTCGCTGACGTCACTCGCATCGTGGATGTCAAGGACTTGAAACCCGTTGGCGTAACCTAGTAAAAGAAGGTTCCTGAAAGAAGATTCACTTGTGTGTAATCTATCGAAGGAAGACCACAACACCTGCTTTTGATCAATGACATGAAAGTTAAAGCATCAGTGATCTCATCAAATCGAAGAATCTCAATGCCATGATCATTTTCTCGTACGAAGTCAAACCTATTTAAAAAGAAAAATGTAATATTCCTAAAATCTAATCATATGAACACGAGAGTAAAACCTGATCCTTGAGCTCGTGGGAATCGGGGGAGAGAGAAGCAGCGACGGAGGCGCTAGCTGAGCGGACGCCGGAGGAAGCGGTTCTGATACAGGTAGATATGAATTTTAGGGAATTAGGCAGAAAGCTATTGGTATTGTTTCTGGTCTGATGATGATTATCTCCGTTGTTGATATTGACCTTGCTGCTCTTCATAATAGTAATTAATTAAAATCCGAGAGTTTCGGGTCACCGGAGAGGAGAAAGCGATCGGGAAAACAGCATAAACCGTCGGCGAGGAAGGGATAATTTAATAGATATGAGGATCTTTCAATTCGTGAAACAGTGAAGCTACACCATTTGTTGTTAGTCGAATTAGCGGTGGAATTTGGATTATTGTTTTTTTTTTTGCTTGCTTTTGATGACTTTGTTCACGGGGAAGAACACGAAGAAGACGAGAACAAGAAGATGAAGTAGTAGAAGAAACGGTTCTTTTCTTTTTTTTTTCGATTTCTTTTTTTTTTTTGTTGTTTTCTGTTCTGAGGCTTTCGTTTTTGGTTATTAGTTTTTTGATTTTCACTCCGATTTTGTAATATTTCAGAGCGTCGCTGTCAGACGGAAAAAAAAAGAAGAGAGTTACTGTCGTGCCGTGTGAAGGGTGTTAGATTGCTAGAGAAGCAACTGTTGAGCAATTTTCGTTGATATTTGTTTTCTATGCGAAAGGTTTTGGGCTCAAGCCCATCGGAGACGAGCTATTTAGTTCTCGATCGCCTTTTGAAATCAGCAAACGCAATGTCGAGAGACTATGTTCGTTTGCATATCGCAGCAATCTGTGACTACGATCTACAACTCTGCGACTTGCAACGTGTGACCTGATTGCACGATCAATCCTGCGACAGCAAAACGAACACCAAGATGCGATTGATTGCAAGTCGCAGGTGGAAGTCGTTGCAAGATGCAAACAGACAGACTCAAATTCAAAAACATCCCATTTTTATTATCAATGAATAGGTTTGGGTTTTACCAAAAAAAATTGGCTAGATTTGGGTATTAAGATATTCCTTTGGTTCAAGTCAATTCTTTTACTTTTAGGTATTTTGGTTGTAGAGGAAAAAAACTCATTCATGTATCAATAAGAGTATGCACTAATCCATATAAATATAAATAATTTAACATAATGCATAACAAACACGATACATAATTCATCAAAAAATTAAGCAAGTGTCATAGTACTGGATCGGCACCAACCTTTAAACCGTCTCTTGGAAGTTTCAGAGGAGTTATGGGACTGATGGACATTTACTAAAACTGCCCGAAAGCATGCAGTTACTGATTTGTTTAGGGTGCGGGAGCGGTTATATCGAAATAAATCCACGACCTGCCCTTTAAGTGGGACTTCTCGTGGACAGAAAAGGAGATACAATTTCCTGAGACATAATAGAACACATAGAGACCGAGAAAAGAGAGAGAATCTTTCTGAGTGAGAGAGAGTAATTGGAACAAATAAATGGTGGTCGCGATTCATTCAATGGATAATCCAGCAATGTTTTGCTTGATTTCTAGTAACTCTGATCAGTACAACGATCGGATCTTGGCTGATGATCTGGAAAAGCGATAGTTACAGCCAATGAAACCAAGAATGGGTCAAGGAGGATGCATCGCGTAGTATGTGGCTATCTGAGCAATGAAATGGAAAGGAGCGGATCGAGTATCTGTTCTGCATAGTTCTGCGGAACTTGGCGGTTATTGGTGATTGCCTAGTCTGAGGTGATTATGTCTGGTTCGTTTATGGCTGCATGTGCTAGAGCAATGGGACCGTGATGGAAGATACTAATCAAGCGGCTGTTACATCTATGAAGACTGTGGTGCGTGTCTTAGACATGGTGTCATGGTGGGACTGAAGCGAACCAGTAACTGATCGGTTACTAGCTGGATCAATGGGATCGATGAGAATGATGTCTGGATCAGTTACTTATTGGATCGATGACATCGTGATGGTTCATGACCGAGTGACTGATGGCCAGGTAGTTAGTCTCGATGATGATCGAGTATGAGGATAAGGATAGAGATCTTCTGAGAGAACCAATTAAGGTCCCCAACAAGGATGGTTGGGTGTAGTCCGAGTCATGGCTGGATGCACCTTAAGTCAGTTATGGCCGTGAGATGGGGTATGTGTGTGCAAACGATGGAGCACGTTTTGGATGTAGGACTGTTGGTCGAAGTATGGCTTTGCGTGGTTTTCATCAAGTGACGAGAGTGGTCAGGATCCACGGATGGATGGATCTAGTTTGGATTACGAACTGATGGATGGACTGAATGGCACTTGGCTGGTTGTATCGTCGACGAATGTGTTGTGCTGAGCCACAACCGGATCAAAGGACTGTTTAGCTGAGATGGTGGTACTGACTGATCACGAGATGATCGGTATCTGATTATGGAACGCTTAGTGTGTGACTTTGTCTTATTTCACTTTTCTCAAATATTATACAATTTAAAACTAACTATCAAATATTTTTTAAGTTTAATAAATATGCCATGACAATTTATGAAAAATATTAGAAACGGTTCTATAGACGATAATCTTATATATTTTATGAAGATTCACGTCGGTTGCATTACTCTGAATTATCCTATGAGATACACACTTGATGGTACTTCTCGCTCCTTGTTGAAGATTTTTTTGTAATTATGTTCTCCAATCATCTACCAATCGTTTGTCTGGAATTTAAAACTCAGAGTTCATAGTGTAAAAAGCATTAATATTTTTTGATCAAATTATTGGACAAAGTGGCCTTCCTAACAAGTAACAACCAAGTATAATCAGTGATAAAATTATTCCAAACAAATGTTTATTAACCCGCCGAAACATTTCTTTGTCAATTGTATTTAGAAATTTGAATTGTTTAAAAGCCTTTAAATCATAATATATTTTCACTGTTCATTTTTTTTTCTTTTTGGAATTTTCGGTACACATGTGGGTTTTGTTTGCAAACAGTATACCGTGGCCCTATATTTGAAAAATACTTTCAACAAAGACTAGCTTACAAATTAGTAATAAAGTAAAACAGCATACGTCTTATCCTTATCGCTTCTCTATGTACCACCCCTCTGATGCTTTCCAACAACTATAATTTGTCTTACTCAAAACATTCACCAGGAAAGTTAAAACCCACAAAAAGAAAGGGGCAATGGATCTTGCTCCTGAAAGTTCACTTATTGAGAAAGAAAATCAAGACTCATCGGTTACAACAATAACTCTAATCCTCACTACTTTTGTAGCTGTGGCTGGTTCCTTCGTTTTTGGCTCAGCTGTGAGTTTATAACGCTTTATCTAATCTGTAATCTTTTTAATTTTCTGTAGTAATCCATTGTGTATATATCAGTTGATTCTTGAAAACTCATTTCACATATTTGGCAGATAGGATACTCATCACCCGTTCAGTCCGACTTAACCAATGACTTAAATCTATCTGTGGCAGAGGTAAACTGTTTTTACATAATCAGTGTGTATGGATTGTGATAACTGATAAGTATTTATGATCGGTTATGAAGAGCTGATGGATTGATGAAGAACTTAAAAAGGAAAAAAAGTTAGAGATAGTTGCAGATAATATGGGTTGACAAGAGACTGACAATAACAGACTCTCTAAGGATCTAAACGGTAATTCTGAAAAAAAAATCCAGATTAGCTAATTGATAAATTAAATAAAACTATGTATGTCTAGAAATGATTAGTCCAACCAATTTTTAACTTTTTAAAAAAAAATATATATTTTATAAGTTATTTATTTATTTAAATAAAATAAAGAATTTATTTTGATCTTCTAATGAATAATATTTTTAATCCGTTTCCATATTTTTTTTTTAATTTTGGATAAATAATTTTAAACTGAACTACCTTTTAAAAAAATATTATGAACGACGTATGGTTGAATAAGTTTTATGAACAAAATAATACCAAGTGTTAGTATTTTATGAAACTATAACAGTATTCCATCACAATCTCAAGACATAATCGCACCTACATTCATCAACTTGCAATATGATTTATTTGGGGTTTGCATTTTCTATCCAAGAGTTGTATGTGTATGTCCATATTCGCTTGTCCACTCCCCTTCTATCTACATATCAATAGGGAACCATGCAAACAACCCAACGATGATCCACCGTGGTCCACGATATTCGTCCACTTTCCTAACCTAGTCGCTTATTACCTCGCTTATGTAGAAAATTATATATACATAGGATATCAAAAGATAAAGAACAAACTGTAATTATTAGAAATATATATGTAATATGTTTACATATGAATATAAAATAATGATAAATATAAAATGGTGCGAAAGAAGGGAAAGTTCTTCCAATTTTTTTAAAAAATTAAGCTCAAAGTGCTCATTCCACCATAAGTGTTTTTTTTTGTAACTTTGAATCTCATACGTTTGGCTTTGTGTAATCTTCTCTACTTTAAACCGTAACTCATTCAACACTTTGAAAGCATCCCAACGCGCTGAGGATAAAATTTCAAATTGATTGTCTGGTATTTTTGTTAATTCTGTAATATTTTACAAGATCTGTTTGGGTTAGCTTTGGCTCGTTTAGAATCTTTTCAGTAGTATCAGCTATTCATTCCGTTTTACTCCACATTTCATCGATCACCCATTTGTCAAAAAATAAATATGATATCGTATTGTGATGTGCCATATCAGTTAGCCATGATACTTTAAAAGAAAAATTACCTAAATGCTTCCAACTTTGTGAATGAATTCAGTGAGACCACTATTAACTAAGTACTTTTAATAAGACTATTGAATAGTATATAGTATATTGTGATGAACTGGAAAATGAAAAATGACTTATGTACAAGATAAAAGATTGAGATAGTATGGACGCAAATGACATAAAATATTGAGGGAACTATATTATTCACGACTGAGTGATCTCACGACAAAACACATGATCAAGAATTCAATTGAATCCTCTAGTCGCATACATGATATTCCAGCTTTGAATATTTTCAAAATACTTGCAGTATTCGCTCTTCGGTTCGATTTTGACAGTTGGGGCAATGATCGGTGCAGCTATGAGTGGACGAATTTCCGATTTGATTGGCAGACGAGCTGTAATATTTTTTTTCTTACATAATAATAAAGTAAATATACATTTTTGTTAAGTTGGTAAACAATCTCCATCTTTATCAGACGATGGGTTTCTCAGAGATATTTTGCAGTCTTGGTTGGTTGGCGATCTACCTTTCTAAGGTATCTTCACCTCTCTCTTTGTTAAAAATGTATTTGAAGAAACAATATATGTTGTTGTTTTTTTTTATTATCAGGTTGCAATTTGGCTTGACGTTGGAAGATTCTTGGTCGGTTATGGGATGGGCATTCTTTCGTTTGTGGTAAAATATATTAACCTTGCAAAATTGAATAATGAATATTTAGTGGTTATATAATCACTAATGAGTGATATGTTCTTGTGTTTTCAAAAATTTAAAACTGATGACGAAAGTGTTTGGCATTAAATTTGTAAGATGAGGGACTTGGTGATCTACAATGAATGAATCTTTAAGTTCTTAAGACGTCTATCTATACCAAACATTGACATTCTACGGTTGACATATTAAATAGGAGATTATATCGTGAAATTTGTAATTCCAGATTCGTTTATTGGTAACAGTTAGAATTGCATCTTACATGCAAGGAACGTTACAAGATAATCACAATATGTTGAATCATTCATATACAATAAATATTCGTTGTAGATTGTTGATATACCAAAATATTTTGAATTGATCTCTACAATAGATTAGTGTTTCTTAACTGATGATCAGGTGCCTGTATATATAGCTGAAATTACTCCTAAGGATCTTCGGGGATGTTTTACAACTGTTCATCAGGTAAAATATATTATTAAACTTCAAATTAACTGTATTTCTCTATAAACAAGTGCTAAATTTACAAAATCTCTCCACTTGTAAAAAAGTTATCTAAGTATTTCATTGTCTTATTATATTACTGATTTGTCAATAAAATCTATAAGTTTTTTAAAATTTGCAGTTAATGATATGTTTGGGTGTCTCGATGACATATCTTCTAGGCTCTTTTGTTGGTTGGCGAATACTGGCTTTGATTGGTAATATACATATAAACATAATATTGATAAAATAATTTTTCTTAAATAAGTATATCTTGATAGTATTACATGTCAGTAATTCATGTTTAATTCCCCAGGTATGGTACCATGTGTTGTGCAAATGATGGGATTAATTGTCATTCCAGAATCACCGAGATGGTTGGTAGGTAATTCGTTATGTATACTACAAAATCTTAGTGCATGTGATATAACAAACGATAATGAGATAATCATATGGTTACAATAGTTACCTAATAATATACTAATTATGTCATAATACAAAAAGGGTTAATCTTGTGGTTTTTATAAACGAATGGTAGTAATTTTTTGCAACTAATTTCAGGCAAAAGTTGGCAGATGGGATGAATTTGAAATTGCATTGCAGCGATTAAGGGGAGAATCCACATACATTTCTTATGAATCTAGAGAGATCAAAGTAAAACAACACTAAGCCTAGTTTCTTGAACTTATTTTTTTCTTATAAATGTTCCTTAAAAATGTGCACTATTCTTGATTTTTTGAAGGAGTATACACGAAGACTCTCACAAATTTCAGAAGGTGGTATATTCGATTTGTTCCAAGCACAATATGCAAAATCTCTACTTGTAAGTTAAACAGATCAATAATTGTATTCTGTTGAATGTCTGATAATCTATGATATTCCATGATGAAATGTCAAATGAGTTGAAATTTAGGTGGGAGTTGGTCTAATGGTATTGCAACAATTTGGAGGCGTTAATGGAATTGCCTTTTACGCCAGCTCTATTTTCATATCTGCAGGTACATACACATATAATATTAATGTAAAATTAAATTTAAATAATCGTTTTAATTTTTTTTTCCAGGGGTTTCGTCCAAAATTGGAATGATTGCAATGGTTATTGTACAAGTAAGTTTCTAGGTATTCATTTGTTTTCATTGTTTTACGTTTTTCAGAAAAAATGTCTTTTCACGGAATTAAAAATCAAATGTTTGGAATAAAAATCTAATAGAATAATGTTTTTAAAGCATAAAAGCATCAAAAATGAAATACTGCTAACCATAAAATGGTTACAATTTAAAACAATACTGAAAAATACTTTTATTTCAGGATATCAATCCACATTTTCGTTATTTAAAAAATATTGGCATACAAGAAGCAAAACAATTTTGCACATACCAATAAAAACTATATATGGTAATGAACCAACAACTAAATTATTGTAAGAACAACGTAATCAAATAAGAGTAGATTGTGTTTTGCTGTATCCATCGCAACCAAATTATCTGTAGTTGATCCTATTTAATTATTTTCAGATACCGATGACAACTATAGGCGTAATTCTGATGGATAAATCAGGCAGACGACCACTACTTCTTGTAATAAACTATTTATACATTTTTATTCTATTTTATTCCTTGCATTATACCTAAAAACCATTTTCACAATCTATTTTAAAATTTTCATACAATATATTTCTAATTTATATCTATATCAATTCAGATTTCTGCTGCGGGCACATTTACCGGGTGTTTACTCGTCGCCTTATCATTTTCCTTACAGGTTCTCTTCTCTTCAAATTCTGATACATAATTTTCTATATCAACAAGTATTATATAATGTCAATGAAAACATTTCCCCAAATCAAATACAGTAATCCCAAATTCGTACATTGGAGTATTTTTTCATCAGTTGTAAACCAAAATTTTGTTGGTTATTTTGGGTTGGTACGTAACCTAATGGATATGAACAGTGAACTTGATAAGGATTGAACTAAGATATGGGTTACATTCTATTTTAGGCTAAGATATAATAATAAAGAATAGGGTTTTAATGTTTATATATGTTTCTTCGAAGATTTTTGATGATCTTTGAACAATGAATCTTCTCTCAGTCTAACTATTAGTTTCTGAATTTTTTTTCTTATTTTCATTTGTCAATGTCCACAACTCATTATATAGAATACTAAAGGTTGCAATTGTTAACACCAACACTTGCAATGATTAGCCAAGAGTTAGAATTGTTAACACCAACATTTACAGTTGTTAGCCAAAAATCACAAAGGTCATTACCAAAGGCTTTAATCACGAACAGGTTCAATGGCTTATTATCACCAAAGGTTACAATGATTCATCAGTAATATTTACAATCACAAACAGTTGGACTTGTTCATCTATACAATTGTAATGCTTCACTTAAACGGTTGCAAGATTCACTTAAATCTCCAACAACCCTCCATCATTTAAGTGTAATCACAGATTCACTGAATAATTAACACATTTTAAACTCAAGCATAGATGAAAATATTATAAGAATAGAATTTTTATCTTAGTGCATTACACATTATATCCTACGGATTAGGATTTCCTACGAATTATATCCTCTCAACCCATTTGGGCCCATAAAAATAATACACACAAAATTTCACAATACTGTGAGTGCTTACTCGACAATAATATAAGATGTGTCCCTATCCTTTCATGAGTGTATGTATACAAATTAAAGTTTCATGTTATTGAAACGGCAAGACTCATATAGGTAGTATATGTTTTTAATCATGCTCCTACAAATGACTTTTCAAAGTATCTATTAAGAAAAACATATTTCTTTCTTGTAGATCCAAGCATATACCTTGGGATGATATAAACATATGTTTCAATCTTTAAGTATAGGCTTTTCACACTTAATTAAGCATCTAATATTGTATCAGAGGGGAATTGAATTTCTCACAATTAAAGATTTAAAATGGACTTTACTCTCATCTCTTTAACAGACTTAGTTACAAAGTCTCTAGCTAATCATTTTGTCAAATGATCTGCTATATTTTGTTAAGACCGAAAAACTTATGATATGATATATTTACTATGCCTCTTTACCGGAATTCGCTAATGCCATGAATTCATATTCCATAGTCAAACTTTTGGAAACCCATGCAATAACTCATCTGCAAGCAAAACATTCAACCACTTGTGCAAGAATGATGTTATATGTTAGCAATCCAACTTGCATTTGAATACTCTTATACTACCGAAGAAAATTTAACATATGACAAACCATAATTTATGGTTTCTTTTAATTACTTAGGACCCTTCTTAAGGCATTCCTTGATTACTAGGATTACAATGTATCTACTAAACCTCCCTATAACATAAGCTATATCATGCCTAGTGCTCATTATGGCATGCATCTGACAACCATCACTTGTAAATACTTGAATTGTGATATTGCTTGTCTTGCAGAAGCACAAGCTTCACACTCGTATTCATGGGAGTGTTCATTAGAGAACAATCTCACAATTGAACCTCTTAAAATTTGTGATTCAAATTTTAAGAATCAAATCCACTTTCCAATGTATTTCATTGTAAAACTTGATGACAATAATGCTTTTGTAAGCTTTGCTTGTCTAAGGTCAGTGCCAAAGATCAACATTTCATAATATATAAGAAAATTATTATTGCATTATCGGACTTATCAATTATTAACTTAAACCACTTGGTAAGACAAACTAATCAACTATTTAATATCACTGTCTCAGTGTTTTCTTTAGCTCATACAATGGCTTGATCAAACTATATAGTTTATGCTCAATACAAGGAACAATAAAATCTTAGGTTTCTTTATATACACCTCTTTCTGAGCCATCGATTCATTTCCCATGGATCGTGATCCATAACACTGGCCATGAACAATATGTTATACATTCATGACGACTCAGCTTCTATCGTCATTCACTTGCATCCATACGGATCAACATCCTGCATGATAAGTAGCATCATTCCGGTAGCATTACGTTAGCACCCTTTTGGAAATGTTACTTTCACACCCTTTAGGTAAAGTTATGTTTGCACCCTTATGGTGATAATACATTTGCACCCTTTTGGTGACAACTCGTTAACATATCTTCGATCACAACACATTTGTATCCCTTTTGTTATGACATGTTTGCACCTCGTTGCCCATGACATGTTTGCACCTCTTCCATCAAGACTTGTTTGAATGTCTTGAGTAACGACCCGTTTACACCCATTTGGTTTCGACTCATTCACACCCCTTAGATGATGACTCATTCACACCTATTTGGTGACGATACATATGTACCTTTAGATGAACCAAAATTTTATTAATGATTTACTTAAATCTCCAACAATTTTGTTTATTTGTTGTTTTACTATATATATATATAGCCATATCAAATTTTGTATATATAATTGCTTCATATTGTTTTATTGCTCCATATTTCTACTTTTTATTTCATGTTATTTTAATATCCATCTTGGCTTTGAGTTTAGTGCCTAGAAGAGTATTGAGCTAGGGATTATTTTACTCGTTCTTTTTTTGTGAAACATTTTACTCGTTTGTTAATAGAAATAGTTGTAGCATATTTTTTTCACGCTTGAAAATGTATGTAATTCTGCATAATATAAAATGTGGGCTCACCGTTTGACCAAAAAGTAAAAATAAAATAAAATGTGGGCTCACCAAATTGCAGGGTGTAAGGACGTTGAGTGGAGGGACTTCATATATAGCACTGGCTGGCGTTCTGGTAAGTTTTGTATCCGAAACATTATTTATAGTTAGTTCTAAAAAAACATTATTCGTAGTTTCAAAAGATATGATGTTAATTTCCATTTTCCTTTCAGGTGTACACAGGTTCATTTTCGCTAGGGATGGGTGGGATACCTTGGGTCATTATGTCGGAGGTAAATAACTTTCCTGAAAATTTGTGTCGTGTCGTGTCGTTGAGTAGTATAGTAGAGTTCCTTGTCGTGTGGTTTTAATTAGTAGTATATATATTGTTCCTTGCCGTGTGATTTTGATTGCTTGATTGAAACTTATTGCTTAATATACAAGTTTAATAAGAGATACTTTACGCTTTCCTTATATTAAATTTGCTGTTTGGTTTAGTTAAAAATAGGTATTCAAAATTCCATTTTATTTCAAGATATTTCCAATAGATATAAAAGGATCAGCAGGAAGTCTTGTGACAGTTGTTAGCTGGGTTGGATCTTGGATTATATCCTTTGCATTTAACTTCCTAATAAATTGGAGTCCCGCAGGTACAAGTTTTGTTCCAATTTTACTTATTTGTTTCAACCAATTTTCACTCAATATCTAAAAGTGAAATGTGTTTCCAAATTATTTTCAGGAACATTTTATGTTTTCGCTACAGTTTGCGGGGTTACTGCTATATTTGTAGCAAAACTCGTACCAGAAACCAAAAATCGAACACTTGAGGAAATTCAATCTTCTATTAATTATGTAACATTGTAATGTTTAGATGGTTGATTACAAAGACACCAATACTTAAACAATACCGTTTAAATATGGTATTTTCTTTCTTTTGTGTTTGAATATGAAATTGTTACAATGTCTTAGTCTATCTCTAATCTCTAATGTATTTAACTATATTTTTCTCTAAACTAGAATTTTTTTATAATAGACCTACATTTTGGTGCAATGTATCTCTCTAAAAATAGAGATTGTTATTTATAACCTAAATATAAAAAAAGAAAATAGAAAATTTTATTTAAAAAAAAAATAAAGGGTAGTTTGAATAGATTTACCAAAAAGTACTATTATAGAAACCAATATACACCTGAGTTGGAGATACTCTCATTTGAATTCTGAAGAATAAAAATGCTTATGTTTAAAAGTCAACTTATTCAATGAGCACTAGTAGAAAATGCGATAAAGACATTGAAATTTACGTGTCTAAAACCACTTTTTCGTGACTATGCAGCGATATAAACACGAAAAGCCATGATTTTTTTTTTGTCTATATGATCGTGACAAATGGTGAACAAAAAAAACTTATTTTAAATTCGACCTTCACAATCCATGATGCTTGTAAATAGGTTTAATGACGGCTGTATTCCGCCATATCAATCCAAAAACTTGTTGATAATTAATTTTTAATTATTAATCCAGGCAATGAGCAATAAAAGTTTTAATTTGATCCAAAAAAATTAGAAAGAAACTTGTTTAAGATCAGAATTGAAAGTTTAGGAGAGATAAAAGGATTAGTTGTTCTGCTTCGTTGAACAACTGGAAATTATAGAAGAAAGGTTTTAATGAACCTCGAAGAGAAATTGGTTGAAGAACTGATTTAAAGTTCAATTAATTTTTGCCATAATTTAAAAAAAAACAGTTTAGATGAAAAGGGTAGAGATTGTGGCTTTGAGAGAAAAATTTAGAAACCAATGATACAATTTAATTTGAGAAAAAACTGTATTAATGATGCTTTTAATTTGAATTTTAATTAACTTTGAAGTACGTAATGTAACAGAATTTGATTGACTATTTGTGATTTAGTATATAAAAGACTAATTATTTTTATTAAAATAAGTTTTATTGTTTAATCTAATTAAATTAAAATTATTTATATTAAATTATTGAAAATTTCAAGATGGGTTTTAGCCGATGAGGTTACCCTTATGCTTCCACTATAGATTACATATTTTGGATTATAGCAACAAGTAGGAGTGAGCGTCCGGATATTCGTTTGGGTTCGAGTCTAGTATTTCGGATTGTTGGGTATTTTAGTATAGGGGTGTAAAATCCGTTTCGAATATTTTTATATTTAGATTGGATTCAAGTATTTTTAGTTCAGGTTCGGTTATTTCGGGTCGGGTTTGGATATTTAGATTTTGAAAACAAAATATTAAATTATTCGTTTCTCAGATTTTTTTTTTTATTTAAAAATATAACTTTCGTTTAACTGATTTTTATTTTTTTTAATAGATTGAAGGGTAATAGATTTTGAGATAACTTTTTTTAAAAAAAATTAATGTTTTTTAAATTTTGGATGTAAATTTTGTTAATGCATGAAACAAAAAGATTAACATGCATTTTAAGTGCATAGCAAATCATTTTGTATGTAATTATTTGTATATTTTATGATTTTAAACTAGGTACAGTATCAATATAAATATTTTAAATAAAGTGAGAAATATAAACTAGAATTATTAAGTTAAATATACATATGTTCAATTATTTTGGAATATCTATTCGAATTCGGATATTATCTGTTCGAGTTCAGATAGTTCAGATATCCGATCTCTCCTAAGTCAGTACTATTCGAATATTTAACTATTTCAGTTCAGGTTTCAGGTCGAATTCGGGTACAGGTTCGGGATACAGGTAAATGGCCAAGCCTAGCAACAAGAGAGAAAAAAGTAGGAAACCAACACAGAGTGAAAGAGATAGAAGCGAAGAGCTAATCTGAGGTGGGACCCATCTTACGTTCTCTTCTAATCTCTACAGGTCATATTGTACGGTGGCACCTCTATTCACCAAACAAAACACCGCTTCTTTCGATCCTCTCTGTCCAATTTATTTCTCTCAATCATTTAAAATATTTTATTATATAAAAGGTAATAATTATTCAGCAATCATCACAATGATACAAAAGAAATGTATGTATCTTGTCACCGTCTCTCTCTTTTACCGAGATGAGCTTCTACAAAAGAAGCATTCGCTCCTTCCCTGGCCAGACAAATACCAAAAGGATGCCGTTTCACGATAACGAGATCATTGGGTCTTTGGAGACCACAAGGGATCTCTGTGGGGCAAGTACTGCAGAGGAGGAGGCGAATGGTCTAATGTTGTGTACAGAGTATCTAGGGTTCGAAAGTTACGACATGAAAATGTCCCAAAATGAGGTGGAAAAAAAGATGACATGTCATGCGGAGGAAGAAACGGAGAGGGTGGAAAGAAAGATGAGGAGGAAGACAACGGAGGAGCAGAATGTGGTGGCGCCTGTGAGAGAGGGGAAGAAACAATTTCCTCCGCCGCTCTCGTCGTTGAACGGAAGAGGACAACGATCTTTTTATCTCCAGCCGGTGAGGAAAGACGGAAGATTGGAACTGACACGAGTCATGATCGATCGACCAGAGATTTTCCACGTTTCCAGAGAAAATGGACGGCTGAGATTACATCTTATTAATGGCACTACAAGAAAAAGTTGCGACGGAACTTTGCGAGGGGAAATAACTGTGGACAATCCCGTCAAAGCTTGTTGTGACCATAAAGGTCCAACTCGGCTTCGTTTGGAACATGGTAGAGAGCCTGATGATACCGGTGCAGGAAGTGCGAGAGAATGGATATACAGGAATTGTTTTACGAGTGGAAACCACGAAGAGAACGATGATAGGAGTGGAAACCATGAAGAGAACGATTATCATCATCATATTCATCTGTACCATCATTATTATGGTAGTAAGGATAGCACGTATTTGTGGAGCCGGTCGTGCGTCAAGACCAGGTGAGGCTATCAATGTATTACATGGCAGATTGCAAATGAAGACAAATCATCAATAGAAAAGATGAGAGACAGCTAATTCCGTTGGAAGCTCCGTTGTATGTGTAAAAAATATTCACAGTCAAAATGTTGAGTCTAATAATAGTATTGTCTTATGCATTGTGTGAGCTTTATATGAAGAATGTTGTTCGTTTCAGATGCTATTTTTTTCAACGTTCGTATAAAATGCTTATGGATACGAGTTTGTACAATTGAAAGATCTTTTTCGATTTTCATACTATATTAAGCAAAGATACTATTCGAACTTTTTGTTATTTTCACATTTTGTCAACAACTTATTTTCTTTTCCATTTAACTTTCTTTTATGTAATGTATAATTAGAATTGTTCATTTTTGATAATTGTTCATTTTTGATATAAAAAATGTGGGTAAATAGAGATAACATTTCGAGAAAGAAGCCTCTAGTATCGACTATTCGTGACAACATTAACGAATCCCTAGCTCTGTCCGCCATCGAGACAGTCACCAGAGGCGTAACCTTCACTCATCCACCTCATTTTCCCTTTGCCTTCACTTCCTCTGCTTAATCCTAGCTAGGTTGATATGTGAGGATATCTGAGCTGTCAAGACCATTTACGTCGATTCAACAAAGACAACAGAGCTGGGTACCGCGCTTCATGTGGAGAAATGGTGAGACTCAAGGAGGTTAGTGGAGGCGAGGGTCGACTTTTAGAACTGAGGATTTTGTCATATCTGATTTTCTCCTTTCGTGATCTACGGCAGAGCCCTCACGATGATGGCGTGTGACAACGGCGAAACATCTCCTCGACCCTGGATCTACCTCCCCCTGCGATGGTGAGACGGCTGGAGGAGTGGCATAACAGATACATAAAGAAGATTTTTTTCTTCGAGCATCAGAAACAATGCACGGTGAGGGCCACAGCGATAAAGTTATTAACTAGAGGAGATGCCTTTGCAGATGATGCGCGTGGAGACCTACATCCCAGTGCCAATGATGGTTGTGTGGTCTTGTCGGTTGTTTGGTCCTATTCCATAAGCAATGCTGCCATGTTTGTAAAGCTCGAACTAAGGCATACGGCTTATTATCATAAGTGGCGTAATTCAGTGTTGCTCCTCCCAGCTTCACAATAAGTAAGCAATATGTTTCCATTCCAGCATCAAAACAACACCAATACTACATCAGAAGCATCACATTCAATTTCAGATGTTGTAAGGAAATCAGAAAGTATTAGAAGGAGTGCGTGAGTAAGCTTACTTTTTAGGCATTGAAAGGCATATTCATGTGCTTCTCCCCATTTGAACTGATTGTCTTTCTTGATGACTTCAGTAGTGGGCTGTTATAGTGCTAAAGTCTTTCACAAAACGCATGTAGAATCCAGCAAGTCTGTGAAAACTATTTATTTCACCAACTGTTATGGGATTTTGCCATTCTTGGATGTCTCTAACCTTCTCTCTGTCCACTTTAACTTCATATGCACTCATAGAAAACCTAAAAATACGATGTTATATGTACAAAAGGTAGCATAGAGTTCTTCATTTCTCAACACATTTAGGATAGTTCTTCATTTCTCAACACATTTAGGACAGATGTAAGATGCTCAATATGTTTTTCAATATGTTTTTCAAGACACTTGATGTAGGCTAAGATATAATCATAGTAAACTTCAACAAATACTCCTATGAATACTCTAAGAATACGATTCATCAAGTGCATGAAAATACTACGTGCATTTGTCAATCCAAAAGGCATAACTAATCTCTCTCTCGATCCTTTTCTTCATTAGTCGTCGTCCTCCTCTTCCTATATTTTTACATGGGTTATATTTCTATTTCTTTTTCCTCTAAATTATCTTTCATTTTTTTGTTTCTCTTATTTCCTTTTTTTTGCTTATATACAGCTTCTACATAATATAATACTATATAGTCATCGAATATATAACAGTAAAGTATTTATTTTTTTGTAATATATAAACCATATATACTCTTTCTTTTCTTTTTTTGACAACACCATATATACTCTTTCGTATACTATATTTTACATTTAAACATACATCCTAAGAATAAATAATTTTTTTGATATTAGACACTGCTCAAATTGCATTGAACAATAAAGATAAATAATTTTAATGAAATTAAATTCTTTCTCATTGTTTTGTTTTTGTTTTTGTTTTAAGGGATCTACTCTATATAAACATTATAAATAAATAATACTCCTTTCATTCAAAAAAATCTATATTTTAGAAAAAGACATTTCAAAAAGATATATATTTTACATTTTCAATGCATCAATAAGTAGTAAATTATAAATTTTAAAATATAATTATGTTTATTAAAATCTTATTAGTTAAAAGTTGTAGGGACTAGATGATAAAAAACAAAAAAAAAAATTGTAGGGAGTAATTAACTACAAAAAATAATGCATTGATAACTAAAAATTTTTTTTTTTAACAAATGCAAAAATTCTAACACATACATCATCTTTTCGAAATAGATGAAATATTTAATTATTGTGGTATTAATTATTTTATTTAATACACGCTCACGGACCAAAAGAAATGTGGTGTCTGTAATAAATTTACACAGTTCACAAAATAGTGAAATACAAGTATTTTGTTAATAATAATAATAATAATAATATTTTTTTTGTCAACTAATATTATTATTATTATTATTATTATTATTATTCTCTATTTTTAGCAACAAATATGCCCCTTTATAATTTTAAATGGATTGTCGCTTGTCAAAAATAAAACGCCACGTTGCCACATAGTTGCAAACACCTTAGCCACGTATAGAACATTATCCAGAAATCTAACATTTCCACCAATCCTTCACTTCCCAGGCGATCCAAACAAACACAAGAAAATGCAAGAAAATCTCCCTCTCTGAGCTCACTCTTTCTCTAGGAAAATGGAGACCCTTCTCTCTCCTCGTTCTCTGTCTCCTCCTCTCATTCCTAGACTATCATCTTCTTCTCATCAATCCAAACTCGCTACTTCTTCTTCTTTGGCTCTCTCAAATCCCACCGTCTCTGCCCCGAAACACCTTTCCACCCGGTTTAGTGCTAAACCAGAATCTTGGTTAACAGCTGCAAAGCAAGGACTAGCTGCTCTGTCTCTATCTCTGGCTCTTACTTTCTCACCTGTTGGCACTGCCTTAGCCTCTGAGTTCAATATTCTCAGCGATGGTCCACCCAAAGAAACTTACGTTGTCGACGACGCTGGTGTTCTTAGTCGGGTTACGAGATCAGATCTGAAGAAACTCTTGTCTGATCTTGAATACAGAAAGAAACTCCGACTCAATTTCATCACTGTCCGGAAGCTCACTGTGAGTTTCGTTTTATAATATAAAAATACATATATTTGTGTGAACCGTTACGTTGATCCGGAACTGGTTTGCTTAAATTGCAGAGTAAAGCAGATGCGTTTGAGTATGCAGACCAGGTTTTGGAGAAATGGTATCCTTCGATTGAAGAAGGCAACAATAAAGGTATTGTTGTTTTGATTACTAGCCAGAAGGAAGGGGCCATTACTGGTGGTCCTGCTTTCATTGAAGCTGTTGGTGAAAAGGTTCTTGATGCTACCGTCTCGGAAAATCTTCCCGGTACGTTTTCCTCCCGGTCTGGTATAGAGTATACCGCACTGATAGAAATTCAGTATAGAGATGCTGAAACTAAGTGTCTTCAATCTTGATTTTGATTGGGAATAGTAACCAAAATAGAACCTAGTATTTTTAGTCTCGGTGGTTTGTATTGGACGTGATGAGTGTTTTGAATATATGATGGTGCAGTATTAGCCACTGACGAAAAATACAATGAGGCAATATACAGCAGTGCAAAACGGTTGGTTGCAGCAATAGACGGTCTCCCAGATCCTGGGGGTCCAGAAGTGAAGGATAACAAGAGAGAGTCAAATTTCAAAACCAAAGAAGAAACAGAAGAGAAGAGAGGACAGTTCAGTCTTGTCGTTGGAGGTTTGCTTGTAATTGCCTTTGTTGTTCCCATGGCTCAGTACTATGCTTATGTGTCCAAGAAGTAGTGTATTGGTTCACTCCCGTATATACCAAACTGGGCCAGGTCATAACATTGCTACCAACCCGGTTTAATCATGATTTGTTTTTGTTAAGGTTTCTTGGTACATCGGTTTATTTGAGCAATATAAGTACACAATATGACAACAAAAACGCAATAATGAATGAAACCAACCAATAGGAACATCATTTTATTAATATTTTATGCTTAGAAGTGTTCCAGCTACTTATTTTTGCTTCCAGCTCATCTTGTAATCACGATTCACCTAGCTCTTAACAGAGATTGTAATAGCTTGAATCAAACATCTGTTGACGCCACGAAGTGTGTGGTGTATCTTTCTCTGATAGTGAATCTTTGGGAGGACAGTCTCCCGCGAGAAGTAGCGGTCGCTGGCTGTGAACTCGTTATCAATCATGTCCGTAGCTTAGGATCAACTTGAAATCAAATCGAAGTTAAGTTGATTCGGTTCAACCACAGGATCAAAAGCTAACATTTGAGCTTTGGGATACAATTAAAAGAGATAAAGAGTTAAAGGATCAGCTCAACATGCCTATGCCCTATGGACATATTTATCGTTTACTTGGTTTGGTTTATCCACGCAATTTACCGGTCGCACAGTCTAATTAAACTTACGAAAGCAACCAGTACATAAGCCAAAGCCAACACCAGAAAGTGATGATTCCTACATCTAATCAGGGCTACACAGTTTGCTTCTGCAACTTCTTCATTACAGTCCCTTCAAATATCCCATCTGTTCCAAAGCTGCCGGTAAACTCCTGCGGATGGACAGGACCAGGGAGACGAAACGAGACAGAAAAGTGACCCGGTGGGAAAAGGTTACGCGTCTTCATCTTGAACACCTGAGAATAGCGATGAACTTGCTTCTCTCCTGTTGTAGAGACTCCTCTAACTAGTACTTTTCCATTCTCTTCTATTTCACAGCTAAAATGTCCTAAAAATAAATACACGGGTCAAAAAAAAAAGTGTTTATAGGAGTGAAAAATCATTGGTAGAAAGAGAGTCGCTCACTTTCATCTCTTTTCACACCAGGAAGCGATACACGGAAGAGATAAGCGTCATCACATTCACCGATATCCATTAGTCCCATCATTTCTCCAGCCTGAGCATCAGCTATTTCCCCATTTACTTCCAACATCGGTTTTGATTCATTATTGTTAGTGCCCAACGTTTCCAAGGTCTCATCATCAACAACCTCAGTTACATCAACGTTAAGGCTCAAACCAAAGCTCTTCAACCCGGTAAGCATCTTAAACCGGTCAACACAGTCTTCACTCATACAAGAAATGTCCGGATCGTCGATGAACGCAATGCTCTCGATAAGCTTATACCGATTCCCAACACGAGATTCAGGATGCAGTTTCAAGGGATACAGATCTCTGAAGAGAGGGAGATCTACGTTAGAAGCTCTGCGGTTTTTTTCGTTAAAGTATCGGCTTAAACCCTTCCGGTTAAAGACTAGCGATGGATCCACGTCGCGGAGAACGTGGTGATACACGCGTTCTAGCTCGGCGCGTTTCATTCGCGAAGCGCTTAGGTCGTCTTTCGTCGGGAGAAGCGAGGAGGACGCTTGGATCTGAAATGCTGATTGCTTTTTCTTGTTCGGATCATCATCATCATCGTGTAAGCGTAAATCTGGTCCGAAGTAGGTTCCTATGATAAAATGTAAGAGGAATAACTTGTCGTCTTCGATGTCCAGTGAGATCAACACTTTTTCTGGTTCTGACTTCTCAGCGAAGACGAGTTCACGCACTGTACCACTCATATCTACAACTACAAGAACAAGTGTTGATGAATAAAGATCTATCTCACTGTACCACACACACACATAATTAATTAAAAATCGAATCTTTATTCATTTATGAGATAGATCAAAATCTTTCCAAGAACGTTGATGTACAATTACAATCTTAAGCATGCAGTAAGAAATTTTAATTCTGGGTTAACAACTGCAAAGATTGATTTCAATTTCGTATAAATTGAGTAAAATTTTGGCATATTTTTAGAAATCGAAGCAGCATAAACACGATTTTGTGAAGAAATAAATCGAATAAGCGAAAATGGGGGTCAAAAGTAACAAACCTGCCGGGTTCGACAAAGTGAATTAGTCCATCAGGACGAATTTGTTTTTTATTGTTCGTTGTTCTCTCATCAGATGAACAGAGAGCGACTGCAAACGCTTAAGATATCGAGACTGGACCAACTTAATGTTTTTACTCTATTTTAAGCTTTTTTTTTGTAAACTACTCTATTTTAAGCTTTTAATTTTATGTTTCATGAAACCTTGATTTTTAATTAGTAAACTCTTCTGTTCCTTAAATTGGAGAGGCCTTTTTTAACTGAAAATTGGAGAGAATTTGGTGATAACAAATGCAGAAACTGCTTATATCATAAAATATATTTAATTTAACATATAAATTATATCAAAATTAAATTGATTTTAGTTTATATATATGATGTGTTACAAAAAAAAAAAGTGAACACTCCCTGATTGTTGCCATTGGTCCAATTTAAAATATATTCAAGCCATGAGATTGAGACTCTCTACAGTGCGTTGAACTCGTCTAACTTTATTAACTCTATCTAAATTCTATTTATAGAGTTTTATAGAGTAAAAACTATATAAATAAAAATGTTGGAATTGTGATATTTTATTAATTAAAAGATTTATTAATTTATAAAAAAATATAAATTTTACCGTATATACATTAATTAAATTTTATAAAATCGATTTTACTATTATTTGGTGTATATAAAATATATTTCCTACAATGTAAATATTGTTTTAGATATAGTTTTATTAAATATTATTAAAAATATATTCAAGTGTTAAGAAAATAGAGAAACATTCTATTGTGAATACAAAATAAACAATATGATGTTTTGTTTTTACTTATATAAATTAACAAGAAACCATACATTTATATAGGATTTTCTAAAAAATTCTTATCTTATTATTTTATCTTTGTTATATTGAACCGATCCAACTCAAAATCGAATTTTTTTATTAATTTACAGTATTTATTATAGAGTTTTTATTGTACCTTGATTCTGATTTTCTCAGCACATTCTCCCAATTCCAAATTCATGTGGATAACGTTATACGTATCATCCCAACATTATGCTCACCTATATTCTTAAAACAATGTAAGTTGTAACTCCAAACTGTAGACACACATGGTCCAATGGGCTTTGCTAAACTTACTCTAGGCCCATCCAGAGAAGATGATAGAAGTCGACAAAACCTGCACCAGCTTAATGAGAAGTTCGTACACTGCAAGAAACAGAATCAACGAGCAGACATACAGGCTGGAGTGGGTTGTGCTAACCGTTACACGGCTCTATTAGCTGTGTAGTGTTCGTAATGTATAGACACGTGTCTAGTGGTCCTAATGGAGAAGAGAACTAGGGTTTTAGACTGGTTGTATATATATATGAGGTCTTGTAACCAAACATGTTCAAGCAATAAGAAGTTAAAAGTTCAGTCTTTTTTTACAACTCTCTGTTTCTTCATATGGTATCAGAGCTCATATAAACCCTAACAGGTGCTGTCATGGCTGAGCAAAACGATCCATATCCCTTTCCTACCTCCACTCATGTCACTAGTTCAGTTACTATCAAGCTCAATGATAGCAACTATCTTCTTTGGAAGACCCAAATGGAGTCTCTTCTCCGTAGTCAGAAGCTCTTAGGCTTCGTTACTGGTCAGATCCCGACACCAGCTCAAGAAGTGGTCACCACTGTCAACAACGTTCAGGTTCACACGCCCAATCCTCGCTATGATGCGTGGGTTTGTTCTGACCAGCTTGTCGTTTCGTGGATCTTTGGTACTCTTACTGAAGAAGTTCTTGGTACGGTCCACTGCCTGCAAACATCTCGCGATGTTTGGCTCTCTCTGGCTGACAGTTACAACAAGAGCTCCATTGCCCGTGAGTTTGAGCTCAGACGTAGTCTCCAGCTTATGTCGAAGAAAGGTAAAGACTTTCCAACGTATTGTCGTGAGTTCCGAGCTGTTTGTGACAAACTAAGCTCTATTGGAAAGCCTGTTGAAGAATCCATGAAGATCTTCTCGTTTGTTAATGGTCTTGGTCGTGAGTATGACCCAATCATCACAGTTATTCAGAGTTCTATGTCACGTATTCCTGCTCCAACTCTGAATGATGTCATCTCAGAGGTCTCTGGTTTTGATGTGCGTCTCCAGTCATACGAGACAGCCTCTGAGGTTACTCCCAATATGGCGTTCCAGACCCAGAGATCCAACTATCAGAACTACTCAAACAGAGGACGTGGGGGCTCTCGTTTTGGAGGAAGAGGACGTGGTGGTTACTCCACCCGTGGTCGTGGCTTCACCCAACAGGTCAACAATCCTCGTAGCAACAATGATACTCGTCCTGTCTGTCAGATCTGTGGTAGACTTGGTCACTCAGCTCTCCGTTGCTATGACCGGTTCAACAACGCCTATCAAAGTGAAGATGTTCCTCAGGCTCTCAACGCCTTTCCTGTTGCAGACTCGAGTGGGAGAGAGTGGATTGCTGACTCTGGTGCCTCTGCACATATGACGCCATCTACAGCGCAGATGAAAGATACAGAACCATTCGATGGATCTGGGAACATTATGATCGCAGACGGTACCTTTCTCCCTATAACTCATGTTGGATCCACTAATCTCACCACTTCGACAGGTAGTATTCCACTTAAAAGTGTACTTGTTGTTCCATCAATGCAAAAGTCTCTTCTATCTGTCTCTAAACTGTGTGATGACTACCCCTGTGGGGTGTTCTTTGATGCTAATGCTGTCTATGTGATCGATCTGGATACTCAGAAAGTGGTGACAAAAGGTCCAAGGCATGAAGGCTTGTATGTGTTGGAGCAGAAGGAGTTTGTTGCTCATTACTCAAATCGTCAGTGTGCTGCGAGTGACATGATCTGGCATCAACGACTGGGACACGCAAACTTCCAGCTTCTCCACCTACTCAAGCAAAGCAAGGCTATCATAATGAATAAGAGCAGCTCATCTACCGTTTGTGGTCCGTGTCAGATGGGAAAGAGTTCTCAACTTCCTTTTTTTGTTTCAGAGTCTAGTGTAAAGGAACCAATAGATCGAATCCATTGTGATCTATGGGGCCCCTCTCCGGTTGTATCAGTCCAAGGGTTCAAATATTATGCAGTCTTTATTGATAATTTCTCTCGATACTCTTGGATTATACCGTTGAAAGCCAAATCCGACTTCTGTGATGTCTTTATGGTCTTTCAAAAACAAGTTGAGAACCAGTTTAACAAGAAAATAAAGGTGTTTCAGAGTGATGGGGGTGGTGAGTTCATGAGCACACGTTTTCGGAATCATCTCAGAGATCAAGGCATTGTTCATCTGCTATCGTGTCCCTCAACGCCACAACAGAACGGTATGGCGGAGCGTAAACACAAACATCTCACTGAGCTTGGTCTCTCGATGTTGTTCCAGAGTTTTACTCCACTCAAGTACTGGGTAGAGGCTTTTTACTCTGCAAACTTCATCAGTAATATGATTCCCTCTACAGTCTTGAACAACAAGAGTCCTTATGAAATTCTCTTCAAGAAGCCACCAGACTACACTTTTCTTCGTGTCTTTGGCTCTGCCTGCTATCCGTGTTTGCGTCCTTTCACTCAACATAAGTTTGAGCCTCGGTCCTTACAGTGCGTCTTCCTCGGTTATCATCCGCAGTACAAAGGCTACCGTTGTCTCTTTCCACCAACAGGCCGTGTCTATATTTCTCGTCATGTGATCTTTGATGAACAACACTTTCCGTTCAACAGTCAATACAAACATCTTTGTGTCCAACATAAGACTGGTCTTCTTCACGCATGGCAGGAAGGAAATGTCCAGGTTTCATCTCTTGTTTATCTCCCGACTATACCACAAGTAACAGAGTATCCTCAAGATGAGATACGAGTTACTTCGGGTCAAGATACAGACGAAGTTGCTCCATCCTCACCTGAAGTTCTCTCTGATCTTAGACCCCTTGCTACACCTAATGAAGAACCGCCGGAAGACGTTTTTACTCTTCTTGATGCACCACGAGAACAATCTGAAGCTGTTTCTCCATCTTCTGAAGTTGAACATCAATCAAGCAGTTCCCATCCTATGACTACAAGGTCACGTCTTGGGATACATAAACCAAACCCCAGGTATGCCCTTGTAGCAAGCAAGACTATTCCATCTCTTCCGAAAACGATTGCTGAGGCGTTAGCTCATCCTGGATGGAGACAAGCAATGCTCGACGAGATTGATTCTATTTATCAAAATCACACGTGGACGTTGAAGCCTGCAGCTGCTGAGATGAACATTCTTGGTTGTCGTTGGGTGTTTACTATCAAGCTAAATGCGGATGGCTCGTTGAACAAACTAAAAGCACGTCTCGTGGCTAAAGGCTTTGATCAAGAAGAGGGTGTGGATTTCACTGAGACATACAGTCCGGTTGTAAGAACATCCACTATTCGTACGGTTCTTGCTGTTGCAACTGCTAAAGATTGGAGCATTACTCAACTTGATGTTAAAAATGCCTTTCTCCATGGCGATTTGCGTGAGGAAGTGTTTATGATTCAACCACCTGGATTTGAGGATCCGACTAAGCCTCACCATGTGTGTTCTCTCAAGAAGGCTTTATATGGCCTTAAGCAAGCCCCAAGAGCTTGGTTTGACAAGTTCAGTAACTTTCTTTTGGAGTATGGCTTTATATGCAGCAGAGCAGATCCTTCGTTGTTTATCTACCATCACAATGGTGATACGCTGGTCCTATTGCTATATGTGGATGATATTTTGCTCACTGAATCAAACCCCTCTCTGTTTAATTCTCTTCTCGTGGAGCTTAACAGTCGTTTTTCGATGAAGGATCTTGGCGACCTTCATTACTTCCTTGGTGTTCAAGCTCAGAAAACGTCGTCTGGTCTCTTTCTATCTCAGACCAAGTATACTGAAGAGATTCTACATCTTGCAGGCATGTCCGACTATAACTCAGTTCATACACCTCTGACTTTGCGTCTTGACCAAGTATATCAAGACACTCGTCTCTTCCCTCAACCAAGCTACTTCCGAAGTCTTGCTGGGAAACTTCAGTACCTCACCATTACACGACCCGACATTCAATTTGCGGTTAATTTTATCTGTCAAAGGATGCATTCTCCAACTGAAGCTGACTTTCATCTTTTGAAGCGTGTTCTACGATATCTCCGTGGCACCTCAAAGATGGGAGTTCACTTGTCAAAACAGAGCTGTCTTGATGTCATTGCTTATAGTGATAGTGACTGGGCTGGCTGTAAAGACACCCGACGTTCGACGGGGGGATTCTGCGTCTTTCTTGGACCGAACATTGTCTCGTGGTCTGCTAAGCGACAACCCACTGTCTCTCGTTCCTCTACTGAGGCAGAATACAGGTCTCTTGCGAACACAGCGTCTGAACTTACGTGGCTTTCGTTTGTTCTTCGCGACCTCGGTATCTCTCAACCCAAACCTGCTCTGTTACGGTGTGATAACTTATCTGCGGTTCACTTAACGGCGAATCCTGTCTTGCACAACCGTTCAAAACATTTCGAGACTGACTATCACTACGTCAGGGAGAGAGTGGCTCTAGGTGTCCTAGAAGTCGAGCACATTCCCTCGACTCTGCAACTAGCCGATATCTTCACCAAATCATTGCCTCGACATTCCTTTCAGTCACTTCAAACTGAATGTTGTCGAACTCTCCACCATCAGTTCGAGGGGGAATGTAGACACACATGGTCCAATGGGCTTTGCTAAACTTACTCTAGGCCCATCCAGAGAAGATGATAGAAGTCGACAAAACCTGCACCAGCTTAATGAGAAGTTCGTACACTGCAAGAAACAGAATCAACGAGCAGACATACAGGCTGGAGTGGGTTGTGCTAACCGTTACACGGCTCTATTAGCTGTGTAGTGTTCGTAATGTATAGACACGTGTCTAGTGGTCCTAATGGAGAAGAGAACTAGGGTTTTAGACTGGTTGTATATATATATGAGGTCTTGTAACCAAACATGTTCAAGCAATAAGAAGTTAAAAGTTCAGTCTTTTTTTACAACTCTCTGTTTCTTCATACAAACATACCAAGGAACCTTTATCAACTCTACAAAACTCCCTTGAAATTTACCTTTGTGATTATGGATTCATCACCCCCTACATTTAACTTTTGATACTGAATAGTAATATTCGAAACAAACATTAGACATGTTACATGTATGCCTTGATTTCGTAAAAAATTTCAAATCTTATAAAGCATATTTTTAAAAAAAAATTGAAAATCACCAAAGTATTTTAAAAAATCTTTTTTCTTCTCAAAATGATTTATATTAGAATTGATGAATGTAATCATGACAAAGAATCAGGGCCGGTCCGTGCCTATTGGAGACCCTAACCGAGATGTTAAAATATGTCCCTTAGTTATTAGTTATTACTCTTAACCATATGTCAACCTTTTCTTTATGATTACTAGTTAACCGCCCATGAATTTGCGGATAAAATATTGTATGAAAATATATATTATATATAAAATAATCCATAAATTTGATGTAAAAGTAATTGATGAATATTTAGTTATAAGAAATACTTGCAGAATTATATATGTAACTACCACATTTCTCCAACACATATTATGCATCTTCTTCGATCTCATCTTATTTTTTTCGATATCATTTTGTTCTTTTTACTTAATTTTTGCTGATGTTTTCCTAATTTTTTATATATTTTTTTGCAAAATATTTATTTTCCCTCTAAATAATAAGACAAATCAAATATCCATCTTAGAATTTTTTTTTGTTCAATCATAACATTACATTATTCACTATATTATTTGACTTAAATACAAAATATTTTTTAAATCAACAAAATTAAAAAATTTTGACCAAGGAAATTGTAACAATTTTGTTAAAACTTCACAAATGATCAACATGTAAGCAAAAGTCACTTTAGTGACTTCTAGTTTAATATATATATAAGGAATTCTAGTTTTTATAAATGTTTTATGCACTCTTAAAAATAATTTACAATTATGATAAAATAATTTTTAACCCATGATAGATAATTTTATGTATGTTTAAATTTTTTTTATTAATGACTTACAAGACATATATGAACATTATAAGACATTAATAATTATTATAATACTTTATATATGAAATTAGTGTTTTATATAAGAATATGGGTTTAGTTTTAGGGTTACGATATTATATCGATTTCTATAAATTGTGTTCTATTAATTATTTTAGTATATAAATATAAAAAAGATTAATTAAACATTATTACACTTTCTATCATTTCGACAATTAGTTACATTATTTGAAATATCATTTAGATTATTTGTTAAATGATATTAATTAGTTATAAACTTACCTTTTATTTTACATCTAGTTAAAATAATTAAAAATTAAAAATTTCTCAACTAATCAAATTATAAAAATTTTAGCAATAATTTTATAGTTTTGTTCATCTTATGTTTAGTTTAGTAATATTAAATCATATATTTTTTATTTTTATTTTTGAAAGAAATATTTTTAATGCTACTGAATCATCTTATCAATAAAAAAATATAGCCCAAAATACGATCTCTTGCCGTTATAATTAAATTTTACGCTTTTACTAGACATATATAATGTATTACTTTTGTTTTGTAAAATTTTAGTTAGATAGAAGTATGTATTTAATTATTGTAGATTTTGTTAATAGGCGTTACTATGAATTTCGATGAAGAAAAAAATTCATATAAAATGTAATTGAGACTTTGATGAAGGGGGTTTGATTTTATATGTTTCGCTGATAATTGGTAGTTATGGTTTAAGTTTTTAGATTTATCTTTTATATTATTTTAATTTTACAATGTAAAATTTTAATTAAAATGCATTAAGATGCAATAACGGCTAGAATAAAAAAATATCAAGTACCAAACTAATATGTATTGCGTTGTAATAAAAGATAAATTATGTCTTATAATTAATTTAATATTTGAAATTTATTAAATAATTTAGATTAAAATTTTTAAAAATTAAATTTGAATTAGTTGGATATATATTATTTCAGCATTAAAAGCGGACGGTTATCTAGTTGAGGTTTAAAAAAAACTGAAGCGAAACACAGAAAAATAAACATGAGTTTCAGTTTCGGGCTTAGAATATGAATCATAGCCCAAAATATTTAAGAACTTAAGCTAAAAGTAAAAATTAACCCAAATATTTTAAAGTTAACCTAAAAATAAAACTGGAAGTCTAGCCCAAATTATTTGAACCCTAATCGGTCGGCTCCTTTGCTTCCTCCATGGGCCGGGCCTGCAAAGAACATTGATTAACCAATGTGGAATAAAAGAAGATGAGGAAGAAAAAAGGCTGTGTTGGGATGACCTTTTACAAGTTCATCCGCCACAGCATTCGCTTCTCGAAAAATGATTGCCTTGTATCCCAAGTATTTTTAAATATCTTATTCAACTCTCCCCGTATTAAAATTAAAAGGCACGTGTCAACCCCTCACGCGTTTGCACAAATAGATCCAACGGTCCAGATTCCATCGTTTTCCTACAGAAACTGTTCTCCGATCTGATATAACTACCGTCGTCCGTCTTTCGAAGCAGTTACAATGGCGGTTAGGAGCTTGTGTACATGGCTAAGCTAACGGAGCAGGCGGAGAGTTACAAAGAGATGGTTGAATTCATGGAGAAAGTCGCTGAACTCACAACCGAGGAGCGAAACCTCCTCTCCGTCGCTTACAAGAACGTGCCTTGTGGAGAATCATATCTTCGATCGAGCAGAAAGAGGAGAGCGGCGTCAACGTCGAACGCATCAAAATGATCCATGACTACAAGGCTAAGATCGAATCGGAGCTCTCGGTGATCTACGACGGAATCCTTAAGCTGCTGGAGTCTACGCTCATTCCGTCCGCTGCTTCCGAGGAATCCAAGGTTTTCTACCTCAAGATGAAAGGTGATTACTACAGGTACTTGGCCGAGTTCAAAACCGGTGAAGAGAGAGATGCCGCCGCCGATAACACCCTTGCCGCTTATGAATCTGCTCAGGTTTGGATTCAATATGTGTATCTTGTGCTGGATTTCGAGAAATTGACCTAGATTACGTTTCTGATTTTGAATTGGACCTAGATTAGTTTCTGACTCTAGACTAGGCTTAGATTCTCTCAATCATCGTGTATATTGTTCATGGAGCAGTGTCTCTGCTCTGCACTTGCCTGTGTTGAATGTTATGGCTTTTTGTTTCTGCAGGAGAAAGCGAAGGGGCTTGCTTCAACTCACCCAATCCGTCTTGGATTAACATTGAAATTCTCTGGATTCTATTACGAGATCCTTGAGTCTCCTGATCGTGCCTACAACCTCGCTAAATTGGTACGTATCTCCATTATCTGTCAGCTATCACCATGTTAGGATTAGGCGATTAGCAAATGTGGATAGGCCTAGATTTACGTTTGAAGAGCATCTCTTGTTATTATGTTTGTTGTGCTTTCTTTTCAACACTTTCATGGACAGAAAGTGATCAGTGTTGTTTTTTTCTCCATGTGTGTATTAATCAGGCTTTTGATGCGGCCATTGCTAGGGGAAGAGTCATACAAGGATAGCACTTTGATCATGCAGCTTCAGTTTCTCCGTGACAACCTCATTGTCTGGACATCCGAAATGCAGGTTTGTATATTCTCTCTCTTTTTACACACTAAGCACAGTTGTTGCTTCATTTCATAATGTAATGGTTGATGAAATGTATCGTTGGTGTGGATCAGGACGAATCTGCAGAGGAGATCAAGGAAGCAGCAGCATCTCCGAAGCTAAAAGAAGAGCAGAAATGAAGAATCTTGGTGTGAAATGGTACTGCTAGTGTTAGGGATTGAAACCATCTTCTTCGTCAATAAATCATATCTAGAAGAGAAATAAGAAGCACGAGAGAAGGTAAGAAGCAAATGCGATTACTATTTGATATAGAACAACAGAGATCACAACAACAGAAACAAATGCAAATAAAAAGAAGCAAAAGTTACAAAAACTTCACTCCTTTGTATTATTCTTGAAAACAAACAACAACAACGATATATGGAAAGATAAAAGAACCCTAGAAGAGAAGTCATCCAACAAGCTCGGCGAAAGTAGACCACTGGACTACCCTTGAAGATTACCGGATTACCCTTGAAGATTACCGGGTGGTAAATTCGCTGGAGCTGATGAGGATGATGGATTGTTTGTAGATGGGTGAACGGTTCTTGGATAACTGTTCCAGTCTAAATGCCATGACGGTATAGTTCCAAAACCTATTTGTTCAAGGTAATGCTCCATTTCTTCATAGCTGTAATTCGACAAATCTGAACTACCAAAAGGTACATTTGTCCCTTGTTGTAGACCGTTCTGAGGATAAGGCCAACCTAATTGACTCTCAGATGGTAAACTCGCTGGAAATGCTGGTACAGCATTTACCCATTGTTGATCATTCGAATGTATCAGGCCTTGTAGGTGCAACGGATGGTGGGAAATTTCTGGATCCTAAACCATTTTGAGAACTGGACCAAGTTGATAAATTCTCAGCTGGTAACGTTGCATGAACGGGTGGTGCAATGCCCTGTGACAACATGTGCTGATAATTAGGCCCGTTTAGTAGACCAATGGACGGTGACGAATGGACGATGCAGGAACAGGTGGAAGAATATTATAATCAGGGCCGGTCCGTGCCTATTGGAGATCCTAACCGAGATGTTAAAATATTCCCCTTAGTTATTAGTTTTTACTCTTAACCATATGTCAACCTTTTCTTATGATTACTAGTTAACCGCCCATGAATTCGCGGGTAAAATATTGTAGGAAAATATATATTATATATAAAATATTCCATAAATTTGATGTAAATGTAATTGATGAATATTTAGTTATAAGAAATACTTATGAATTATATATGTAACTACAACATTTCTCCAACACATATTACATCTTCTTTCGATCTCATCTTATTTTTCCGTTATCATTTCGTTCTTTTACTTAATTTTTGCTAATGTTTTCCTAATCTTTTACATATTTTTTGCAAAATATTTATTTTCCTCTAAATAATAAGACAAATCAAATATCCATCTTGGAATTTTTTTTCAATCATTATTCATATTTATTTGATTATTACAAAACATTTAATCAAAAATTTTTCACCAAGGAAATTGTAACAATTTTGTTAAAACTTCACAAATGATCAACATGTAAGCAAAAATCACTTTAGTGACTTCTAGTTTAATATATATAGGAATTCTAGTTTTTATAAATGTTTTATACACTCTTATAAATAATTTACAATTATGATAAAATCATTTTAACCCATGATAGATAATTTTATAAATGTTTTAATTTTTTTATTAAGACTTACAAGACATATATGAACATTATAAGACACTAATAATTATTATAATACTTGATATATGAAATTAGTGTTTTATATAAGAATATGGGTTTAGTTTTAGGGTTTACATTATATCGATTTCTATAAATTGTGTTCTATTAATTATTTTAGTATATAAATATAAAAGATTAATCAAACATTATTACACTTTCTATCATTTCGACAATTAGTTACATTATTTGAAATATCATTTAGATTATTTGTTAAATGATATTAATTAGTTATAAACTTACCTTTTATTTTACATCTAGTTAAAATAATGAAAAATAAAAAATTTCTCAACTTATCAAATTATTTTAATTTTCTTGAACTCTCTATATGATTGACACTTGAACTCTCTTATGTGTCAATCATATAGAGAGTTCAAGAAAATTGTTATAATTTGATTAGTTGAGAAATTTTTAATTTTTAATTATTTTAACTAGATGTAAAATAAAAGGTAAGTTTATAACTAATTAATATCATTTAACAAATAATATAAATGATATTTCAAATAATGTAACTAATTGTCGAAATGATAGAAAGTGTAATAATGTTTGATTAATATTTTTATTTTTATATACTAAAATAATTAATAGAACACAATTTATAGAAATCGATATAATGTCGAACCCTAAAACTAAACCCATATTCTTATATAAAACACTAATTTCATATATAAAGTATTATAATAATTATTAATGTCTTATAATGTTCATATATGTCTTGTAAGTCTTAATAAAAAAAATTAAAACATTTATAAAATTATCTATCATGTGTTAAAAATGATTTTATCATAATTGTAAATTATTTATAAGAGTGTATAAAACATTTATAAAAACTAGAATTCTTATATATATTAAACTAGAAGTCACTAAAGTGACTTTTCTTACATGTTGATCATTTGTGAAGTTTTAACAAAATTGTTACAATTTCCTTGGTCGAAATTTTTTAATTTTGTTGATTAAAAAATGTTTTGTATTTAAGTCAAATAATATAGTGAATAATGTAATGTTATGATTGAAAAAAAAAATTCCAAGATGGATATTTGATTTGTCTTATTATTTAGAGGGAAAATAAATATTTTGCAAAAAATATGTAAAAGATTAGGAAAACATTAGCAAAAAATTAAAAAGAACGAATAAGATGAGATCAAAGATGCATAATAGAGATATAATATATAATTCTTATATATATTCTATAACTAAATATTCATCAATTATTATCATTTTCATATAATATTTTACCCGCAATTCGTATGGTTAACTAGTAATCATAAGAAAAGGTTGACATATGGTTAAGAGTAATAACTAATAACTAAAGGGCATATTTTAACATCTCGGTTAGGGTCTCCAATAGGTACGGACCGGCCCTGAATGGAGGGCACGTCAAAGAAGGCCGTGAGGACGCTTGAGCGTTGGATGATCCAGCCGCTGAGGTGCGGGGCCAAACTGGAGCCGGTGGAAATGGATACGGAAGGGACCGTGAAGACGACGCTGATGACCATTGTGCCGCCGGGTAACGATTAGGCAGAGCGTCATATAGCCTCATTGACCGAGGATTGCTAACATGAGCCTGTGTCGGAAGAAGGAGACTGGTTTGTCCCCATGAGCCTGGAGGAATAGCAGCGTCATTTAGCCTGATTGGCTGAGGATTGCTAACCTGAGCCTGTGTCGGAACACGAAGACTGGTTTGACCAGGTGAGCGTCGAAGGGTGCTCGTGAGACTAAGAACCATCAACTTGTATTCAGCTCTGCTTGAAGTAAAGATCTTTGCACCAGGGCAATTGCTCATCATCTTGGCTCGTTTTGCACCATGCGAGCTTTATGAACTCGTGTTTTCCTCGTTCGTCATCTCTTTTTTTCTCTTCTTTTTTTATAGATTTAATTTTTCTTTTTATTAGCTTTTAGTTTCATGAAACATCAGATATATATATATATATAACATATGTTTTCGTGCTATAGTTAATTAGATTTCCATAACACACTTGGTATTGAGATGTACTTTAATACTAACTAATTAATTTTTCTTTAGCTTTGACTTTGGAAGATCTTTTGAATTTAGACTAATAATTAAACCCACGGAATTTGTTAGATGCAAAAATTAAGAGCAACCACATCGGTAGTCCTTGCTTGAGTCCTTAGGGAGGATCACGAACTTTTGCAAAACCGATGACGGACGTTCGTTAAATAAAGAACGTCTTTGCTGCGTTCTATATACTGTTTGCGGGCTCCGCGACACGTGGTGGCCCACGATTGATTCATTTTTTTTAAACAGAAAAAAAAAGATTTTAAAGACGTTTTTGGGTCCCTACCGATACTCTTGCTCTAATATCACGAGATGTTATTAAATATCTCGTTCAAACTTAGGATTCAGTTGTTTGGCATATCATTAACCAATATACACAAACATGAAAATTCCAACATAAAGATGACTCAAATAAGACCATAAACGAGTTTAGAAATGAAATTTTAAAGTAGACATGGTTTCACATAAACCTGAAAATTAAAAAAAAAAAAGAATTTTAGAGATGAAATTCTAAAACCGATTGCATCGGAGTTTACATGAAAAAAAAAAAACAAAATAAGTCTTTCTAGCAGACTGCATCCATCCCCTCCATTGTTGCATCCACTGTTTTTCTTTCTTGGAAGTCCTTCCTAGCCATAAATTAGGTGGCCTAGGAATCGGAGGCAGCTTGCATTTACGTTTGTTGTGACCCGATTGGCGACAATTGCTACATGTCTATATAGAAAGAACATAAAAGATCAACCAATATAAGTGAACTAAAGAACAAATAATTGCTGCAATCTAGTAGTGATTACCATGATAACATTTACATGAAAAAAAGGAAATTCAGAGAGTGGTTTCGCTGGTTATGCGAATTAACTGGCTCCTTAGTGCAAGTTCGCCTGTTATGGCGGGTTTCTCTACAATTAGAACATTTCTGCAATTGAAAAATGCATCACAAAACCATCATCAAACAACAACAAAAAAGAACCATTAACGAGAGATGCATTACCAGTACTATCTTCTCCTGCGATATTTCTGTTGGTTCAAGCAAGTTTTCTTGGGTTTGAGTGTTCTCAGTTTGAGAAGCCTCTGTTTGAGTTGTATCACAGCTTCTTACCTTCGCTTGGATCACGGATTGTAGCATTGTGTTTTGGCCTTCCCGGCATGATCCTATCTAGAGGAGACATTACAACTACATCGCTATGTGTCTCCCACATCTCCATCCCATTCACAGGAAAAATAAGAGAGCTGAAACAAAGCTTCCACTTCTCAATGGAAACCCAACACTCAGACAACATATCTAACAGCATCTTCAAACTTGGGTTTTCAAAATCAACTCTGCAGCATCTTCATATTGTTTTTTAAATTAAATGAAACGCAATGTTTTGGTCATTGTAACATCACTGTAACATCACTGTAACAGAGGGGTCGTTTCATTCAAAAAAAATTACTTGAGGGGTTTTTGTGTTACATAGTTATTTGAGGGGTTTGTAACCAAGTAAAACCCCTTAAATATAGGCTATGATGACTTTACAATTGCTGACAGCCGTGAAAGCCTAATCCCACAACCGGGGCCATATTTTTGTACAGATAAACTTGGCTACATATAATGTCCAACAACTTTAATATTGAAGTGGGCTATTTACATTAAAATTTATCCGAAACGAATTTAAGGCCCAATTGACAAAGACTGCAGTAAACCCCCTAGAGTCACTTTTAGTACAGAAGCACTTGAAGAGAAAAGGGAGAAGAAAAAAAAAAAGGAAAAACTAAACGCAAGAAGCTCCTCGAAGAATTTATCCGGCGATTTCTGAAAAAAAAACGTCTCCGATGAGGTAAACTGAGTGATCTCCTTTGATAAAAAGCTTCAATTTTGTTTCTGACCATGTGTCTGTATATTCTTTTTGTTCTACTGATGAAGAAAGAACAATGTCTTTTAGGGGTTTTGTGCATTTACAAAATAAGTTTGATTTCCCCCTTCCATGGTTGGTGTCTTATCATTAAATTGAAAAAGATCTAGTTCGATTCGCTAAAAAAAACTTTTAAGCTTTGATGAAATACATTACTTGTTTGCCCAAAACCCTAAAAATTGGATTAAAGAACATTATAAAAAGGGTTTGGTTTTTACAGAATCTCGTGGAAAAAAATTGTTTATAAACTTCAGGAAGGTCTAATCGAAGTATTTGGGTCATAGTCATGTTGAAAATTCTCAGTTAAAGGAATTGTTGTTACTTCAGGTCTTCAAGTGCTCAAAACGGGATGAGCAACGGTTTCCCACAAGTTCTTGAAGTTGCTCCGTTGAACAGTTTGCCTTACGTCGGTCCATTAAATGGTAACTCATCCATGTCGGGTGTGAAGGCCAACGAGACCGCAGAGAAAGCAGGACCGCCAGCAATGATATTTCTACCTTCTGAATCAACTCCAGAGTTATATAGCCTCATCTCTCAGTCGAAAACCGGAGTTGCCCTCACGGGAAGTGCAGCCATGGGGAAGATCGGACCAACGATTGGTCTGGTGGATATTGCTGAATCCGATGACTCTTACTATTTCCGTGTTTCGCTCCCCGGTGTTTCAAGAGATGAAAGTAAGTCTTCAAACTATTGCAGATTTTAGTTGTTCATGAGGTGGTGGTGAATCTGATTATGTTTGAAACGTACAGAGGAGTTCAGCTGCGAAATAGAACCAGACGGTAAGATTCTGATCAAAGGAGCAACGACCACGGGAGAGAAGACAGTGTGCAAGCACAATCAGGTGTTCAAGATGCTGTCGCAGAACCTATGCCCTCCAGGCCACTTCACCATCTCTTTCCAGCTTCCGGGTCCTGTGAGCAACGAAGATTTCAGCGGTAATTTTGGTGCAGATGGTGTTCTTGAAGGAGTAGTGAAGAAGCTCTACTACGAAGACTGAACAGTATTTCTAGTATTGCTATTAGGAAGATGGTTGATTAGTGTATGCCTGGCCGACTCTGCACCCGCTGGTCATAGAATTTGTGCCTAAAAGGTCATTTGACTCTTCAAAGTGTGTTGAATCGTGTTGTCTAGAGACAAATATTTGTCTACAAACAACCCTTAGGGTATTCTGTGTCTTTGAACTTGATGACTTTTCGTGCTCAAGTATTTTCATTTTAAGTGGTTGGTTAAATAGACTCTTATACCAGTGACCACCTGAGAGTTTGTGGTTAACAGAACCATCCACTTTTTCTCTGAACTTATACCTCGAATCATTCATATACCGTAGTTAAAGCTAGAGTAGGGACCCTGTTAGGGATACAAACCGGTACTATCAATCCATCACGAGTACTGTTTGTGTCGACCTTTTGCACTCAGAGAGAACATCTTGGTAGTTTGATAAACGTGGAGGGACTGAACAAGGAGTAATTATTCCAGCTGTGGTGTGGTTTGTACATAGGCTCATCTTCGAGCTTGTCCGCTATGTCATCGACTGATCGGTCACACAATCAGCCTTGACGATGATTATCCTCCTCCTTTACAGCACTAAAGGCGATCTACTATTAGAAAGATTGCATCTACTAATTCTAAAAAGAAAATAATGTTATTTGTTTTTTTTTTTTTTTGTTCACAATTATTTGTTTATAATATAGAAAATACGAGGTGTAGACGTTATAAAAAAAAAATACGAGGTGTGATTACTCACGTGAAGTGGAGAGGATACGGTTGCAGATAACAGTAGTGGAAATCAAGGAGAGTATGAGAAAACGAATGATGTTGAAAGAGACAGACATCTTGGTAGGGATAAGAAGACCATTCTGCTTCAGGAAATCTATATTTTGTTCTTATTTCAGGGCAATAAAAGCATAAATCAGTCTTGTCTTGGGCAAAAAATCCAAAATCGAAAATACAAATCAGAACCAAACGGAAATATCAGAAACTAAAACCAGATAGAATCTTTAAAAATATCTAAATGGTTTCTATATTTCAATGTCCAAAACTGGAACCAAAAACCAAATGGATATCCAAATATATATATATTTATAATTTAAAATCTATATAAAAATATTTAAAAATCTTTTTAAAAACTAAATTATTATAAAATATCCTAACTATGATATCCAACTATTTTATCTGAAATATCTAAAGTAGTTCAAAATTTCTCAGATTTTTATCTGAATTATCTTAATTACGCGATATTTATCCAAAATAAATAATATTTAGTTATCTGAAATAATCGAAGCAGAACCAGAATTAAATGGAAACTGAATTTTTTGGGTATTTTGAGATTTTTAATTTAACTATCCAAACTAAATCTGAATTGAACCCTAACTAAAAATAAATTATATAATAGATGAATCTTTTAACTCTCAATCCAAACTAACCAATACCTTAAATACTTAAACGAAACTGAACTAATATTTGAAATGCTCATGCCTAAATCTGTGTAAGAGATTAGGATAACTATGATAGGCAGAGAGAATAAATTGTTTTGAGACTCTACCCTTTTTGTTTATTACATCTCAACGTGTAAACACTTGGCACAGATCAAGGTTCGTTTCGCCTCAAAAGAACGTGCTTCCAAGCGCATCCTCCTTACGTGTGAGGCATGCACTGTAAAAATACAATTATTAGAATAAAAGAAAAATATATATTCCAGTTGAACCGAATAAAAATTACGGTATTTTTTTTTGACTAAAAATTTACGGTATTTTATACGTCGAAAGCAAAACATTATTGTTACTATAAAATATTGATCCTACTCTTATCTCTGTCTTGTCAAAGAAATCTCTTCGAATAAGAAGGGGAAACTGTTTTTGTCCATGTCATACGGATCACCGTTTACCACAAATCCAACTCTGTTCAACAACACGTGTATCATCCTCTACCCACGTCAGGCACCCCACTCGGTGACGTGGCGGATCCTGTACAATAATAACATGCTGATTCAATGTATCGTGTAGGTTTGTGCGCATGTATATATGGCCATGAACGGGTTGTATCGACTCGTCACTTCTACCTGAGAAGAGGAAAAACTCGAATATTATCTCAACTTGTTTAGTAAGAGCGATGGCGTCTGAAAGACAAAAACAAGGAGGAGTACAACCTGGCAAAGAACACGTCATGGACCCAACACCACAATTCTCTAGCTCAGACTACCAACCCTCCAACAAGCTTCGTGTAATTATTCTCTCTTTTTTGTTTTTTACCAATGATTTGAGAAAAATCAGTATTGCAACCATGAATAAATCAATAGATTCTTTTACGTGTGATATTCGTTCCTATATGCATCGATAGATATGATATCATTATATACAGTTTTGATCATGATTCGAATTTAGTCCTTTAGCTACATAAATTTGAATAACCTTACGTTAGGATCTGTACTTCACATGCCCTACTTTGTAGTTTTCTAATGACTTTATTAAATCTAATTTGTAAGTTCTATAATAAATGTACATACAGGGAAAGGTCGCCCTGATAACGGGCGGAGACTCAGGGATTGGTAGAGCCGTGAGTTACAATTTTGCACTTGAAGGTGCCACAGTTGCCTTCACGTACGTCAAGGGCCAAGAGGAAAAGGACGCAAAGGAGACTCTACAGATGTTGAAGGAAGCAAAAACCTCGGAGGCTAAGGACCCGATTGCAATTCCAACGGATTTGGGATTCGATGAGAACTGCAAGAAGGTTGTAGACGAGGTTGTTAATGCCTTTGGACGCATCGATGTCTTGATCAATAACGCAGCGGAGCAGTACGAGAGCAGTTCCATCGAAGAGATCGATGAGCCTAGGCTGGAACGCGTCTTCCGTACAAATATTTTCTCTTATTTCTTCCTCACAAGGTGAATCGAATCATCGAGATGTCTGCCTTCCGTTTTAATGACGGTAATAACAGATTATTTTTTCCTACTGATACTAGGCATGCGTTGAAGCATATGAAGGAAGGAAGCAGCATAATAAACACAACATCCGTGAACGCCTACAAGGGACACGCGTCGCTTCTGGACTACACCGCTACAAAAGGAGCGATCGTGGCGTTTACTCGAGGTCTTGCACTTCAGCTTGCTGAGAAAGGGATCCGTGTTAATGGTGTAGCACCTGGTCCTATATGGACCCCGCTTATCCCAGCTTCGTTTAATGAGGAGAAGATTAAGAGTTTCGGGAGTGAAGTCCCGATGAAACGAGCCGGCCAGCCCATTGAGGTGGCACCCTCCTACGTTTTCCTGGCTTGTAACCATTGCTCATCTTACTTCACAGGCCAAGTTCTTCACCCTAACGGTATTTCAATTCATTGATTAATTGGTTCATTATTATTGTAAGGAAGATGGCGGATTATGTTTTAACTCGTTGTTTTAATTGTTTAATTTGTGAAGGAGGTGCTGTTGTGAATGCCTAAGGCATGGCTCGGAGGTCTTGAAACGACAATGGTCTTATTATGCTCTGATGAAAGTTAATAGAAGTTGTGGCGTCGTTGTTGTTCTAATGGCCTTTTGTTAGTCGTGTGTGTTGGTTATGTTTGAAGTCGGTACGTTTTGTAGTATGTTGGAAGCAGCAAAAACTTTGAAATAAAGATGTAGTTAAAGTTTCGATTTTGCCTTTGAAGTATTTACACTAAAGACCACCTAGTTTGACAGACATCAAACAAATCATTCAGTCCAGTTCTGCCTTTGCATCCATAAACCATAAATCATAGTATAATATGAAATCACAAATTAATGACGCCAATCTAATAAATGGTTATGTATGTGATTTATACAAACATAAACCCTATGGTTTTATATATACAACAAATTTACAATGATATGATTCAAATATAAGATTTGAAAACCGATACTTTATACAAACATAAACCCTATGGTTTTATATATACAACAAATTTACAATGATATGATTCAAATATAAGATTTGAAAACCGATACAATAAACTAACTTTATAATATCATGATGATGATGATAGACCATAATAACCGATAGATTAACACGAATTGAGATTAATTAAAAATGATTTAAGAAAGCTAATTACATCGTATTTAAATCATCAGTGTATATTATTTTAGTCAAATCACATTTTGTATGGAAAGTAACGTATTTTTGTTTATTTATAACTGCATAAATTACCTTAGACCGTACTTAAACACTTGAGCCTTATTAAATCGGGATGTGTCTAAAATATTGTTATAATAAATAATATATATAGTTTATTATTCATAAATTATAATAGTCAATATATTATAATGTAGAATCTTATAAAATAAAATAACATAAATTTTATCATTTATATATAATGAAATTTAATTAAAAATTACATAGATTTAATATATTATTATAATTTATAAATGCCTAACTAATAATCTAAACGTTTGTTTAGTCGTTACTAGGCATTTGAGTTAGCTTTCTTGAACACTGGTTATGATCACTATGTTTAAAGTTGATATTCAATCTCCTAATAACACGCTCGAATGATGTTTTTAAAGCACACTTTTCCTCTTTTCACGTTTACTGAGAAAGTCCTCTGAAAGACAGCTCCATTTCTTCACTTTCTCCCACACACTCTCCCATCTCCCAAAGCTCTCTCTTTAATGGCGATCATCACAGAAGAAGAAGGAGATGTAACGAAAACCATACATCCTCCTGTGACTAAAGAATCGACTATGAAGAACCCTAAACCTCAATCTCAATCTCAATCTCAAAACCCTTTTCCTTTCTGGTTCTACTTCACAATCATCTTCTCACTCGCCACTCTCCTCTTCGTATCCCTCTCTCCTCTCTACTCCTCCTCCCAGAACGATCCCAGATCCTGGTTCCTCTCCCTCCCACCACCTCTCCGCCAACACTACTCAGACGGAAGAACGATCAAAGTCCAGGTAAACCCAGACGAATCACCCATCGAAGTATTCGTATCCGAATCCGGCCCGATCCAATCGGAGAACGTGATCATCCTCCACGGGTTAGGCCTCAGCTCGTACGCGTTTCGAGAGATGATCAAATCTCTCGGATCTAGAGGGATTCACGGCGTAGCGATCGATTTACCGGGGAGTGGATTCTCCGACAAATCGATGGTAGTGGTGGGTGGTGGAGATGGAGAGATAGGCTTCGTGGGGAGAGTTAAGGAAGTGTACGGTTTGATTCGAGAGAAAGGCGTTTTCTGGGCGTTTGATCAGATGGTTGAGACTGGCGATCTGCCTTACGAGGAGATCATGAAGCTTCAGAACTCGAAACGGAGAAGCGTGAAGGCTATTGAGCTAGGGAGTGAAGAGACGGCTAAGGTTTTGGGTCAAGTGGTTGATACGTTGGGTTTATCTCCGGTTCATTTGGTTCTTCACGATTCGGCTCTTGGGTTAGCTTCGAGCTGGGTCTCCGAGAATCCTCAAAGCGTTCGGAGTATAACGCTTGTTGACTCCGGTGTTAACCCGGCATTGCCCTTGTGGGTTTTGCACATACCTGTAGTGAGAGAGGTTTTGTTGGGGTTTTCGTTCGGTTTCGAGAAGCTGGTGAGCTTGCGTTGCGCAAAGGAGATGACTTTGTCGGAAATCGATGCTCATAGGATACTTTTGAAAGGGAGAAACGGGAGGGAAGCGGTTCTTGGTTCGGTTAAGAAGCTAAACCATAGCTTTGATGTTGCACAGTGGGGTAACTCGGATGCAGTCAGTGGTATCCCGATGCAAGTGATTTGGTCTAGACAAGTTTCTGATGTATGGATCGAGGAAGGGCAACGTGTGGCTAAGGCTCTTCCAAAGGCAAAGTTTGTCACTCATTCAGGTAGCCGGTGGCCTCAGGTTAGTGATTAATTGGACTCTATGGCTTTATTGAATTGCACAAATGATAGATACCTTGTAATGACTAAAGGTATTATTATAATTACCGCACCCAATTTCAAAATATGGATCGTCATAATCAGTTATCATTGTGTACATTTTTGTATTTTTGCATTGTTTTTTTTTTATCATCATGCTCTCTTTATCTGTTCTATGTTTGTATTGCTTGAGTTGACTCATTTGTGGAAAACAAATTTGCAGGGTTTTGATTGATAAAATTAATCTAAAGTTTTACATTTTTAGATTTCTTACTGGCGATTTGTATCATTAAAAGGTATATGTATCTTAGAGTAATGACACAAATTCAATATTCACTGTCGCTGATGCAGGAAAGCAAATCGGGCGAGCTTACAGATTACATTGCTGATTTCGTCTCTGCGATCCCGAGATCCACCAGACGGGTCTCTGAAGAACCTATCCCAGAGAAAGCTCAGAAAATATTGGATGAAGCAAAGGCCGGTGGGGACCATGACCACGTCCATGCTGATTACACAGATGCTTACGGTCTCGGTGAGGGATGGACCACTTGATATGATTGGAGTTCTTGATGCTTGTTTAAGTTTATGACTGTTCTGAAATTTTTTGTTTTTGTTTGAATTCTTAGATTGTTATATAACCCCGAGTGTTTCTTATAAGTCAGCAATAGTCATCCGAGTGTCATGATTGAGGCAAAAACAGAACGAAATTGATCAAACGAAGTAGCAATGACCATTTAAATTTTAATCTTAGTTGATTAATTGGCCTCGGCCGTTGATTACACTAGTTTTCGTCGTGTGTTTATTAAGTGAGGAAGTATATAAATAAGTGTTGCATTAAGGTGAGCTACTGAAATACTCCCTTTGTCCCACTTTAAGTGGTGTTTTAGGTTTTTGCACAAATATTAAGAAAATACAAATTTTTATGTATTAGTATTAAATTAAACTAATTTAACCAATAAAAAAAGATGTAGTATTTTGTAGTTGGTCAAAATTTTCAAACAACAATAAATTGTATCTAGGATAAAGAGAACATCATTTAAAATGGGACAAAAGAAAAACCCTAAAAACCCACTTAAAGTGGGACAGAGGGAGTATAGAACTGTAAAGTGAATTATTAGGATCTTTTATCAAAATTGGACTTACTGCTTAGATCTCTGTACTCTGAATTTAGAATTACTAATAACTACGAGATTAGGCTCCTGATAATAATTTTACTAAGTTAGGTTGTTAGATACATACGAGAGCTGGTTTAGACGTCTAGTGAATATATTGCTTAGGACATTAATGTTTGCCAAAAGAAGTATCTACCGACACTCTTAGTATTGATCAACACTCGTTTCTTTTTCACACCTGAGAGCTAAAATATAAGACTTAGTCATCTGATCAGAATCTTAGCGAGAGCTGGATATCTTATTTTAGTATTGGAGTTCCAGGATCGCTATTCATACATCCTTAACATCTATAATTCATAATTCGGATTGACTGAAACCCTAAGTGGCTATTTTTCATATATTTTTACAACCAACTGATTATTTGTTCAGTGATATTTACTGCTTAATTATTGATTGTATATTTTAATCTTGATTTCTATAGTCTATTATGTGTCTATATTCCTTGTGGATTTGATCTCTAAATAGTACAAATGAACCTTTTATTTGAGAGAAGAAGTTGCTCTAAGGTAATATGAGTGATATTAATAATTCTCGTCCAATCTCATATTTTTACATGATTCTAAATTTGTGTGTATGTGTGTTGTTTTATTATATATGTAATTTAAATTATCTTTTATTGTATAGTATTGTAATATTAAGGGTTGTATAATATATTAAATGTATGTTTATATGTATTTATGAAGTTTTAACATTTTTATAAGTAACTTTTGTTATGTCAAGGATTATAATATAAAAATAAATTTTAATTATTATTTTTTGATGATTTATGGTTGGAGCAATCATTCTTCGAATCTTTATTTTGACGTTTTGTTCCCCTTAAAATAAGTTGCATATTTAGAGATGTTTTAATTACTGACTTTTTTTGAATAAAATCTTTTTTTCAGATATCACTGAATATGTACTATCATATAGTAGGTTCAATTCAGATTAAACATATTGACTTAAAAAGTAATAAAAGGAAAACTAAAAAACTATTTAAAAACCTGCTGATAGTTCAGATGGTGTGGTTTTTATCAAGGTTCTAAAACGCGGCCGCGGAAACGGTATACACTTTGGAAAAGCGCTTGGCGGGATGACACTCCCTCGATTTCGACATAATCGGTTCAAGAATCGGAAAACATAAAAAATAAAAAAAAATTGCTCACTATACGACTAAAATCAAGTGTGATATGTTATATTTATGGTATTCAAGTGTAAAAGATAAAAGAAAGTGTAAAGGATTAGGGATAAACTATTTTACCCCCTCATTTAAGCTTAAATCTAGAAAAATATAATTAATGCATTTATTGTTGTTCGAACCTGTTACTTCTAGATTCTGGAGAAAAGCTTTGAACTACCACACCACACGTTATACATTGAAATAAGTCTAACATTATAACTATATATTCCTAAATATAAGTATAATAGCTGTAAAATTAGCCGTCGATTAATCTCGTATAATTGTCGATTAATTGATTCGGCACTAGCGCAATTCCAAACAGGGGCTTGTATGGTTTTTCTTTTGCTATTATAAAGTATAAAATTAAATTTTGACCCGCACTTTCAAAGCGGGATTTATATTTTGGTGAAAACTTTATAGTCTCATTCTATTTAATTTTTCTTATAGTGTGGGATATCTGTGTTTGTGTTATCAATGCCAAATTATAAGGGATTCACCAAACTAGGGATTGTATTGCTTCCAAACATTAAGGACTTTCACTTGAACTCGGCATGTGTTGTTCCATGGTTTCACGTCAGTAAGGTTTGATATCTTAACTATGGAACCCATCTCGGAATTTGATAGAAATTTAGGATATGTGTGTGTTTGAGGTCGCTAACTTTGGGTAGGCTTTGTTTTTATTTATAATATTTTTAAGTATAATCGATTATTTGAGTATCAAGTAAAAATATTTTTGAAATCTTTATTGTTACTAATGCAACTTAGTATTCAATGCCAATATACCAATTAAGTTATACTACCAATTAATTCGGTTAAGATTTTGTTAAAACCAAATCGTTAGTTATTTACTGTGCAAATTTCTATTTAGTGTTTTAAGATTTAAGGATCTGAAATATTCATTGTTACCATAAACAACTTAGTATTCAAACCACAATATGCCTAATTCGGTTAAGATTTTGTTAAAACCGAATCGTTTGATATTTACTTGTGCAAGTGGTCCTATTAACTGCTATATAATGATTTAAAATTTAATTTAAGATTTGGTAGTTAATAAACTTGCATATAGTGTATATGGTGAAATTATTCAGGATAATGATGGTTATCGATATTTAGGGATAAAATAATCTTGTTTTATTTCTTTGCTATTAGAAATATAGATTGAAATCCGTGCTAATCAACTGTTATTTAGGATTCAAACCCGTGATAATTCAGACCTTCTTCTGTGGAATAACTGCATTTTAATTTAAACTGTTTTGGTTTTTTCTTATTCGAAAAGTATAACATGTTTGGTCAGTAATATAAGACTGTGTATGACAACAAAATCTGAAAGTATCGAATAAGAAGAAGACTCTTTCCCTGAACTGGGTGATTTGTTATCTTTAGTAACAAATTAAACTAAAGAGAATCGTGATTTTTTATATACTAAGAATCAATACTCTTAAAACAACTTGTTGGGTTTGAATCGAAAGCATTCCTATTTTTAATGTTTGACGTTTTGTTGCTAATGTAAGTTCGATCACATTAAAAGAAAACACAGTCATAGCGGAGTCCTATAGATTAGTTATCGAAAGTTTGATATAACTAAATATTTAAAACTTTCCAGATTCATGAAAATAAACTTTGTACATTAGAGAAAAGTTCAAAGAGGGAAAGATGAAAAACATAAAAAGGACAAATTGTAATGTTGTCGAGAAACATTTTGTTATCTGTATGTGGTAGGTTTTATTTAAATGACCTAACATCAGGAAGTAGATCATGTATTAAAAGTATCATGTTTAAACACATTGAGTATCAAAAGTATATATGTTTTGTTAAGTTAACTATGTAATTTATTAGGAGTAAAATATATTAAATTGTTAGACGTTACTTATAGTATTGTTTTAGGCGAGATTGTATAGTATACAGTATTTTAAAAAAAAAATTCACCTAAACTTAAGTTGAATCTAAAGTTGTACTTTTGTTTTAATAGTATTGGTTAGTTAATTTTTTCGGAAACTACAGTATAACCTCTTTAAATTAATAATCTATAAATTAATATACACTAAAAACTTCTATAAAATAATATAATTTTATAGTCTCAAATTTAGTTTTTGGTTCAATTATTATATCGATAAATTAATAATTTCTATAAATTAATAAAAAAAATATAGTTTTAGTATAGTCTCAACATTATTAATTTATACAGATTTCACTATAATTGCAATGACTATGAACATGAATATTGTCAATTTTTTGTCAGGTAAGAAGGTCATCATCACTGACCAGTTGGTAAATACATAACGCTGCGCATATTAAATACGGACCGGTTAATATTTAAATATTTTAGGGTAAATTGACAAAACGTCCATACTATATTTAATATTTTAATGATTGTAGTTTTCTTTTTCTTGGCAAACATAACTTCAATTCATTCAAATTTAATGATTGTAGTTATCAGTCAATTCTCTTAACTAAACAAAACTGTCCACGTCTTCTTGTAGGTGATAAGTGATAACTCCCACGTTTTTCATTACTTTACTTGATTGATATCCCAATCTCTTAAATGTAATTAGCATTAAGTAGTTGATCAGAGACCCATGCCTATGGGATACATAGGCCGGCTCAATATATTTATGGACCTTTGAACAAAAAAAGTTTGACCCTCAAAACTTAAATTTTATTAAATTTATCTATAAAATTCTATAAAACATAAAATAATACATATAAAATTTTACAATTTATGTTTCTAAGAAAATATTTATTTTTATATAAAAATTTGTATGTATACAAAAAAATCGAAGCCGAAATTATTATAACATGAAGAAACATGGGACTGGACTTGGGCGATCGAACCTATTGTCCCCCCTAGAAATATAAATTGTGGTGTTGGTCCACCTTTACAAATTACAAAATCTCAAAAATTATTTCTAGATATTTTTTATATTTGTTTCTATTAAAAGGAAAACTTACTTTGATGTAATAGTTTTTTTTGCTCTAATCTATTTCTATTTCTTTCTATAAAATAGAAATTACTAATTTTTATAAATAGGAAATAATAAAATTTATCTGTTTTAATTTATAATTAGGGATACTTATTTTAGAGGAAGACAGTTGAATATACTCTACTTCAGTGAGATTTTTTTTTAATTTTAAAAACAAAAATAATAAATTACATTGGAGATTGTCTAATAGTTCCTTTATTCATTACATAATTTGTTTCACCTAAATTCACAAAGATGAAGTTATTATTTTACAAAATATTTAATACATAAACTATATATAATTAAACCAATAATGGAAAGCTTTCATAATTTAAGTGATAATACAATAGGTAATAAATACAAAAATTACATTGAAATGTCAAAATAATTTGTATTTGAAACAAAATAATAATAATAAAACAATTTATGTTATAAAATATTGAAATAGGGAGAATACATATTTAGTGTAAAACAATATAAGAAAATTTTATTTATTTTAGTCATATAAATTATTGGAAAATTTGTCTTCATTTTACACTATCACATCAATAGAAATTAAAAACAATAATAGTGACTCAACTAATTCAAATACTTTTATATTATATATTTCTTTATTAAAAATAAAGAACACCCATATAAATGGTAAAATAAAATAAAATGTAAAACTAAAAATTCAAATGTCAACTATATATATATATATTCTTCTTATAACCCTAGGAAATATTATACACAAATAAATTAAAATCAAGAGAAATGGCAGAGAAATGAATCAAACTTAAAACTAACTTTTATCTTAAGAAGAATATATGCACAAATTTTCCAAGTCCAAAAAATGAAAGAGTTGTTTTTTACCTAAAACCTAATTTGTTTAATCTAATAACATAGTAGGTGAGATGAGATAAGAACTTTAATGACTTTCACACAAATTTCTAATAGATGGCCCGTTTTTATTTTGTAACAATTGATGATCATTGCAATGCAATTTTTTGGTAAAATTTTAAAGATATTTCAAGGCATTTTTAGAAACCCATTGGAGAAACCTAAATATTACATATGTACCTTCACATTAAACGATATTCATTTTTGATATGTTTGGACTTAATTTTGAAGTGATGCTATCTTTTATATTGGTAGTTAATATGTACGATTATATCAGTGATTTTTTTAAAATAATGTTTTTTTAATAAATCAGAATATAGATGATACTTTATTCAAGATAAAAGATCGTATATTTTTTTTATCTTGCGAGGGTTTTAACATGTTCTTATATATTGATTTATCAAATGTTCCACATTAAAAAAAAACAGAATGCTTATAAATTACATGTTCTACTTGATATATATATACAAAAAATTTGTTTATATTAACTTTATATTAATTTACTTTTAAAATTCATACGATGAAAATTATATTCAACACTATTTGTAAATTAAAATTTAAGACTCGCACACTGGCAAAAACTATAAATCTAGTATGTATATAAAAAATCAAAATTTTAAAAAAAGAAACATTATTGAAAATTATATAAATTTATAAACTGTTCAATTTATAAAATAATACAAATTTTTATTTTCAAAATTATTTTTATTCAAGTAATTTTAGATATTAAAATTTCTTAGATCCGACACCTAAACGCATGTCTCTGTTGTATTATATATTCATACTAGCTATTATTATTTTTGAAATGCAAATTATATGTTAATAGCTTCTATCTACTATTTCTGATACCAATATCAAAAATAAACAGCCCAGCACTTGTTTCTCTAGACTTGAAATGTACAATGAGGATATTCGCATGACAACTATTTTATTTGTAAACGCTCTAAAAAAAACCTATTTTATCTATAACAGGTAACCTTTAGAAAAATTATTTAAAAGTCTTACCTATAGAAAATAAGATAAGAATTGGGATATACTCCCACCGTTCTTGAAATATAGGTTTTCTGGATTATTTTGTTACTCAAAATAGATCTTTTTTGAAGTAGTTTTAGTAGTTGATATTAATAAATTGTATTATACTTCTAAGAGAATATTAATCAGAATAGTTAATGATTAAATATTATTTGTTGGTAACTTTTAAAATGTATAGTAATAATAATAATAAATTTAAATGTATATATTTACTATCCCTATAATATTATTTGAGAAGTAAGTTTCATATGTGTCATTCTCACATTAATTCTAAGAGTAGTTAATTACAGACATAACCTTTCTAAATTTAAAATATTATTCATATATGTCATTATTAATAGTTTTTGTTATATTTCCTTTTGCTTAATAATATTTTAAATTGTATTTTTATTTTTAATATTTTATCATAAACGATAAAAATATAAAATGAAAATATATTTATTTTTTAAATATAAACTATATATATTACGTGAATTCAAGAAGAAAAGTTCACAAAAGATATATATAACAAATGAGCCAATTTCACCCAAAAAAAATTATTTATATATAGATATATATAATTTTTCAAAGGTCCCTTCGATAAAAATATCTCAAATAACATAAACCATCTTATATTTATTTTCATACATATAAATTGGAAAATAACTTCTAATTTATAAAAAAATGAAAGAAAAATATTTAATAATTTTTATTATGCTTCACTCATTTTTATAAATATTCATATTAATCCATAAGATTTTATATTTATTATTATGTTAGTTAATACCACTCCGTATAAATCATCAATTTAATTTATTTTCAATTGGTCTAAAGATACAAATCTCATTAAGGTTAGACCATACACTAAATAAATCATCAAATCATCAAAATCATAAATTATTTAAAATGATCATAAACCCGATCAAAGATCATCAAACTGATATGAATTCTAATACTCAAAATAGAAGGTTAATTGAGTTAACAACATATTATTGTTTAGAATAATTTTATGTTTAGTTTTATACATGTAAATTATAAAATGACATAAAATTTATAAACAAAGACAAAAAAATTAATTCATTTTATAAATATTTCAATCTGTATTCAAAAACCTATTGGTTATTAGTTGTACAACCTCAAACCAGAACACTTCATTTTTCCTATTGTTTTGGAATACTAATTATAAATAATTATATATATATGTAAAACAAAAAAACAACAACTAATACAATAAACAAAACTAGTCAAATATAGAATACAAGAAATTATGATTTCATTCAGAATAAAATATAAAATTAAGTTTACCTAAAATAACTGAACCAATCCAATTTTTAATACAATAGTCATATGTTTAACTAAGATAATAACATAAAAATATTCAAAATATTTTTTACTTCTTCCTTACATATGTATTATAAACCAATTTTAATAATAAAAATGAAAGTAGAATACTTGACAACTTTTTTATTTATATTACGATATTTATTTGTGTATGAGGATTGGAGGGCCACTTTGTATCCGTGGATATTTTTAAATTTTTAACTTTTTAGGAACGGATGAACGATTGGAGTATATGACTGAAATTATTAGAGAAAAAAACTGGCTCTCAAAAGAAAAACAATTTTTTTAAACAAGGTTTGACACTTTGACGGAACAGCTTAAAGATAGTCTCACCTTTCGTGTAATCTAAAAGAGACTTAAAAATAATAATTTTATGCATAAAAAGTAAAACAGTGTAACGTGAACGTTTTGTATATAAGTAGCAGCCGGCAGCGTAATTAATCATTACGTGTTATCTTAATCTCATCGTCCCATAGTTTGAAAAAAGTCTACAATTAAGTTTACGGGTAAGCAAAAAACAACTAATGTTTGGTGCAGCCTTCACCTATTCATGACTTTTGATTCTCAATTTTATTACAACTTGTCCATGGCATTACCATAAATGTAACAGTTTAAATCTTATCTGTAGATTACCTTTTCCAGTAAACAGACGTATGCATTTTATTAAAATTATTTATCATCCCGAATTCCCGACTGTGTCTTCTACGCTTCACACTTATTCACGTATGGACATATTGGGACGGTTTCCCAACCCAATTCGTAGTACTCTAAATCTTTCTTCTATATATCCATTTATTTATTAATAATTACAAATATAGAAGTATTTTAATTTGTTCCAACAAGTAAACTCTATTAACAAAGACGTAAAGAATTTTTACCATAAAAAGACCTTGATTGGTAAAGAATTTGCAAAAAACATTATGCTCATTATTGTTCGATCAACAATTATTTAAAAAGCATTTACAATAGCATTTAAAAGATTTTAATGCTTTCATAGGGAGCTTTTGAAAAAACATTTACAGTTGTAATATATAAAATTATTATATATAATTAATTAATTTAATAATATCAAAATTATTTTAAAATTAAATTTATATTGTTAAAAATAAAATTTATAGTTAAATATTTTTGAATTTTATATTCAATGAAAAAAATAAACTTTTTTTTATACACAACAAAAATATAAACTAATATGTATATATCCCCTATATATAAATCCTAGAGCATTAAACATTTTTGGTAGGCACGTGTCATAATGAGAATGATTCTCAAAATTCTTAAAGAAATAGGTTGATCCATCTAAACATATATTATGTGTTTTATTAAACTACATATCAAATTAATTAATACTATCCAAAAGAATAGTTTATATTTTCTACTTAAATAAAAGCTACGGAATTACCTAACATGATTAACATATATATCACAGTTAATGATTATGAATAATAAAGATTTGATAACAATTATTTATTATCATCTATACTTTTTGTTTAATTTTATATTATTAAAAGAAATTAAACAACACATTAAGCATATATTAAAAAATTAGATTTTTTCTTATATGATATATTTTCAATTTTTTAAAAACAATTATAAATTACTAAAAATGGTAAAAGCCTCACATTGCAAATTTTGTAATAAACGTTTTTAGTTCAGCCAGTCATTTTTCTTTAATGAGTCTTGAACAATATTTAATGACTACTTAAATGAGTCACGTACATAGTAGAATATGTTTTGGTTTAAAAATTGTTGTATATCCAAAATCAATATGAACCATCATCACTTTCGTTTGAAATTTTGTTACAACAAAAAATATTGCGCAAAAAATCTGAAGCTAAATAACTGAACCAAATCCAATCCGAAAAAGTAGTATTTAAACTAACCACAATTGGTTAGATATCCGAACGGATTCAAAACTTTTGTATCTAAAGAATCGGAACCGAGTCCGATCTGAACCGAAATATTTCGGATATCCGAATATATTCAAACCAGATTTATATACTTAAATATCTAAAAGATTATACGAAATATATAAGATTTTTTTTAATTGTCTAAAATACTTAGAAATTTTTGTAAAATTAGTTAAAAGTGCATGTTTAAAATTCAAAATAATAAAAATACTTGAAATATCTATTGATTTTCTATCCAAATATTTAAACTAAATCAATTTTTATGTTAAGTTTAAGTATTTTGGTATACATTATTCAAATTTATATGTTATATATTATTTTTATTTTTAGATTTTGAGAAATTTAAAGTATATGTGAACTTTAAAATTTTTTTTAAATGGCTTATCCGAACCTAAACCCAAACTAGACCTGCAAAAATTTAAACCGAACCCGCAAAGATCCGAACCGAACATAACCTAACCGAATAGAATGATATCTGAATGTTCATCTCTAATCAAATGTAAAAAATTATTATTGATAACAAATATGTATTTTTATAATATTTAAATACAATATATTTTAAAATAATTCATTCATACAGGCAGATTATCATCTAATATCTTATAAAATAGAAGTATTAACAAAACCCTTAACACTTGCAACTTATTTACAAGGCAATACCAATGAAGTATTTAAAAACACTCACTTTAAGAAATCACTGTCTTTTCTAATTTTAATACACAGTTACCTAAATTACATTCACTACAAATTTAGTATAAATCTTTAACTTATTTAAATCTTAACATTAATACTATAAATCTTAACATGTGTCTCATTGCTGACCTTCCCCCTCCCCTGCGTTACTATTCTTCTTTTTTTTTTTCCACTTTTTCATTTTTTGAAACAAACACCAATCACTTTATCAAATACATTAATAAAAGCATACAAATTCAGTAACATACTAATAGTGCTTTATCATAAGTTATACTACTAATCAAGGTCAAAGTCAAATTCTTGTCTGATTGATCAAGAGAGAGAAGTCTCTATTTCCAAATTCAGGTGGCTGCAAGTACCGAAAAGCAGATAAGCTCAAAAGGGGCCAAATGGCTGCGAGCGGGCAGTCACTTAGGAAGCTGTGGGACAGTTGTTTAACATAAGATCACACGGGATCGACACGAGGTGGGACGTGCATGAACAGGCCTTAGGTCATTAGAGTCTAGGTTGTTTGCTGCATAATAGATCTTATTAAATTGTGACTGTATTGCATGTTTACTTATTTTGAGCTGAGTTCGTGGATTTCTTGAATCCTTCTTCACTGAGTAATCTTTATTTTTCATCTCTTCTTTTTGCAGATATGATCGAAGAGGTGCAAAAGTAGGAGTCGTGGTGCTGCAATGATTTCAGGTTTTCTTTATCCTCAAGAGTTTTCACTACTATTTTTAAAACTATCCTCATGTTATTCGATTTCTCGTTAAGTTTGTTGCTTGTAATATGTTTTTAGTTTAAAATAAAGGGATTGTTGAACTGAGATATCTCCAATGGCATTCTATTTTTTCCTTTATAATTTACACTAAAATAGATTAATTCTGTTATATAGTAATTTTTGCTCCAATGGTTTACTCTAAAATAGAGTTACTCTATTATAGATTAATTTTTGTTCCAATGGTTTATAGGTTACTCTATAATAGAGTTATTGTATTTTAGTATAAATTATAGAAAGAAAAATAGAGTTCTATTGGAGATGTCTTGAGTGGAATGTGTTATGGTCAATGTAAGATCTGTAGAGACGGCCCGTTACAATTTTGTTCCTCAAAAACTCAAGTTGTTTATCTAGATGTACTATGGTGTCTCTAATTTTTTTTTTTTAATCTGATTTAAGGGTACTCCCATTTGGTATTTGAGATATCATTAATGGAGATGTTCTAATAATGCAGCATGGACAGTCTCCCCTCTCAAGGCTCTATTATCAACTACCATCATTTCAATATAATGCACGTGGACGCACGTTACCATCCCACATACATAAAAAATCAGGCAATTGAAAAACTAGATGCAGATCATGTTTCTGTGGAGTAGCCGTAGACAAAGAAATTGAAAAAGTCGAATCTGCTCCTACAACTGCATCTGTATCCGTCTCAGCGAAAGACATATTTTCTAACCTATCCACTGCTGATATGGAACTTTCTCAGGCAACTCAAGAGCATGTTTATGGCAAGGGATTAGCGCATGTAGCCAATGAGGCAGCAAAAACTAGTTAAGCCTTTTATTTTTAAGCCTTTTATTTTTAGACAAATATTATTTAATTAAATTATTTTTTGCTTTGAAATCTGTAAACACGTTATATTGTGAAACAGAAAAAGATTTCTAAAATAGTTATATATTGAAACTAAGGAGAATAAATAGCCAAAAGTGACTCATATGTAAATTATCCTTAATACAATCATCACCATCCGTTTAATCAACCTTTAAATGGTCACTTTGATCAACAAATACAGTTGGCAGGATCATCACTAATTGCATTCAACCATATTTTATAGTCTGGTTATAAATTGCTGCCGTTTTAGGATTTCAATATTTCATATATAGTTTGACTATTGGTAAATTTTCTAACGATGTACTCTGTCTTTGGTCTACTAGAATTAGTTCTTTCTTCATTTATTTTTAAGCAAATTGAGAAAGTTTTTGAAATAAACATAAATGAAAATAGACCAAACACTTTTTATCAAAATTATGAACGAGATGTAAGACATGTGTTTGTTTCCAGAAAATCGATAAGTTTTAAATTAATTATAAGTAAATAATTAATACTTCTTCTGGTTCTAAAAGATCTATGTTTTAGATTTTTCATATTTATTAAGAAAAACATAAAATTTTATTTAACAATACATTATTTTTCTTAATTAACAATTCTCCATAATTTTGAACCAATAAGATTTTAGTAAATACAATTATATTTTTGGAAATGTACAATTTTTCATTAATTAATATATTGAAAAATATAAAAATATATCTTTTTAAATTAAAGTTTTTTTCTAAAACATGGATCTTTTAGAAACGGAGAGAGTATATACGACACCTATTAATCTAAGATTATATAAATAACATTTACCTTCTATAAATCTAAATGGTCACATCATTTATACTAATATTTCAATATTTTAAAATGGTGAAATAAAAAATAATCGTCTGCTGTCGTACGTGATTCAGAGAGGGCCACGCTTGTTGTGAGAATTTTTTTAAGAAGGAGATTTCAATCAAAGTGGACTATAATGGTTCTGAATTTTTTTAAAAGGAATGATTGTGATATCATATCTTCTTTTTAAAAAACAAATGTTCGATATCCTATCTTTCTCTGACTGTTTGTTTTGATTTGATTTATTCACTACAAAAAGTATGTTGAATCACTGATTTTAAATATTTATATTACTTATAATTGATGCTAAAAATGACTTTGAAAGTAATGCAAATACTTTACATCACATATATATAATTGTTACAAATATTAATTAATATGCGTCCTTTGTAAAATTGATGTAAACCTTTGCATCTGTTAATATAGTTGATGTTAGCATTTGCTACAATTTTTATAATTGATGTTTAATATTTATCTCAGTTACAGATAACTCATGTTAAATTATTAATAATTATAATTTGATATAAACATAACTATAAATTTTTTCTTTATTTTTAAAATTATTTTAAACAATTCTCATCATTATTATTTTTGATAATTAATTATATAACAAAAAATGTTTACAATATCTATTAAAATCTTGATGAAAAGAGATTGCCTGTTATGACCCTACACTATTGTTTTTTGGTTGAGCCTTAGTGAAATTTTATTCAGTAAAAAAAATTACAATCACATAGTATAATTTACAGTGTGTGACATATAAAATTCTTTTTTCTTACATTAAAAAACATAACGAGAAAGAGTACAGTAAAAGATAAATAAGAAAACTAAACCGCACTTAGTCTAATTGGAGGAATCGGATTTAGATGTATATCATTTATGAATTATGCTGGGAATTTCTGAACACTTCGTGCCAAGATTATATGATTTGTATATTTGCATGCGAAACATGAATGATTACGAAAAACATGAAATATAGTTACATCTCTGAGAAGCTAGTTAATTTATTGGTAAAAACATATCCTTTTACCAAATCGTAACAAAACATCTCTTATATATATATATATATATATATATATATATATATATATATATATATATATATATATATATTACCTTTTCAGTGAGTAAATCCATTTGAATATAACTCCCCACTCCAATTAAAATGAAAAATTGAGAAATAAAACAATTATTTTATTTTAGATTAATTCCCTTTTCATTTTATAATAGAATGAAAAATGCAGTGTAAATTGAAAATATTTCACTTCAAACTTTAATTTTGAATAAAAATAAAATAAGGTTAAAGATATTCTAAAAGGTATTTCAAACTATTAAAGAAATTCATACATTATATGTTTTAATAAAGTTTGAAGTCGTGGATATCCAACACCGAAACAAAACAAAAAATAAAATAATTGTTTTCATGAAAAACTTAGCATTTTTCTTAAAGAGCATATTAGTGAATTACTCGTCCGTAAATAAAGATATTAGAGCATCTCCACTGGAACTCTATTTTTTTCTATAATTTACACTAAAATATAGTTACTATATTATATAGTAACTTTTGCTCCAATGGTTTACTCTATAATAGAGTTACTCTATTATAGTTATAGAGTGAAATATAAAGTAATGTCATTTTTTCACTCTATATTTGGAATAGAAAATTGACATTACTCTATATTTCACTTTATAATAGAGTAACTCTATTTTAGAGTAAACCATTGGAGCAAAAGTTACTCTATAATAGAGTTACTCTATTTTAGTGTAAATTATAGAGGATAAAATAGAGTGCTATTAGAGATGGTCTTAGAAACATTTTTGAAGTCCCCTGTATTTCGTTTAGTTCTGTAAAAAAGTTGTCTTTCATTATTCACGTGAATCATGAATCAATTCTTTACATTTTCTTTTAAAGCTTTAACAAGTGGAGTAATGTAGCCTGCTACATGTAAGGTAAAAAAATATTGACACTGGTTCTTTTTTTTTCTCAATATTAAACTTTTCATTATCCAATAGTTGAATACATAGATTTCGACCTCACAAGGGTTCAACCATAGAAACAAGGATTGATCTAGTATCACCCATAAACACTTAATTAGATCATACGCTACGCGATCTATACCTCGTTATACTCTTTCAACCACAACGAGAACAAAATCACTCTACGATGCAGAATGATATGTCCCCTGAACAAGATCACTATACGACACAGAGTGACACTGATTCTTAGGTTCTAGAAGGGTTTTTTTCCATTAAAATCTTTCCATATTCATCCACATCCTACGAAAGGGTTATCATAATCCTAAAAATACCATACAAATATTTTGAAAACTTAAGATCTAGATATGGTGTATTTTTTTGTTGCGCATCAGATAAATCGTTTGGTATGTTTGCTTCGTTCCAAACACGACATTCTCGAACAACTTTTTAAAGATTTCTATTAATTCCTTGAAAAGACTTATCATTTCACACTTTCAAGATATACCAAACCAATTTTATGGATCTTGATCATTTTCCAAGTTTTCATACTTATTTTTTTCTCCAAAATAAATAGTTTATATTTGTATCTGTTGAAGGAAAGATTGATGGTCTTGATGGTGTAAAGAATAAAATCCAAGTTTACAACGTTGGATGAACATTCAAAAATTGCATTGTTTATCGATTCATCCTCTTCTCACATGTGGAGCAATGATTGTCACGTTTCATGCCTTTGCATGTTATGTACTTTGTAACTAACAAGTAACCGGTTACTAGCTGCAAAGCATATTTTGTGAGATACTTTAACTTTCCAAGCATAAGACTGAAGCGCATGAATCTTGGCTTAGTGAATATCTATGAGCCTCCATTAACCATAACTTTGCAAGTCATCCAATATTCAATTTCATTGTGTTGCAACCATGTCTTCTACTCCCTCCGTTTCATATTATTTGTCGTTCTAGATTTATGCACATAGATTAAGAAAATATTTAATTTTACATATTTTCAAAATAAAAACACTATTACTAATACACCTAACCATAAATCAACCAATAGAAAAATAGAGTAGAGAATATTGTCAATAAATTTTGCATTGAAAACCGAAAACGACACTTATTTTGAAACAAAAATTCTACTCCAGAACGACAAATAATTTGAAACGGAGAGAGTATAACTCTAGGAGTACTCATTATATTTATATCTTAACTTACTTTTAAACTCTTAATTAAAGGAATAATATCGACACTATAAGGGATTTCATTAATCTATCATCCAGGTTTTCCCTTACTATTATAAAATTACTAACTGGTATCATATGATATGATGGACTACATAAGCAAATGTTGTAGCCAGTACTTAGGAAGTTAGGATCGTCGAATCCATGGATCTTCCTATGCCTTATCTCATAGGGGAATTGCATCCAACAACCATCAAACAAAAAATAATTCACTCACTATCTAAAACAAAATCTCACCTATACAACTTGCCTCTTATACATAATATTGTCATATTGTCCTCACATGCAACCGGTGAAACCCGCAAGAAAAAAAATAAATAGATTAATAATAAAAATAATACTGAAAAGTAATTTGTGGTTACCATTGATGCACATATCTTCTCTTCTTCTTACTCTTTTTACCAAATCTCTGTTTCTTCTTCATACGTACAAACACACACCACCGCATCTCAAAGCAAGGAAGAAACAAAGATTCTGGGCTTACAAAATTGAGTTTGGAGGAGAAGATGGCACCATAGAGAATGAGGTGACATCGCGTTTTTATACTCTGTTTCTGTTTTTATTTTTATACTCTATTTCTGTTTTTATACTCTGTTTCTGTTTTTATACTCTGTTTCTGTTTTTGTTTTAGTCTATTTTATTCAATAATATATTAGTACAACATCCATATAACCTTGCTACTAAAGTTTAGTTCTCCGTACACTCTAAAAGTACTATACTATATCCACCATGTAGTATAGTATTATGAACCTGGTGAAGGTCATTATTTGAAAACGGGGAAAACTGTTTATATCTCGGACGTGGGTTGACATTTCCAGGTTAGGGTTTAGTGTTATCATCTGGGTGGGGGTTTCACTAACTCACACTCGTTGCTCCGTTACTTGTATTAGTGATATGAACCCATCCATGTCGTAATGTCAGTTTATTCTATTTAATAATATAGTAGTACAATATCCATATAACCTTGCTACTAAAGTCTCCTGAATTATTAAACGAGAACTAAAGTTTAGTTCCTCGTACACTCTAAAAGTACTATATTATATCCACCATGTAGTATAGTATTATGAACCTGGTGAATGTCATTATTTGAAAACGGGGGAAACTGTTTATATCTCGGACGTGGGTTGACATTTCCGGGTTAGGGTTTAGTGTTATCATCTGGGTGGGGGTTTCACTAACTCACCCTCGTTGCTCCGTTACTTGTATTAGTGATATGAATCCATTCATGTCGAAGTGTCAGTCTATTTTATTCAATAATATAGTAATATATCATCTATTTAACATTCCTACTAAAGTCCATTGAATTGTTAAAGTTTGGGTTTAGTGATAACAGTTTAGGGTATAGTATTTAAAAGTTGGGTCTGAATCAGTCCTTCTATACTATTTATAAATGTTCTATACTATGTGGCTACGTTGAGAAAATTGGCAGCATCTTATATAGATTATGTTTAGGTTTCTAGTTCAGTTATTTGGGTTTAGATTTAGTAACTAGGAGGTTTGTCTAGGGTTTAATATTTAGTAACTAGGAGGTTTGTCTAGGGTTTAGTAACTAGGAGGTTTGTCAGTGATGTGTTTTGTATTGTTATATTTTTGCAAATAAGATTGTAGGTGTTGTTTTACTCCTTCTATGCTATTTCGGAATTAAAGAATAGAATAACACATCCACAAATTGTATATGGTTATCCCAAATTTAAGCAAAAAAAAAATGTGGTATGATGTGGCTTCCTTATATTCTCTCAAATTTGTTCTAGATTTATTATGAATGTGATGTGGCTTCCTTATTATGAATATGATGTGCTTTCTTTATATTCTCTCAAATGTGGTTATTATGAATGTGATGTAACTTTCTTATATTCCTTATATTCTCTCTTATTGTAGCCATACCTTAATTTATCTATGTCATATGTACATCTCTCCTCCACCTGCTACTTGTACAAAAGAAGGTTAAAACCGGATGAAAAGAAATACAATTGTTAGTTACTTAATAATGTCAAAATCAATATCATCCACTTAATTTACATTTCAAACTTAGTTATCTCGCAAATAAGCCCATATCTCATAACCAGAATACACTTTTTATCTAATATTTAAAGAAAGTGAGTCCTTCGATTCTACAATACTAGTTCATACAGTGGCGAATCTAGGATTTTTTTTGAGTGGGGGCAAATACTGTTTTATATATATATATATATATATATATATATATATATATATATATATATATTATTTTTGATTAATTTAATATCAATATATGATTTTCAAAAAATATATAAAACCATAATAGTTATAGTTAAAGTTAATTGAGCCATAATTTGTTTTTAAAACAACAGTAACTCAATACAAAAGCTACAACTAGTAAACAAAATAGTCAAAATAAAAATATGTAACACTACAATTATGCTAAAGTAATTAATAAATGGCAAGTAGACCATGTAACTATTTTTAGAGATGAGAATGGATATTGGTGTTTTCATACTGAAAAACAAAATTATGCAAAACAAAGAAACAGAAAAAACCTTTGAATAAGAGGCAGCACCTTATGAATATATGGAAATAACAGATGTGATTACATGCTGAAATTTTTTTAATGGAGTAAAAATAAAAACAAATATGCATAAAAAGAAAAAAAAGTTTTGAACCAGATACAAGAGAGGCATAGTGGGGGCAAATACCGATCAGACGAACTTTCATTCTGACATTTGGTCACACTAAGATCTATTTATTATAATTTAGTGGGGGCAACTGCCCTCTCCCTGTTCAACGTACATCCGCCCATGAGTTCATACATAGAAAGGGTTATTGTATGATATAGCTCGTACGAGCTAACAAATTCTGAAGTATTTTTCTCTCAAGATCCTTATCAAAAACTTATATTAAAACTGAAATGATCTCCAAAATTAAATAGTCATAAGAGTTAGGTTAAACTTATGTATCACTCTAAATCTTAATTTACTTTTTCGGGTAAACACATTTTCTTTCATTTCGCCTAATAAATTTATTTTTGAGAGAGTTCGAACTACACTAACTAATTTTTTTGCAAATCTCCAATTAAAAAAAGAAAGAAAACTCGATATACATAAAGCATTCACAACCTCCTTCCCACCTAGTAATTTTTATTATGTAAAGATATATATATATATATATATATATATATATATATATATGTGTGTATATATGATTTTAAGATATACTGTATCTATTATATAGTATTTTTGGCATCACTGGATCTATTGTATTAGTTTTAATGAAATATTAAATTATAATTATTTGAAGAAATATTTTTATTTATTTATGAATCAAAGCGGACAAGACAAATAAATAAATTAATAAAATAAATCCCTCAACAACTTACGTCTTTAAATACCCCAACCGATACGGCATTCGCCACACCGTTGATTAAAATTCTTGAGAGCGAATAAAGAAAGGATCAGTGAATCTCTCTCTGCAACTCAAAGATGATCGGAGACTTGGTGGATCTGTTGACCGGAGGCGGAGGAAATGCAGCGAAGGTGAAAGGAACGGTGGTTCTGATGAAGAAGAACGTCCTTGATTTCAACGATTTCAACGCTTCGTTTCTCGATCGTCTCCACGAATTTCTTGGAAACAAAGTCACTCTTCGACTTATCAGCTCCGATGTTACTGATCCAGGTATACTCCTCGCACCTCTATTTTTGATTCCTTCGCTTACTTTAGCTTTCTCTCGTTTTCGTTGACCTGTGTGCAAATTAGACCAAGAGTCTTTAATTTAATATTAAAACTTCTAAAACTGTATTTATTAATTACAAGATAGATTTTAAAACGCGATTGTCTCTACATGCTTGCTTTTTTATATACGGACGTATTATCTTCTTGTCCTTTTACCCTGTGCTCTGGTTTTTTGGTCTTTTAGTTTTTTTTTGGGCTGAAGAACAATCAAAATCAAAACTATGAAACCATTTTGGATAATATTAGGAAAATCACTTTTCTTTATTTTTTGTTTGTATGTTAATTTGATAAATGGAAACTTCTCCAGCAAGAAAGCTTGGAATTCTTTTGGTTTTTCCTTCTCCTCTTAAAAGGCCAGAAACATTATTCTCTCTTAAAGGACGATAGATCAGATACTTGTTTTGTGTTACCAAGTTTTGTTACCTTTTTCTTTTATCGTTCCCAATCAACAAAATAAATTGTATTTTTCTTTTATTTTTTGAAATAATTCTACCTCGGAGGGTTAAATATTTACGGTGAAGAATATATTTACTATTTTATGTGTATTTTTGTAACAAATAAGTGAATTAGTAAAAGAATTTAGAACAATTTAGCTAACCAAACCAGAAGTGATAACGCACACGAATATGAAAGATTTACAATTTACTTTTTAATATATATTGTCCGTCTTTGATTTCTTTAATAAATATGTAACTATCGAAATATTACAGATCAGTGTAGAATTGTTTCAACATCGATTTTGCCTCTCGGATGCTAATAACTTCATGCTTAGATTGTTTACCAGTTAGGTATATTTTAATTTGGTATTAAGGTTGAAATACAAAATAAATTAGCAACACAAGTAGGAGAATTTTTTTTTAAAGTGTCTTTCGTCTCCATCTCATTTTTATTACCAATTAGATATATTCTAATTTGGTATTAAGGTTGAAATGCAAAATAAATTAGCAACACAAGTAGGAGAAAATAATTTTGTTTTTAAGTGTCTGCCGTCTCCATCTCATTTTTATTTACTTTATATTGCAAGTGTTTGTACTAAAAAATTTTGTATTAAGGTTGAAATACAAAATAAATTAGCAACACAAGTAGGAGAAAATCATTTTGTTTTTAAGTGTCTGCTGTCTCCATCTCTTTTTTATTTACTTTATATAGCAAGTGTTTGTACTAAAAAAATTTGTATTAAGGTTGAAATACAAAATAAATTAGCAACACAAGTAGGAGAAAATTTTGTATTAAGGTTTGAAATACAAAATAAATTAGCAACACAAGTAGGAGAAAATCATTTTGTTTTTAAGTGTCTGCCGTCTCCATCTCATTTTTATTTACTTTATATTGCAAGTGTTTGTACTAAAAAATTTTGTATTAAGGTTGAAATACAAAATAAATTAGCAACACAAGTAGGAGAAAATAATTTTGTTTTTAAGTGTCTGCCGTCTCCATCTCATTTTTATTTACTTTATATGGCAAGTGTTTGTACTAAAAAAATTTGTATTAAGGTTGAAATACAAAATAAATTAGCAACACAAGTAGGAGAAAATTTTGTATTAAGGTTGAAATACAAAATAAATTAGCAACACAAGTAGGAGAAAATTTTGTATTAAGGTTGAAATACAAAATAAATTAGCAACACCAGTAGGAGAAAATAATTTTGTTTTTAAGTGTCTGCCGTCTCCATCTCATTTTTATTTACTTTATATTTCAAGTGTTCGTACTAAAAAATTTTGTTTTTAAGTGTTTCTATCCCTCTCAGCGCCAGCCGACGCGGCGAATAGTATACTCGCTCAACCGATTTCAATATAATCGCTCAAAAACTTGGTTGACTTTGAAAAACTTGATTTTTTTTGTTGTTTTTAGATAGTAAATCGAATAGACTATGTTAGAATTATAGGCTATGAATGATAACTTGATGAAAATGGTTGAAGAGATGAATAAATCGCAAATACAATCGAAAATGATCTTTTTTTTTCTTCTGCATAGCGTGAAGCAGGGTGAAGCTTACGTGTCGCCCCTACATAATTTTTTGTTTTTCAACTTTAGGAATAAGTTACTTTTTCAACTTTAAGAATAATTTACTGTGTTTCAAAAAAAGATTAATTTACTGTTTCAATCCAGTTATAGTCTGTTTAGCTTTAATCTTCGTTTGTCGTTTAATTGCGTCCTTAACAATTCCAAAAAAAATATAATGGTATATTATACACATCAAACATTAAAATGTACAGTATGTGTTTAATTTTTTTTTCAAATACCTATAATTTAATACTTTCTTTCTCTCTTTAAATGATGAATTTATTCGTATATATACATGTCAGATAGCTGTAATTGTTTTCACCTTCTTCCAATGCAGATACGGTTTTTAAGAATAGAAGATGGATACAATTTTTTTTCTCAGAAAAGGATTAAATGTTTTCAACTTGGGATTACGTACCAGTATATAATTCCGTTTGTTTGAACAAATACATTAACCGGACTCAACGTAGACGTAAACCAACTCAGTTGATGATGTTAACCTGTCAATACAAGTTTCAGTTATTTTATACTTTTCATGATGATTTGGCAGAAAATGGTTCTAACGGTAAACTAGGCAAGGCTGCTCACTTAGAGGACTGGATCACCACGATCACGTCGTTAACCGCGGGTGAATCAGCCTTCAAGGTCACATTCGATTACGACCAAGATTTTGGTTACCCTGGAGCATTCTTGATCAGAAACAGCCATTTCAGTGAGTTTTATCTCAAAAGTTTGACGCTTGAAGATGTCCCAGGCCATGGCAGAGTTCATTACATCTGCAATTCTTGGGTTTACCCTGCTAAGAAATACACCAAAGACCGAGTTTTCTTCTCCAACAAGGTAACTAAAGTACTCTCTGTTTGATATTAAGACACAAGATGATGTTGTGAGAAATGGTTTTTGAGACTCAATGTTTACTTGTGTGTTTTCAGACTTATCTTCCACATGAAACGCCACAGCCACTGCTCAAGTACAGGGAAGAAGAGCTAGGGAGCCTAAGGGGAACCGGTGAAGGGGAGCTTAAGGAATGGGATAGAGTGTATGACTATGCTTACTACAACGATCTAGGCGTCCCTCCAAAAAACCCACGGCCTGTACTTGGAGGGTCACAGGAGTATCCTTACCCGAGAAGAGGAAGAACCGGGCGAAAACCGACGGCAGAAGATCCTGAAACAGAGAGCAGGCTACCAGTCACGTCGAGCCTAGACATATACGTTCCGAGAGATGAGAGATTCGGACACTTGAAGATGTCTGATTTCCTTGCTTATGCTCTGAAAGCGATTGCTCAGATCATACAGCCAGCGCTTGAGTCTGTGTTTGACGAGACTCCTAAAGAGTTTGATTCTTTTGAAGATGTGCTTAAGATCTACGAAGAAGGAATCGATCTACCAAACCAGGATTTGATTGATAGTATCGTTAAGAATATACCGCTTGAGATGTTAAAGGAGATATTCAGAACAGATGGTCAGAAGTTCCTCAAGTATCCAGTGCCTCAGGTCATCAAAGGTATCCCATCCATCCACTTTTACTTGAATCTGAATAAACATTTTTGGATACAACTAACTTTGATTTTTCTTCTTCTTTCTAGAGGACAAAACTGCATGGAGAACCGATGAGGAATTCGCTAGAGAAATGCTTGCTGGGCTAAACCCTGTTGTTATTCAACTTCTTCAGGTGAAATCGAAATAGTGTTTCTCTCTTTTTATTTTTAGTTTCTTACAGGTTACGGCATGTTAACTTGCAGGAGTTTCCTCCAAAGAGCAAGCTTGACAACGAAACATACGGTGACCAGAACAGTAAAATCACCAAAAGCCATATAGAACAGAGTTTAGATGGGGTCACTGTTGAAGAGGTAACAAACTACTATCAAATGAATCATAATCTCTCTGATCTACGAGTCAAATCTGAAAACATTTGATATTTCAGGCTTTGGAGAAGGAAAGGTTGTTCATATTAGACCACCATGACACACTGATGCCGTACGTGGGACGTATAAACACCACCGGAAACAAGGTTTATGCAAGCAGAACGCTTCTGTTCTTGAAAGATGATGGGACTTTGAAGCCATTGGTGATTGAGCTGAGCTTGCCTCATCCTGACGGAGACAGCTTTGGATCAGTGAGTGAAGTATACACGCCTGGGGAAGGGGTCTACGACTCGCTGTGGCAGTTGGCAAAGGCTTACGTGGGCGTAAATGACTCTGGAAACCATCAACTTATCAGCCACTGGTAATGGATCTTTTATTTGTTATTTGTTAAGATGAACCTTAAACGATCTGAAGTTAAAAAGTTTTGTTTTGTTTATTTCTTGCAGGTTGCAAACACACGCATCGATTGAACCTTTTGTCATTGCCACTAACAGACAGCTGAGTGTTCTTCACCCGGTTTTCAAGCTACTCGAACCTCACTACCGTGATACGATGAACATCAATGCGCTTGCCAGGCAAATCTTGATCAATGGTGGTGGTATCTTTGAGATCACAGTGTTCCCTTCTAAATATGCCATGGAGATGTCATCTTTCATCTACAAGAACCACTGGACCTTCCCTGACCAAGCCTTACCAGCAGAACTTAAAAAGAGGTATAATGCATATTTACTCAAAATAATATTTCAAAAGAAAAAAAAAACAAAGATAACTTTATGGCTTTTTAACTGCAGAGGGATGGCTGTTGAGGACCCAGAAGCACCACACGGATTACGTCTGAGAATAGAAGACTATCCTTACGCTGTGGATGGGCTTGAGGTTTGGTACGCTATCGAGTCATGGGTCCAAGACTACATTCCCTTGTATTACAAGACGGACGAGGATGTCCAAAACGACACCGAGCTGCAAGCTTGGTGGAAGGAGGTGCGTGAGGAAGGTCATGGAGACAAAAAGTCAGAGCCCTGGTGGCCCAAAATGCAAACCCGCAAAGAGCTGATCGACTCTTGCACTATAATCATATGGGTGGCTTCTGCTCTACACGCAGCGGTTAACTTCGGACAGTATCCCATCGCAGGGTATCTCCCGAACAGGCCGACCATAAGCCGACAGTTCATGCCAAAGGAAAACACTCCCGAGTTTGAAGAACTTGAGAAGAATCCGGAGAAAGTGTTTTTGAAGACCATCACGGCTCAGCTTCAGACGCTTCTTGGGATATCTCTGATTGAGATTCTGTCTACTCACTCGAGCGATGAGGTGTATTTGGGGCAGAGAGATTCTAAGGAATGGGCGGCTGAGAAAGAGGCCTTGGAAGCGTTTGAGAAGTTTGGAGAGAAAGTAAAAGAGATTGAGAAGAAGATTGATGAAAGGAACGGAGACGAGAATCTCAAGAACAGGACTGGTCCGGTTAAGATGCCATACACTCTTTTGTTTCCGACCAGTGAAGGTGGAGTCACTGGCAGGGGAATTCCGAACAGTGTCTCCATCTGAAACATGTCTCAAGGTGTTGTTTGTTTTCTGCTTATTGTGTATGTGTGTGTTGCAGTCAGTTTGTGTTCGTTCTCCCATGGTTTGCTTCTTTCACATGTTAACAGTTGATTCTTGCCGGTCTTCGGGATTGGTTTATTACTTCGTGTTGCCTAAAAACATCAGAATAAAGTCTTAAGTTCTAGTTATAACAATAAGAGTATTTACATCTCCTATGCACACATTATCTCTTATTTAGTTATCTACCCAATTACAATGGGGATCCCATTTACACAATGTTTTATGCTGTTATTTATTTTTAAATACAATATTACCCCTATTCTCTACCAAATCTCTTCACTATATCAAATATATACTCTGTTTACAAGTTTTTTTCGCAGTACCGAAACCCACACGTAATCTTCTTGTATTTCTAAATACAATTTTGTCAGTATGAGAAATAGCACCTATACAATACACATAAACATGTACTCTAAGCTTTTCTATTCCAAATCTCAAACTTAATAAGTGCATCTTCTTCAGTTCTGTCCTATTTCTAGTCTCCTTTTAATCTTCTTGTCTCTTTCTGTAAAAGTCCAGATAAGAGTATTTATTTTATTTCTTTCTTAAGTTTGAACTATAAACGAAATTTCATTCTTTCAAATAAGGTAATCTCTCTTCCGAATCCTATTTTCATTCAACCTAATAGAACATCTGCCTGTTTTGTTATAATTGTTGATTTAGTAGGTTTAAATCTTCATTTATTTAGATTAAAATCGGTCAATAACTGAGGTTTTATACAATATAGTTTTACTTTATCTAATTCTGTTTTTGAGTCAAGATTCCATTTGATGCATCTTGCAAGCTAAATTCCACTGAAGTAAATTAATGTTTCAAAGTTTTTGTAACTAACATATTTTGGTATGTTTTTTAGTTACAAGATCCTCCACGAGTTAAAACCCCAAAACAACATCAGCACCGGAGGACACGGCTCCTTTCCCGTATACTTCTCGATGTGAGCTTGAGACTCAAACTCGTGATCTAAAGGCAAGCTTCGATCCATGGAACCACTAACTCGATCCTCTCCTTGTTACATGATACATTCTTCGCTCCTTTCTGCTGCAAAGTCACTAACCGCCCCAAACACCCGCCATTTTTTAGATATTTGCATAGTTTTCAAGACAATGCAAAATTTTAACAGGATATTATTTTGAGTCGTTTACTTACTGAGTTATTTTCTCTTGGAGTTATAGCATATTGGGGTATTTTCCAATAGAGGTGTATTTTTTGGTCTCCATTTGTATTGTGGTCTTATAATAATACCCTTCTCGTTGACGAGACGCAAATTCTGATCGCGGTAAAAGAAAGAAAATAAACACTTGTTTGGTCTTTCTGGACTCATTAATTGGTAGGTTTATTGAACAGTGGGACAGTGCGCGAGAACCGTCAGATTAGAGCATTTTAAATCGAATCTAATGGCTGATATGAAAACAAGTACGATGATACTAAAACGTGTATGCATTAATTGCTCGTCTTCACTGCTTCTTTGTCTCAGGAAAGCACAACAAGTATATCTCCACAGAACTTTTGGTAAGCTTTCGAGCCATAGTTTTTAAAGAAACCGTTCAACGTGCTAGAGAAGCATGGTCGGGGGAGTTGTGGTCATGAAAAATGTGGTCAGACGAGTTGTGAGTGGTAGAGTTGTTTGGTGTTGAGTTGTGGTCAAGAGAGACATGAAAAGGGATACTCCGGCGGGTGATGTGGGTTTCAGATTGAAGTGGTTGTGGGAATCGTGGGTGGGAGAGTTGTCGGTGGGTGAAGCCCCAACAGGGATTCACGGAGGGCTGACGCCGTGGGCTCCATTGACTTTCACTAAGACGTCGTTGATGATGTTGTTGTGGTCATGTTGTTGATGTTGTTGTGGTCATGTTGAGGATGTTGTTGTGGTTATCTTATTGTGGTTGTGTATTAGTGTGTTGCTTCTCCTGGTAAAAAAACGAGCGCTTTTGTTATTGTGGTTAGTAAAACACATGTTAGGTGTCAACCATTTTCTTGGAACTCAGAAGAGTATTTTTGATGAAACAGAGTATGTCGGGCTTGGAGTAGATGTTCAACCGTTTTTTTGGAAACATGTTAGTTGCAAAGAGGCGTTCTGGTGATCGTTGATCTGGACGTTCTCTTTCTCTAGTTTCTGAAAGGCCATAGAAGAGTTGATTTTTGATTATAAAGTCACCGCTTTCGCCATGCGTGAGGATATTGAAAACGAAAAAAACAGAAAAGATCGGTCATACCTTTCATTTTGGTATTTACAAAATCAAAAGCAGTGACAATAAGAACTGATAGTTATTTCGTCAGTAAGGATCTTGATGTTGTGGCCTCCGCTGTCTTGTGACGAAAGAGATAAAAGGGGATCACGGAGGGTTTATAAGTAGATTGTGAGATGTTAATTTAGATTTGTCGTACCTTATAAAAGATCAAGCAGCTATGTTGAAACCCAAATAATAATCAACGATTTTCTTCTTCCGACAGTGGAGGCGTTGAGAATCAACAATTTCTAAGGTTTGTGCGAAAAGAGAAGGGTTCGGGTGAAAGGGAAAGTTATCCGGAAAAAGAGGTGTTTAATGTGTAACTAAACTCACAACGGTGAAAACGGGATATTATTTTTAACATTTTTTAATAAATAGTTAAGCTTGGTCTGGCTGTGAGGGTAATTTAGACAAAATATCATAGAAAAGTACATGACATAGTCAAAGTATGTCAATGTGATATAGGTCCAAAGAAAAATATGTATAAACTTAAATTTTTCTATTATTTTACGTATATACCAAGGCCAGTTGACAGAACCGGTACATAGACGGATATCATTTTTTATACGGTTTTAAAATATAAAAAATTGTAATGTAAATTATGTCTAGACAACTACAGTCATTTTTATGCATTATAACAAAGCACAAATAATAGCCAGTTACATAATTTATTAGACGGGATACCTCATTTTGTAAACATATTTTGAGAAAATAAAAACGTGGATAACACATGTAGTTGCGACGTGCTACCCTCTGACCTTATTTTTTTGTCTACTGCTTCGTTCAAGGACATTGACCAATCATATGAAATTAAAAAGGAAACATATGAAATTTACGGAAATACCCCATAAGATTCTGAAATGATGGACATTGACCAAATACCAATCATATCATCGTTCAAAAATTTGGTTAGTTAACTTATTTCGTAAACCATTCCTATTTTCTGCAAGATGCGTTTTAATTTTTCTTTTAACTATTTTTGCTTAATGACTCCTAATTTTCGTGTAGTCAAATCAAAACTGAAATAAAATTTTTAAATTAGGCAGATTTCATTTCCTTATCTTATGCCCTAGAAAATAACAAGATTGAAAATTACATTTCTGCAAAAGATTACTACACACGGGAACATATCATATTCCATGGAAATGTGACTTAAGAAAAAAAAAAGTCTTCTCAATAAATATGGTAAGATTTTCTGTGCTTGAACATTATAGACAAAGAAAATATACATCTACATATTTTATGGACATACGATATGTCCATAACACTACAAGTCAAGTCAATCAAAAAGACATATATGGTCACATGTGTGCTGGTGTTTGTTCTACTTCTGATTATACTAATAAATAATTTAATGTAAAGTTGGAAAGGATAAATCATTCTGTTTCTAAAATAAAATAAAAAAATGATATGAACAAATCTCTTAATTTAATATTTTGACCTTTTCTGTCTCTCTCCTCATTATATAAAAGACATCCTCCTTTGTTTCCGTACCCACAACACCCTCTCTCTCTCTCTCTAAAGTCATCTCACAACATGAACAACCAAATCATCGCCGACGGTTTTCCGGTGACATTCGGAGACCGGGAGTTACAGTACATGCAGTCTCGCGCCATTGATCCGATTCAAACCGCAGCGAACTTCAACAAATACCATTTCAACCAATCTCCAGCGGTATTAAAACGACAGAGAGATTATGCGTTTGACTCTGACGCTCTAATGACAGCTCAGAAACGGAGGTCCGTCGCCTTCTCCCCGCCGGCGTCTCTTATCAACGCACAACTCGTTTCTCAGATCCATCAGCAACAATCAGATATCGATAGCTTCGTCGCTCAACAAACGCAAACGTTCAGACTGGAGATAGAAGCGAGGCAGAGAACGCAGACGTGGTCCTTAGCGTCAGCGGTTCACTCCGCGTTTGTCGGAAAGCTTAAACAGAGAGACGACGAGATTGTTCGAATGGGGAAACTAAACTATGTTCTGCAAGAACGAGCGAAGAGACTCTACGTCGAGAATCAGATCTTGCGTGATCTCGCTCAGACCAGTGAAGCTACAGCTAACACTCTCCGGTCAAATCTTGAACATGTTCTCGCTCAGGTCGACGAGTTACCGGCGACCGCAGCAACCTGCGGAGACGTTTTTCGTCCTCCGGTGGAAGAGGATGCGGTATCGAGCTGCGGAAGCTGCGACGGAGCTGATTGTGGTGATGTCACGGCGGTGACAGGAGGATGTAAACGGTGCGGTGAAAGAAGGGCGAGTGTGTTGGTGCTGCCTTGCCGTCATTTGTGTTTGTGTACAGTTTGTGGATCCGCTCTGTTGCAGGCGTGTCCTGTATGCGATACGGTCATGAATGCTAGTGTTCATGTCAACATGTCATGAGACTCGTGACCCATATTTTTTATTTTTTATTTTATTTCCTCTTTAGTGAAGGATTTAAAAGCAAAATAAAAGAAATACTCCTATGACTCTTTTTATTGTAACCTTTTTTCGGGGATATTTAATTATGGAATTTGATTCCTTTGTTTAAAGCTTTGTACGATTGTTAGTAAGTTTTTCATTCGTACGGAAACTTTTGCTTTTTTTCCGTTTTCAAATATTTTTTTTGAGTGAAGGCATCCCTTTTCAAAAAAAATTGTTCAGAGAAAAATCATCAATACGACCCTATCTAAAAATTATTAATGCTTAATCAATTATAATTATATACGAATTCAATTAAATAATATCTTATGTAACTAACCAATAGAAGTGAAATTTGTTTGATATTCGAATTCAGATACTGCTAACTAATAAAACGTCTGTTAAAAATCTTTAAAATCTACTCTATTAAATCAAATACAATTTAAACAGAATTCTCTTTTTAGATTTGCCCTTAAGTTTCCATAGAATATTACTTTGTGCCATTATGCATTTGTCTACAAACCAAAATTTCATTAAAGATAAAATCGGAAATCAAAAAAGGACCAACTATACCTTATATGGTGTCATTTTTCTTCAGCCTTCTTCATTTTGCTCCCTCTTTAGTCTCCCTGAATAATCTGAAGAGTCTCCTTCTATGGAAATGATGTAGTCATGGCAGAAAGCTTACGGAGTCCTAAAAGACCATACATTTTCCCAATTTCTCCTTAATTTTAGTTTAGTCTCATAAGAAAATCCATGTGTTAGATTCATTTTTTTTCTGGGATTTTCATGGAATTTATTATGGATTTAGGTGTTGCCATAGTCAAAGTTATGAACTATGTTAAGTGTCCTCCCAAAGATCCCATCTCAGAAGTAAGTGATTTTCATTTCTTTTCTCTCCTCATTTTGATGGTTTGGGTTGTATAGTTTGATTCTATGAGCTCTACCAGAACTATGCTAACGTATGGTTTGAACATAAGTTGCTTTTGATGTGTGGAAACTATGTGTAGTAAGCGATTTAGAATATGTACATAATGACACCAGATAAATTATCAGTTTGATTTGGGTTATTTCAGATATGACCAGCCAAATATATGTGGGAAATTGTGATATGGTGTTTCAAGAAGAACGAAGCATGTGGTGAAGACCTTGAGCCTGCTCTTTTACAAGTTGCAATTGTTCCTAAAGCCATACATGTTTGGTGAGAAAACGAGGCTTGCTCAGTTGTGCCATACATGGATACAACAGCAGCGTTGAAGAAACAATGTATTCTGCAGAAACAGCTAAGAGCCGACACTATCCAACTCTTTTTTTTTTTTTTGAGAAAGACACTATCCAACTCTTCCAACAAAAAGCAAGTTTCATCACGGAGAGTTATAAGGAGTTGAGCTGTGGGAACTCAAGCAAACACCGTATAAGAGTTTGAGCGGTAGAAGAGCAATGCTGGAGAATCAGAGAAGCTTTCTATAGAAATAAGATACATTCACAAAGGAGCAACCTTACAGTGGAAAAGCAGAGAAACCTACTTCCAAACCGATAATATAATTAATCATTGAATTTAATCAATAAAAATAACAAAATTAATCTTTTATTTTGAATATGTAGCACTAACCATTTTTTAAATGGTAATGAAACTAATATTGCATGACTAGTATTTTTGGCTAAGATTTGCATTCAAACAATCAGTAATTAATCAAATTTAGATTGGGTCAAAATCATATAAATTCAATTTTAATTCCAATATAATAATAATAATTAACTATTGTATGATTAAAAACTCAAACAATATATATATATATCGATAAAAATATGCACAAAAATATAACCTATAATTATAAATTACAAAGTATTAATTAGTAAAAATATTTTCAAATGAAATAGAAATAATCCTGCGTTTTTAAAGCGCAGATCAAAATCTAGTCTACTCTATAAAATAGAATATTCTAAAATTAAATCTACTATTTAAGAGTTATAGTTGAACCATTAATTACTAATTTAACAAATTAACATAAATATATTTATATATTAATGTTGGAATAAAGGTAACTGATGTTAATATCTAAATAAAAGATTATGAAAAGATTATATCTAAATCCTAACAAATTTTATGTGTGTTTTGGGTAATTAATTTTGGAATGAAATGATATAGCTCAAGTCTGTTAAAATTTATAATATTAACTTTTTATGAAAAAACAAAATAATCCTTTATATATTTTGTATATGATTTCACGTAGATTTTTGTGGTAATAATAAGAACACAAAACTGAAAATGATATATTAAAAACAAAAAATTCAACATATAGTATTAAATAATACTATAACTTAGTCATATATCAACATCTCGAAAATGTAAATTTTTAAAATATAGTATTAAATAATATAATTTAGTCACATATCAATAATTCATATAAAACTAATGTTTAAAATTGAACTTTTAATATGATATCACGTTCTTGAATAAATAAACAAAGAAAGAAATTGATTAATATATTAATAGTAAAATTTCATCAAAACAAATTTCACCTAATATAAAATTTTCAAACTAATACTATATAAGACTAAAACTGATAAAAACTTATATCTTTATAATTTATTTTATATTTTAAATGTTTATAAAAATAAAAATATATGTGCGTTGATAGATGGGTTCAAATCTAGTTACCATTTAAAAAACAAAAAATATTATATAGAAAAGAAGGAAGTAATATACAATTTGTTTTGAATCAATGCGATCTCATTTTTTGTAAAGTGAATTTTGCAAATAAAAATATGTTAGGTTACAGGCACCGGATATATTGTTCAAATCGCAGAGTGATGTAATTCTCGTAATTTTATAATTGAACTTGCCAACCGTATATGACACTTAGCAAATTAACAGTTACACTGCACGGAGGGTTACATAAAGGAATGATTCGACATAAATTGTAAATAAAATTTTGAAATCTATAATTTATTGTTTTGAAGTTCTTAACGTTTGTATGCACGTGAAAATAAAGAAATGTGTAGAATTGAATGGTGGAATCACAGTAAAAAAAGGAAGCTCGTTTAAATTTTAAAACTACAGAACGATGGTATAAAGAAAAGAAAATCGTTTAAATTGAATGAAGCAATTACACATAATTAAAATCTCTTAAAAAAGAAAAGTATTTGGATCACTATTTCGTATACCTCAAGGTATAAAAACAGTGAAATACATATGGGTTTTTGTGAGAAAAAGAACAAAATGGTAAAATTATGAGTTATAAATCATGTTTAGTTGCATAATGATTTTTACAAAAATCTAGAAGTGATTACGAAGAGATATATTCTCATGTGGTGGATGTAACTATTTTCAGGTTTCTTATTTTTTCTTCTAATTAAAAAAGACTTAAATTACGATTAATGAATGTTGTCACAACCTACTTATATGATCCACAAGATACTGATATTAATATGAAGTTCCAAAAGATTCAAGCTGTTAGGAGCAGAAAAATCTAATTCTCGAAGAACAATATTACATAAAGTTAAATCAATCTTATTATGGAATGAAACAATGAGGATTTATGAGATATAATCACCTTAGTGAATACTTGTTAAAGGTTGATAAAAAAAAGAAGTGAATACTTGTTAAAGGAAGGCTACAAAAATGATCCTATCAGTCTATGCATTATTATAAAGAGATCTAGCTAAAGATTTGTTATGGTTGTAGTGTATATTGATAATCTGAACATTATTGGAATACCCGAAAAGATTTTTCAAACAATGGAATATTTGAAAAAGAAGTTCGAGATGAAACAAAACTTATTTAGAATTACAAATTTAGCACTTTAAGAATGGAATTCTAATATATCAAATGACATACACAAAAAAAGATGCTGTAATATTTTATTTATAGATCAACACATCCACTGAGTAATCCAATGGTTGTATCCTCAAGAAGGATATGAGGAAGTTATGATTCCTGAAGTACCATACTTAAGGGAAATAGAGGCACTAATGTTCTTGGTAGCCATTTAAGACATGACATATCATTTTGCAGTAAATGTTTTTGCAAGGTTTTGTTTATGTCCAACTAATATGCACCGAGATTAAACATATACTCGTTACTTTCAAGGTACAAAAGATATTGCTTAATTCTTTCCTAACCCATTCAATGAAGATTTGATTAATTTTGCAGATGCATAATACTTGTCTGATCTCTACAATGCTAGATTGCAAATAAGATATATTTTCACACATGGTGGTACCTCTGTTTCTTGGCATTCTATGAAGTAAACCATCGCATCCACTTCATCTAATCACACAGAGATTTTGGCTAAACACAAGGCAGCCGTGAGTGTGTATTGTTACGATCTATTGTTCAATATATATACGAGAAGATTGTAGTATATCTGCAGGGAAATAAATTCCAAAGTGATGCGAAAATAATATTGTATGCATAGTACAACTCAGAAACAGATATATAAAAGGAGACAAAATAACGCACATTTTACCAAAAAAATATTTCACCCATGATCTACAGAAAAATGACGATGTTCATGTCCTACAAATTTACAAAGATGCTTTCAACTGCTATATTTAAGAAGTTAGTTTATCTTGTTTGGTTGCTTCTTCTCTAGGATCTTGAGTGATGTTCTTGTGAAGGAAACTAATAGGTGTTGCTCTCTTTTTTTTTAACTATGATTTTCTTCCACTGAATTTTCCTAATAAAATTTTTAATAAGGCAATATCTTAAACATATTACAAACCATCATAAAGGACATTTAAGAAGAGTGTTATGAATAATTACATATGTAAATGACTATTATGATGTTTATATTTTAAAATATTCTAGAAATGTTAGATCTTTAGATAAAACTAAAACTCTTGGTTGTACCCCTATATAAATAGTTCCAAACTCATGGAATAAAAACACAACTCTTCGCAATAAATTGCAATTTGTAATGCATATATAATTTAATAAATCATCTTTTGGCAAATAATAGTTAATATAATACAATATAAAAAATCACTGAAAAGGAAAAAAAAAATTGCTCGATAAATTGGAAGTTGTTTCTCCTCTTTTTTCTCTAAGTGAAACTTTTACGACCTTTTTGTGTGTTCCATTGGTTTGTTCTCTCTCGAAGACTTGTGTTGAAAGAGCGGCCAAGTGATCTCTCTCTGTCTCGTTCTCTTGGGTCCTTGAGAAATCACACTGCAATGCAAAGCTGAAACATCTCTTTGTCTTTCTTGGAAAACCTCTTCAGGTTACCAAATCTGTCTCTCTCGCTCCTTCTCTTAATGGCCGGTTTTTAGGTAATTCACGTTCGTGGTTTTGCAAAACGTTAGTGGTAAATGCCCTCCTTTTTTACATGAAGTATCCATCTCTTGTAGATTTCTTGTTCTCACGTTTTCTCTATGCGTCAAAGATCTCAGCTTTATCTTCCTCTTCCAGTGTTTGACTACGACTCTTGTTGTTTCTCTTCTTATCTCTTTACATGGGTTTATACGATCATTCTCTTTTGTGGGATCCCTATAATGTTCTTGATTCTGGGTCTCTCTTTTTCACGCTTTTGATGGGTTTCTTGGGTCTTTTTTGATGCTCCGCTCCTGAAATAGTTGAGGTCAAAACGTATCTGATTTTCTCACAAAACAGATTGCAATTTCTCTGATGATGACTGAGTCTCCAGTCTTGGTTTAATGTTATCTTTTCTTTTACTTTATATGATAGTACCGGAAACATTTTGTTATGTTTTCTCCGTCTTGTTAATTTTGATTCGTGCTTTGGTATGTTCTTGAAGGTGTTCGTGTGACTATGATACGAGTGAAACAACTGTGTGATCTTCTCTTTTCTATTTATGCAGACAGTTCTTATGATGGCTGAAGAAAACAATCCTATGGAAGGTTCTTGCGAGGAAGAATTCGTCTGTGGTGATCCCAAAGTTGATACCCGTGTTGGAGATGAATATCAGGCTGAGATACCTCCTATGATCTCTGATTCCAAACGTGCAGAGAACCCTCTAGCTTCAGATCTCGCCTCTGGTTCCTTTGTGGTTGGACTACCTCTCCAAGTAACGTGGATAGACACCAAATTTAAAGATAGGCAAGGGCTTGGAGGAGATGATGATCATGTCGACATGAGCGAGTCTCTCAAATCTCTGAAAAACAAAAGAAGCCGCAGGAACACGGGAGCTAAGCAGCGGATGATGAATCTTGAAGCTGTCCCGGAGAAACCGTCAAGTTCTTGGGAAGACGTGGAAGTAGATGGGTTTGTTCTTGGTTTATATACGTTCGGGAAGAACTTCACTCAGGTGAAGAATTTGTTAGGGAGCAAAGAAACAGGAGAGATACTTTCGTTTTACTACGGGAAGTTCTACAAATCTGATAAACACAAGATTTGGTCTAACTCACTCAAGAAGCAGAGCAGGAGATGTATACAAGGGAAGAAGCTCTATTCAGGTTGGAGGCTACAACACTTGCTGTCCCGTTTGATTCCCAACATTACCGATGAATCTCAGAAAAAGAAGCTTGTGAATGTGAGTCTCTCTCTCTTTTTCTTTTTTTTTTTAATGTGTGAATATGTAACAAGGTTTATCTTTAACCATTAAACAGGCTTCAAAGTCATTTGCTGAAGGGAATAGATCTCTGGAGAGATACATTATTGAAGTGAAAGAACTAGTCGGTCTCCCAGCTCTTGTAGAAGCCGTAGCGATCGGTAAAGACAGATATCTGACAGTCCTAACAACAGAACCAGTGAAATCGAAGCAATGGTTCACAGTTTCTTCTGCTGGTTTAGGTGCATACACTTCACTCACGTCTGAGGAAATAATAGAAAAACTTGGTGGTGGTTCCCGTCTGAGCAAAGCCCGTTGCAATGACATCTTCTGGGACGCTGTGTGGCCGCGTTTGCTGGCCAGAGGGTGGCATTCTGAGCAGCCAAAGGACGCCAAATCTAAAGACAACATCGTCTTCCTCATCCCTGGGGTAGAAACGTTCTCAAGGAGGAAACTCGTTAAGCAGAATCATTACTTTGATTCCATCAGTGACATTCTCAAAAAGGTTGTTGCCGAGCCTGAGCTTCTTGAGTTTGAGACGGCAGACATCATCAGACCTCCCAATGAAGAGAATAATCACCAATACGCAAAGCACCGTTACCTCAGGTCTCCAGACCCTTGTTCTAATCATATTATGAAGTTCACTGTTGTGGACACTGCTAGTTTGGCTTCTTCAGGAGGCAAGTTGTGTGCATTTCGAGAGTTGAAGAATCCTTCTGTGGAAAGATCCCAAATGATGCCATTGGAGCAAGCCAAGTTTGGTGGTGAATGTAAATGGGAAAAGAAGGGAATGAAGAAGCTGGTGGAAGAGCCGGTGAGATTCATGATTGTGGATACAAGTGGGCAGTCATCAGGGATAAGGAGACGGAGACATTTGCCCGATTCATCATTTACTAATACATCTGCGACTTGGGAGTATCCTAAGCTGTCTGGTTCTGGTGTAAAGGAGAATGTTGGGTCAAAGAAGAGGTCTGTCCGAAAATCAGAATCTTTTCCTTTGACAAAACGAAGACGGCTCAGTACATGTGTAAGGAAAGATATAGAACGTTTTGGTCAAAGTCCGAAGTTATCATCGGTTGAGTTGATGAACGTCAAGTTTAAGAAATCAGAAGAAACTGAACCAAATGGGTTATGTTCAACGAAACAAGAAGCTCTTCAAGAAGTCGGTTCACTGGAGAAACAACAACAAGAGGAGGACTCTAATCGATTGTGTTGGGACAAACAATTCTCTTCAAGGGATCTGGAAGCTTCCCAACATCAAGAGAAACCTATTCAGGTTCCTAAACAGGAAGAAGATGAAGAAGAAGAGGTGAACCAACAGACAAACACAGATCTTCAAAGAAGACAAAGCACAAGAAAGAGGCCACTGACCACTCGTGCTCTTGAAGCTCTTGAATCGGGATGTTACACAGCAAAGAGCTTGAAATGTACATCTAAACCAATAAAACGCGAAAGGTCTACAAGGACCAAGCACTCAGCCAAAGCAACTCAAGGTAAGTCAGAGAATGGTTTTATTGTAAAGGAAACCACATCAAGTAAACCAGAGGATTTGGAACAGAGCTTTCTTGCGGATAAAGCAACAACCGTGAGTAAGCCTGCAGATCAGACAGAGGATTCGAACAAGGTGACAACCGAGTCCCCTAAACGTCCTCCAATTCTTTTGAAATTTCCTTTTAAGCGTCGTTGAACAAGTGTTAAAAACTCTAGCATGAATCTTTTTCTTTGGGCGTTAAACTGTGAATAGAAAGAAGAAAAGCTCCTTAGACTTCTTTTTCATTTTCGTTAGTTTTTTTTTGTCTCATAGAATTTGATACATGTTAGTATGTTACCTATCCATAGCTAATATTTTCTTGTTTTGAAATCGTTTCTTAACTGCTAATTGAATTAATATGAGATCTAATAATTACTTCAAACCTGCTAACTTTTTAAAGATAGATAATGAAAGATATGGTTTTATTTTCCAGAACAATCTCCTAGTGCAATGATATTTCATTTCACGGGTGTATCATGTGTGCATTATCCAGTGGGATGAATGATTCACATAGCTAAACTATACTCTCATTATATACAGTCTCCATTGTTATCGAGCACACTCTGTATTCGTTTCTAAACCATCAATAAAACATCCATAGTTGATCATAGCCCAGTCTTTCTATGTCAATTCCTCCCGTTAGCTTGGTCCACACTACCACTGTGTAAGGACACTCGACTGGCACGCCGGGGTTTTGTTCCAACATGCAACGCCGAAGTATGCGTTCTGTGGCTCTGCACAACATGTTAATAATCGGGGATTGTATGGTCACGTGGAATTCGAGCATTGATCCAACTTGTATCTTTTGTCAACATTTGAATCTCGTAATCATCTCTTCTTCGAGTGTCCTTACACAGTGGTAGTGTGGATCAAGCTAACGGGAGGACTTCTAGAACCATACTTCACAATGGATTCGGATGGAATCATTCATTTGCTCCTGAGTAATACTTAAGGCTCGCTTCCTTGTGCGCTATGTTTTCAAAACATCTATGCACTCGTTTTGGCGGGAAAGAAACAAGAGACGTCATGGTTCATCTCCTACGTGTTCTGCATGACTGCATCTCTGGTTCTGCATGACTGCATCTCTGGTCAAATTTATTGATCGCCAATTTAAGAACAAGTTTTCATCAGTCTCTGCACTGGGGAGCCCAAAATTTGAAGCATTGCAAATCCCAATCGTAATACAAAGATCTAGAGTTTTCACTGAGAAGAGCTATGATCTCATGACAATCATATAGAAGGTCTCATGACGACACTTCACACAAATCTCAGTATAAAAGAAAATGAAAGCAATAACAAAGCTTTTATTTGAATTCGAAAATATCTTCTCGCAAAGCCTCTGTCTCACACCACGGTTTTGCTTCCCTCCAAACCTTCTACTCCCACCTGAGTCTTCGGCTCCTCTGTTTCCACTCCTTGCAATACCAATTGCTCTGCTCTCGACTCTTCCACCATTTTGCTCTTCCCTTTATCTCCCTGCCTGAAGTACACCCTTTGGAACGTATCAAAGTGGTTGTGCTTGCTCTATTCTCAGATTTTAAGTTTTTCTTTTTAATTTTCAAAAGATCACACATAGGGTGTACAAAAGTATTCTTCTTTGAATAAATTTAACATTATATTCAAAAAAAAAAAAAACTGTAGGTGGATTCAAACATCCGAAGCATCGTATTAGTTTTAGTTATACCAATCAGTCTAACTAAATAAAAACCTGCAATTTTCCTTAAAGTCATCCGAATATCACATGTTTGTACAAACTATCACCACCATCAACATTAGAATAGCTCATTACTGGATACGGATATCTTGCCACTTGTGCTTTCTCCTCCATCGCCATAACTTTACCAGAGTTTCTATACCACGGCTCTAAATATGGACTAGAAGAAGAAGAAGAAGATCCATTTGATGATGAAGCATCGACGATAACCGATCCCCAATCCCGTTCACCGGTTGCTTCGGTTATCCTTCTCCGTACCAGCAATTTACCAACGTCTTCTCTTCTTTTCTGAGTCACGCTTCTTAGAATCGATACCGACAATAGCAACACCAAAACCGCATCTTCCTCGGGTAAAAACTCAACTGCTTGATGCTTCCAATCGATCAGAGCTGTTGCTTTTTCAGTTGGGTCTTCTTCTGTTGATCTAACCAGTGTTACAAAACCTTCTTGGTCTTCTTCACTGTCTCCTTTATACTGCATTCCCCGTCCAGTTAGTAGCCTAACCTGTATAAAAATTTCACCACCATATATATATATGTCATAACCAGTTTTAAAACCGCCAAAAAAATTTAAAATCATACCAGGGAACCAGGCTTTGTGGAATGTAAACCGAGTTCTGATATAGATCCTAACGAGTCCCACCGGATGAACAATTCGTCTCCAGATGAAAATTCCCAGGCCGCATCCCAATCCTCCACCGGTTTTTTCGGCGTCACGGTTCCTACCACCTTCACTGTACTAGACCAATAACACACAATAATCAATAGGCTGCGATTGTTTCACACATTTTGCATTTTCAGTTTCGGCAAAATGCAAAACGCGACGCAAAACACAAAACATAGCTTATCCTTTTATGACATGACGCACCTGGAGCTTTACCGATTGAACCCTCGACATAAGACCAGGAACCTACTCGTATCTCTGTTATCCTCTCCTCTGATTTCACCGGAGATGGAACTTCACTTCCGCGTTTAAACACTCCCTTCCCCACTCTAAACCAAAAACATTGATTAGAAACAAACAGACCGCGGTTCCATGAAGCAAAACAACCATAGTTTTATTACCGGATACGGATGACAAAACATTCACGTCCAGCATGATCAAGAACGGTTCGAGTAAGCCACCTTCCTTCTTGAGGCCTGAAGTTGTTTGTTCTCTGAATCGAATCAGATATCATCGCACCTGAATCATCCGTAACTCGATCCGGTACAAACCGCAGCAAGTACGGCGCTTGAACCGGAGGAGTAACCGAAGCAAACACACACACTTGCTTTCCTAGAAACCTACCAGACGCTAGAGAATGCGCTCTCAGCAGATCATTCCACAGAAACGCTGTCATCTCTTCCGGTTTTCTCTTTCCGAAGCAAATCCCACGACGTCCACGGTCACAATGAGATTCCAAAACGACTCCTTGTGTTCCAAACTCGCAGTATATATGCCACCCCTTTTGCCACGAACCATCGTGGGACAGATCAGTTAGTTTCTTATCAAGCTGAAGCTTCCGGTGACATCTAGCAACTCTCAAACGAAGAAAACTTGTCTCGTTCTGCTCTGCCTTTGGATTCAGCCTTATAAATATACATAACTGCAAAAGAAAAAAAAAGAACATTTTTTCACAAATAGACCATTTTTAAGTTGTTATCACAAAAAAAGTCCGGAAAATGACCAAAATCACGGATAACTTTTGTATTACAAAATCTCTTACTTAGGAGGCAAGCCATGAACTTACTTGTAGGACAAATCTTGGTCGAATAGACTTATACGCGGTGTTAATATCTATATCAGAAACAGGCCAATAAAACATAGGGTTGTTTCTTAGAGGAGACTCGTTCGCTGTTACAACCAATTCGCCGCCTGCTTTTTCATATGGTTGATTAAAATATCTATCCCAAAGTTTCTTTGTTGCCTCCACTTCACTCTTCTCAACCGCCTCTTCGTTTCTAACCACTTTCCTCATCATCTCTTCCAACATCTCACCAACATCCTCTCTATATACCGTCGGGTAGCTCTGGTGAGTGAGCCACATGAGTAGTATATCCGAAGCTGGAACGAGACGAGAGATCTCCTCCTTGAACTTGTGTAGAATCAGCAAGAAACCTCTGTACCGTAACCTAGCAGCGATCAAGTAGACGGTTTCAGACATGTAAGGCGCTGAGAACTTCTCCCAGAGAAACCTCTGTTTCTCTACTTCGGTTTTGATGTCTTCATTAGCTGATGAAACAATCTCAGGAGCGTCGGGATCGAGTCTATTCTCGAAACTCTCGTCTGGGTATCTCCTGATCCAGAATCTTTCGCATTGTGAGACCGCGTAATCCTCGTTCTCTTCGTCGTAAATCGCGGGTTTTCCTATGAGTTTTGAGAATCTCTTTTGACAGTAGTCTCTGTAACTTACCTGATAAAGATGGAAGTTTCAGATAAATATAGAAACTTTGGTTATGGAATGGTAAAAAAAAAGGAAAGAGAGGTTTACTGGATTCAAGGAATGACAAAACCAAACCCATTCAACATCAAGAGGAGGTAGAATTATCGGAGGCTTCGAACCAGCCGTTAGATCAGAAATCAACGGCATCCACAGCTCCTCGTACCTTCAAGAACACAACAACAACAACAATTAATGCCAATACCAATCTCAACACTAGTTCTGGTGGACCAGGGGTATATTCTGGTCTGAACCAAAACTTGGTTTCTTGAAAGATACTATAAATAGTAAGAATTAAAGAAATGAATCTTTGACCGTCGGATCAATGATATCAGGAGAAAGGGAAAGGGTGTTGTATTTCACCGTCTGATAGCTTCGGAAATGACTGGTGGGTGATGAAGCCATTGACAGTCTCCGATGGATCTTAAGAGCACGATGAGACGTCTCGCCGCCGATACAATATCTGTTCCGATTCTTACGGCGTCAAGCTCTGAGATCTCGCTTAGGCTCCGTGCCGCCACGCCGTCCGCGAACTCCGATCGTCCTAACGACATAAGCTCCGAGAGAGAGAGAGAGATATCAGAGAGAGTAAGATCGACTTCAAAGACAAGACACTGGATTGGAGTTTTTTGTCGAATGAAGAGGCAGAGAATGGCGTATAGAGAGAAAGAGACGTGAAAGTAGAGTCCAAGAGTGACCAACAATTATTATTGTTTTTTTTAATTAATTAAAGCAAAGAGAAATGAGAAACAATAACGTTCTTCAATAACTGTTTTTTATTGTTACATTTTTATATAAAAATAAAAACGAATCATGTCGAGGCACACACCACCAAATGCAGATGACAAACCAAACATAAAAAATACTATTATAATTTTTCTTTTCTTTTTTTGTCACTGATACTATTATAGTTAAATATATAAAAGGTGGTGAGTTATGCTTTCGAGATAGGTATTACCACTAGTCATACTTTTGTTTTATAAGTGTTAGTATTCTTTTTTTTTTCTGTAACATGAGTTGGTATTCATATCGTTCTTTTTTTTTTGTAACATATGAGTTGGTGCTATTCATATCGTTTTTCTGGTGGGCGTAACCTACCTAAATATTTTGAAGTCTCGCTTCATTTCTATATTTTTTAAGACACTATTTTAAAATTTACAAAATTTCATATTTGAAGTTCAAAAATATTTTTCTTCAATATAAAGCTTTAAGAGTATTTATATTTTATTTTATTGTTTTCATATTTGTTATAATTAATTTAAACCGGTACGCCGTCGTTATTCTTTCACCATTGGATCACTAAAACAAAAAGAGAAATAGAATATAAAATAGAAACAGAAACAGAGTATAAAAATAGAAACAGAGTATAAAAACAAAAATAGAAACATAGTATAAAAGCGCGATGTCACCTCGTTCTCTACGGTCTTTGTTTCTTCCTTGCTTTGAGATGAAATGGCGTGTGTTTGTACGTATGAAGAAGAAACAAAGATTTGGTAAAAAAAAGAAGAAGAAGAGGAAAAATGTGAATTAATGGTAGCCACAATTTATTATATTGTTAATTTATTTAATATTTATTTTAATAAATAATTCTCAGCAGGTCACATGGATCACAACTTAGAAATAATATGACAATTATTTATATTGTGGAGGTCGTGTATCGGTGAATTAGGAGTTTTAGGTAGTGGATGAATTATAATTTGTTTGATGGTTGTTGGGTGCAATTTCTCTTTTCTATTTTTTTTTTCTAAAACACCCTTAGTTGAGCAATAAAACAAAATAAATAATTTTAATTTTAAAAATTAGATTAAATAAAGAAACTAACTGAGTAAAACAACAGAGTCTTGTTTCTATAATATTTTTCTTTTAAAAATATAGTGATACTATTTAAATTTTAATTAATACTGTTTTATCCTCATAATAAAACCAGATTTTGATCCACATTTTAAAACTATTTTTACAAAAGATTTTCTTTTTACAAGTTCAATATGTTTTAACATTTTATTTTAGTGTATTTGAAAACTATATTATTATATTAATTTTATTCGTATTAAATAAATAAATTATATAAGATATTACTTATTTGTTTCAATTATTGTAACCCGTTTGGTTGTGAATTTAAATTAAAAATTTTAATTTATTTGATTAATTTTGTGGTATATATTTTGATAAATTTTAATTTTATAAAACTTATTTGATGTAGATTTATTTACTAAAAATTTTATACCATATTTAATTTAGTTTGAAATTTTTTAAAGTTTAAATGAATCCAATTTTTATTTATGAAAATATAAATAAAATAATCTACTGTAAAAATTAATAATGTTGGGATTTTAAAATTATATTAATTTATAGAGATATTAATTTACAAAATTTTCTTTTTTTAGATTTCTTATTTTAAGATATATTTATTCTAAGATAAGAAAAATGTTTGATTTTAATGTATAGACATTAATTTTTATTTTTTGAAAGTTGATATTTATATTAATTTTATTATATTACTTAGTTTATATAATATATATTACATAGAACTTAAATGTGGTTTTAGATATAGTATTACTAAATCTCATCAAAAATATATTAAAGAAAATATAAAGATAATCTCATTGTAAATATAATATAACAATAGGTTTTACTTATATAAAATATGTATACATATAAATGATTAATTTATAAAATTATTAATTTATAATTTTAATGGGACCATATATTTACTTAGAATTTTCTAAAATTTATCATCTTATTATTTTATAGATTTAAGTCAAATTTTAAACTGATCTAAGTTGGGACGGTGAAATTTATTAATTTATAGAGATTATTAATTTATCAAAATTAATTATAGAGGTTTTACTGTATTAATTTTCTTGATTTCATATTATATGAAATTATTTTAAAGTTTCTAAACCTGCAGAAAATAGTTATATTTATTTTTAAATTTTTTCATAAATTATTTGATTTATTAATGAATTTAAGAGAATATTAAGAAAAAGCTATTAAAAGTTAGGACATAATGTTTGCTTAGAGACAAGAATAACTATTTAATTGTTTGAAAACATATTTAGAAGAATAATGTTGTTTTCATATTGCCTCTGGGTACAATATAAAAATTTGAGTATATGGAGATCTTTCCATATTGCAGGATAAGAAAGAATCTAACCTAGATGAATATAATCAATACTATTAAAACAGAAGCAATTTTTATCTACTTATAAATAGTCTATGTTAGACCATTCACAAATAATTTATTTAACTTAATCTATTATATCTATTAATATGCACCTACAAATAAGTTAGAGTACGATTTAAATATATTAACAGATCATGTAACATTAATATTCACGTCGACTTCTATAATCAAATCTACTCAAAGCTTCGTCACCTTTCTTGAGGTCTGCATATTGTATATTGATACTGTTAAGAAAAGTTATAACCAATACTCGTGTCAGTCATCAATATTATACAACCATTCTATGTTCTAATCAATGAACAAAATTCTGGATAGATCGTGTTCTAGATTTTAAGCTTAGTGAGAAAGGTGTATTTTTGAAGCTTCGTCACTTTCTCAAAGCCTGCACATTTAAAGGTTGAGGAATCATCAATATACAGCTTTAGCTTTGTATCTATGTCACACGGATCCTCAAATTCAAAGTTGATACAAGTGATCCCACATTATTCAAAGTCAGTTCAAATACACGGATCCTTTACATATGGTTCTAAATAAATATCATTGTTAAAATGACCCAATCGTTATTTATATGCATTCTATGTTAATGTTATTTTGTCAAATTTTTAAAAAAGCATTCTTTATGATAGTATATGGTTTAACGAAAGATTTGGAAAACAGAAGAATATTGTGCAGCAGTTTAAAAAATTTGTAATCTAATCACACACTGGTATAAAATCTAACTATATTGTGTGATCCTATCTGAATTGAACAACTTTCGTAGTATAAAAAATCGTGATTGTTGTAACTTAATAGATCTCAAATATTTGATATCCCTAGAATATGCCTCATATGAAACGATATAATTTTTTTGCTATCCTAATCATTTACCTACGTTAAGATGTATATAAATAGAGAATATAACTCATCAAAATAACAAATCTAAACATCCAAATGTCAAGAGTTGATCCTATTTTTATTTACTTACAAATAATCTAGGTTGAACCATAACATTTAACTAATTCTCCTATTATTTTTATTTATACCTAATTTAATTATAATTAAATATACATCATAACTAAAATTAAGGAGCTAGATAACTAATCTATTATTTTTTAAAACTAATAAATTCAATTTATATTTATACTAAATTTAAATAACTAATAAATTATATTTTATTTATTAATATAAATAATGATCTATGTCTACTAATTCATATATATGTAATACATTAATCCAAATACAAAAAGAATTTCTTCAAAATTCTCACCAAATACATAATAATATAATTCTTATAGTTAGAGTATTAAAATTAGATATACATATATATATATATTATAAAATAAATATTAATAGTTATCTATTATTAATATTTAATATATGACGGAACATGTTATTATTGATATTCTTATGAATATAGTTTTACGGTCATTCGAACAAACATGTAATATATTAATCAGATATAAACTAATTGAACAAATATATTAACACAATTATTTTATAAAACATTACATTAACATAAATCATGCAAGAGAGTATGTATTAATTAGGGTGGACGTTCGGTACCCATTCGGTTTGGTTCGGATCTATTCGGTTTCGGTTCTATAAATACCAAAATTTTGAATCCGTTCGGATATTTAATGAATTTCGGTTTGGGTGCGGTACTACTTTTGGATCGGGTTCGTTCAGTTCGGTTTTTCGATTCAGATTTTTGCCCAACCCCAATCAATATTTTAATTAGCTTTAAAATATAATTATATATATGTCAAACTGTAACAAATTAAGGATTAGATATATAATAAAATATATAACAAAATTAAAATTAATAAATATTTAAATTTATAATGCGAATAATAAAATTAAACTTTAAATTTAAAATAAGCCAAAAACAAAACATCAACAAGATTCTAATATATATGAACAAAAAAGTAAACTAAATAAATAAATAAACGATTATATTTTTTTGCAAACTTTAGTTACTAAATTTTAGTAGACGTATATGAATCGTTGGTGCTAAAATTTATTTATTTTTTAGTATGCATCCTCTCAAATATTGATCCATTATGCTTACAACATGATGAAAAATTAGTTTGACTTAAAATTTGTATAGATAATTTTTGTAAAATTGGAGCATCCTGTTCATAATATATCCACCATTCATCTAAACATTCATGAATATATATTAGAATACTATAAATAAAATAATTTTAAATAAAATTAGATTGCATATTGGGTTATATATCGGTTCAACCGTAGCGGACTTTGGATTTTAGCAATTTTACAGGTTTTATAGAATTTTAAATAACGAGTTTAAAAAAAACTAAACCAGATTACATATGAGGATACCGGGTTTGCCGGTTTAACCACGGTCCGGGTTGGATTTCAAAACATTGAATATAATACTTCATTTGTAACATTTAAATGTTGATACAAAATCAAAAATATTAATTTATATTAAATAAATTTGGTTTGTCTCGAAAATAATCCCGCGCTTTGAAAGCGCGGGTCAAAATCTAGTAATCTATAAAAAGGACTCCTACACGCTAGAAAAAAAGAGACTACTAACTATTCACTTTCGACAATAGAAACATGCAGATAGAATTAGTGTTTATAGACCAATACGTTGTAGTCATGCTCTATCAATGAATAAAATATTACATTTGATCAATTCTTCTTAATTTATTGATTTACTTTTTAAATATATAGTATCACGAAGAACTTACTTTACCCTGATAATATTGTTCATTGAAATTATGGCTATATTTAATCATATAGACATGCTCGAGGGGTACGATAGCACTCTGGATTCGAAATCTACCAAACACAGATTTATCTGATTGTGTCGTTAGACGACATGGATATCTAATTCTCATTGCGAACAACCAGATTTATCTGACGCCGCTAAACAGATTTCCAGGAGATTAGTCGGTTGAGACTCAGCCCACCGGATACCCTGAATTATCAAAAAAAAAGTTATGGTCACACTTTGTCTCTGTCGATTTACACTAACGAGTGATAATGGCAATAGGGTAGTTTAAGTTAATTATGTGCTCGTAGACTAATTTCTATGTCTATACACAACCACAACTATACCTAAAGCTTGAAATTAATTTTAAACTTCAATACATAGGTGTTGGTTCACTTTATCAAACCTATTAAGAAAATCAAAGATATATTTATACATTTTTTAAAGAATATTTATCACTTTTGGGATTCAACCCCAGTAAGTATATTAACCTTACATGCATAATAATAATGAATAAATCAATCAATTTCTTAACACAACACTCTCTACTTGCTTTTATATTTTATTTGTCTCTCGCACATGATTTAGTTCCGCACTCAATCATGATCCTAATTCAGAGATTTAGGCCTCACTTCAATACCATCAATTACAATGCCACCTTTAAGTTGATATCCTTTCACCTCTGTGAGACTCATATTGACCTCATCATCCTCTCCTTCTCGTGTCTCAAACTCTCCTAGCTCTATCTCCATCCATCCATCGTCTCTACCTTTGGGCTCCCTCCTTTTCTCGTCCCCACCAACCATCTCCACAAGCATCGCCATACGCTCTTCACGGTTTCCATAAAGCAGCCGCTTCATTTGTTGTTTCTTCTCATCCAAGCAACATAGATAAGCTACATTTTTAACAGTTCGACCATTACTAGACTTGATACAAGTCTCTGCCGGAACTAGATCTAGTCCGTAAGCATGTTTAGACACTTTGACTATGAGATATGCTCCATATCTTGTGTTTGGTGATAAAACTCCGGTTTGAATTCTACCATTGACTTCTAAACGATCCGTTCTTACAAGTTCAGCAGATTCCAAAAATCTGTAATTATTTATAAATAAACATGTTTTAGATACAGTAAATTTTGAAATCTACACAAAGCATGAATACTTATTTGAAGTTTGAAAAGTTGACCTAGAATCTGAAACCTTGCTCCAGGACCAGTAGGATGCTTGGTCTTTCGATTGTATCGAAATATCTCTTGCTGATAAAACATAAGATATTTTTCCAGACAGTTTATTGATCTTGAAGAGCTGAAAATGCATCCAAAGAAATCATTAGTCTCCATAAAGTCACATAAAACCTTATTTTATTTTGTAAATACAAAGTAGTTCATTAGGATCGAACCTTTTGAGCATTATCGATGAGAAGAGATTCACATAAACACATATAAAGCTCCTTTTTGGATGAAAAGATCCGTTGATCAGTAGATCGAGAGATGATACTTTTGTAGTCCGAGGGCAAAAACTTTTCCCATACGAAATCAGAGTCTCCGGCCAACCGGAAAACCAAAGATACTGCGGAGGATGAGAATATGTCTGCCGGAGATGTAAAGGAAATGATGTTGGCTACGCATGCTTCTGGTAACATCTTTTTTTCTTATTTGCAGAAAATTTATAAACCTGAAAAGAAGATGTTGAAAGAGAACTGTGTTTGTGATTATGGGATTTGCTTTGATGAGTTTTGTAACTGTGGTGATGTGGTATACTTGGAAGTAGAGATGGTGAAGTATATATAGTGATGCTTGTAATCATCCGCAGACGGTTTTAGACCAATGGTCAATTTCGTAGAGTTTTTGACATATGATTGAATTACATATCGTTTCTTTGCAAGGTAAAACATAAAGCGTGAGCCCCACCGGCAACAAAGGTAAGTCAAAATTAACACGTTTGGTTGTTGGCCAAAAATAAAAAATTCGTCTTCCAAAAGAGAAAGTTTACGCGGAGGAGAGAATTACTCAAGTGTATGTTTAAGCTTCGTAGCACTATTTTCTTTATCCCTATTTTTAATAATAGATAATTTTCCGACCATTTCTAATTTGAATAATAGAATAGCTCTTTAAATTTTTTTTTTTAAAAAACTAACTAACGTTTGGATGAGATATATGAGACGAGTCTTGCCAAATAAACGTTAATATCACCTTTCCGAGCATTCAGAGACTTTTGAGTTATATGGGACCAGTCTTGTTTCCTTTAATAATATTTAGTACTAAAAATGTTATTTGACAAATTATTCTGGGTTTATTCTTTACTTTATTCCTTAAAAGAACAGTTAATTTCAAGTTTTCAACCAGGGTTCAGTGTTGACATATTATAAAGTCAGGCCACTGGCTTGTGAAACAATCCTAGCACCCTAATTGACAGTTCATTTTGAATTTCTTCGTTATTCATAATAATTGAAAAAACGTTAGAGTCGTTGACATATAGTAGTAAAATATTTGGATTCGGATTAAGTATTTTGGGTTCTTTGATCTATATTTATATGTCTCATTCTAATATTTTATTAGAAGTTTAGAACAGATCGAATTCGGATAATAACATTTCGGATTTGGTTTAAATCTGTATTACATCCTAAAATCCATAAAGTAATCATATATCGTTTAGGTCTGAGTTATATCGGTTGGAATCGTATATATCAGAAATAAAAAAACATTTGAAATCAAAACATAAGGAAAAATACTTAAACTGAATATAAATTAATTCAACACACATCAAGTTGATAGAATAACAATAAGTGTTAAATCAAGTATGAAAATAAATACTGTTTGTAAATAATATGCATTACCTTATAGATAGAGCATATTTGTTATTTTAGTGAGTAAATTATGTTAGATATTTTAAGGTATTTATTTAAATTTTAATACTTATTTTTATACATCCTATTTAAATAAACATTGAATTTCTTATTTGATATACTTATGGGTTAGCCATCATGGAAAATTTCCGGTTACAAGTCCAGTACATTTTTATGGTTATCAAAATTAAATTGATAGTGTTCTTAAGCAACATAAACATAGTAGTTCAGAGATGTTGTCATGTGATTTATATAGTTTGTATGTGTGGTTATGTAATGGCATATGTTCATGTACTTAGCAATTTTTTTCCTAGTTATAAGAAAATAAAAGTTGGTTGTGAAACATCCAAATATTTAAATAGTTGGGAAGAATTATAGTAAATTAATACTTTCTACATATTTCAAACATCCAAATAGTTAAATAGCTGAGAAGTATTATAGTAAAATAATAATTTCTACACATTTTAAAGAAATGATGATAAATATTAATGTTTTAATTTTTTACTAATGTACTTTATTGGAAAGTAAATAAAATTAATTAAAATTTAAAATATAAATGATAAAATTTTATTGGGAAGCAATAAAATTAAAACTAAACAAAAAATAAATATTTAGTTAGTTTTTATTACTATGCAAATCATAAAACATCAAATTTTTCAAATTCCGAGAGAGTATATACTACTCCCTCTGTTTTAAAATAATACATGTTTCAGAATTTTCAAACTTATTAAAATATATTAAAACTTAGTTATTAATGTATAATTTTATAATTTTCTGTAATTTTATATTTTCTATGTTTCTAAACCAATAAAATTTCAAAAAATGCAATTAATGTTTTAAAATTTATTATTTTTATTGTTAACAAAAAAATAATAAAAATATATATATTTTTGAGACAAATTTTTTTTTCTAAAATATATATATTTTGAAACGGAGGGAGAACTAACCAATAAATTCCCTCTAAATATAGTTAAAGAGCTAATGGCTAAGAGACAACAGGGCTAGTGTCAATTAGTTTGGTTGGGTCAACATTTGGATGCTGTGGTGTTGAACACCAAACATTGAGTCCTTTCACATTCAAATATTCTGTTTAAGCTTTATTTATTGACTCGAATTATTATCATTGCTTACAAGTAACATGCAATGTATTTGACTTTATTTTCATATTCCTAGTTGACCTCTAATTGCCGAAGCTTGTCAACTATACACAGTGGACACACGGGGAATCTAATACTTAGTTCTGGATCTGGTGGTAAGAAATCTAAAAAAGTAAAATATTTATGTGACACATTTTTCATAGTTTCTACGAATTCTCAATTTTCTCTCTCTTTTTTTCTCTTTTGTTGTTCTTAACTTAATGTTTTCGTGTGTTTCTGTTAAACACGAATTGAAAGAACAGGTCAATCACTTTATATAAAAGTTAAGTTTCTAAAGATAAATTCTTTTGAATTTTATATCAAAAATTATAAACTACTCATTCTGTTCGAAAATATCCTTGTTTTGGAAAATAAATTGTTTTAAAAAGATTTATCTTTAACATTTTCAATGTATTATTTAATGGTAAATTGTAAACTTAAAAAAACAATTGTATTTATTAAAATTCTATTGATTAAAACTTGTGAATGGTCAATTACAAAAGATAATACATTGACAATAAAAATTTAATTTTTTTAAATGTGTAAAAATTCCAAGCATATATCTTTCAGAACTAATGGAGTATATCTTATCCATTGTTATACTTCCTCTATTTCATATTACGTGTCATTGTGGAATAAATTTTTTATTAAAAAATAAATGTCGTTTTAAAATTTCAAGGCAAAACTTTTTAACTTTATATGTTAAGGACTCTTTATATTCTTAAATTTAATTTAATTTTTTAAAATATGGTTAGATGTATAGTTAATGATATTTTTATTTTTAAAATAGACAAAATTAATTATTCTTTAATATGTGTGTATAAATCTAAAATGATATTTAAAATAAAACTGAGGAGTATAATTTTTAGTGTTTTCATAAAATTTAAAGTATGATGAAGATAGACAGCTAATATTTTTTCAGAATTTCTGACATGTCCATGTATAATTATAGTATAATTATCCCAAAAGCTTATTTATATTTTCAGTATCAATTTATATTGATTATATAACTTTTATATTAATAATAATTTACAAACATCCAAATCAACCACCAAAATTCTAAAGTTTTGACTACAGTGATTCATAAAGTTTTGTGAACTATGATATTTTCACAAGCCAAACTTATAAACTGCTAATTCGATGTAAAATACAAGAAGATACTTCTTAAACTCTCCAAAATAACGAATAATAAAAGTTCTGAGATAATATGAAAAGAAGACTTGCTAGTAAAAATTAAATTTAGACTTAAGATGATTAAATATTTTAAATTATTTATTTTATTAATATACTCCCTCCGTTTCAAAATTATCTATGTTTTAGAAAAAATTATTTCTAAAAGATACATATTTTACATTTTCAAAAAGATGTATATTTTCAAAAAGATATATTTTATATTTTCAATGCAATTGTCAACTAACAATAAAAAATTTATAAATTTCAAAAACATTAATTTTCTTGAGATTTTATTGGTTTAGAAACATAGGAAAAATAATATTACAGAAAATATACATTAATAACTAAGTATTAATGTGATTTATTAATAATTTTGAAAATTCTAAAACATGTATTATTTTGAAAGAGTGGGAGTAAATTGTTAACTTCGAAGACATTAATTGTGTTTATTGAATTTTGATTGGCTAAAAATTTTGGAAAATCGTTAATCACGGAAAATAATACATTTTCAAAAAGATGTATATTTTCAAAAAGATATATTTTATATTTTCAATGCAATTGTCAACTAACAATAAAAAATTTATGAATTTCAAAAACATTAATTTTCTTGAGATTTTATTGGTTTAGAAACATAGGAAAAATGATATTACAGAAACTATACATTAATAACTAAGTATTATTATGATTTATTAATAATTTTGAAAATTCTAAAACATGTATCATTTTAAAAGAGAGGGAGTAAATTGTTAACTTCGAAGATATTAATTGTGTTTATTGAATTTTGATTGGCTAAAATTTTTGGAAAATCGTTAATCACAGAAAATAATACATTTATAATCAAGAGTTTACGTGTTTTCTTAATTTGTGTAAAAAATTTAAAACATACATTAGCATATACGATAAATGACATTAATTTTACCACTAAAATTCATTTAGTTGAATGAAAAACAGCAAATGAGATTTGACGACAAAAAAATATGCATTTATTTGTTTGTCATTAAAATAGCAAGCACACTGATTGAAATTACATGTTGGTCAGAAAGAAATTGATATATTTGTAATGCATTTGCTAATTTTTAGTATATTAAGGCGTCGAATGCTTATACCCGCATCGTCTGCACCTACACCGCAGTTAATAGTAATAAGAATTTTTACATATATCTACATATATAAAAAAATTTATTACTATTTGGACTGCACCACAGTGGTCCTGATTGTTACTATCCGAACCCTAAATTAAAAATGATGTCAAAGAACGAATACAAGGCTTAATTTTTAATTGATAGGACATGAGTTAATCTTATTCGAAAGAGTAGTCATATGAAGTATATGCCTTAGAAATTCTATTTAATTGGGATGATTCAAATGAGTAAATATTTATATGAACTTTTGAAGGGAGTTTAAAGAAATGATTCAAGATTTCAAGTTTAAAACAAAACTAATATTATTTTTTGTCAATACAATTCAGCCATGATCTTCCCATACACTCCTTAGATTTTTCAAATATTTATAAAATTGTTATTATAATTTAATTTTTATTTATTTTCAAAAATGACAAAAAACCAAAGATACCCTAAACATTTCTCCTTTTATATAACAATGCCACTACCATCAATTATTTCAACCATATGAAGAACCATTTTTGAGCTCTTGAAGCTCAGAATTCAATTTCTATTTACTTTTTCCTAATTCTACACCAACAAATATTCATTTCTTCTCATTTTCTCTTAATTTTCATCTAAAAACTCTCATAACTTTCATTTTCTAAACATAAGTTTCATATTTTTGTAATTGTTTAGTAAAGAATCTTCGAATCTGCTTCTTTTTGCTCATATTTGGAGTTTGGACGGTCGAAATGGTTAGAAATGAGCTTTACACTGAAAAATAAATATTTACATGACTTTCGTCACTTTTCAGATCTGTGCAGTGATAGTAGACTGATTTGTATGTCTATGTGTGTGTAGATTTACGATGGGATCTATTTGTAAATGCACATGTTAGTTTTGCAAATGACCAAACATATATTTTTTGCATCACAGACTTTCCTATGCGTCTTAACCTTTGAAAAAAATATTGGTAAACTTACAAAAAAATCTACGTAAAAGAGGTTAGTTTCGCATTTAACCGAACTTTTGACTTTTCATAGTAGATTTCATCATAAGTCTAAGGAAGTAGATTGTCTCGGAAATCTGCAAAAAGTCACTTTTGCATTTGACCAAAACTTGGATTTTTTTAGTAGGCTTCTATTCCACAAAAATAGTTAGTTTTATGTTTGACTAAATGTTAATAAATTAAATTTATAATCTTCTATAAATAATATATCACGATTTGGACTTAAATTTGGTGTACTATATCACATTACTAAATTTGGATTCTTCTATTAACTATGCAATTTAATATATCGCGTAATAACTGAATTATTCTATCGATTAATTCAACTATTAAATATTTCTAAAATAAAAAATATATATTTATAAAAATTGTAACCCAATAGAATCTTAATATATTTTTGTTTCAAATATTAATATACAGTTTTAATAATATTAATATTTTCATTAAATATCTAAATGAATAAATAATTTTATAATTATTACTGAAATATTATTATACATTAATATTATTTCTTAAATAGACAATCAGACTTTACTAACTTGAAACATAAAATCAAAGATATATTATTTTTGAATTTGTTATTATATATAATTATTATCCGAGTATTACTTAACAAATATCTAATAACTTTTAGAATATCCCTCAATTTTATTTTCTTTTTTTACTAAATACTTTCTAATATTATTTTCACAAAATATGTGTGAATCTTTTTTTACGAAAAAATCTACCATAATAAATATATTTCCAATTAATATTATACTGTAGTTTAAATTTCAGAGATTTTCACGGGAATTCTTAATGGTAAATCCCTTAATATTTTCGTTTTCATATTTAACTATACTGATTTTTAAAAAATTATAAGTAAGATTATTATATTGTGTTTTCATATCTACATTATAATATGATTTTATTTTCATTAAAGTAGCTACAATATATGATTATGCAACATTTGGTTATCATTATATTGTAAAATAGCTTTCACATAATATATTTTTCATAAGAGTAGTCTACACGAGACATTTTATATTACAGCTTTTAAAATTTAAAATACAAACATATCTACAAAATATGGGACAATTTTAAATGGGATGTGTTGATCCTAAAACCCACACTAAAAAGTTGATAGTGTTTGTAATAGATTGAAATAATCAGACTTAAATTGACAAAAATAGACTTTATATACTGATTTTAAATGGTTTACTAGGTATGAAAATGACAATATAAACAAGACTTAGATTATGTATCAAAGTAAAGACAAGATTGAAATGGGCAAGTGAAGAGCTCGAGGTCGTTAGGTGGTTGCTGCAATCCCTTTTGGCCACTGTCATGTGAACGGTTGCTGCAATCCCTTTTGGCCACTGTCATGTGAACTCGGTTCACATCGAGTTTGGGATTAATCACCACACATCGACCTCCATTTGGATTTACCTCAAGTTCGTCATCCCAATATTATTCACGACTTTGTTTCTTCGAGTTCCAATCGTACGTAGGTCAGAAGACATCGGCTATGATTCTTGCTTTAATAGCTTTATCAGGATTTGGATCCAACAAGATAGACCTAAATGAAACGTGTTTGAATGATGCAAAGTTTAAATGAGGTAGTTCCCAAATAAGGCAGGTTCTCCTATTTTCTAACAAAACATTTGATATATTATTAGTGCATTTTCACAACGTAAAATATCACACGCTCAACAAGTGCGTATCAAAATCTAATTGGTATTTATTTGGATTTAAATTTTAATAAAAGTCAATGATTGAAAAGATGCTAATTAAATGTCAGAACCATATCGGTTAAACTGACTTACTAAACCGGAGAATTAAGAATTTCAAACACATTCATTTCAGAACATTGCTCACATATAAAGAAGACCAAGACAAATCCACCAATGCTAGGATGCATCTACAGTTGAGCAAAGAGGTAAAAAGGAACAAATTATAAAAAATGCAGGTGAGTTATATTAGTTTGATGGCATCTGATCTGATAGATAGCCTCATTCGACCATATTTATGTTGTCTTCTACTTCAAGAAACTGCCTTAGGAGTTCAACTGTTTTACGGTAGAGGTTCATATCGATTCCATCCACATTTCTTCCTGTTCGAGCCTGCAAGATCGCCTAACGAAATGGTATACAGATTAATTTTTAGATCTGTTAAACTACCAAAGACAATAATAGTACAGTGGAGAGACTATGGGTTTGGTACACAAAATTTACCCTGAAATGGGTACTTGTGTCTACTTCTAACATAAACTAACAATATTTACGATTCCATGATGTTCAATTTGAATGGAGAAGTTTCCAGCCTACCTGATGCTCATAAATATCAGAACTTTCATAGCACAATCACTTAAATTCTCTAACTGAGACGGTGAAATTTACAACTTGAGAGCCAAATACAAGATAACTAAACTTAGTGACGAACTCTTAGTTTGTATTTGCCAAACCGGAAACACATGGTCTAATGCAGACACTAACACATTTAAAAAGAATCCACATGAAAACTAACCTCATTATTGGGCTCAATGTGAAGCTCTCCGATGAACTGGTAAACAGAGCCAACCCGAAAACTAACATCTCTCAAGTGTTGAGTGTTGATTTTAAGACTCTTCTCTCCATCTTCAATAACACCTATAGCTGTTTCAACTGAATATCCTTTCAGCCTGCAGAAAAAAACCCGACAAAACATCATCTTTATTTAATACAATAACAAAGCCTTGCATTGTTACAATCTAAGTCATAAAAAAAGAAGCTTACTTTAAATTTCAAAAAAAAAAAAAAGCTTACAATCCTGTAACTCTGAGTGAACGAGCTTCCATGAAAAACGGGGAAGAAGGGTACAACTCTTGTAGAGTGATGGGAGCGCCAGACTCAATTTTAAAATTTGCCATCGATCTAGAATGTCATGTAACTGTTATTATCCAAATATATGGATTTATTGGAGCTGCGCTTTTTGTTTTTCCATCGAACAAGTGGTGTGCATAAACAAGCAAATCAGAGTGATAGACAAATTCATTGATCGAGTACCTGATCGACCTTCCGGGTTATTACGATGAAGCTTGAAGTTACTATCGCTGTTCTTCGTACAACTAGAGAGACAATACGTGTATAGGGTTTTTGGAGGAGAGAAATAGGGGAAGATGCAGACGAGTTGAAAAGAGGTATAAAAAATAACCGAAACTTTTTTCCTTTTCGTATATTCCAATATTTTTCTTTTTTGTAGTACGCCAGATATTTTATCTGTTAAGAAAAATACTCCAATTTTTAGATAAAATTACATAACGAATCACATTTACACTTAATAATAACTACTCCCTCTGTTACAAAATGATTCATATTCTAGAAAAATGTTATATTTCAGAAAGATCGATATTTTACATTTTCGATGTATATAATAATGACAAATAACAAATTTCAAAAAAAAATTAATTATGTTTATTAAATTTTGATCGATTATTACTTATGGAAAATTATTAAACACAAAAAATAATGTATTTATAATCAAAATTTGAAAAGTTTTTTTAACACGCGTGATTTTTCTAGAATATGCATCTTATTGTTAACCACAGTAACAAAATTCAAATAGAATGCACGACATCTCTCAGTTCAAAGAAAAAAAAATGCACGACATCAGTTGTTTAGATTGTAACTTATCTTTTCCCCTAGGATCTCCTCTTCTCAAACGCAAGATGGCTTCCTCAGTTTTTCGCAATTTTGTTTCCTCAACTTGCTTTAAGCATGCATTTCGCGGACTTAACCGCTTCATGATTGCTTGTTGTCCCTACGCCTAAACAGGCGCGAACCACATTAAACAATTTATTTAAACAATTTTTTCGCATAATGGGAAAAAACATTTGTGATTGGGGAATTTGGGAAGCAAAAGCAATTTCGATAATACGCGTCAGAAAGATAATTTCCAATAATTTCGAAGTTGTTCTAGTTGTATTTCAAAGATATTTTATTTTATAGCCATCAGAGTTGACACTAGAAAATAGAACACGAAATGGAAATTAGGACTTAGCATGATACAATTCAACACGACACGACACAAAAGAGAACCCAAGTACTAACGCATCGCAGCACTACTCCTTGAGATATTGACACGTGGTCTTTTGCTGTCCCTTTGATTGCTGTTACAGTCAAAGCCCACGCTATCTCCACCAACCATATCCGTGAACATCCGTTGCAAGTCCTCCAAGCTGTCTCCCTATTCATCAAAAGCCGAACCGGTTTGTTAAAAAACCAATTTCTTATTTGAGCCGAAAAATCTGAAACCATGCCTTCCATTACATATACAGCTTGCGATTGGTTAATGCTACCCACTAATCGAGTACGCAAACTTATCATGTATCAAACCGGTTTATATCGGTTAACCTCAATTTTACCAACGAATTTAACCGGTCTAGGAAACCCAAATAACTAAATATTCTGGTTATGGGTAGAGTTGTTGAACCGACTGGTTATAATGAACCGGGAATTGTAACTGAGGGATGAACGAAGAGCAGTAGTATAAATCCAACGTACCTCGCCTTTGACATTGTTCATCATTGAGATCATCTCTTGCATGAAGTCGCAGAAGTCCTGATCACAGCATTTGGGGCGGGGAAATTTCAGTTAATAAATAAACATCACGAAACGACGTCGTTTATACAAATCCCTAATGAATGAGAAGAAGGATTAAATAAAATTTAGATACGAACGTCGTCGTCATCTTCGTGTGGATCGTATAGTCCAGCGTCATACATGGAGCGCTTATTCACGTCGTTCAGAACTGTCAGACAAAATAGTTCGATCATCACGTAAGACGGACGTTATGAAAAGATAACCAATAGTAACGGACGTTAAAAAGATATTTTGAGTAATAATGTGAAATGACCAGAATAGGCTTCTTGAATTTGCTGAAACCGACGTTTGGCTTCCCCGGCGACACCAGGATTCCTCGCGTATCTATCGGGATGCCATTTCTTCAACAAACAAATTAAAAAAAAAAAACAATTTTAGTTGTTTCTACAATATTATTATTCGAAAAGAGCAGTGGGATGAAGTTGGTACCATGGCGAGCTTACGGTAAGCAGTGCGGATGTCGGAAACAGAGGCGTCTCTGCGAATACCGAGGACGTTGTAGTAGTTAGATCTAACGTTGGATCCTCCACCTTCCATTTTTCGGATCTCTCCTCTGTTTCGATCACCGCTGCGTCTTCAAACGATCTATCTCTCTCTTTCACACTCTTCAATTATACAGCAAGCATCAAGAACTAGTGAAAAAGGAGAACTGCAAAATTAGGTTTGTATTGGAGAAAATATCGGAGAGTTGAGAAGTAATGGAATTTTTTGGTGTGTGTGTGGAAGGGAATAGAATGGCACAACAAAATATCTTGTGGGAGAGAGATGGAAGTTAGAGAAGGAAACTTCGAGAGAGGGTTTCATTTTTTTTTTATTATAACTGATTCAAGATATTTTCTGGCGTCTCGCGTGTTTTTTGTGATTATTTGTAAGGCCCAATCTAGAGATTATTTTTCGTTCAAAAGCCAAGTTTGGTCAAAACTACACATTTTTTTTTTGTCTCGTTAATTATACAATTATAAACTACACATCTATGCTAATTTTTTTTTGATCAATGAGACTCATTTAAGGTCTGACTGGTGTAACCGCAGAGGTTGCAAAAGTTTACGGATACGGATGGTTGTGGTTTTAAACGTTTTATAGAGATTTGTACGACTGATACAGCGGTTAGAAATTGATGCGTTTGCAGAACTTTTATGACTGGTAAACTACCAAACGTAACAACTGTTAAATAATAAATTAAAAATATACATTTTATATAATTATAAAAGTATTAAAATCATAATATTATAATAAATATAAAAATTATATTTATAAAATCATAATATTAAACTTTTAAAATTATAAAAATATTTTTGTTTTAAAGTTTTATTATATAAATTAAAATATAATATATATACATTTTAAAATTTCTATTATTTCAATTTAAAATTTTTATTAAATATTTTCAGTTTTATTTTTATTTTTTTATTTTTCTAAGAAAAAAATTTATCCTCCCGCAACCGCAAACGTTAACTGGAACCAGCTTTTGATTTTAAGAGGTTTAGAGTGGTTTGAATCGATTTGTAGCGTTTTCTGTAATTGTTTCAAAACACCAACAACCACTACCAATCGCAAAAACTGCGTTTGCGAGTGGTAGCGGGAAAACCAGTCAAACCCTTAGAAGACGATGAGACTATCTACAACTCAACAACTTTTATCATCCAATAAAACATAGCCATGTGCATTAAAAATTCAATATCATCAAATACTTCACTTTGTACAAATTCACCTTCTAATACAGGAACTAAAATTCACATCTTCACATTTTTTTACAATAAACTAGATTTTTATCCATGTTTCAATTTCTTAAAAATGTACTACTTTAATGAATATAAATTTAAAATAAATCCATATCCAGAGTAATGACCCGGATACTTTAATGAATATAAATTTAAGAATATATGTAGTATTATTTTAAATTATATTTATAATAATATTAATACTTAAAATTAAAAGTATAAATCAAATATATTTAATTATATTGGATATTTATAGATGAAAATGGATGTTTTGGATAAAAAATTACTTCCAGTATCCCACTTATTTTCTCTTATATCCCAGCATCATCCATCTTCATTGAAGTCATGATCCTATAAGGGATGTTTCTTTCTTAAATCAATTTCTCCATTTTATTTCGCCTCTCTTAAGCTTTTGGTTAGCTCTAGATTGGGGTTTTACGTTTAAATCGGTTCTTGCGTTTATAGATTATCTGACTGAGCATCATCTCAGGTTATAGTTTTCAATGTGACATCAAGCAATTGGCGATTTGATATGTTGCTAGACATTCAATTTTTTTCGAAGAACCATGTGGCTGCTTATAAGGACTAACTTAGGCTTTTGACAGGTAATAGCGCCTGGGAACAAAGGCTTTTGACACAGAATCTGTTGAGTTAGAAGCTGAGTGATAAGAGAAAGACTGCTGGACAGGGACCATAAAATTAGATGATGCCCTCAAATGTTATTATTGAATTTGATTAAACTGACATTCCGCCATAAGCTAGATCATCCTCCACATGACAGTAGTTTGGAAACAGACCAGTGGAAATCTCACATCGTAAGTAGCTATCTTAATATCCCTAAGTTTCAAGTATAGTTTGAGTCGCTTTTTAGTCAAAGTCTTCAGGTTTCAAGTCTAATTTACAGATGTGAATTTGAAGATAACTTAAAAGAGTGTGTTGTGTTGATGATAAGAGATGTAAATGGTCTTTACTGTTTAAAGCATGCATCTTAAGATGAGCAAATATATATGCAGGTCTCTCACATGGATAACCCGAAGAAGAAGCCTAACAGCCTTTCAAAGCAAACCTCGGCTTCTTAACAAGCGATTGATACCGTGTCACAAAAGACGTCTTTGTTTCAAAGTAACAAACAATGATAAGTTATATAAAATCGGACGATTCAAATATAAATAAGTTTTGATAACCTCTCATTTACATACATGCTCTTGTATAGTCCATTGATTGACAAAAGAAGGCTTTCACAGAATCAAGGGTGCCAAACCGAGAACTAGTCCAATGAAATAACCAGGGAGCTTCTTCTCGGCCTTGCCAAAAAAGAGTCCTTGAGCATAATTTCCCACGTTGAAGTTTCCTGTTTATATCAAAGCACAGAACAAGTTGATGTTTCTCGCTTGGTTGTGTAAGGAATGAAAACAATTGAAAGGGTATGTTTCATGGTGTCAACCTCGTGTGAAAGAGTTGCTGCAGCCACCGCGAAGGGTGTTCCTGATATCTCTCGGTGTGGCCCGATTGTAAAACACGAAATCAGACATCACACTGTTAATGCACTCAAGCACGAGTTCTGTCTCTGCAGCACAAGGGCCGTTGCAGAACCTGTCTGTTTCCTCAGGTGGAACCTTGAATTCACCTCCTTGGTTTAGTCTGAACGCCTCATTACACCCTCTGTAGAGCTGCAAATATGGAGAGAAAGGAACAACAACACTATTGTCAAAACACAAATATATTTTTTCTTCTCTATGCTTGTTTTATCGAAATATCATGGTTACTTACAAGATTATTGTTGAAACAAAACGCAGCTCTCTGAACCAAAATTCCTGCGCCACCGATGACACCACCACCTTGCGCATAGACTGCATCAACAATGACAAAAGAATGAAAACCAAATTAAACTTAATAAGTGAGCAAAAAAAAAGCTAAGACTTTGAAAAAACAAGATGCACCTGAATGTCTCTGAGTATGGAAGAGCAACACTGCATAGATTAGCCAAAGTCTTAGCAGCGCCTTTGGAATGTTTATGGCGAACATAGCGAGGTTTCTGAGAGTCTGAATCGATCTGGTCTAAGGTTGAGTAGTGCACACAATATATAAAAGTGAGAGTACATAACAAAAAAGGTTGGTGGTCTAACTTGGGAATAATAGGTTTCAATAAAAAACCCAAGCTGTAGACAAAAATGTGGACCGTGACACTGAACAAGTTTGGAAATGCAAGTCACCAAACTTAAATTAAAAAACAACAAAACAACAAAAACCAAAAAAAAGAGAGGAGAAAAGAATGTTTATGATATCATCATTGACAAATCTTTTAACTCAAGAAAAGACAGATGTTCATGGGTATATGGAAAAAACACAGACACGATAGATGTTTCTTTTTTAGTTGATGTACTGAGAGAGCCATTTGAATCCCTCGCCGTAGCCCATTTTACGGACAATGCTGCACATGAAGACTTCGAGAGGGCGAACACCAGAATCTCCTCCAGCTGTTGTCACTTTGCCCTTACCGGTGGTGAAGTTGGTGAGACCCAAGTGATACCTAAGCTCGTCTTCGGAGGCTGCGTAAGGGATATCAATCTTGTTTCCGAGGATAAGAAACGGGACGGTCGCAAGGGCTTCATCTGAGAGAAGAGCGTCTAGCTCTCTTTTTGACTCTGAGAATCTCTCCTTGTCATATGCATCCACGAGGTAGACAACTGCATCAACCTTTTAGACCGACCCAACAAAGAGTTTCAATATCATATATAAAAAAAATACAATCTGTCTAAGCAAGAAAAAATTCAGAAACACACAAAACAATCTGTCTAAGCAAGGGAAAAAAAGAGTTTGATGGATCTAACACGAGAGAAGGTTACCTTGGCATAGTAATCTTTCCAGACTCGTCGAGCAATCTGATGGCCACCCAGATCAAAAGCCTTGAACTTGATTTTGCCAATGCTAAGTTCCTCAGAGGTTGGATGTTGTGTTGGCTGGTGCTGAACCAATCTCTGTCATATACCAATTCACACATCACAAAATCAGATTCATATAGACGAAACATTCAATTTACCGAAGAGGAATCGAATTAAAGAAAAAGACAAACCTCGTCTTTGAGCATGTGAAGGAGTGTGGTTTTTCCGGCATTGTCGAGGCCGAGAAACAGGATCTTCGCTTCTTTCTGCCATAACCCCAACGACGCCAAGATTCCGTAGAACCAATCGAACAAAAACATTGTCTCCTTCTCCTTCTTCCTCGCTGATCTCACAGAGAAACCAAAAAGAGCAAAAAAAAAAGGACAAAATATTTGTATGTATGTACAGAAAATAAAGAAATTTGGAAGCAGACGTGGCCGATGATTGAGCTGGCTTGTTGACGTGGTGCGTTATTAGTGGAAGAATTTACTAGGGTTGATGACGTCACTGAAACCAACCTGGACCATCAGATCTAGGTCTGGGGGCACTTTATCAAAGATCCAATGAATCGAACTGTACTGAACCGAGAAAATCAAAAATACTCGAAACAGTTTTTTTTTACTTGGAACAGTTTCGGTTTCTCTAGTTTCTGTATTTTTTTCTTTTTGAATCAGATTCGGTAGCTTCTAACAATGAAGGAGCATGTTCAATTTTTTACTACAATCAATTTTGTAATTAGCATTATTATAAATTAATATTGTAATATTTTCTAATTTCTTTAGAAAAGAATAAAAAAATTTCATAATAAAACTTTAGGAGTCTTCAAACCAAAAACTATAGGAGTCATTAGACACTCTTCATAATAGTTCTGTGAGTAGTTTCTGTTCCAAAAGATTTTAAGAGAAAATTTTATTTAAAACTGTATTAAATACTATTTCTAATTCGTTCTTTACAATGAATTATATCATTATATTAAAATGATTACCAAATATTATTGATTTGCTAAAACAGTCGTGAACTTAAACTTGATTTGAATTGTATATATGTGTATAAAAGTCGAGATTTATCTCTATTTTGATTCATACCCTCTCTAAACCTCTATGGAAAGAAATGACTCGGATGTTGAATAGTCGAGAGAGTCAACTCTCATAAAGCTAACTAGGTATCTTTTTAACTATTCCATTTAGTGAGGTTCAACTTTCTTCCTTTTCTATCTAACAGGTGCGATGATTGGCACACATACTCAGAAACCGAATCAATTGTTGACCCGCAGACATAAAGAAGAAGAGGAGGGAATAAGAAAGTCAGGAATTTATCAAGTCTAAAAATAAGCTGCCACGCCCATTTCACAATTTCTCTAACATTCCAAACAAACTAGAGCTAAAACAGTTCCTTATAAAGAAAAAGGTAAAAAAGAACAAATTAAGACTCTGAAAGCTTTTCGGATCCTTTAAACTCCACATTCTTCAGCTTAAAGTTCGTCCTGTAGTAAGCAAGAAAATTCATAATCACAAAGTTAGTCAGTCGCACAGATAAAGAACACCTTTAAATATTTTTGGTTAGAGACATACATGGGCGGCAGCATCATCCTTCTCGGAGGATTCTTTTTTGGTTTCCTCAGGTTTTGAATCGGCATCGGAGTCATCTCCTTCATGGTCATCATCCTCTTGTTCATCCTCAGCCTTTAGAGTAACAAAACGAATTTATATCATGCCAGAGAGGGTTGCTGTTAATAATATAAAGAGAAAGCATTGTGAATATTACGTCAGAATCAGCTGTAGGTGCATCCTTTGATTCCTCTTCCTCTTTCTTCTTCTCAGCTTCGTCGAATGCTGCTTTCTCAGCCTGTAACAGCAGACCGGATTAGCTATATATGATCATCAACCACACAAACTAACACAAAATAGTTAATAACATACATCCTTGAGCTTTCCCCATGTCTCCTCAGCCAATTTCTTAGCGTACTCTGGGTCATCGCAGACCAAGACATTGTCGAACAAGGATCCAGATTTCACCTAAAGAATAAAGAACGTGTTTAGTCACTAAACTAAACCATCGCGAAAGACACAAACATGTTTCTTGACAAGATATTGCGATTTACCTGCCACAACTCCACTCCAACGTACTTCAATTTTGGGAACACATAAAGTTCTGGGTCATCCTTGAACTCTGCGATAAATTGATATATTTATCTTCAGTTAAATATATAAAACATGGATTCTATTTGAGTCAAGATCGTGTGAAAATTGAACAACAATCTCAGAGCCATGAGACTACGAATGTGTCTTATATTATTACATGATACTATGGAAATGGTGATTATGAACGGTGGCAGAGAGAATATTACCAGGGTTGTCAATCATTGGAGCCTTCCATTTTCCCTTGTAGTTAGGGTTCTTGATTTGCTACACAACAATATGACTACCATGAGAACAGAGAGTGAATAGTTTGTACCATCTTAAATACTCTGTCCAATTGAAAAAGCAACAAACCTTGGGCTTCCATTCACCGTTGTACTCGGGGTTGGGAATCGTAGGGGCAGTCCACTCACCATCTTCTTCATCATCCCAGTCCTCAGGCTAAACAAAGGATTAAAGATCAAAACTGAGAAAGCGACTGAGACTAGTTTTACTACAGTGCCTGAAAAATGTTACAAACCTTCTTTGCATCAGTGTCTGGGATCTCCTTTGGGATGTCATCGTATCCTGCTGGCTTTGTGTCTTCCGGATCAGGAATGTACTCTTTGTCATCCCAGTCCTCAGGCTGTAAAACAGAGACACAATTTTATGAGAAATTGTATCACCACATGTACAGGAGATAATTATTGGTGAGAGATACTAGATACCTTCTTGGCGCTTGGATCCTTGATCTTCTTTGCTGGGAGGAGATCCCAGTCAGAGTAGAGGCTACCAGTTTGCTTCTCAGCATTGTCAATAAGAATACTGTAAGTGGCATCTGGGCGGAGGATGAAAGTGTAAACATGGGTGAGCTGATCAGTCTCACATGGGACCTCCTTCTTGATCAGATGGTTTGTTCCATTGTAGGTAAGGATAGCATGTACTTTCTTAGTGCTGTAGCCACAGATATCTGGGCCAAACATGATACTGCAGGTAAAAGAATAGATAAAGCGTTATGTTTAAATGTTTTGATGTTGATGATGGTGAAGAGCAAATATATACCTGTAAGGAGTGTCTCCACCGAATTTCGTCTGGTCAACATCACCACTGAGAAGCTTCATGTATCCACCACCACAGTCAAGCTTCTGCTCGTGCTTGACAGAGAACTGGAACACAAGGGTCTTGTCCTTGTTGCTGAACTCAGGGAACTCAGCTGAGATGGCGTAGAATCTGTAGTCCTCGCTAGTCTGAATACCTGCAAGAGAGTGATCATTGCAACAAGGCTTAACATGAGTTTATGGATAGGACAAGAACGAATGAATCAACATCAGTAGAACTGAAGGATACCTTTGTCATTGGCGTCACCAGACCAATTGCCAGCAGTGTGGCTCCATTCCCCAGCAGTGTTGTCATCTTTCTTCCAGTCAGATTTTACCCATCTTTTCTCCCATCCATCTTTAGAAACCACAAACAATTTAAACAGAAGCTTCATGTAAATCAAAATTTCTCTCACTTATGATATGGAATTCAAGAACTTAAAACATTTAAAAACATTTCAATCTACGCAAAACAACTAACAAGATAAGCAATCATACCAACGACGTAAGCAATCATAAACTAACGTTCACTATCATCGATGATCAAAATCTGGCGGCATAAAAAAATTTCGAAATCACAAAATGCATAGATCTCATCTACCAACAATCGTCACCAAACATTTCGAAAAAGTTGTATCGTTTCAAAGCGAGGATGAGCAAACATGGAATCACCTGATCGAAACGAACAGATGTAGCGATCGCAAAACATCCATTTGACACTTAAAAAATCTCAGATAGAAATTAGAGAGAGAGAGAAATGAAGCTACCATCGAATTTCTCCTCGAAGATAACACTAGCAGAGGCGATCGCGACGAGGCCGATAAGAATCAGAGAGATCAAGCTAGGGTTTAGATTCGCCATCGCTAAAAGCACACCACAAGATCGGAGCTTCCCCGAAAACAGAAAACGCTATAATCTTGTACAAGAGCTAAAAACTATATACACCTAAAGAAGATGCAAGTGAAGTAGACTCTCGCGTGGCTTGCTGGCGTTTGGCCAATGAATGACACACACGTCAGATCTAGTTGTCATTGAAATGACGTGGCGTCACTTCAGTGGATAAAACGACGAATACGGAGTAAAAATATGTAAGTGGGCGGTGCATCTCGTGTGATCTAAAGAACGTTTTCGTGGCAGTGTACTCCGTTGGATTTAGTGGGTGCTATTGTAGCCGTCGGATTCGAACTGACTTTATCTGACTTTTTTTTTTGCAACAGAAATAACAAAAAATTCCTTAAACATTACTCGAATTTTTAAAATTTTTATTTATGTGTTCTCTTTATAGACATTTTCATTAAAAAAAGAAAGATAATATGACGTATTAACAATGATCACATGTTTTATATCTGAATGTGATATAGATATCTATATTTATGTATTTAATATTTATGATAAGATTTTTGAAAAATGGTAATAATTCATATAATATAATTATTTTAATCTAGTAAAATATTACACAATAAAATTTTAAATTAATTTTACAGTATTTGAAAATTCAATTTAATTATATTTTTTCATAATTTTATGCAATTTTATTTTCTTAATTATTTACTACGAATTTTAATACCATTGTTTACTTTTAATAAATACATATTTTCTTAAAAGCTATTTCAAATTAATTTTATAATTTTACATTTTTGTAACCAAATTTATTTAAAAAAATTTTAAATATATTTTAACCAAAATAAAACATAGCATGAAACTAATCATGACATAAACATTTACATTATGTAATTTTGTATTTAGGTTAAAAATTGAAATATCGTAATAACTTATATATCACAATTAAATTAATCTAAGAAAAAACAATACTAAAATTAATGTAATAATATAAATATAAAAATTACAAATTTTCGAAAAATAAAATTTAATTATTCTTGTCGTAATGTTATAAAATTTCCGTTTCTTAACTATATATTTTAAATCTTAATACCACTATATCCTTTTAATATATAAAGTTTTCTTAAATACTATTTCAATTTACTTTCTTATAATTATACATTTTGTAGATTTAGAGTGATTAAAGTAATTCTAAAATGCTTGAGTGAAGTTTCTTTTTATAAAAACCAAAATCCAAATATCATGGTTTCACATAAGATTTTAGAATAGTTTAATACAAAAACACATAAAATTCTCAAATTTACCTAAAATTATTTAAAACTCATTAAAAAAAAATTCATTTCAGATTGAAAATACCCCTTAGTCCTAAAGAGTCTTTTTAATTTTTTGTCTCCTAAATAACTCAAAGATCAAAGTTAAAAAATATGTAAGGGATAAATGACAATTGTATCCTCATTTATAATTTAAGTAATTATTTATTAAATATACTCAAGTTGAAAATATTTTTTTTTTGAAATAAACTCTTAAAGAAAAAGATAATTAGGATTTTTTTCCAAAAAAAAAAAATTCAGAAAACAAAAATTTTAAACCTCTTTTCAAATTTTGTATTTTCACAAACTTTTCTCAAAATTTTTTAGAAACAATTTTTCTTCGAAACAAAATAAGAATACATTTGAGACATGTATGATATCTTCGTGAATTTGTAAAAAAAAAAAAGCTTTCAAATTCACGAATGTCTTCGTAACTATGTAGATCTATGAGTTATTTCTTCACGAGAACTATAGTATAACATAAAATGTCTTCCAAATTATGACCGCATTTTATATATCCATGAATTTAAAGTTCCAAGTCTATATCCCCACAAATTGAAAATTCAAAACTCTAAATCCCCCCAAATTAGATTTTGAAACTTAAAAACTCATATACCTTAATTATGTTGGTTTAATTTTTTTAATCAAATTATAAACTTTATAAATTAGATTTAAAACAAAATTAATCATACAGTAAATAAAGAAGAATATGGTGAGTGTCTAGGCTATCCACATCAGCATAGAAAATCAACCAATGAGAAACAATATCTTCACCACGTCATTCTTCTCTTTAGTGTAAATAGGCTTAACAACAATTGTCACTGGCGCATTATAACTCTGCCCATTTATCATTCCAGCCCACTATCCGTAGCAACCGACGTAGTCCCGATTTCTGCCAAACGAAGTTACGGTGTTATTATGATGACCCATACCACTACTACCCGTTCAATTCAGTTCTTTGTTCCTATCTTCAAGATGGTATCCTTCCACCTGCCTCTTTCTCCTCTTATATAACCCCTTCATCTAAGATTACAACAATATCGAGCCATGATCATGAAACTGGTTGAAACCTCCGGCGATTCTCCGGTGATCATATAACGCATCTTTCTCCTCGGGTGGCCACCGTTAAACAATAAAGAGAAATCAATCTAGTTCCAACCAATCACGTTTTCTTCTCCAACCATTACGCTGCTTACGCGTCACTTCATCATTGTGAGAGAACTCTCTCTGACGGGAAGAAAATCGTTGTACAAGCACATATTCGCCAAATGGTTATAACCATCTCGGTTCTGATTTATCCCTTTTACTTATGATTCCGAAACATCTTAAGAACAAATTTATGATCTTTAAGCAAACTATGGCAGTTTCCAACCGCACACCTGCAACTCTGCTAAGACAGTCATTACATGAAAAAAAAAGTCCAAGCAAAAAGGAAAACTTTGCAGTTACATGTTTCTAAACAGCAAATAAATATGTTTTTAAGATGTTTCAGAGAGCTATTTAACTAAATGAAATATCAAGATATGCATATATGCTTTGTGGTCTCGAGTACAATTCGTTTCTATTTTATTCTTTGTTCTTACTCTTACCTACTTTAAACAATCGAAGCTAAAACTCCTTCACATTTATTTCTATGCTTACATGTAGTGGTTTTGTAGAGACTAGTATATGTATATCCATCTTCTAAACTGGGAGCAGACTGGGATAAGGCTGAAAGCTGAAGTGAAGAAAAATGTTCATCTTTTAGCCTCAGAGACTTTTCTTTGCTTTACTTTACTTAATACTATTTCAAATATGGCAAGTTTTCCAGTGATATACCAGGGTATGGATGAGGATGTGAGTCAAACCACGAACAAATAAATCATTTATGAGCTGATGAAGCTCTCTTTTGATCTCACACAGACAGTAAAAAAAATTATTTATTTTAAACAATATTATATTAAAAACAGAAGGAAAATTTGATCTTGTAACAAAAAAAAAAATTATATTTCACCAACTGACCATGTCATCTCCTCTCTCCTCCTTTATGTTTTCTATCTCTCTCTACCCTATTATTCCCCAATATACTTTAATCCAAAAAAAATATAAAAAAATCAATTAAATCATAAAAAGATGTAAACAAAAAAAGTAATTTATTTAAATCTAAAAATATTAGCCATAATAACATAATATTTAATTTTAAATATTTTAATCTATGTAATATTATACATTAGTAAACTTTATTGTATACACAAGTGATCCTATTTAGTTTACAATTTACAAAAACAAGACAAATAAGATTACACTACTTTCTAAATCTACAATATATTTATATTATCGTGTATTCGTGTTGCATTTTTTATTCATATAATGTAAAACAAAAAAACAAAAAAACTGAATAGTACAATAGAGAAATTTTTAAATTTAAATTATATATTATACCAGTAAATTATGCAACAATTTTTTTTTAAAAAATATTCATTTCAAGCATAACATAAATGATTATTTTAAATTTAACTGTATAAAGAATAACAATTTAAAGTTAGAAATATAAAATGTAAATATTCACATAGAAATAAAAGTTAATAAATTTAACAAAATCAAAATTCACAATCCGCACGTAGCACGGAAAAGGAATCTAGTACGTGTTAAAAGTAGCTTGTCGACTCTCCAAAGGGTATTAATTTGGTTTAAAATCTGATTTATAAGGTCTATAGTCTGATTACAAAACATTTAACTATGGGTTTTGGAGTTTTGAACTTTCATTTTATGGAGATATAGATTTCGAACTTTAAATTCGAAAATATATAGCGTAGTCATAATCGGAAGACATCGATCCTACGCGATAGTTTCGGTGGAGAAATAATCATTATAGTGATCTAGCTGTTTATTTCTTAGGAATTTACATGTGGCTATATAACTGACATGAAAAGATTTTAGAAAAACATATTGAATCTCATAAAGAGATTATTTTCATAATAGAAATGTGATGTGACGGTAATTACTATACCGGTCCAATGTTTTATGTAAATATAATTTATATGAGATTTTGCTGGGAAGAGAGACATTTCACAAATAAAAACATGAAGATTGGGAACAAGAGAACGTGATCAATGTCTCATAACCAGGCTCATGGCGTTACACGATCATTGGAGGAATCCCCATGTTGCTTCTTCTTCCTTACTGCAACTTCGGAGTGATTCACCTCGCTAAGACTTCTTTTCTTGGCTTCCGTATTTGAGCTATTGGTCTCCTTTGTTTCCGTCTCTTTCTCTATCACCATCTGGTTTTCCTCGTTTGATGATGAGAACAAGGGCGGTTCTCGTCCGCTTAGACGACAAAAGACGCGTTCCACTGTCTCATTTATCTCTTTCCCTAACCCGTCCCTCTCAAGAATCAATTCCCAAACCGATTTTGATGCCTTCTCTAGCACTGGGCCTCTGCTCACAAAAGCAACAAGAAACATGGTAAACACTTTGCTTGACAAATATGACAAGAGTAGACCAGAGGAAATGATAACATTGGCCTATGTTAATCAATCAGATCTATAACACTAGTTTGGTTGCAAGAAAACAAGAAAGGTTTCTACAAAGACTTGACCATAAACATAACTCTACCTAACCAAAAAGCAATGCACGAAATCAGGATTCTGAAAAGAGAGAAGAAACTAACTCGAGTTCTTGGCGAAGAGCATCAAAGAGTTCCCGTTTAGTCTGTTTCTCAGCACCAGGTGTGTTAAGAACTTTGCTCTCCTCTGCCATCTTAATGGTTGTGCTCTTCAACTCTTCCTGTTACAACAAACATTCACTCAAACGCGTTCGTAGCTTATAATATGAACTTAAGACAATCAAAATCTAAGAACTAAACTAGACCCTGAAAGAAAAAGAAAAAGTTGTCTTTTGGAATCGAAAAGGTCGACCCAGAGAGAATACATTGGCTTTGAGTTGATTGATGATCTTTAATCGAAGGGCATCGATTGTGCCATCGTTCATAAGAGATTCGAGCACGTCTTCTGGTGTAATTACCGAAGAAGAAGAGGACATTGTTCGTTCCACCACCCTTAATCAAAAACCCTAAAAAGTATGTCTTCCACCAATCTAAAGAAAGATAAAAACTTTTCTCAAGCAAAACGGGTTCAGAATCCAAGTTCGAGCTAGAGAGCCACAGAAGCAATCAGAAAATTGAAGGCTAGTTCAGGAAAATTTTCTCCTCCTGGTTTTCAAGGCTGATTCTGGATTTGGTTCTCTATCTCATCTTCGGAAGAGAGAATCGGGTTTTACGGAACCGACTTCAACTAAATTAATTTACACAACCGGTATATTACTTATACGTCGTCACTATATTATTTTTACTAGGTGATTTTCCGCTCATGCTTATAAATATTTATAAAGTAAATATATATATATTATAATAATTGATTGCTATTTACTTTTAATTTTTAATTAATTTTAATTAATTTATAATTTATGCATAACTTATATTAATAATTTATATTACTTTAAGTAGACATATATTTTAGATATGTTATATGTAGTCGGTTTTGTTGTTTTTACAATCGGTTTAGTTATCATTTGGATATATTAGGTTGCATCTATTTCTTTGAATTCAATTATAAATTTTTTTATTAAAATTTTGATTAATTTTCTTATTTTCATTAGGTTGGTTTTTGTCTTAGATATGTAAATATATTTTAGGAAGATTATTTATGACTTAAGATATATTGTGCTTAGAATGAAATAAAAATAAACTAAAGTGTTTGGTTCCAAATTACATAAATTAATATAACGATAATATTCTGCAATCTCATGAATGTATATAAATTTTACAAAAGAACTAAATTAAAACAATTGCTTAATATTTTATTTTCATTTGTTAAGGTGTTTTGAGTCATCTTATAAATTATTATTATTATTATTATTATTATTAGTATTATTATTATAAAATTATATTTTCTTATTATAATTAAATCTATGATTTTAGATATAAATTGGATTAGCCGAGTCACTCATGTTGTGAGTATCTTAAGTTACATATATTCTTTCAAATTCAAAGTGAGGTATAATTATTTTTATTATAATTAAGTCAAGTCAAATTAATATTATTCATCGTTTAAATGTGCATGTATTTTCATTATATATATATATATATATATCAAATTAAATGTTGATTTAAAAATAATAAATTAGAAAATAAAACGATGATCTATAGAAAGTTACATAATAAGTAATTGATACGTTTTTGGAAGCTCATGAACACATATCAATATTTACAATAACTAAAATATTTTTATAAATTATAAATTATTTTATGTCTTTTGGTTATGGTTATATTAAGTTCCACAAACATAAAACATAAAATTTAAAAGCAAATTTAATATTAAGAAAACATATAATTTTAATAATGCAAAATATAATATATCTACCCATTAAAGTGTATAGTGTGATTTTAATTTTTTTTTATTTGATCAAAAGATGTTTATTATTAAAATTTATTTTTCGTTTTAATATCTCTTAAAATAAGCAGTAAAATTGTGATTGTATTTGAGAAATCTTATTATATAAGTAAAAACAATTATGGATATTTTTTCTGTATTGAAAGATATTATGGTCAAATAAATATAAGAAAATACAAATAATATTTCAATAAAATTAATTATAAAATATTTTAGTCAATAAAACATAAATCGGTTTATGTTACTTAATTATTTTATGTAATTATCTAAAAATAGATTAATATATTAAAATATTTTTGTTACTGTGAAAATATATATTGTTGTACTGTTTAAAATTATGTAAAATAAATAATATTTCTTTTCTAATATCAAGATTATCTGTGAAATTATAAATACAAAGAAAGTATATTAGTATATTTTATGTTATTTAAAATATTTTAAAATGGAATATTACTATTTTGTGAACTTTCCTTTTAATGAGATCATATTATTTATACATATATTTTCGTTTTAAATTTGCTTTATAAATTTTATAATATTTCCTTTTATTAAATATGTTATTTGGAAAATATTAAAAGTAATTTAAATAAAAATCAATAATAGTGTTTAAATATAACATTTTAATTCATTAAGGGTATCAACGTAATCAACCACTGTGAGAGTTAACGTGAGTGCGACACGTAGGAAACTGACTTCTCAAATAATATTATAGAGATAGTTTAATAAAAAAAAGATGATATGACTTCATTTTTATTATGATATTAGATATTTTACTGTACTATATACTCACATAAAAATTTTAGAATTTAAATAATATTTTTTTTTTCGACTACTATTCTTTATTAATTGATATCATTGTTTACAAAAGCCTCCAGGAATCGAGGACATGTCTGGAACATTTTCCATTCAGAACATAGACTATAAGATTTCCTAGCTAAGGAGTCTGCCACTTTGTTGTTTGATCGTTTGGTATGTTGAAATTTACAACGAGCAAACATCGACCTCCAGTTACGAACAGTGAGCAGATAGTTTTGATAGCGAGATTGGAAGGTATTATTATGAATACTTTGATTAATGGTTAAGTTATCTCCTTCGAAAATGATGTTGGTGTGCCCTAGCGCCCAAGATGCTTGCATTGCCCATAGAAGACTCGAGAATTCTGATTCTTCCACTGTAGGACGACCTTCAAATTTACCCATTGCTGCATCTAAAACCACACCATTACTATTTCGAATCACCCACCCCATTCCTGATTTGCGGGTTCCAGAAAAATGGGAAGCATCATAATTGCATTTAACCCAACCCACTGGTGGTGGAGACCATCCAGTTGTACGATTGGTGGTGAACTGCGATCCAGACTGCACTTGAAGACCCTCATGTGATGACATTCTCCATTCCAAAACATCAGCTTTTGCTTTCTCAAGAGTATGAGTCCCTAAAATATCGTTGGAACCAAATAGAAGTTCATTCCTACTCTTCCAAAGTCTCCATAAAATCCAAAGAGGCAGTAATCTTGTTTCTTCCTGAAGTGACATATCATAGGTAATGGAAAATACCAGCTTTAGTTTGTCTTCAAGGGAATCATCAGTTGATGAAAGGGATGATGGGTAACCCGCTAATCGCCATACTGATTTTGCGTAATTACATGTGAAAAGTATATGTTCAGTAGATTCTTCTTGATCACAGCACCGAACACAAAATGGATCGGTATTGATATGTCGATAACGAAGATTGGACTTGGAAGGAATGATATGAGATGCTACCCTCCACAGGAAATGTTTTATCTTCGGTGCAGTATTAGCGCTCCATATTGCTTTTGTCAAATAAGGTTGTACCAACAGAGGTGGAGGAGAAAAGGATCCGCATGATTCTATTTTCGCAAAGTGATAACCAGACTTGACAGTATAATTACCATCCTTCTGATATTGCCAAAGACATCCATCTTGACAGATTCCTTGAGGTAGAAAAATCTTTCGAATGATCAAAACATCGTCATGTTCAAAGAAATCCCGTAGGATATCATCATCCCATTGACCAGATGTTTGATCAATAAGAACCTCAACCGAAAGAGTAGGGTTCGTATAAGGTAGCATCCTTGGAGCTCGAGGGGGAGAAGTAGGTAGCCAATTATCCAATAATCTAGTATCTCGCCCGTTCCCTATTACCCGAAGAATATCTTTCTGTAAAAGCTCCCGCCCATGTAATAAAGATTGCCAACCATAAGACGACTGTGAACCTTTGCCTGCTTCCCATAGGTTTTTCCCTCTGAAGTATCTATGTTGGAGTACACGATACAAGAGACTATCTTGTCGCAGATTGAGCTTCCAGACTTGGTTAGCAAGTAAGGCCTGGTTAAAAAGAGCAAGTGACTTGAAGCCTATACCGCCATATTGTTTTGCAAAAGTTAAACGATCCCAGGACATCCATGACATTTTTCTCTTTGCGCTGGTAGATCCCCACCAAAATTTAGAAAGCACACTCTCAATCTCTGAACATACTTCCAGTGGTAGTTTGTAGCTATTCATTGAGAAAACAGGCATTGCACTTGCCACTGATTTGATAAGAACTTCTTTACCCGCTGTGGTCAAGAATTTATTTTGCCATCCATCTATTTTTGATAACACATTTTTCTTGAGATATGAAAATATTTCCTTCTTCCGCTTTGTAAATTGTTCTGGTAAACCCAAGTATTTACCTCCTCCACCTACTTTTGAAATTTGAAGTATCTGCTGAATAGCGTTTCTAGTATGCTGGAATACATTATCACCAAAAGTGATTGTTGACTTTTTTCTATTAATCTGTTGACCAGAAGCACGCTCATAAGCATCGAAAATTTTCATAAGATTTTCACCATTCCGATGGTCCGCTTTGATGAAAAACAGAGAATCATCGGCGAACAACAAATGTGAGATCGGTGGACCTCCAATACTGATTCTTAGCGGAGCAATGCTATGTGTTGCTTCAGCATGTGCCATCATAGAACTAAGAACATCTGCAGTTAATATAAACAGTGACGGAGATAAGGGGTCACCTTGTCTAAGACCCCTACTTGGCCGAATCATGCCGTATGGACTCCCATTGATCAGTACAGAAAAACTCACTGAGGTAACACATTTCATGACGAGAGAGATCCACTTTTCACAGAAACCTTTATGTCGTAATGTCTTCTCTAAGAATGACCATTCTATACGATCATAAGCCTTACTAATATCCTTTTTCACCGCCATATAGGAGTTTGCACATCGCTTTCTTACTCTTAAGGAATGAAAGACTTCATGGGCCAACAGGATATTATCATGTATTTGACGACGAGGAATGAATGCTGCTTGGTTGGGAGATACCACATGTGTAAGGCAAGGTTTGAGGCGAGATACCATAATCTTTGATATGATCTTGTAAAGGACGTTGCATAAAACTATTGGTCGAAAGTCCTTCATAGTTATTGGAGGCTGAATCTTAGGAATAAGACATAGGTTAGTATGATTGAAGTCTATTGGAAATTCACCAGTATCAAAGAACCTTTGAACTTCAGCTGTGACTAAAGGTCCGAGACTGTCCCAAAATTGTTGATAAAATGCAGCCGTTAACCCATCTGGTCCTGGAGCACGTGATGCACCAATAGAGAATACACTCTGTCTTACTTCCTCCATCGAGACGTCTTTAATTAGTTCTAGGTTCATCTCAGGACTTACCACAGAGACAATAGAACTTAGCACAGAATCCATATCTTCGGGAAGAGTACTTGTAAAGATATCATAAAAATACTTTATCGCTGCGGATGATATATCACGTGAACCATAGAGGTCCTCCCCACTGCTATTTTTGATTGTAATAATCTTATTAAGAGCTCTCCGATTTCTCGTTGAAGCATGATAGAAACGTGTGTTACGATCTCCTCTTTGAAGCCATGTATTTCTACTCTTGAGATTCCAATATGTATCTTCATCCTTATAAGCTTGTATTAAATCCTTCCTCATAGTGAAAAGCTCTGCAGTAGACACATTCGGATTAGAGTGCGCCAAGTCGATTTGATATGTTAGAGACTTGATCTGTTTTGCTGAATTAGTAATGTTTTCTTTCTTCCACTCAGATATGCTATGTCTACATCTCCGTAATCTTTGCGTTATAGATATACAGGACATATCCTCTACCTTTAGCTCATCCATCACCATCTGTTTAAAACCCTCCCTACGAAACAGACGACTATCATAACAGAACATCTTTTTGCCATATTCAGCATTTCTGCGAGTTTGAATTATAGCTGGACGATGGTCAGACTCAATCATCTCCAAATATGTAACTAAGGAAGCAGGGAAAGTAGCACGCTATTCGTCATTTCCTAATGCTCTGTCTAACCAGCTCTGGACCAAATGAGACTTCCTTTTTCCTGACCAAGTCATATTATTTCCTCTAAAAAGCAGATCCTTAACACGACAAGTGTTTACCATATTGTTAAAATCAACTAAACTCCATGGTTCTCTCTTTTTTCCACCAATCTTTTCTGAAGCTAACAAGACCTCGTTGAAATCTCCACACATTAACCATGGGCCATTTCTATTTGCAGAAATTCTTTCCAATCGTTCCCATAAAAGATATCTTAGACCCCTTATTGGATGACCATAGATGCAAGACAAATAAAAGGAATGCTCTTTATTATTTATCTTACAATCAAGCATTCTATCATCCATAGAAATGAAGGTTACATCCACGTTCTGATTCCATAATATAGCTAGACCCCCTCCTATCCCCATAGGAGTTACACATTTTACATAATCAAACCCCAACTGAACACATACATCACGCATCACATCATCTGAGTTTTTAGTTTCAATAAGAAAGAGTAAGTCCAAGGAGAAAGTTGCCTTTAACCTTCTTAGGCGTCGAACTGTCAGAGACCCTTTCACACCCCGACAGTTCCAAAAGGCTGTATTCATCCTGGCTCCGGTGGCTTCTGGCCCACCGTACCCTCTCTATTTGTTGGATGATCCGTCGTTGCATCTTCGTATTCCTCACGGAGAAATCCTTGACGCACATCAGCACCATGCTGGTAACTTGTAGATGAACTCCCATTCTCTGTTGTTTTGCGCTTCTTACTATCTGTCCCTGCATTCTGGTTCTCCTCTCTATTCTCTTCTGATGGCGCTTCAGGAGGTCCATGGGGTGAAACATGCGGAGACTGGAAACCGGGAGGATGATCATCATTTCCCTCTTCTTCATCATCATTTCCATCATCTTCTGGAGGAGGAACGTCGTTTATACCGTCATTGTTAAGAGGGCAATCTGCAGCATCATGAGACAAGAGTCCACAAGTACTACAGAACCCACGCAGTTTCTCATATCGGAAACGGAGTACTACAGTCTGTCCTCCGAACCGGAACATACGTTGGAAACGTAGTGGGGTTAAGACGTTGCACAGAAGACGCACCCTTACGAAATCAACATTCTGAGCCCCATCAGTTTGGAAATCTGTTTCCAGAAATTGGCCCATCTCCTGGCCAATGCGAACAATCATACGAGATGTGAGATACTGGATGGGAATCCCGCGCACTTGAATCCAAAACGGAATGAAGTCCAGATCCTCGTCAGATAAAGAAGGAGACCATCGCTGCATAGACACCATCCATTCATTGAAGGACCATGGTCCTCTACTAAGGACAGATAACATCGACTGTTCATCCCTGAGCAGGAATTGGATTCGCTGATTTTCAACAATACGAGCACCCACCACATCCGCCATACCCCACAATCGCGGGAAAGCACCCATCATTGCCCTAAGATTCTGTCGCCTCGGGTTGATAGGTTTCACAATCAAACTGAAACGATTTCCTTCAATCGCTTCTTCACATAACTCAATAGGGACATCAACAATCGAGTCATTGATACCTAACGAGATCTCTTGCAACTGCTTACGAACTCTGTCTGACATGATTAGAATGAACAGGGGAAAAGAGATTCCTCTACTCCGATCAACAGATTTTGACATAGACATAAACCATGTATTAAATAGAATCCCGTAATCCGTTAAGGAATCAGTAACGGTATAACGGTTACTCCGACATGGACATAACCGCCGGTAACCGGCGAACAAAACTTCCCGGAGGAAGACATGAAACGGTTCAAAAAGAAAGAGGTGTCTTTTCGAAAAATCGCCTTTTTCGTTTTCGAGAGAGAGCATTTTTTTATCGAATTTAAATAATATTTAAAAATAAAATTTTGTTAAAAATACAACAATATTTTATTTTTAAATATTATTTATATCTTATTGCTGCACAAGATGCAAGATAATATCTAGTACTTTTTATATATTTAGGGCGTGTATTCAACTGAGAGTTTTAAGCGATTTGTATTAAATGACAAATTCACTGTTATTCAAACATGAATTTTAAAAACTCATTTAAAATTCAGTGTTATTGAACTTGACATTTCGTAAAGTACTCCGAAATCCATTGTTATTGAATTTATTTTAAGTTGTGGAATTTAAAGTTTTCAGGTGATTTGTTTGGCTGGAGTTTCTTAATTAAAAATTAAAATTCAAATCTCATAGTTTTAGGTGATATTCTAGAGTAATTTAACAAAAATCATCTAAATCTCTGCAACTTATTGAAATCATCTAAAACCCCATTAAAAATCAAATCACTTCAAATGTTAGATTGAATACATCCATTTAGTTAAAAACAATAAGTATGAAAATCTATAAATCAGCCTTTTTTTTCTTTATATTTAACTAGGACTAAAACACTTGTCTAGTTTGGTTCGGTTCAGTTCGGTTAATAAAAAAAATTGGTTTTTGGTTTAGTTTAATTTTCTATTTTTCTTTTCAAACAATACTAATCTTAACAGAAATTCTGAACCGAACTAACCAAAATCTGAATCAAGATAACCAAACTAACCAAAATAAACAAACTGAACTAATTAAAATCTGAACCAAAATAACCAGACTAACCGAAATAACTGAAACTAACCAAATTTTTTTGTTTAATTTAAACCAAAAAATTAACCGGACTAACCGCAAACTAAAAACTTCGGTAAAATTTTTAGAAACCGAACTAACCGAATCAAATTTTTTTCAGACTGAGCCAAACTAACCGTTTCTGAACTAACTGACCAAACTAGCTGAATAAACCAAATCCGCAAGCCTACTTCTAGCCACCAAAAAGTCAGGACCGTCTCAGGATCTCTGCTATGTGCAACAATACACATATGATGAAATGAAAACTGACAATAGCTTTTCTTTGAGTAACATATCTTAGTTGACAGTTTTCAGCTAAACCAAAATGATAACACGGTTTTAATATTCGCGGTAAATACATGAACAATTCACATCCGGACCCGCTAAAAAGAACTGGTTCATGATGACTGAAAAATGTTTTCTGGGTCTGCAAAATCTTCACCATGTACGCTGCTAAAGTGAGCCATCTCACAAGTTACTGTTTTAGGCAGTATCTTGATCTCAGTTTCGCTAAGACCTCTGCATATTCTATCGGAGTCGCTTTACTGCAGAAAACATCCTCCCATATCTTCAAAAGCTCTGAACCCAAAAGAAATCAATTAAAACCACAACTACACTCCAATGTAAGCTCATTTCCAGTCAGATTAAAGGGAGTACCATTTTTCTCCGTTGAGGTAAGGCACATGACGATCATGGTGAATCTAGGAACCTTTGTTAGGTTCTCAATGTATTTAACAGCCAAATCCATATCTTCACTGCAACATGCAAGAAACCGTAAGCACCAAATGTTTACCAGAGGTTTTGGTGAACCAATAATACATAATGGTCGGTTTACTAACTTGAAAAATGAGGCCACACATTTGATTATGTCAAACAAAACCGGGGAAGTCAAAGCGTTCTTGAAAATCTGAGGCAAAGAGCTCGGTGTTGTAACCTGGTACATTTACAATGGCGCTGTCATTTTAAGGATTTTAACAAACTAGTTTTTGCAGGAGGTAATTTCAAACCTTTAACAACTGGGTTTGTAATGCACGGTCGCCTGAGAAACTCCGCCAAGAGTTCTCAAATTCGTAAGCAGATTTTGGGGCTTGAATGTTCTTAGAGACTTCAGCCATTGCTAGTGACGCTGCGTGAGCAGCAAGCTCTTGCACTGATGACTTTAGTTCGAGCTTTTTAGAAACCTGGTTTCCCTACAATGGGGACAAGCATTGCAGCATCAGATAGGATTCTTTTGTAATACATCAACTTTTGATTGCAAATACTCACCGATCCAGAAGGCTTTGCTTCCTTCTCATAGCTTTCGCTTTTAGGCGTCACTTTCTTGGAAACTTCGTTCTTTTTCTCCTAAAGATATCACCAAAAAAAAACTTTAGGTGACAGGTTTTATGAGACAAGCTCTCAAAAATTACACTTAAAAGATAGAACTTATCACACAAAACTTTACAAGTAAAACTATGCCTACACCGACCACCTGCTAGATGTGCATCTATGAACTTATAACTAACAAAAGTAGCTTTGGTATGATAATACCTCAGGTTGTACACTTTCAATGAGCTTCTTTCCCGAAATCTCTTTGCTACCTGAAACAGGCCTAACCGTATCCCCGTTTGTTTTGGCTCCTTGGGTGGTCTTCATCTTCATTTCCGTATTTGGCGTTTTTGTCTTCTTTTCTAAACCGGCTGTTTTGAGCAGTTCTTCTGCAGTGCTTTGCATTGCTCCAGTGGCCCTCTCAATGATTTCCTGCTCAGTATTCAAAAAAAGTTAGTGATGCATATAAACTTTATCTGGTGAATGGGAGTTATATCAAAATAATTACTTTCTCGAGCAAAGATTTGATGTCGGTGTACTGCTTCTTAAGTTCCTGGCTTTCAGGCTCTAATCTTAAAGCAAACTCAGCATCTGCGCATAAATTTTAAGCAAACATGTAATAAAAAAACTTTACATATCTTGACACAAGAAAATAAAAAATAAAAATAATGGGGGATACCTTCCTTGGCTTCTTTGATCATGCCGAGTTGTTTTCTTGCTGTTGCTCGGCGCGAGTATGCTTTGATGTATCGATCATCAAGATTCAACGCTTCTGTGCAGTCTGCTTCAGCCTCTCGATATCTAAACATTTTTACAAACATAAGAGCCTCAAAAAAGTCATAAATGAGTAAAACCAAGTAACAAAAAAAGGAAGATAATGAAGCTTAACTAGCCTTTTGATTTTAAGGTAAGCCATGGCTCGATTTGCAAAAGCCACGGCGTTTGGTGACAAAGCAATACTCCTAGAGTAACAATCGATGGCCTCATTGAACTTCTTCTGCTTGAAATATTCATTCCCCTGTTCCTTCTCTGAGTTAGCATCGACATCGCTCATCAGACCATACTGTTGCTGGTGTTTCATTTTCTTGTCTTTATCCTTCAACAAAAGTTCCCAGTCCTGCAAGTTATTCAAAAATCCCTGGAAATTTCGGAAAACCAAAGAATGATTAAATTAATAATCTCCATCAAAATCATCAAGTGGAGAGTTGAGTAACCTGAGCTTGATCGCGGCCGTGTTTGTTCGGTGACCTAGCCATCGCTACTACTGAGATTCTCCGGCAAGAGACGATGATTCTGGAAGAAGACCGACTCGAGTTGGAATTAAAAAGCTAAAAACAACATATTTGACTTGGGCCTTAAGTGATATTGGGCTGATTACGAACCGGGTCGGGTTTATAACCGGGTCGGAGCTGATTTTATGATTGTTTCTTGAGGAAAAGGAAATCACAGAAGCTTTTAGTTTAGAGCAAAATCAAAGGAAGCTTTCAGATCTTAATTGAAGAACCTTAACCTCTCGCTCAGAAAAAAAGATGACTGTAAGTCCGACAAATCTCAAATCGTCAATGTTCTTACTCTCGGGTTTGGTTTCCTTTTTAACCGATTAACGGTGGTTGTTTCTTCTCCGATTTTTCCAGTTTACTATTCCGATCGATAACGGGGATTCCGTGAAGAACGCAGAAGCTGATTCACAAAGAACACTGTCTGTCTCTCCCTCTCTTGTCTTTTATGTTATAGGCTGTCGATTGAGTTTTTCAATTTTAGGATTTGATTTTGTAATTTTTTTATTATTTAAATAGGTACCCATATGTCACTGGGACTTCGATTGTCGCAATCAAGTACAAAGATGGGGTTTTAATGGCTTCCGACATGGGAGGTTTGTTTCCTTTCCTTTTGTCTAAAAGCTCAGTTGCGCATCACTGTCTTATTGTGTTATTAGTTTTCAAAAGGGCTGACCTTGCCTGCAGTGTTTGTTTTGCCTGCTTTGGTTGTTTATTTAGTTAAAAGCTATTTCTTTGCGGTAAAAATAGTTCATGTGTTCCAGCTTTGTAGTTTATTGGTATGGATTCTTGATCAAGTTGAGAAGACATTAATATATTTTTCCTAGTACATATGCTCTTTGTTAGTGGTCAATTTTTCTCAAGTGCCGCAGTTGTAGTTTGATAACCAAGATGAAACATTTATGGTTAAGTTAGGTTTGTGTATCTTTCGGTTGAGTCTGAGATGACTTGTGGAGTTAGGTTCTAACAGTAAAAGATATGCATGCAACTGTTTTCTTTCTTTCAACAAACATCTCGTTTTCGTTTTGGGTGGACCGTGGACGTTTTTGTTTTGGGTGGAGCTTTCATTATATCCACCAACCACTGCTTCATTGAAATAGTTTGATATTGTAATATTTCAACCAACTCTAGATATGTAAGTGCTCATGATATTATGCTGGTATGTCGATGTATTCACTTACGTATTTTGGCAGGTTCATATGGATCCACCTTAAGGTACAAGAACATTGAGAGAATGAAGGCTATTGGTAAGCATTCTCTTCTCGGTGCTAGTGGAGAAATCAGTGATTTTCAGGAGATTCTCCGTTATCTTGATGAGCTCGTGTAAGAATTCGCTTCTTCTGTTCTTAATCTTTTCTTCTTGTCAACTCATGCCTGATGAGCCCTCGCTTTTTACACAGTTTGAATGATAGCATGTGGGATGATGGTAACTCTCTGGGACCAAAAGAGGTGCACAACTATCTGACCCGAGTGATGTACAACCGCCGCAACAAGTTTAACCCTCTCTGGAACACTCTCGTCCTTGGAGGTGTCAAAAATGGGGAAAGTTACCTTGGCATGGTATGTCTCAAGACTGACTTTCCATTCGCATATAGTCTTTGATTGTTCATTTGGATCTCTTTGGTTCTCTATTCTAGGTGTCAATGATTGGTGTTAGTTTCGAGGACAATCATGTTGCCACCGGATTCGGAAACCACCTCGCTAGGCCAATTCTTCGTGATGAGTGGCATGCGGATCTAAGCTTTGAAGATGGTGTGAAGCTCCTTGAGAAATGTATGCGTGTGCTTCTTTACCGTGACAGATCTGCTATTAACAAGCTTCAGGTTTGTCTTACTTATCAATTTTTTTTTGTTATTTCATTAACAACCTTCAGAATTATCTTTATTAAGTTTTGGTTGAAACTTTTTGCAGATAGCGAAGATCACAGAAGAAGGTGTGACGGTTTCCCAGCCATACTCATTGAAGACATTCTGGGAATTCAAAGCGTTCAACAATCCGACTGCTGGTGCTGAAGGCTCCTGGTAAAATGCCTAAAATCAACCACACACTGTCTGGAGATCTTTCAAGAAGGCTTTCTTTTTATTTTATGTTATTTCGTGTGATGTTAAATTACTATGTACTCTTCTGGATTTCCTAGCAACAATTGTGGTTATTTCATGAAATTTCGGAGTTAGATGGATAAAAATTTATGGATATTTCTTGAGATCTTTTGACTATTGAATCTAAAATTCTTCCTATATGAATTAGTTTAGGGAAATTTGATAAATAGAACCGGAAAACAACCGTATTGTTCTCTTGTTATAAAAGACTTTTGATATCTACGAGCAACTTAGAAAATTCATATAAAATATTTTATGAATCATAAAAATATAGAAAAATATAAATAATTTGTATTACGAGAAGCACTCATATGAAAAATACAATAAAAATGTAAATATATATTTGAAATACAATAAAATATTATCCAATAAAAATGTAAATATAGTTTTTTGAAATATTTTTTCCTAAAATATGGACCATTTTGAAATGAAGGAATAACATCTTGTAGTATGTGTAAATATTAATTTCAAAATCTGCTATATAATTCCAAATAAAATTGAAAATTTAATTGCAATTTCATATCTCTGTATCTTTATATGTGTTGTTTGTAGTGATAATAATTTTATTATGTTTAGAAAAATATTTTATTTTTATTAAATTAATTAATTTAATGTAATTTAAAGTTTTAAAACCAAAACTAAAATCTAAATCACCTATTAAGTTTTCAAAAGCTAATATTTACAAACAAATCAAAACAAAATTTAAAACTAAAAGCCAAAACCAAAATTAAAATCTACTAAAAACATACAATCATCATCTTAATAAATACCTGTTTTCCTTCACCGACTATATATATATATATATATATTTTTTTTTTGCACCGAGAAAGAGAAAATATTTAAGAGTAATGATGATATTAGCGATACCAAAGACCAAAGTAGGAGAGTAACAGGGTAATTACAAGGCATCTGTTTACCGCAGAAGAGTGAAGACAGCAAGAATTTTCTTGTGCTCTTCGCCAATTCCAATAAACCATAATTTCAAATTTTGATCCTTTTAGAATCTAATCAGAAAACCCACCAGGTAAAGCTGCTTAGATCGACCTCTTGTAATTGAGTTCTTTGCTTCTGTCTCTGTTGTGAATTGTTTTGATTGAAAATGAATCTAGTATCATCATCTCTGTTCTCGTGTGTGTAAAAAGAAAGTCAATCCTTATCATGATCAAACGCAAAAGCGGAATCTTTGAATTACATACCTTTTGGGTATTATTATTACTCTGTGTTGATTTTTCAGTCTATTGACCAATTCAACTAGGTTTTTGAAGAAACTCAATCCTTGATTGGGTTTGATTCTTTGTCGATTATCGTGTTTGCTTAGACTTAATCTCATCTCTTTCTCTAGCATCTACCCAGTTTGAAGGAAAAATAGAGTTAGTTTCCAATATTCAATTCTTAACATTTGTCTTCCATTTTAAGTGAAGAACACTCTTTAGTCAATGTGCTTATAGTCTGATGTCTTTGAACTATTGCAAAGTATGCAATCTTTTTCAAGAGAATCCTCTGCTAATGTATTTGCTTGAGTAAGTCCAGTGTTTTCTGCTCTCTTTCTTCTTGACATTGTTCTCCTTTGTTTCCTAAGTGAAACTTGGTGGGGATTGTTGTATGGATCTAGATGATGATGTTCTTTCTAGAGAAATTGATGATAAAATCTATAAAATGTTGCAAGTAAAAGCGTTTCTGTTAAGGACCTCTTAACATATTGATATGATATTTTTTGGCATCCTTGTTTTGTAAAAGACAATATTCCTTACCCAGAAGAGTTGGAAATGGAACTGATTCTGATTTCGTAATCTGATGTGGAATGAATTAGGGACATTGAGAATGTGGAGGTTCAGTTTCTGAGTCAAGAAAAAAACCATAATGGAAAGTCTAGGAGGTATAGGTTTCAGTAACACGAGCAGTGCAACAACAAGGAAGAAGAGGAGCACTACACTGCGCCGGCCTTGGAATGAACGACAGTTACAGGATGCTTCTTCATTGCCCTCCACACCTATCCCTGACAATGTAAGAAACCGCCAACATCTTATAAATTTTTGCAGTGCAAAACTTCAATTCTAGGTGTTGTCTTTTCATTCTTGTTTAGTATTTATGTTGCACTGTAACCTTAACAGTGTCATACGAATGAGTTGTCATGCATCAACTGATATGTTTGTGGATATTGGCTTTGTGTTTTGGCAGAATGAGAACAGGATTGAAGAGAGGGAAGAAGTGGAGTCAGATGAAGGTTCAACGAATGGTTCTTTCCAAGGAAGTAATCAGGGACACAGCACTGCATCCACCGAAGGGTTTCTTGTCCCTGCTATCAAGAGCGACACTACAGAACGTCGAGACGGTTTGTCTGAGAAGAATACAATCAAGAAGGTTAAACTCAGAGTTGGTGGTTCATCAAAAGCTGTAAATGCAATATCTGCATCCGATGGTGCTTCTGATTTTGGCTTGTATTCGACAAAGTCTTCCCATGCATCCTTGGACAAAGCAGACTCATGTAATGATAGCAGAACAAGTACGTATCCCATCCGTAAAAGCAACCGGATTTCTAAACGACGTGTTCAGGATGAGGAACTCGGTGGTCTTGATGATGACGACGATCAAGAGATTCAGTTTCTCAGACGGGTGAGAATGGCTAAAGCTGTTGCTGTGGAAGAAGAAGAAGATGAAGAAAGGGACAGAAAACATAAAAAGCTGTCCAAGGTAATGAAACAAAACGTTGAGTACCCGCCGCGGGGTGTTGGAACATCAGACAAGTCTGGCAAGAAAGATAAGACAGGAAAGGCATTTGATGAGGAAGAAGGTCTGAGTGATGCAGAGGTTGAGCTAGGAAATAAGAGCGGGAGAGCTAGAAGAAGAGAAGGTCTGAGTGAACTTAAGACAGAAATGACTGTGACCACTCGTCGACGTGCTGGACATAGCGGAAACCTTATCGAGTTTCCTCGTGGCTTACCTCCCGCTCCACCTAGAAGTAAGCTTGATGAACATCCAACATCACTAAAGGCATAATGTTAAAGTTGTTATAGCGGACTTACAGTTTTGCGCATTCATTTGCCTATATAGTCCAGTCGAGGTTTTTTTTTTAGTCCAGTCGAGGTTCTTATCATATTGTTTCCTTACAGAGAGGAAAGAAGATGGGTTAGAGGTTGATCAGCAACTAAAGAAAGCTGAGGCTGCCCAGAGACGTAAACTGCAAGTCGAAAAAGCAGCTAGAGAGTCAGAGGTTTGGTCATTTTCAGTTGAATGAAATATATATAACGTTTCTTATTTGTTGAATCATCATCTTTCTAGGCTGAGGCAATCAGGAAGATTCTAGGCCAAGACTCTAGCAGAAAAAAGAAGGAAGATAAGATAAAGAAACAACAAGAAGACAAGGCTAAGGTATAAAATAAGAATTGTTCCTATGTCAATTGGTTTCAAGACTGTATAACCAAAAAAAAAAAGACTTTGTAACCATTTTCTTTTGCTGTTGAATGAAAAACTTTGAGCAGCTTATGGGGATGCTGATTGTTTGCAAACTCTGTTTTATGCAGGAGAAGGCTGCAGACTCCATTGCCCGTAGATCAGACACAGTGAAGTGGACAATGGGTCCTGCAGGAACCATAGTAACCTTCCCAGAAGAACTTGGATTACCATCTATATTCAACTCTAGACCTCAGAGGTAATGGCTTCATGCTATAAATGTCATGTAATTTTCAATCTGTACCACTTTGGTTTGGTATTCAAGAATTCCTTTAAAATTAAACCGGGCTTAACCGCTGAGAATTGACATGGTTATTTGAACCAGCTATCCTCCACCTCGGGAGAGATGTGCGGGTCCAGAATGTACCAACCCATACAAATACAGAGATTCAGAATCAAATCTTCCATTATGCAGTCTCCAGTGCTACAAGGCGATGAAAGGCTAAAATGGTTGTTGTAAGTTCTTATTCAAGCCCGTTACCTACTTTACGATAGTGACAGAAAATAATAATCGTTCATGTAAATAGTAATAATGGAGCGTCATGGGTATATGATATAACGAAACAGGATGTATAATTTGTTTGTGTTTAAAATAAGAATCGACTGTATATAAAACATAGGTGAATATAGTTTGTTATGTTTTATGTCATAATGTTTCATTGCTTAGATGTTGGATCTTTCAGACCACTTTACCATTCCCACATGATTGTCATAGCCGGTCTGGGGCATATAATCAAATGAAACATTACCTTTTCTTCATAAATTTTAGTAAGGTGATCAATGTACATGTCATGTCTTATGACATCCAAATTGTAGAAGACAATTTTTTTTTTTTTAAAAAATCTGTATTATATATATATGGTTCTCCAATTCTCATGGCTGGCTCCAATGGTTATATGGAAGGAGGAATCATGAAACCTCTTTGCATGCCTTATTATATATTGCAGATCCCTGTTTACACTGTAAAGTATTTTAAATTCATATATTTCCATATAAGCCAGATGACCCATGGCAAAAGTAGATGCTGTTAGGCTTTTTGATGAAATGGCTTGTTCCAGTATCAGACCAGATGGGATTGTTTTCATGGCGGTTCTGAGTGGGTGCCGCCATGCCAGTTTAGTGGAGAAAGGATTGAAGTACTTATGGAGAGGGAGTATGGGCATTTCCTAGTTGTGGATTCTGTGTATTCGGTCTTGGGGTTAATCATAGAGGAGACCAAAGAAAGTTGGTTATGTTCCTGGTTTAGACTCCTTATTAATGATCAAGAAGCCCGAACTTGAAAATGATACACAAATATGAAAACTTGGTTTTTGAAGTAATCCATTATCACGCAAATAAGGTATGAATGATTATTGAAAATACACAGAATCTGAAAATGGGTGAGAATCTTTCTTGATTTAACAACCAATACCGGACAAATATCCTTTTCAATAGATACGGTAACGGAGAGTGGTCATACTTACTAAAGAACAAAGATCTCTATACCTTTTGAATAGGTATGGCTAACATTGATATCATGATAATCTTAACCGGCCTCGATGGATCAAGTTCTGTTTGCCTATTTTTAGTATAACTTCTCCTTTTTGTATAGCTTTCAAAAAGCTTTGAAGAAATGGTTTGGTTATGAAGTAGCCTTTGAGTTTCCTTTATTAAAAGCAAGAGATGTACACATGTATTACTCCTTTTAAAGTAGCTTTCTGTTGAAATGTTGACATCAGAAGCTTCAGATCTAGAGAACAAGAACCTAAGCTTTGCTTGTTCATATGTCTTTAGAGGATATTGCGGTTTATTGTGGTTTAGTCTGGAAATTGGAATCTTAACTCTTATTAATGTAGAAAATTAAGCAGCAGGAGCAGAAAGTATTACATGATTAAGATAATTGAAAGGAGAGAGACAGTGCGTGTGGCTTAAGTAAAACTAAGCATCGCTGACTGCAACAGCTTCTTTAACTTCAGTGGTTGCATTGTTCTTCTCCATTGCAGGCTTCTCAACCTCAGGGACCACAAAAGCCGAAACCGGGAAAGTCCTGGACAGACCGGTGGGTGTCCTGAAATTGATCTTCCCTGAACTTGTTGGCTGCTCCAAGACAAGCTCATTGAGAGTGACCCAAATAAGAAGCTCCTTGGCCTTAACACCGGTCAGCTTCTTGATCTTTCCGACTTCCACCACGGCGGCGACCTCAGTACCGTAAGAGACAAGTTTCCCAATAGCTTCAAACTTGTGAGTGATGCTCTTCTTCTGCTTCAGCCACACAACACCAGTTTCTCTGTCGTAGCCAACCTCTTCTATGTCCTTCAATGGCAATAACCCATTAGGCATATTGACTTCCTTGAGGAACACCTTAGTCTTCTCGCGGCATAACTCATCTCCTGTGTATTTCTCTGCCCTAGCTCTCACTTCATCTGTAACCAAACCCATCTCTCTGTTTCTTTTTGTTTTTTGTTTTTTGAGATCTGTCTTTCGGGGTTTTGAGTGGTGTTGTTCGCCTTTCCATTTATAGGTGGTGTCGTTTGAACTTACCCTTGTACTCTGCATTCAATTACGGAAAATGCCACTGTAAGATTTATCACATGTTTCTACAAACGTTTTTAAAGTCAGAGATTAAAAGACATTGGGATGTGAAAAGTTCAACACAATCTGAGTAACGAAAGTGGTTGATCCATTGCCTTAACTTCTGTCTGTATCTTTAACTTTAATCTCCAACGTCAAATTACTTCAAAAGAGCTGTTCATTTATTTTAAAATCATCGCATACCATATAATAAAATTTTAATATAATAGGTGGATATAAGTTGTTAGGTGAAATTAAAATTTTGGGGTTATCGGGGTCGATATGGGAAAAGAAAAATGAATAAAAAAATGTGATGCATTGTATAGGTCTTTATTGTTACAGTACAGTTAGGAAGATTTATGGCCAAAATTAAAGTGGCCTGGGTGCGGAAAAGTACGTCACAATAGATTACCAATAAGGTATTGACACGTGGTAGATCTGATTCTTGCGTTTGTAGGTGGACGTTTCGATCACCTTATTTAATCACAGTCTGCTTACAACATGCATATGAGAGAAAACATTCAATAGCAAACAAAAATGTACATGAATCAGTAGGTTTCTATGCAAAAAGATAAACTCGAGGCTGCAAAATAAATAAAATAAATGTTACATCATTTAGTTTTTTTGTCAACAAATTTATTTAGCTAATCCAGATTCTTCTGCACTATGTTCATATGTATTTTTTTAGTTAACTATTAAATATTCTATCAATTCTATCAAAAATAAATTATTCCTGATTTATACCTTTAATAAAAATTGCAATTTGACCAAAAATACATTTACTTTTACAAAAAATTACTAAAATTCATTAATAACATTTAAGTCTTTTAGTTTTAGGCCTACATAATATTTAATTGGATCAATAAATACTGGGCCTCCATATATTTATAAAATATGTTTAACCTTAAATTTAAGTATTGGACCTAAATATATTATGAACACTATATAAATTAATAAACATAATGATATAAAAATATTATTTTCTTAAATCTATGTATCAATATTCAAAGTAGATCATTCGAATATTATGCATATTTTCAATATAAACCAAAACTCTATATACTACACAGTATATCATATACATATTTGAATATCATTTTTCGGATATAATATTATTTAATGATTGAAAATAAGTATGCACATGACAAAAATTTAAAAAGTATTTACTATGTTTTTTGTACATAATATTGATATGGCAATTACAAGTATTTAAGAATATTTTAAAAGTTATCATAAATTAGATTTTAAATCTAACCTAAAAATACAAACTTATAATAGGTTATTAATAAACAAAAATAAACCAATATCTATCATATCAATAAGTATTTTTATATTATTATTTTTTTATTTGGATGACATAATAAATTTTCTTATCAAATTCTTAAGGATCATAAGGTTATGTAATATTAAAAAGTATACAAATAATTTAATCAGTTTTTTTAATATTATCAGATATTTTTGTTTCTATTGGATCAATGATATTAGACCGTGGTTAATAGTGAGTTTTTGGGTTTTACCGGGTTCTATCAAATTTTTAATTGATGATTTTTTCATTAAATCTAAATCAGATTATATATAAGGTGTCAAGTTTACCGGTTCAATCACGGATCTTGGTCGTATATGAAAACACTTCTTAAAACTCACACATTAGTATAGAACAACTTCTAAATTATTTATTTTCTAAAAGAAGTTATAAATTCATGCAAATTTTATCAAAAAGGTTAAACAAAAAATATATTCAATATCAAATATAGTAGTAGCTTCTAAATCGAATAAGGATAAAAATAGCGTAGATTCATGGTTAAAACTATGATACAAATATATGACAAGAAAAAGCTAATTTTCAATTTAAAATCGACAATTCATATTATTACTGTATTTAAAAAATGAGAACACACTGCTTTTCAATATAGAATATATATACTATTAAGTTACACATATCATCTTTAAATCTATTTCGAACAGATAATATATTTTGAAGAGAAAAAAAACAAAGGATAAAAATAGAAAAACTATATTGTTATGATTTGAAACAGAAACAACGGTAGTTTGTAAATCGATTTCGGATCAATAAATAAAAACAAATTCATATTTTATAAATGTGGGTTAAATATAGTTATTAATTAAATTAGGTTCATGCTCTTATATGTTGTAGTTCAACTTTCTGACTGTAGATCTAGAAATGGACAACTTACCTTCAATCCAGAATCTACGGCCATAACCATTAAGGAGATATTTTATATTCTTTTTTTTTGTCATCCAATATTCAGGAGACATTTTCTATTCAATTATAAATAAAAATATCAATACTATTAAAACAGAAGCAATTTTTATCTACTTATAAATAGTCTATGTTAGACCATTCACAAATAATTTATTTAACTTAATCTATTATATCTATTAATATGCACCTACAAATGAGTACGATTTAAATATATTAACAGGTCATGTAACATTAATATTCACGTCGACTTCTATAATCAAATCTACTCAAAGCTTCGTCACCTTTCTTGAGGTCTGCATATTGTATATTGATACTGTTAAGAAAAGTTATAACCAATACTCGTGTCAGTCATCAATATTATACAACCATTCTATGTTCTAATCAATGAACAAAATTCTGGATAGATCGTGTTCTAGATTTTTAAGCTTAGTGAGAAAGGTGTATTTTTGAAGCTCCGTCACTTTCTCAAAGCCTGCACATTTAAAGGTTGAGGAATCATCAATATACAGCTTTAGCTTTGTATCTATGTCACACGGATCCTCAAATTCAAAGTTGATACAAGTGATCCCACATTATTCAAAGTCAGTTCAAATACACGGATCCTTTACATATGGTTCTAAATAAATATCATTGTTAAAAATGACACAATCGTTATTTATATGCATTCTATGTTAATGTTATTTTGTCAAATGTTTAAAAAGCATTCTTTATGATAGTATATGGTTTAACGAAATATTTGGAAAACAGAAGAATATTGTGCAGCAGTTTAAAAAATTTGTAATCTAATCACACACTGGTATAAAATCGCAACTATATTGTGTGATCCTATCTGAATTGAACAACTTTCGTAGTATAAAAAATCGTGATTGTTGTAACTTAATAGATCTCAAATATTTGATATCCCTAGAATATGCCTCACATGAAACGATATAATTTTTTTTGCTATCCTAATCATTTACCTACGTTAAGATGTATATAAATAGAGAATATAACTCATCAAAAATAACAAATCTAAACATCCAAATGTCAAGAGTTGATCCTATTTTTATTTACTTACAAATAATCTAGGTTGAACCATAACATTTAACTAATTCTCCTATTATTTTTATTTATACCTAATTTAATTATAATTAAATATACATCATAACTAAAATTAAGGAGCTAGATAACTAATCTATTATTTTTAAAACTAATAAATTCAATTTATATTTATACTAAATTTAAATAACTAATAAATTATATTTTATTTATTAATATAAATAATGATCTATGTCTACTAATTCATATATATGTAATACATTAATCCAAATACAAAAAGAATTTCTTCAAAATTCTCACCAAATACATACTAATATAATTCTTATAGTTAGAGTATTAAAATTAGATATACATATATATATATTATAAAATAAATATTAATAGTTATCTATTATTAATATTTAATATATGACGAACATGTTATTATTGATATTCTTATGAATATAGTTTTTACGGGTCATTCGAACAAACATGTAATATATTAATCAGATATAAACTAATTGAACAAATATATTAACACAATTATTTTATAAAACATTACATTAACATAAATCATGCAAGAGAGTATGTATTAATTAGGGGTGGACGTTCGGGTACCCATTCGGGTTTGGTTCGGATCTATTCGGGTTTCGGTTCTATAAATACCAAAATTTTGAATCCGTTCGGATATTTAATGAATTTCGATTTGGGTGCGGTACTACTTTTTGGATCGGGTTCGGTTCAGTTCGGTTTTGGATTCGATTTTTGCCCAACCCCAATCAATATTTTAATTAGCTTTAAAATATAATTATATATATGTCAAACTGTAACAAATTAAGGATTAGATATATAATAAAATATATAACAAAATTAAAATTAATAAATATTTAAATTTATAATGCGAATAATAAAATTAAAATTAAAATTTAAAATAAGCCAAAAACAAAACATCATCAAGATTCTAATATATATGAACAAAAAGTAAACTAAATAAATAAATAAACGATTATATTTTTTGCAAACTTTAGTTACTAAATTTTAGTAGACGTATATGAATCGTTGGTGCTAAAATTTATTTATTTTTAGTATGCATCCTCTCAAATATTGATCCATTATGCTTACAACATGATGAAAAATTAGTTTGACTTAAAATTTGTATAGATAATTTTGTAAAATTGGAGCATCCTGTTCATAATATATCCACCATTCATCTAAACATTCATGAATATATATTAGAATACTATAAATAAAATAATTTTAAATAAAATTAGATTGCATATTGGGTTATATATCGGTTCAACCGGTAGCCGGACTTTGGATTTTAGCAATTTTTACAGGTTTTATAGAATTTTTAAATAACGAGTTTAAAAAAAAACTAAACCAGATTACATATGAGGATACCGGGTTTGCCAGTTTAACCACGGGTCCGGGTTGGATTTCAAAACATTGAATATAATACTTCATTTGTAACATTTAAATGTTGATACAAAATCAAAAATATTAATTTATATTAAATAAATTTGGTTTGTCTCGAAAATAATCCCGCGCTTTGAAAGCGCGGGTCAAAATCTAGTTATAAATTAAAGTTACGTTCATGCCCAATGAAATAATACCAAAACTGAATACGTTGTTGGTCAAGTTTTTAACAACTATTGTCCTTAGATTCTGATTATATGGCCATATCCATTCATCAAGTATGAGAACCGTCCCTTGCCCAAAGTAGATGAAGCATAGATTTCAGGTCGTTCGATAAATGAATTTTTTTTATATATATCCACATGTGTGTTAGTTATTGTTTTAACTTATGGTAATTTAAAATGTTTGATTGATTAGCGTATTTTGGTAGAAAGAATTGATAGCTAACAAAAATTAATAATATCATATAAGTAAAATACAACTAAAAATAAATAAAATATTTCTAAATTATGCATCAAAATAATTATTTACAAATAAATATATAATAATAATAAATTATTACAATGCAATTTATTTAAAAAACTATAGTATTTGTTTGATTGTTCATAATTTTGATGTCTCAAATGAAGTCTTAGAAAAGACACCAACAAAATAAAATAAAATTATGAAATAACATAAGATAAAAATATAAATTATATTTTAGTAGACTTATTATGAAGTCTAGTTAAAGTTTATGGTTTAGTAGAGATTACTTGAAATCTACTATCATTAATTTTTAAGTAAATTTCAATAGAAATCCACACTAACAATAAATTTTCAGATTTAAAAATGTGCATTTAGAAAATTTGAAAATAGTTTGTTTTGAAAAATATTTTCAAAATAGTTTTTCTTTAACCTAAAATAGTAGACAAGAAAAAAAGTAGATTTTGAATCTATAAATTTAGTTCAATATAAAGACAAAATACATATTTAAATGAATAGATGTAAATCTTACATTTTCAAGAAGATGATTTTGAAAACTTTGGATGCAAAATAAGATAAAATTATGAAAAAAATATAAGATAAAATTAAAATCATATTTAAGTATATTTCTAATGAAGTCTACTAAAAAGTTAAAGCTATTAGACTTCATTTGAATTCTACACTTTCGGAAAATTTATTCATACAAAAACTAAAATTAGTCAAAATTATTTTGATTTTTGTAATCTCAAATTGTTTCTGGTTTGGAAGAAAAACAAATTAGTCTACAAGCATTTTTATTCTTCATTGTTTTAGAAAAATTAATATATGTTTATTTTTTTCGTTCTTTATTCTTCTGATAATTTTAATATATGATTTCACATTTTTATTAAAAGAACTACATTTAAATTAAAACCATTTTTGGTACTTTCAAGTTCTTGTAGACTACGATAGACGTCTACTATACCCTAAAACTTAGTAGATTCCATTATACGTTTACTATATTCAAAACCACAAACTCTAAACCCTCAATGTGTACTTGACAATGAAAAAGTCTCAATTAATCATTGTATTAAATACCAACAATATATAAAATATAAACTACTCAACATTGATATGTAAATTTAGATCAATAAAACAAAAAAAAAATCTAAATCTAAAATCTAACCCTAAAAGACTTTACATGTTAGAACCTTTTGTTGCTAAACCATAAACATTGTCTAACACAATAGATATACTTTTAAATTGTTCAATTATACTAAATTTTTAATTTATTTCATATTGGTTTTTATATTGATGATTTATTAAAAGTTTCACACAATTATTTTTCTATATTTTAAATTAAATTATTAGATCAAGTTACGATGTAAACTTCATAATCAGTCTACATAGTAGACTTCTTAAGATGTCTACACTGTGTAAACTTCTATCTATTAGAGCAGACTTTTGAAGGATATCATAAAATAACATTCTGGTTTTTTTGTTTGGTCATGAGAGATGAATAATAATTTTGAAATCTCTTTAAGTTATTTTGCATTTGACTGAATATTAGGTAGACCTTTGTGTTTCAAATGAATATATAGGTTATATTTGGCAAATTCTCCCAAATTCATTTTGTTATATTATCAGTTTCAATTCAATTTGAAAAATATAATTTCTATAAAGTTGTTCAACAATATTCTTAAATTTAATGGGAACGAGTTTTCAAAATACGAAAATGCTAGTTTTAAAATTTTCTGAACTTAAAATTTTGAATAGATAAAACAGTGAACAACAATGTTGTATCTTTGTTAAATACTGAAGAATATATTTTCTATATGATTTCTGTCATAAATTATAACTATAAGGTACTGTTATTTTATCTTGTCAGAGTTCTTAATACACGTTTGATTCTTTGTTTATTTATTTATCAATTTTGATTAACTTCTTATTATTTAATTTTAGCTATGGATTCTCCTATGTGATATTTTAGTTCATAGATGCTTTAGGGCTGCCACTACACGTTTGAATAAAACAAATGCAATACGCTTGGAATTCTTTTTGGCACGTCTCTACTAGTAAAGCAGTATTCTTTTAATTTTTAAGTATTTTCCAATGTTTTGAAACTCAATCCGGACCCGTTGTTGAACCGGTAAATCCAGTGATCCAATATAAATCAAGTTTGGATTTTGTGAAAAACCCAAAATTTAAAAACCCGCAAAAACCCAGAACCCGATACCAGTACTGGTTGAACTAATAGATAACTTTTACTTTTTATAGTTTGAAATTATGTATTTCTTTTCGTTTGCAATGATATTTTACTTTTGGTTTGTTTTGGATTTGAAGTTTAATTTATTATTTACATTAGACATATATATTTATGAATTTATGTCCTGATTTTTTTAGATGTCATAACCTCTAACTTGTTACAATAAAAATTAAATAGTCTAAACTATTTTTTTGATATTTTGTATGTCAAATAAAAATATAAAAACTAAAGTTAAGTAGTTTCTAAATTATTTTTTAAACATAAAATATATACATATCCAAAATATTATTTTATGTTTTAAAAAACATTTAGAAAATATTAACTTTAGTTTCTATATTTTATTTTCATAGCTAATATATTATTTTATAATAAAACTAATTAAGTTATTAACCACCCGTGGTCGACCCAATGACCTAGTAACTTCGATAAATCGCCGGTTCGGTGTTCAGTTCGGGTTTCAAAACACTGATATTTTCTCTATCCGGAAACATGTCGAATTGTAAAGAATAGTTCTTTTTAGTTTTTAAATCGGCAATTTCCCTCTCTTTTCGATTTTTGCTTTCTTATTTTTTTCTTCATTTAAATAATTCTCGTCATTACGTTGTTTCCAAGTTATGTTCATATGCGTACCCACACGTTAAGAATATGATGTTGATCAAGGCTTGTCCAGTATATTTTTTTTGATAATCTAATGCATCCTTATTGATATATAAGTATCGTTTAGTTCTTGTGTACCACAAACCACCCTTCCATCTTTAGTCAACATCTCAACTCAAACACATCTCAGAAACCTTCCTTACAGCCCAAGACACCTCTTCCAAAAACCCTGAAACAGAGCTTTAAAGTAAAAAATGGCAACAATGGCTGAACTGTGGACTAACACAGGGTCTGCGCTAGCAACCCTTATGTTCATATACACAATCTTCAACCAATACTTCCCTCACCTCGGAGACAACCTCCAGCCCTTCATTCAACGCCTCACCGGTCTATTCGACCCGTACATCCAAATAACATTCTTTGAATACACCGGACAAAACTTCAAGCGAAGCGTGCCCTATGATGGTATTCAGAACTACCTCAGCAAAGACTCCTCTGCTCGGGCCAAGAGGCTTAAAGCCAACACCGTTAAAGGAAGCAAATCTCTTGTGCTTAGCATGGATGATTACGAGGAGATCACTGACGATTTCGAAGGCATCAAGGTTTGGTGGCAGTCGAATAAAGAGGAAACCAGGAAAGAGTCTTTCTCGTTTTACCCTGGCGCCGATGAGAAGAGATACTTCATGCTCAGGTTCCATAGACGTGACCGGGAAGTAATCCTAGAGAGGTATATCAACCATGTTATTCGGGAGGGGAAGGCGATAAAGCTGAAGAACAGAGAGAGAAAGATTTATTCCAATAGTTCCAGCGAGGAAAACGGGAACAAGACAAAATGGAACCACGTTGCGTGATACTCTAGCTATGGACAAGAAGAAGAAGGAAGAGATTAAAAGAGATCTGATCAAGTTCGGTAAGAGCAGAGACTACTACAAGAAGATTGGGAAAGCTTGGAAGCGAGGGTACCTCTTGTATGGACCACCCGGGACTGGGAAATCGACGATGATCGCTGCCATGGCGAATTTCTTGGATTATGATGTTTATGATCTTGAGTTGACGACGGTGAAGGATAATACACAGTTGAGAAGGTTATTAATCGACACTTCGGCGAAATCGATTATTGTGATCGAAGACATTGATTGTTCTCTTGATCTCACTGGACAAAGAAGGAAAAAGGAAGATGATGGAGACGAGAAGACGGTTCTCATGAAGAAGATGATGGAAAATGAAGATGAGAATAGTACAGATAGCAAAGTTACTCTATCGGGGCTGTTGAATTTCGTTGACGGGTTATGGTCAGCTTGTGGTGGGGAGAGGATCATTGTGTTCACTACAAATTTTGTGGACAAGCTAGATCCGGCTTTGGTTCGGAAAGGAAGAATGGATAAGCATATTGAGTTGTTGTATTGCTGTTTTGAAGCGTTCAAGGTGTTGGCAAAAAACTATTTGGATGTGGAGGAGAGTGAGCTCTTTGGGGAGATAAAGAGGTTGTTTGAGGATGATGAACTCAAGATGACACCAGCAGATGTTGCAGAGAATCTGTTGCCTAAATCTGAAGACGAAGGATCAGAGACATGTTTAAAGCGTTTAATCGAAGAATTGAAAGAAGCAAAGAGGAAGGTCGAGGAAGAGGTAAAGCAGAGTAAGGAAGAGAAGAACAGAAGATAAAGAGAAAGCAGAGACGGCCCCAAAGAAGGAGAACAATAAAAGAGTGTAGAAAATGATGATAAAGAGCATTGAATTTGATGGAAATCTATATTGGGTTGTGTTATAATATATTTCTCTGCAAGCGGTCCATTATTATATGAAGTTCTCACCTCAATAATTTACGGTAACATTGTTATCGTGCCGATTTCATCTTAAACTAATCTTTATTTCAAATAAACTACTTGAACTATATCAAACGCAAACTGAAATTAACTTTGATCGAAATGATGTTGATCAATCATGCTAAATCAAATGTCGCATGTGCACTTTCTGTTGAGTCAAGCCACATATCCCGAGAAGTCTATAAATACCAAAAAAAATATTTGGATAACCAAAAAAAATTAAATATATTAAATATACCCAAAACTCCATTTAAAGATCCAATACTGATACAATCCACGTTTAGATATAATATTTGGTATATTTCAAGATCCCTTAACATTTGGTTATCGTTCATAGCAATATCACGCAAACAAAATGGAGAACTATAATCATAACATTCCTGGGAAAATTTTCTCAAGAAAAAAAAATTTCTTTTTTTCGCTAAATGGTAAATATCATTTCAGAAATGAATTGTTCAGGCTTACAAGATGTGATAGACAAACTATAAGACCCTCTAAAACTTACTTCCATGGCAAAAAAGGTAAAAAACATGGAAGCAAAAATCAATCGAACTTGAAACCGTTCTGCTTTGGAGCGAACAGGACATCAAGTATCGATACAGACTTGTAGTAACAGGATGGAAGGTTGAGCCGAAAAAAAAATTTCTTTCTCAAAAAAAAAAAAAACATTCCTGGGAATTGCTTGAATTTACTTTACTAATATAGCAACAAACTATTTGTTAGATTACAGAGAGATCAAAGATAACAACTGACTGAGTCCACACAATACGACAATTAGAAAACCTGAGATACATTGTTTGAACGGCAAGAAAATAATAAAATTTTAAAAACTCTTTGGTTTCTATTTAGTAAGAACCCAAATAGCATATACCATTCCAGGAATAAAACCAAAGAACGTTAGGAGCAAAGAGAGCCAAAACTCCAACTGCAAAAAAAATAGTACAAAATGATAAGAAAAAAAGATTGATTCGAATCTTACTTAAACAATTAAAGTTAAATACTAAGTGATATATGTATGAAAAACATAATACCCCGCAGCCAAATCTGAGGAATACACCGACAGGAGGTATGAGAACTGCACAAAGAATTTCAATGAAACTCCCCATTCTTCGTCTGTAATTTTTGTTTTGTATATGTTTTTCCTTCTTACATTGTTTTTTGTTAATAAAGAAGAAAATAGGAATATACTGGATCCGTGTAATAAGGGAAGATACTGAGTTTGACTGTGTACGGTCCTCTGTTTATTCCTAAAATGAAGGAGCTGTTTCAAATGCCAATAACTACCCTACGACTCCCTTTGCGTTTTTGACGCGTCCACCCGTTGCTAGCGGTTCAAGAAATGATATGAACAAATAAAAGTTAATAATTTTAAAAAAAAATTTGGTTAAGAATTATAATTTATACTTTTAATATTTTTAGGAATAAAAAAAATCTACGTCAAATGTGTAAGTCAAATTTATTTATTAGATAATTTGTTCTTTAACAACGAAATAGATGCTCTTGATATTACTTTATTTTTGACGAAATTCCTTTGATTTGTTTAACTAGTCTTACAAGTCCTGAGAACGGATACAAGATTTTACTTTTCTTCTTAGCCCTTTGTGTTTTCAACCACCTTACTTACCAAGCTTCTTCCATAATTATTAACAAGAACAAAACTAATTTTTATATTATTAAAGCAAAAATCATTTGGCTGAACAAATTCTAACACATGCATGTGTTATACAATTTAAAGAATAAAAAAACAAATGCATTTAGTCAAAAAAAAACGAAAACAAATGCATTACACCAAAAAATGCAAAAAAGAGACTTAAGAAACTCGGGTGTGGTGAGAAAACTAGAAGGACATACGTCTACTCTTTAGATCAAGACTTGATCTCAGGTTGGTCTTCCTTTTAACCATTTTATAAATATGTTTTCATAATCTTTACAAAAGTATGGTGATATTAGTTTTATTTACATTTGGATCAAAATGCATTTGTATAATGTTCCCTAATTTGTAGATATTATCAGGCGTTATCAACTTCTGTGTAAATATAGCATTTAAAATGAAGAAAGACAAAAAAAAAAGAAAGACAAAGAGAAAATTAACATAAGAAAATAACGGACCATAAAAAGAAAGGATGTATATCCATGAGTTCAATCATAATATATTGGGAAAACAACTATGGAGATTGGTTCAATTTTCGGAATCACTATTAGCAAGGGTACTGCGAGGCAAATACTAAATGTGGAGTTCACCATTGCGATCAGCCTCAACTGACAATCCTTCATATGGTCTGGCAAGAATTATCGCAGCAAAACCGTAAATAGCAAAATATGGGAATACGACAAAAGATGTACTATGTGAATGAGATTATTGTTTGGGAGGATCCATGGATACTGACGATGCCTGCAACATATGCCAGATTAACTGTACCAGTGGTCCAGTTAATGATGTCGGTGAGTGACCTTCTGAGTGGGGAACCAAAAAGATCGAATATGGAGTTAATAAAAGCTATGCTGCCCATGAGGATATCCCTTTGATGCAGTTTCTGGTCTCTCCATCGTGATAATTTTTGTTGGAGTTATACGAAGAATGTCATGTATACAGCCAACTCAGAATATTGGATAGCTAGGAATATCCTTACCAAGGAAACTAATGTGACTATTCAGAACCTAGCATCACAATCATCAAACCTTTGCTTGGAAGATCAAAGCCTCACTGAAAATTTGTCATCTTATGTGGAAAGTAATATCATGACACCTAGTTATGATCAGGAACTTAATACGTCATCTTATGAGATGTGGTAATCATTGTCCCAAATGTGGAGCAGAGGATGTAACGAATATCCACTATTTTTGAATGCCCCCAGTTCTATAAACATGGACTAGAGAAACAACACTTTCTCTGCGTTGGTATTCCCTAGTTTGAGTCAATATACAAATCCTAGTTTCAGTCAATATAAAAATATAGATTATCTATTCTGGTGCAAGAACGATATTGAGACCCAAAATTCGATTGAGACCCAAAATTCGATTGATACTCATTCCCATGAATAATATGGTATATTTGTGATATGATCAAATTAACCTCAAGAAACTCTCTCAAATAGGAGTATCATCATAGTACTTGAGGATCATATTTACAAGGATTGAGAATCACACAAAATAGACTATCAATTTCTGGTTAAGGTAAGTCAACAATACAAAAACAGTAAACAAAGCAAAAGATCTAAACGGTTGTAAGAATCAAGAGAAAGAGCTACTAGATACATGGATTTATCAAACAAGAGATTCACAACATAAATAAATAGATGCCAAGGGTTTAATTATATTTAATTCCATAACTCAAAATCAAATTAATAGTAATCTATCCAACTCTCACTGCAATAAACTATTAGATGTAACTCTAATCAAATACCTACTCTGGTTGCAAATTCAATGAATCAAACAAGCAATAAATTATATTTGATATTGTTTAACTAAATCTTGGATCAACTCTTGTTGCGAATATATATCGAGTTCAGCAGGAATCAGTTCTGTTAATGGATTACACTCTTTTCTCTCTCGATTGTCCTATGATTTTAGGTTCTAGATCCTAGTGTGAGAAACAATCACGGTGTAGAATTCTATGAATTACCCTAGCAATCAATCAATCAATAGTTTGACATTAAGCCCTAGAAATCCCTAGATCTAACAGATGAATCTACTCAGACATGATCAAGCAAAAACAAGAAATATTATGAATAGATTGCATAAATAATAATCAACATGAGTTCCATCAATCCCTGAAAGAGGTCTGATCTTCTCTCTAAATCCAAAACAAAGCATAGCCGTCAACAATACCTTAGAATCAGTAAATCTAATATATTAAAAGAGAAGTCATGACTTCTCATCCATGTGTGATATTTAAAAAAATAGACCCTAAATGGAAATCACAACTCATTCATTTATTGCTTAAGAAATGTCACCATAATATATCCCTTATAATATAACAACCCCTAAAAAATCGCCCATGGTTTATAACCCATTTTTAATCCTGCGCAAATGTTAAACCAATTTATAAACCAATACATTACCCTATTGTTTGACCAATATCATTATCCTATAGTTCGAAGTCTGAACATGCAATATATAAAAAAAAAGTTATATATAAAGCTTTAAGTTTAGTTATCAAGAATCTTTCTTACTTTTTGATATGTTTGATTATCTTTGGAGATGATTATATTTTAATATTTTCTAAATTCAATTTCTATTTATTTATTCAATAATTAATTACTAACACATTTTTCAAAGACAGCGAGAGAGAATAGAGACTAAAAATTTACGTGGATATCTCTCTTGATGTTCGTAAGAACTTCTTTGACACATATGGTGTGGCTCGCAGTTTGTTGCCACATTGGAAGAAAAATCTTCACCAAGATGCTCCATTCAGTACCGCCGTATTTGAAAGTGTTCAGGTGAAGATCATATGCATTATTGTCTCTCAATTGTTAAATAACGGTAAATATAGTAAAAACTATATAAATTAATATAATGTTAAGACTAGATAATTTATTAATTTATAGAGATGTGAATTTTTTTTAAAAAAAATTATTTTTTAGACATATAATTTTAAAATATTTTTATTTCAAAAGATGAAAATATATTTTATTCCATTATATTATATATTATTTAAACTTTCTAGCTTTGAATTTTTATAATATAATTAGATTATTTGATATATTTTTGGTATGTTGCATATATATGATAAATAAAATAAAAAAGCATTTTATATTTAATTCAAAACCCAAAAGAAATCTATGAGAGAAGAAATACACATTAAGTGTTCAATCAATCAGAAAAACCAATAGAACACAGTTTTCAAAGACAGCGAGAGAGAAGAGAGACTAAAAAATTGCGTGGATATCTCTCTTGATGTTTGTAAGAGCTTCTTTGACACATACGGTGTGGCTCGCAGCTCGTTTCGACATTGGAAGAAAAATCTTCACCAAGATGCTCCATTCAGTACCGCCGTATTTGCAGGCGAGATCAGGTGGAGATCACATGCATTATGGTCTCTCAATTGTAAAATAATGGAAGATATAGTAAAAATTATATAAATTAATAAAGTTAGGACTACGATAATTTATTAATTTATAGAAATGTTAATTTTTTTTAAAAAAATCCTTTTTAGACATATAGTTTTAAAATATTTTTAATTCAAAAGATGAAAATATATTTTATTCCATGATATTATATATTATTTAAACTTTCTAGCTTTGAATTTTTTATAATATAATTAGATTATTTGATATATTTTAGGTATGTTGCATACATATGATAAAATAAAAAATCATTTTATATTTAATTCAAGAAAATGACACCAAAATGTTGAAATATAGAAATACAAAATTAGAGATGAAATTCAATTTGAATTCACATAAACAATAAAATGCTTGGTGTATGTTTATATATAATCTACATATAGTAATTATTAATTCATAATTTTAGTGGACCATATATTAGTTAAGAATTTTCTAAATATTATTATTTTATTATCTTATCGAGTTATGTCATATTTTACATCTGTCTAATTTGGAATCGATAAATTTATTAATTACATTTTTATTAATTTATCTCTTATTAATTATAAGTTTTTTACTATATAGACAGTAACAAACTTTTGGTAGTATTTTGGCTAAGTACTAACAAATTAGCATTTTTAAATACCTAAAAATAATTGCAAACAAATATGCATGTGCGGAATGAATCCCTAATTTATTATTTTTAGAAAAGGAAATCGATTTAAATATCAAACAAATAGAAACAAAACTAAATTTATCATTCAACAACTTCATTGCGGCAAGTCCTGTCACAAGGATAGGCACAGTCTATGAGCTTTACTCCTCCTCTTTCGAAATACCAATCTCCCACAGCTATTGCAATCCTCTGTTTTCATATATAAAGCAAACATTATTAATAATTGGGCTTAAATCATAAATAACAAAATTATAAATAGTATAATGAAAATAAAATGACTAATCTGGCATGTATTTTATGACCAAAATATCCGTGTCCAAAACATCTTAGTTATCAAGTGTAATATTTTAGTTAAAAGAAAATTAGATCAAAACAAAAGTTCAAACATCAATGGTAGCTGAAGGTGTTACCTTGGATGCCTTTCAATGGATTATGTATTGAAAAACAGAGCGAAAAAGGCCTTTGTTTTGGAGGTTATATCGTGATTCATGATCAATAGTAAAAACTAATAATGTTACCTACCTTGTTCTTAACCGCAGGAGAATTTTTGGAATACCATGTGACATGATTCTCTGTTTGGCAATGAATAAAGCACGAGTTGATAAACACTCCGTTCTTACTCGGCTTTGTAAAACCACTGATTAAATTCACCATACGAGTCCTGAAACCTGTAATACATAATTCAAAAGCAAGACCAAGGAAAAACACTAGCTTAGTTGATTGTTCAAAAATAAAAACATTAATAGCTAATAATATTTCACCGTGCAAAAACTTGATCTGAGATGCATTGCACTTGGCGATGTTAGATCTACAGCCAGACCAACTTCCACTTGGATCGGCAGACTTAGGAGTTAGACTTTCTTGGATCTGCACAAATACATTATATGAACAAATAAATTTTGACTTTTGTAGATAAAGCTGAGGATTAAAGAAGAGAATGGCCTAACCTGCCACCTATCGTATGCAGCATTTAGAATAAACAATGGATTCTTGACTTGGTTTATTAGGTTTTGTGCGAAAAAACACTGCAAACATTGAAGCATTGAGCACACTCTCTGATGAGAACTAGCTCACTTGTTTTATTATAAAAATAATCTCGAAGTAAATGAAAACAAATACCGAAGTTGAATTTAGACGTTTTAAACAGTCATTAGGGAGCTGTGTTGCAATATTCTGTAGAAAGTTTATACAATTATCATATTAGTATATTAAAGAGAAAGTGTAACACACTGCAAATCTTATGTGCGAACCTGTAATTTAACTACATCTGCATATAAACGGCTAAGAGGTCGACCTCCAGAGACATCGGCGCTTCAATTATACAAATTACAAAACAAGTCAATATGTATATATACCAAGGTTTTGTTAATGAATGTAGCTAGAAAATTACTCACACATCAAGGAAAAGGCCAGCATCGCTCAGACATTTTACTTTGGTGGAACGATCAAACATATTCGTAAATTTATCACAGTGTAATATCACTGCAAGACCTCCGGCAGAACATCCAGAGAGCAGAGCCTAATGTGACATAAGTAAATATTACGCTGACATATGCATACACGAAAACAACAACGAAAACAAAGCTTACCTGCTCTGCAGAACGTATTCCTTTCCCCATCAACTCTACCATAGCAGCTGACCATATTCGCTTTCCTCTAAACTGAAGTTTTGCAGTCTAATATGTATGAAAATTACGATATAGGAATCAATACTACACAAACAGTAATCAAGCTTACACTTATGTTTTAGACTAAGCTAACCTTATTTTCAATGTCTCCACTAAAGGATCCACCGTCACAGTACCTAATTTTTACTCTATTCCAGTTATAAAAGTCTACAAACAAACATGTGTATTAGCAACCTAAACAAAGATAAACATCACACGGAGTGATTTATAAGACACTAACCTGGATTTTCTGTGGCTTTATCACTTAAAATTCCTGTAAAAGGTAACTGTCTTTCCATATACTTGGACGATCCATGACGAGTTGTTTTCATGTTAACACAATTTTTAATGGTACCACACCATTGACCTCCCTATCAAAACATAAAACACAATCATGTACGACTAATATTGTTAATATGTATCAGGAGACTTATCTCTATGATGCAACAAACCTCCACTTGAACGAGCCAGTTCTTTGCTCCTGAACCAGACCCGGGATGAAAATGATATCCGGGAAGACTTCCATCTAGACACACTGCAAAATAACAAAGATAATCGAGTGATCTTATGAATCGAGGTTTGAAAAAGTGAGTAACAAGAAACATATATTATCAAAGGCGATGGATCAGATCATGATTTAGATATTACCTGCTCCATTTTCAGTTCCAGATTGAATGAGAGTGAGTGGTACCCATAGAACCTTTGCTTCAGAATGAACATCATTTTCAGTCACCTTTGTTCCATTGAAATCTGTGAACCTCTCTATTTCATCATACTCCATCACCCCATTTACAGGAAGCATTAAGACAAGGAGACCAAACAAAGTCAGACTCCATACAAGCTTCTTCATTTCAAGGGAGACACAAAGTGTGTTAGAATTGACCAGAAACTTGGTTTATTTGGAAACGTATATGCGAATGAGGGTCCGACTGGTGACCATTCTGGTAACAAAAGAAATGAATAGAAAAGGAACGTTGAGGAAAAAAATGGCAGGAATGAAAAGGAATGGTTGTTCCTCCTCAAATTTTACAAGGAACATTTTTGTTCTTTATTTCTCTACAAAAAATGGAATGAGGGGGAATGAGAAGGAAAATTTATTCCTTGTGAATGGTGAATTTTTTGAGGAATGTTGAGGAATGCATTATTCCCCGTCATTCCCTTGTCACCATTCAAACCCTGAGAGTGACACGAGAGGAGAGGGCGGCATTAGTTACCAAACGTTTTTCTTAATTATGAAGAGGGCATAAAATTACCGGACCAAGAAGGATATTTAACAGGCTAGTTAGTAGCATTTGACCAAATCAAGATCTTGAAAAGGTAAAAATACATTTTGGTTATTCAGAGATCAGATCCAGAATGTTGCAGAGAGGTTGCAATTATTTCTGAGCTGGCCAAAAGTCTTTCCATTAAAACGATTCTTAAGATTGTTGGAGCCTGGTTTCACCCTTCTCCATCCTGACCCAAGCATTAAAATGAATATAGACCCACGAAAGTCAAAGTCCACTCGAGCCACGTAGTCAGATACGCCGGAGAGTCAACTGAAATTGAAAACATAAAAAGAAATCAAGAGTTGATCAAAAAAAAAAAAAAAAAAAAAAAGTATTAAGTGTACTTCCAATATTTTACCTCACTTTCTCCTTAGAATTAGGCTGAGACTTATTATCCGAGATCCGGATTCGATCTGAGATCCGATCCGATCCGCTCGAAATTCGGATATCCGGAGGGGCGAGTCCGCATCCGGATAGTAAAATGTTGGATCTGTCCAAACCGGATCCGGATATCTAAATTTTTAGTCCGGATATCCGATCCGTAATTTTATTAATAATTATTTTAAAATAGTAATACCTATATATAAAACTAATTTTATTTATTATATTTTCATTTTTATAATAGTATATATAAATTTTATATAAAATTTGTAATAGCATACAAAAATATTTAAAAACATTATATACATTTTAAATTATTATTAATATTTTATTTAATTTAATATTATTTTTAATTTATTTTAAGGTTCTAAATCCGGATCCAGATATCCGTCGGATATTACAATTTTTAAAAGGATATCCGACACCCGGATATCCGAAAACCCCGAAGAATAGTAAAATCATAGATCCGTGGGATAAGGATCCGGATCCAGATACCTCGAAATATCTTGGATACCCGATCCGTTCCACCCCTACTTAGAATGAAGTAAGCTCAAAATGAATATGTATTTTGTTCCCATGATTTCCCTCACTTTTCCCTTCAAAATAACATTTCAAGTATATTATGTTATTACTACTTATTATTCATTCCAAAATATTTATTATTTTTATAAAATTTACAGATTTTATCCAAATATAATTTTTTTGTATTAAATCATCATTATGTACATAAATTTAGTTTCTAAAAAATTTTAATTACATTACCAAAGTATTAATAATTTGTATAAAATTTAAAATATAAATGAATCCTTTTAGATATAAAAAACTATATAAAAAATTTAAGAACTAATTTATAAATTTAAAAGGTTATTTATTTTTAGAAAAAACATAAAAATGAGGGAAAACCATTTTCAATAGCACATTATTTTAAGGAAAAAAATGAGTTTATGAATAATGTTCCTCAGCCATTGGAGATAATGTAAAGGACATCATAAAATGCGTTCGGGCCACGCTAGAGATCACGCCACCGTTACAAATAGCCGGAAAAGGTCTCTAAAAGAAGGAGGAACCAAAAACAAGGAGATCCAAATTCTCGATAGCTAAATTATTATCGCATTATATACAATCTCCAATGTTACTAAACACCCTTTTATTCATCTTTATAATCATCAATAAAACATCTATATTACGTAGTTAATCATAGCTTATTCTTTTCATTTTAAGCTTACTTGTTGATTAAGTCTATTTATCCGTAAACCTTATTTCTGAGTGAATTTTATTATTCATCAAAAGAATTTTGATTTGGAAGTGTAAATTCATCCATCAAATCCATTTGTTGGTCCCTTTCACCTTTTTCCTCTCTTTTTTTTTTTGAACACTTCACCTTTTTCCTCTCTACCTTTCAGTTTTTCTTTGTACCATTTTACCTTCCGAAACGTTGGACCCTCGAAACTTTAAAGGATTTGTAACGGAAAACAAATAAGAAACGTTATTGTTTGGTAACCGATTGTATAATCAAAGATTCTATACTCCATAGCGACCGAGACTTAAGTTAAATTATCACTAATTTTAGATAACAGTAGCTCAATATTATAAAAACAAAAGTCCGGCAAAAGCATAACACCACAAAAATTAAGTTAAATTATCACTGATTTTAGATAACAGTAGCTCAAGATTATAAAATAAAAGTCTCCATTGACTACTTGCAAAACTAAACATCCTTTGGATTCTTTTTTTGTAAACACCAAAAGAATCAAAGACGAAGAAGAACCTCCAGTGACACTGGTTCAAGTATACAGAACCAAAAGTGAATAGTGGTTAGAAAACCAGAAACCGAATGAATCAGTCCCTGCGACTATGCAAAGAATCCTCTAAATCAAGATCAACCCCAACACATTTCCGAATCGATGCGTTCGCGTGGCACGAATGATACGAAGAAGCAGACCACTTCTTCTCAAGTTCCTTAAACCTCTCAACATCAAACTCACGACTCTTGAGCAACTTCCTCTGCCTAGAAAGAAACAACCTCTTCATGAAATCTTGATACGTTGGGTCCCTCGAAGTCATCAAGAAATAAGCATAACCAACAATAATCCCAGTCGCTGTAGTGAAAAACGTAATCGGCTCCATCACATCCCACGAAAACTCCCAGAAAGTCAGCCTGAAAAACAGTCCGATCTGAACCACTGAGTAACCAAGACCACACCACAGAATCTTCCTCACTTGCTTATGTGCCAACACATCGATCTCTTCCTTCATTCTCCTAAGCTTATCGAACTCGACTTTCGCTGGATCATCCTCTGGATTCAAACCCAAAGGCACTGCCTTTCTAATCAACTCCACCACCTATAACAAAACCCACAAAACAAAAAGATCAATTTCAGACAAAACATTTAGTTTTTTTTTTTGTTTTTTTGCTTCAGACAAACATGTGAGACTGCAGACAGACCTTATCCGGATGAAGATAGACTTTATCACGGAAAATCAAAATCACACCAGCGTCATCGAGTATACGAGCGAACGCGTGAGCTTCTTCCACAGATCTAGCGATGCCTAAACCTTGAGATGCTTCGATGAGTTTAGTGTAAGAGACAGTTTCTTCGTTCCCATTACAACCGAGCTTCTTCTTCATCTCATCAACATTCACTAACCTCATCAGCTTCCTCGCTTCCGTTACGGTTATCTCCTCCTCCGCCTTTTCCTTCCCCTTCTTCTCCGTTGGTTCGACGGTGAGACACCTGTAACCACCGAGCCATGACCTTGTCGGTGAACCTTTACTCACGGCGGAAAACGCCGTGCGCCTCAAAATACCCACGGCCGACCACATCTCTCTAGAGGAGGATGGACCCACGAAATTAGATGAAATCGGTTTCCTGTGGGCTCTGAAGAACTAAAAAGTTAAGGAAAAGACGCGTGAGATTCGATTCTGACGCAGTGTGTAATGCGCGCTCCACCAAGAACGTGTGGAAGTGTCAAAAATAGTAATGCATTTATGAAAAAAGGAGGAAGAAGCTTTGTGTTACTGTCTGGAATTAGAAAAGTTTGGTCGAGATTGTTGACTAGCCGTGGCTTTTCAATATCCCTAATTCCATTTGTAAGGAGACGTTCGAGGAGGCATTTTTAGGGCTGGCCGGCCTAAAATCCAAGATAAGGAAATATCATTCGGTTCGGTTATATCTAAACCGAAGAAATTTGCTCGGTCCAGCTTGGTTTTCCTTTTCTCAAGATCAACCAATTGCTATTTGTTCTCTTGTGTTTTGTCCTACATAGAGAAGATAGGAATGTAATTTTTTTTTTTTTTACATTTTAACCAAAAAAGGAATGTAAATTTATTAAGCTGTAGAGAAGGTAAAAGAGGAAAAAAAATGTAAATTTCTCAAGTCTTTAAATACGCACCGTTGAAGTCTTCAGTCTCCAGAAGTATTTGATTACAAAGAGGTAAAGCTGCTCGTAGCTAATGTAACTGTCGACAGTCATAAACAGATGTGGGGGTGTCGAGCAAGACAATAATGAAGTTGACTGGATTGGGACAAAACTGCCCTCTTGTGTGTTTGAAACGGTGAAGATCAATTTTCAATACAAAATGCAAAAAATATACATTAGTTCGTTAAGTTCTAGCTGAATTATATTGTGATTATTATAACTAGGTTCTCATCCGGGCTACGCCCGGGTTAATTAATTATAAATAGTTGGATATTATTAATTTAAACATAATATTACAGTAATTTTTATTAGTTTTTGCATTTTAAAACGATTTTGTGTTCATAACATATAAATAGATTATAAATACATTATTTAATTTTTGGGAATTTTTTGTAATTTTTATGTCAGTTATTCAATTCGTAAAAATATATACGTTAAACAAAAAAAAAGTGTTTTTAGGTTAAAATGTTTGATGTTTAATTGTTTTATGATGAAAAATTCTAAATAAATATATTTATTTGTTCAGTTTAACTTATTTTTGTTGGAAGTGTTAAAGAAATACTAATTTTTCATGGAATAGTTTTTATATCCATAATAAATTTGAACTAATATTTGTTTCGTTTATATTTCATGGAAACAAACATCTTGTAGCATGAAATAATAAATTTGTCATAATATGAGCCTCATATTATAAATGATGTTATAATATGATCTGGATGAGCGTGTAAACATTTGGCTATAACAGTTTGAAGCTAAATTTATAGATTAAGTTATTCTGGTAGATCAATTTATATTTATATGCTAAAACAGTAGCAAGCAAGAGTGATCTCAAAACTCAAAAGGAAAGAACTTGATTAAAATGTAATGCAAAAATAGTTAATTTTTCAATGAACAAAAGTCTGAACACGTAAATATAAAGATAGCAAAGTAAATGCAAAACCAATACTAAAACTGCAGTGAAGAAGTTACTGCTAGAGAGGGTAACCAAGAGCTCTTCTAGCCACTTCTGGCACGTTTGACAGCTTCTGGTTGAACATTGTCGGTGGATCTTTTGATACCCTCAGTTGAAGAATCTCCAATGTTCATGGAAGCACCAGTTTCTTCACCTACTGGGTCCAATATTTCAGCAGAGTTTGGAGTATTGGCATTATCTTCTGGAGCTTCTGGTGGGAGGACCTTTGACACAGTAATGGATTGAGTCAAGCCTTGGAGGTTATGCTTTGAGACTTTCACAAGGAACTTATGTGTCTGTCCACTGGTATCAGTTAAAGCTTGTGGAACCGGCATGATTTGATCATCTCCAATGTTCTCATTTGACTAATATTTAAGGAAAACAGTTAGGAGTTAAAGAAATTTGTGCAGATATATAAACAGGTATGTAATTACCTCAAAGTGGTTCGCCACTAATTCAGATGCATGATGCCCAGTTAATTGAAACCCAGCATCACCCAGGATGACAAAAACTGCCTGGTCACTCTTATCATAGACAGAGATCTTGGTAAGATACCTGGCATGAAAGAAAATAAATTGTAAATGCTGACAATATGCAGAAGAAACTAACAATACAACACTTACTCTGGTACTCCGGCAATCTCAGCTTTCCCACACTTCTTACACATCAGAGACTTAGGCCCTTTGGTTGCCTTAGTATGGCACACACCACAGGAAATATAATACCATGCTGCGCCACTGACAACATGATCTATGGTTGCTGTGCACTCAAACCAAGCAACCTACAACAGTGTATTAAAAATTATCACAAGTACCCAAGAGTATCATAATAAATTAGTAAAGTAGCAACTATTGTACATTCGCATTCTCCTTCTTAATGTAGGTGAATAATTCAGCTATAGTGACTGCCTCAGGCTTAGTCACAATCTCCGCATCAATCTTCAAAGCAATATCCGAGTTGGAGGCCAACCTAGAAAAATGAGAAAGCCTTAATCATGTTAGTACTGGAGCTCGAAGAGGATATATCTCAAAACATAAATACATACCAGCTAAGATAATCTCTAGTTGGTTGGACATCGGTGTCCATAAAAACCCGTGAAGATGACATAGTAGTCAGAGCAAAGGTTCCTGATGTTTACACATGAATGAAGTATCACTAATCAGATGCAGAAAAAGATGACAAACTCTATTTATCAGAAAATGATAAACTTAAAGCTGGATACGCTAACCTCCAATCCGTTTTGGGTTCAATGTGGTGACTAAAATAGCACTTGGAGTCCTCCCATATGACTTGTACTTCTGGCAGAAATCTGCTGCAGCTTTGTCCCATATGTATAGTTTCACCAATGGTCCTCTACATGATAATTAAACACAGATGTTAAGGTAAACACACATATAAAATGTCGATAAAAAATGGGCAAACTTACCCATGTATCTGCACATGAACCATCAGATGCTGCTTCTTTGCTATTTCAACTTCGTCAAGCATGGGACAGTCCGTGAGAGGCTGACCATTGACCAACTTCATGTGTCCAAGATAATCTGAAATAGTAAAGTTGAGTTTGTAAATATCGAACTATCCTCTTTAAAATAACAAATGTATGTCTATATATGTTAAGTTCGGTGAATATCCAAGTTATACACTAATAATAACATCAAAAACGTATCTATACTATACTAAAACTTAACCCAAAGATTCATGACTCAATTCAGCAGTTGTTTACAAACTCAAGACTTAACCTCAAGATTTAAGAGCAACCCCCAACTATAGCTCGATTGACTCCTACTTGAGAAAGACAATTAGATAGAAGACTTACCATAAAGGCCACCCTTGAGGTCACAGTTAGCTTCAAACTCCTCGTGGCTACGGAACCTGAACCGGTCTTCGTGAAAAGGAACCGGACTGTCCGTAAGAACCGAGAGGACAGAGTTCCAACCGAACGAAATGGTGACACTATGATCAGCAACACTGTACTGAACTTTGTTCTTGGACCCGTAAAACTTGTTCAGTCTATAAACAGAACCTGCTTTCAAGTGAGGCACATACGTCGGAGCCAATCCTGCTGGGATAAAGCCTTGAATAGCAGTTTCCTGACAACCAAATAAAATAGACATTAAAAGTGTTACTATGACAACCATTATCATGAGATGGATTGCAATACGATTCATATATCTCATAGCTCTCTTATCAGTACACAAATGTTACTACATCAACCGATAAATAGAGCAATACTAAATTAATGAAGAGAATAATGGAAGTTAGACCTGCTCGTCAATGAGGAGCATCTCCACGCCAATGAGCGCCTTGGAGTTTGGGTTTCGAGCCTCCCAAAAATGTATCAGACGAAACCGTAACTCCTCTTCGTGTGGGCCCATTGTGACATCTCTGAAGAACATCACATCGTCACGGTGCGCGGAAGAAGATCGCGATCTCGGAATGGCAGAGAAACCAGTGGTTTTGTCGTTTGGTTTGATTGCCATCTCGGAAGTTGCAACGGACTTCCCGTTAGGTTTCTCCGAAATCGCGGAGGAGGATCTCAGAATGGCAGAGGAAACAGTGGTTTTGTCGGTTGGTTTGATTGCGATCTCAGAAGTTGCAACGGACTTCCCGTTAGGTTTCTCCGAAACCGCGGAGGAGGAAAGGTTCTTCCGGTTTGGCTGTGGATCGTCGGATACTGGAGATTTGCCGGTGGATTCCATAGCCGTAGAGTCTTGAGATGATATTATCGATTTTGTGAGGAGAAAAATATGAAAGAAGAGTTTTATAGAGAGATTGATAGAGGAGAAGATGAAAGGGAATCATTGAATGAGCTTTGATTACAGGAAGGTTTGATTAGAGGAAATAGTAGAGAGGTGGTTCGTCTGATCTACGAAACGTATATGGAGAGAAGATGAATCGAAGATGAGAAGTCGAAAGGGAAGGTTGATTTCACAATCAGAGTTAGGGTTGAGCGATGTTGAACACTTCGTGAAAGAGTAAAGAGGCCTAAATGGTGGGTTTATGTCCAAAAGGCCAAAATGTTAAGCAGGCCTAATTAGAAATCGAAGCCCACAAACACAACAACTCATATCTGACGTGGACAATTGATTGAACATGAATGGCTAATTTTAATGGGTGACGTGGATAGCACCATAGAGCTTGGTATCCTACTTTTATTATAGTTATTATTATTGATTTTAATAAATTAGTGGTTGCAAACTTGTGTGATATTTACTTAAATTTTTATTGTGTTAGTTTGGTTTTTATAAGTTTTCTTTAATATATACTATTTTCCGTACTACACATGAATTGCGTTATATATATTTTTTATTTTTTGTATTTGAATTTACTTTTTCTGGCACAATGTATATATATATATATATATATATATCTTTATATAGTTTTATTCTTATTTATTACCGTGCAAAAGTTATTTGTTCATATATGATTTCGATGTTGCACGTTTTTAAATTTAAAAGTTTAGAAATATTTGTTTTTTATTTTTATAAACGAAATTTAAAATTGATCAAGTTTTTTTTTTAAATTACATAATTTTAGATGTTTATATTTCTTTTGGATATTCAAAAGCAAAGTTATATGTTATATAAATCATTTGTCATTTAATAAATCCAGTAAAATATGGTTTAGTGTATTTGTTTATAAAACGTACCCCTTTTTTATAGTGTATAGATTAATACATATATCTTTAAAAATACACAAGCTTCCTAAGAACAATATGTGATATTTATTTTGTTGCAACTACTAATTTATTAAAATTATAATATCAAAAACTATTTAACATTTTGGATATCACAATATAATTCTGTACATGCTAAAATTTTTTGACATTTGCAACAAAATAAATAACATAACTATATCAAAGTTTATTAGGAAGTGGTGTCAAAATGAGCTATTTCACACAACTCAGCTCAGTTCATAGTGAGATTGAGTATTTAGCTATCTCAGCTTAGCTCATTTATTATATGAACTTAAATTTATAAAGTTAAAATAAAATCATCTAGATCATGAGTTAAATGAGCTAACTCGCGATCACACATTTAAAAATAAAAAAATATAAGAATAATTATAAAATAAAATATACAATAAGTTTTTATAATATAATTTAAAAACGTTAATATTAAATACCGAATAAAACCAGCACCTAATAATATATTAAATCAAAGATAAATCAATGATCCAAAAATCTATTCCACATAAGTGATGATTCATCTTCAAACTCTTTATCTATTCAAACAGTAAAGATATATGTGTGTATATATATATATATATATTCCGCATAAGGGTCTTAGAAATATTTTGTTTATATTTTAATTTTAAAGATATATGATACGAAGATTGATCTCAATACTTTTAGATTTATATAAATATATATATATATACTTTTAGTTTTACATTAATAATTTTAGAAGATAAATATTATTAATATAGAAATTATATTTTCTTATATAAGAAAAATAGAAGTCATCCATATATATATATATATATATTAAATATAAAACGACCAAGTGCTTGAGTTAGCTCAGGTTCGTTTAAAATTGTTCATATAACTCATGATCTAATTTACGTTCAATCATTAGATTCATTTATTAAGTGAGTCTAAAAAATAGAGTTCATGCTCATGAAAAATAGAATTGAGGTGAGGCAATTCATGAGCTATAACTCATTTCCGTACTTTATTGTGTGTTAATATAAGTAGGCTAACAATTTTTCTTAACAATTTTTTTGATAAAATTGGTGCTAACAAAATTGCCATATATTGTTGAGTAATTACTAATATATGATACTCTAAGATTTTAAAATACTATTATTGAAATGTCCAGATATTGAATGATCAACAGTTAATTAGGTATAATCAAAAAATTAAATAGTAAGATAAAAAAAACTAAGTTTGTCTAAAACTCTAAATTTTTATTTATTTACGGAAATTTTATCAAACAAATATTTTATATTAAATATTTTAAAACATTACTATATGAATTTTCTGATATTTTATTCACTTAGGGCTGATGGTGTAACATGAGTTCTTGGTGCTTGATTCTGGGAGTTTGCAGTGCGGTTGAAGGAGTTTCTGGATCGGGTGGTTGCGGTTTCTAGAGATTTGTACGACTGATGCATTTGTTAGAAATTTGTCGTTACGGGACTTTTATGACCATAAATTATCAAATGCAAAAGCTGTTAAATAATAAATTAACAATATTTACATTTTATATAATTATAAAATATAATAAATCATAATATTATAATAAATATAAAAATTATATTTATAAAATAATAATAATAAATTTTATAAAATTGTAGGAAATATTTTTGTTTTAAATTTTATAATATAAATTAAAATATAATATGTATACATTTTAAAATATCTATTATTTCAACTTAAAATTTTAATCAATATTTTTAGTTTTTTTTTTAAGAAAAATAAATTTACCCTCCATAACCGAAATGCTATTTGGAACCAGTTTTGATTTTAAGAGGTTGGAGCGGTTTGAAGCGATTTGGGCGTTTTACGTGATTGTTTCAAAGCTAACAACCGCTTCTGAACCATAACTGAGTTTGTGGGTGGTAGCGGGTAAACCAGTCAAGTCCTTATAAACTGTATCCTAATTTGGTTGATTATTTTAAATTTTAAGTCTAGTTTTATTATTATGATTTTAAATAAATGTCAACTTATATCTGTGATTATCTTTATCCATATTTAAATTAGCATAATCCTATTTTTAATATAATCAAATCAAATATTAAAAAGTCGATTTGTAGCTTAGTGGTTGAGCCAAATTGTGATTCTAAAGTATTCTTGAAATGTCTTAAATTTTAATGGACACAAAAGATCTTCGCACAAGACTAATAGATTGGGTATGAAATTTGAATTTTATATATGCCGGATATAGATTTTTGTCATAATTCGGATAGGTGATGGCCGTTTTCTTGTATATTTGTTGATCTTGATGACAAGAAAAAAGTGAGGTTTGATGAACTTTTTTTTTTAACTTCCTCGTTTTGACTTTTTATTTGTTTATTATTATTATTTATTTTTAAAGAGTATAATCAAATCTCGTTGGTAGAAGAACCAGAAGCGAGATCTGACTAGCTACATCGAAAAAGAAGAAGATGAAGCGTGAGTTTGCGACAACGCTCTTACTCTCGACTCTCCTTTCCTTTCTGGTGCCGGAGCTAATCACGGTCTGTGAAGCCGTGTGGCTCACCATACCAAAGACCGGAACAAAGTGTGTGTCGGAGGAAATCCAGAGCAAGGTCGTCGTTTTGGCTGATTACCTCGTTATCTCCGACGAACACTCCATCTTCCCTACTGTTTCCCTTAAGGTAATAATTCGTTTCTATTTTCGGATCATTTTCTCGACCAACTCTGTGCTTCGATCTGTTATTCTTTTTTGAAAAGAAATTTCATCGAATTTTTCAAGCTGTTAATTTAAATTGATTGCTCGGATTAAAGTTTCCTTATTTTTATGCTCACGATGTGGCGTTAATGTCTTTCTTTTTGATTGTTCAAGTTGTGCATTTAAAACTGTTAAGGTAATGGAACAAAATCATCTCAAGTAGCTGATTCACTGAAGAAAGAGAATGCTAATGCATGAAAAGAGATTTCTATCTGATTATGATTAGAGAATCATATTGATATAAGGCTTTTGCAAAGAGATCGTTTTATGAATATAGTAATATTCATCAGTTCTTGATATAACTTCGGTCTAGGGCATAGCTAGACTAAACATTCACTCTCATATGCTTTATTACTTAGTTAGTAGCGGTTGACTCTCCTAGCTTGATGGGTTATCGTAGAAAGTTTAGTCATATGTGTTATCAATACGGGGCAACAAGTAGATGCTTACATGTTTTATATGACTATAGAAACTGACCAGAAACTCTTATCTTGTATTGTAGGTTACATCACCATATGGCAGCGTTTTGCACCACAGCGAAAATGCTACGCATGGTCAGTTTGCGTTTACAACCCAAGAATCAGGAACCTACTTGGCCTGTTTTGAGGCCGTAGGGAATAGTCACGGTAACAAGGATATCAGCATCAACCTTGACTGGAAAACTGGAATTGCGGCCAAGGATTGGGACTCCATTGCTAGAAAAGAGAAGATCGAGGTCAGCTCTCCAATTTCCAATAAAATTTTACAATTTGCACGACAAATTACTTAAACTCGTATAAGGATAGTTTGTGAAATAAACTCAAGTCTCTATACGAAACACCATTATGCTTTAAATCGTAGGGTGTGGAGCTGGAGCTTAGGAAACTCGAAGGTGCAGTTGAAGCCATACATGAAAACCTACTTTACCTCAGAAACAGGTAATATTTAGTTAACAGCTATATTCTTCGAAACTATGAAAAGGAATCAGAACAAACTTTTTTATTCTCTCTTTTTTTTTTCATACATTGCAGAGAAGCGGAGATGAGGATTGTGAGTGAAAAAACAAACTCGCGAGTCGCATGGTACAGTATAATGTCACTAGGCATCTGCATTGTGGTCTCTGGTTTACAGATTTTGTATTTAAAGCAATACTTTGAAAGGAAGAAGCTTATTTAGATGAGAGTGGTGATCAATGGGTACTTGAGAGACCAACAGACAACAGTTTCCTTTGCTTTCCTTTCTTGTAACACTCTGTTTCGAACCTGTTAGTTTACAGTTTTGTTCACTTATTGTAATTTGTCTCCGGTTAGATTATATTTATATACCTAGACTCTAATAATCAGAATTGGAACTATGTTTTGCTGGGAGAAATGAAATGTTTTTCTTTAGAACTTTCTTCAATAGGAAAAATGAACATTTTGGGTTTATTTTGAACTATGTACTAAATTTGAGTTCGAACTCATAATCTCAATATTATTATAAATATAAGACTACCTCCATTACAAAAAGTTCTCAAAATAAGGCTTCCTAGGTTTGGCTTTGGGAAGCAGAGGGTCTTTACGGTTTTTGAGCTAGTTTAGAAATGTTTTAAATTCCCCCACATGTAAATGAACGTTCTATTTTTTGATATCCTCTATATATTAACAGAAGAACATTTGTAAAGATGTAACCTCAATTTTGTAATAATTAAAAAAAACTCAATATTTATGTGTCAACCAATTAGTTAGTTAATTGAAAAAGGAGGTTCAATTCAATTAATATGTTTCGCTAGATACATTAAAGCATTAACTATATAATATAATATGCTAGGAAACATTATATTAACCCAAAATGTTAAAAGCAAGTATACCTTCCTTACATAAAAACTACGGAATTACCTTATATAATTATATATTTATGACAATTAATGATTATAGATAACAAAGATTTGATAACAATTTATGTATCATTTTAATTTTGTTTAATTTTAAATTATTAAAAGAAATTAATAATCATATTAACCATATAATAAAAATCAGATTTTTTCTTACATGTTATATTTTGAATTTTAAAACAGCTATAAATTATTTTGAAAATTTTGTGATCAGTGTCTTAATTGTTTTATTATAACGAGATACAAATAATCATAAAATCGTATTAATATGAATTTTTATGTAATAGACATTCACATTAAATAATATATATATATATATATCAATTTTAATACCGTTTATATGTACCATTTAAAATATATAAATATGTTAATGTTGGAATTTGCATTGAAAAAGTATTGAGACCTTAATATTTAATTTTGAAATTTTCATCGAAAAAATATCACATCAATAGTTCTGAGATCAATGGTTTAAATTTTTTGTTACATAAAATATACAAATGTTAATAAAATCATATGAGTAGGAATTCTCAATAATAAATGTTTATATTCAAATATACTATATATTTATGTTAACATCATTGAAATTAATTATATGCCATATAAAATAAACAAAATGATTATTTTGATCTATTTACAATAAAACTATTGTAAGTAAGTAAAATGTATTGTTTTGATTTATGTGATTACTATAATCTCCTATATATTAATTCAGAAACAATTGATTACTCTAGCAAGTGTAAGATTTTATTAATTAATATTTTAAAAAAATCTTACAAGAGATCGATACAACAAAGATTTATTTATAAACTATTGAAATCACCTAACGAGACATGGAGTGCGTATCAAATTTGTTTTCCTAACCCTAGCCCCCTTTCTATTCATCACAACACCAAAATAGAATATCTGGAAGTGTCGATTAACAATCCGAAATCGTTATGTTTTTCTAAGTTCAGTCCCTTTTTTTCCTCAAATTGACATACAATAGTTTTTAGTGATTAACTAAATGGGTTACATGCATAGTAAAATGTGTTTAGTTTAAAAATTATTGCATACCCAAAATCAATATGAACCATCATCATTTTCGTTTAAAATTTTGTTACAATAAAAATATAGGGTTAGACAAAAAATCTAAATCTAAAAAACGAACCAAGTCTGATCCAAGTACTGAACTTTAACCAAAACTGGTTAGATATCCGAATGAATTCAAAATTTTGGTATCTAAAAAACCGGAACTGAACCCAATCCGAACAGAAATATTCCGGGTATTTGAATATATCTGAACCAGATTTATAAACTTAAATATATTAATTATTTTAAATTTAATATCTAAAATAATATACACAAAATATAAGATGTTTTAAATTTTCTAAAATACTTGCAAATCTATAAAAATAGTTATAAGTACATGTTTAAAATAACTAATTGATACTTAAAATACCAAAATACTTAAAATATATGTTGATTTCCTATCTAAAAATTTAAGCTAAACCAATTTTTATGTTAAGTTTAAGTATTTTGACATACATTATTCAAATTTATATGATATATTATTTTGATTTTAGACTTTTGGAAATTTAAAACATATATGAACTTTACTTTTTGAAACTTTTTTATAGGTTATTTGAATCCAAAATCGGATCAAATTCACAAAGATCTGAACCAAACCAAAACCACAATGTTCCGGACCGAACCTAATCAAATGGTGATTCTCACCTCTAATCAAATGTAAAATATGTTATTGATAACAAAATGTATATTCTTTATAACATTTAAATACAATATTTTTTAATAATATTCACTCCTCACAGGGCGCATATTATCATCTAGTATTATTTTATCAACTATGTAAGTCTTTTTTTTTTGGGTTCTTTCAAAAATAACCTACAAATTCAAGTCAACCCTAAAACCAACCTCTTTTTTTGTCATTACTATTCATCATTGAAAGTTCCTATCCATCCTCATGTTTTTCTCTTATTTACAAAATTGCCATTATTAATTAATTTTTAATAATTTCAAAATATCAAAACCTATAACACCCTAAACATTTCTTCTTATTTACAATAATGCCATTATCATCAATTTTCCAACCACCATTAACAACCAATTTTAAGCTCATTACACCTCCACAATTCAACTTTCAACCACTTTTCTTTGTTTCTAAACAAACAAATCTTCATTTCCTCTCATTTCCTCTCCATTTTCATCTAAAATACTCTAATACCTTTCTTTTCATCTAAAAGCTCTCCATTTTCAACCATTTTTCTTTGTGGGTCGTCAAAGTTCCTTCTTTTAGCTCTATTTGGAGCTTGAACTGGAATAAGGTGGGAACGAATTTTACACTGCAAAAGGTAACTATTTACATGGTTTTCGTCATTTTAAGATTTGTGTCGTGAAAGTAGACTTACACGTATGTTACGCATAAGTGTAGACTTACGTTGCGGTCTACAAGTCAACGCACAGTTAGTTTTGCAATTGACCAAAATAAATTTTTTGTAAAGAAGACTTTCTTGAAGTCTACTTCTTTCCTTTGATAACAAAACCAAAAGTCGTAGACTTACTAAAAGTCTACAGAAGAGGTTGGTTTTGTATTTGACCTAAATTTTGACTTTTCAAAGTAGACTTCTCGAGCAGTCTACAGTGTAGATTGCCGGTGAAGTCTGAAGGTCATTTTGTATTTGACCCTAACTTTGACTCCGTTGAATAGGTTAGTTCGTGTTTGACTAAAATGTTAAAAGTTGACCATTATGGAAAAAGCGTAGACTTCTTATTCAGTCTACTAAACCCAGAAAAAAGTAGACTGCATATGAAGTCTATTATTTTATTTTGGTCAAATGCAAACCTAACCCATCCGATTTTTGAGTAGACTTCATAAGGCGTCTACGGATGTGTAGACGTTCGTCTAAGTCAATATATAGAAAGTCAAATTTGGTCAATTGCAAAAATTAACCTGTTCCAAAAATAAAAAATGTAGACTCTATATGAAGTCTACTTTTCAAAGTCAAATCTGGGGTGAATTCTGGTCAATTGCAAAAACTAACTTTTCAAAACGTAGACTGAAAACAAGTCTACATGTATAAAATCACAACTTTTATTTCAAATAAAGATATAACCCGTGAATTTGGCAATTGCAAAAACTAACCCAAATAGTAGACCTACATGATAGTCTACATAAGTAAATTGACACGAAAGTCTACGTTTTTGTCGACAGAAAAGAAAGTCTACACTAGAAAATCTATGAAAAGTGAATTTGTGTAGTATTCATAATGTATTTTCAAGATTTTTTTTGTTTGAAAGTGTGTATTAGTTAGTAATAATGGTCCTTAACTATTTTTAAAAGATAATCATTTATAATTATGAAACTATCAATTTTTTGGTTTGAGCATGTAGTTAGCTAACATGTGTAGACGTCTTTGGAAGTCTACGTTTATAATTTTATCAAACATGAAATTATGACTTGTATTGTTGCTTTGGATGTTGTCTTATGTGTTGAACTTATGTTGGATTTGTGGATCTTTAGTCAGTGTTGAACTTATGAGTTGTATTGTTGCTTTGAATGATGTCTTATGTGATGAATGTTGAGTTTGTAGGTCTTTTGACAGGTTTATTACATGTCGCTTTTGGCCGAGCAGACTTACATTTTAATCTTCTTTTAACGTAGACTTCTTGGTTAGTCTACTGTATTTTCGTTGAATTTGTGATGAATATTTTGAAAACAAGAATAATACTGATAATATTTGATACAAAAGAAGCTGCATGATAGTCTAGCAGCAGACTTAAATATTAGTCTTCTTTTACAGAAGACTTTCACAGAAGTCTGCTGCATGCAAATTACATAGTCTGTTAGAGCCACAAGTCTGGTACAAAAGCCTACTACATCAATTTAAATTGTTTGGTTGATTAGAGTATCTTGTGTAAAATTGACACTAACAAAAATTAATAATATTATACAAGTGAAACACAACTAAAAATAAATACAATATTTAAAAATTATGCATCAAACAATTATTTACAAATGAATATTTTATTATGAGAAATTATTACAAATCATTTTATTAAAAATATGTTTTTTGTGTGTTTGATTTTTCATAATCTTGATGCCTCAAATAAAGTCTTGGAAAAGAGTACCTGCAAAATAAGATAAAGTTATGAGAAAAACATAAGAAAAATATAAATCATATTTTAGTAGACTTTTTATTAAGTCTACTTAAAGTTTATGGTTAAGTAGACTTTAGTTGAAGTCTACACTAGCAGAAAATTTTCAGATCTGTTAGTGTACATTTAGAAAATTTGAATACTTTTTTTGTTCTGGAAAATATTTAAAAATAGTTTTTTGTCAACTTTGTAGTTAAGAAAAAAACATAAAGTATGAATCTATAAATTAGGTTCAATAAAAACAAAAAATATACCTATAATTAATAAGTGTAAATCTTACACTTTTGGTAAGATGATTTGAAAACATTGGAGGAGAATACGTGCAAAATGAGATAAAATAAAATCATATTTGAGTAAACTTCTAATGAAATCTTCTTAAAGACAAAATAGTAATAAATTAAAGACATATAGTTTGAATATGTAATTTTATTTAAATATAAATATAAAAACACATATTTAACATTTATAGATGTAAATCTTATATTTTTGGGAGGAGATAACAATCATGGAGAAAAATATCTACAAAACTAGATAAAATTATTTAAAGAGCATAAGAAAATTTAAAGTCATATTTTTGTAGACTTCCAATGAAGTCTACTTAAAAATTTGTGGTTTAGTAGACTTCATATGAAGTCTACTAACCTTAGCTTATAAGCAAACTTTGGAAGTCTACACTATCTGATAATTTTCAGATCTGGAAAAATGTGTATATTTTTAAATGTGAATCTAGTTTTAAATCTGGAAATACTTCAAAAATATAATTTATAAGATAAAATAGTAGCAGATTAAATGCACAGAGATTAATCTATAATTTTATTTCAATATAAACATATAAATATACATTTAAAATCTATAGATCTAAAACTTACATTTTTAGAGGAGAAGATGAAAATCATGAATGATAATACCTACAAAAAGATAATATTGTGAGAAAGAAATAACATAAAATTACACATTTAAAATCTATTGATCTAACACTTACACTTTTAGAGGAGAATGTGATACCATGAATAATAATACCTACAAAAAAAGATAATATTGTGAGAAATAATTAACATAAAATTGCACATTTAAAATCTACAGATCTAAAACTTACATTTATAAAGGAGAAGATGAAAACCATGAATCATAATACCTAATATAACAAGATAATATTATGAGAAAGATATGAGAGAATTAAGAGAATTTTAGAGAGAAGGGAGAGTTTTAGAGAGAAGTGAGATATGCAGCCATTTTGGAGAGAGGTTGTGTAAAATTCATTTATATAGGGAGACAAAATGAAACTAGGTTAAAATTTACGACACTGTAGACTTCTTTTGAAGTCTACTAAAATTAAAATTTTAGAGTATATTTTATTGTAACTTAGTAGATCTCCTAGGAAGTCTACTATGATAATTTCATTATTTATTTTTTCTTTATTGTTTTGATAATTTTAATATATGATTTATTAAGTTTGTTTCTTTAACTTTAATAATTATAGTATATGATTTTATATTTTTATTCTTAAGGAACTCAACTTAATTTAAAATAATGATATTTTGTAAACAAAATTTAAAAATGCAGGCTGAAAAAGACGTCTCCAGATATAAAGACTTTATTGTAGGTCTACGAAACCCTAAATCACAAAACTCAAACCCTAAATGTTAAGGCTTGGTTTAAATTGGATTAGGTTAGAATTTACTTGGTTAAATCTGATTAGATTAAATTCGATGAGAATAGACCTTAAAGTCAGTTTACACTCACTAAAGTAGACTGATTTGTAGGTCTACGAAAACCTAAACCACAAACTCAAACCCTGAATGTTAAAGCTTGGTTTAAATTGGATTAGGTTAGAAATTACTTGGTTAAATCCGGTTAGGTTAAATTCAATGGGAATAGACCTTAAAGTCAGTCTACACTCACTAAAGTAGACGTATTTGTAAGTCTACGAAACTCTAAACCACAAAACTGAAACCCTAAATGTTAGTTTGATAATCAAAAGAGTCTCAATTGTATTGTTTCAAATATTAACTTTACAAATTATAAACTACTCAGTAATAATATGCTAATTTAAATCAATAAAACAAAAAAAATTATCAATCTAAATCTAACCTAAGGATCTAACCATTAAAGGTATAACATGCTATGATCTTTTGTTACTAAACCATAAACATTAACTCACATGGTTACCAAATCAACATATATTCTTTTCAATTGTTCATTTATATACAATTTTAGTTTATAAACTTCATATTAACCCTTACATTGATGATTAATGGATAATTTCATAAATAATATTTTTATACATTTTTAAAATTAATTAACTAGATAAAATCACAATGCAGACTACATAATAAGTCTACAGAGTAGACTGTGTATTATGTCTACAGATATGTAGACTATTTTTGTTATGTGTAGACTTACGAAGGATAGAACCGTAAAATGATATTCTGGTTTTTTGTTTGTTCATAAGGGCTAAATAGTAGTTTTAACACCCCCTTTAGGTTGGGTTTGCAATTGATTGAATATGGGGTCTACTTTTAGGGTTGCAATCACTATTTGGGTTGGTTTTAGCAATAACCCCTTTTTTTTTGGGTAACTGGCAACCATGTAAGTCTTCTCTATTTTTATATATCCAAATGCCACTTACATGTTTGCTGCGTACACATAAAACATACACACCTTATGTGAAGATTTAAAAAAAAAAAAATCATAAAGCTGTGTCGTTGGTCATTGACGAGACTGATCGTGTTAATGTAACCCAGAAAATAATTCGAGAAGTCCAAGAGTGATAGACTGGAGTTACAAGTGATACTGAATATCTATATTGCATAAGCTTTGAGATGAAAAAATGTATTGATTTGATGCTCAAAGTGATGAAACCTTCTCTACACCTGTTTCTTATCGTTTGCCACACTTGAACTGCATCACAATGTAAAATCTGAGTTAGAATAATTAAGAAGATGATGCAAAAACCAGAAAATTAATTTCTTGATGTAAAATAGTTTTTTGATGAATACAAATTTAATATTCATTCAAAAAAAATGATGCAAAAATTAATAGAAGCATATCTCGGTATAGTATTTAGAAGAATTTGGAAGAATTTGATTTTTAATAATTAGATTAAATTAAGGAAATTGCTACGATTTTAGTTTAAAATACTCTAAAATTCCATCTAAAGTTATTTAATTTAGATAACTTGTATTTTAATTAAAAACTCCATCAAAACATTTTAACGGCACAATAAACTTCTCGAAATGCATTATTTAAACTTTTATATAATATTAAATTTTAAAATATAGTATAGATGTACAAATTCAATAACAAATATTTTTTCTTTATATGGTATGCTTGAGTGGCAAATAATTTGTCATTTTAGTACAAAATACTCAAAATCCCAGGTTAGTTACCTCTATTATAGTTCTTCTTATTAATTATATTTGTATTACTAAGAAATATAACATTTGAAATATGAGTAGCGGTTCAAGATCTATGAGAGACGCACTATTCTTTTTTTTTGTTGGGGGTGGGGGCAAAAACAAACGTACTATTCATTGGTAGAAAGAAGAAGCCAGAAATACTTGAAAGAAGAAAAAACCTGTGGCTAGATTGAGTCTTCTGTGGTACTCATCATAAGATGGCAACGATTTCAGCATCTCGTATTTGTTGTGGAAAGCAAAGAACCTTCCCGAAATATAACCTGTAACTGGTTCATAAGGTGAAACCGCGATCGAGATCCCGGCTGATACATAACGATGAATCAATACTATTAAAACAGGAGCAATATTTATCGACTACTTTTTGAACTATCAAAAAAATGTTTGGTCCTATTATTTCTCTTCATATAATTTAATTATCTTCCCTATTATTTCTATTCATATATCTAATTTAATTGCAATTAAATATATATCATGCCTAAAATTAAGGAACTAACTAACTAATCTATTATATTATTTTAAACTAATGAATTTAATTTATATAAATACGTAATTTCAATAAAATAAATTATATTTTATTTATTAATGTAATAAATAATTATATATGTCTATTAATTTGTATATATACAACTATATTAATCCAAATAAAAAAACAATTTCTTCAAAACCCTCACTAAATACATAAAATATAATTCTTATTAAATTATAGATATACATATACATAAATCTATATATATATATGACAAAAATATTAATAATTGATATTATTAATATTTAAAACACGATGAAACATGTTACTTGATATTTTTATGAATATATTTTTACGGGTTATTCAAACACATGTAATATATTTTATCAAATATTAACTAATTTAACAAATATATTAACACAATTATATCATAAAACATTACATTAACATAAATCGATGCAAGAGATTATGAATCAATGGTTTAATTAATTATAAAACATAATTATATATATAATAAAATATATATAAAGATTAAAATTACTAAATATTTACATTTCTAATGCGAATAATGAAATTAAATTTAAAATTTAAAATAAGTCATAAACAAAACATGAAAAATCTAATAACATGTGAATAACAAAAGTAAACTAACTAAATAAATGAAAATTATATTTACAAACATAAATCATTAAATTTTAATAAACATATACAAATTGTTGATGCTCAAATATATTTAATTTTTAGTATGCATCCTCTCGATTATTGATATATTACCCTTACAACAAGATGAAAATTTAATTTGACTATAATAATTTAAGTTAAACCGAATTGCATATTGGATCATCTATCAGTTCAACCGTAGCCAGATCCAATTTTAGTTGTTTTAAAGGATTTTTAAATAATTTTTTTGAAAACTAAACCGAACTACATACAAGACCACACAATTTGTCAGTTTAACTGGTCGGTCGGGTTTTAAAATACTCAATATAACGTTTCATTTATAAATCTAAATGTATACAAATACATATTTATATCAAATAAATTTTGAAATATTTCAAAAATAATCTCACGCTTTGAAAGTCGGGTCAAAATCTAGCAACATCTTATGTGTTTACAAATTATATCCTAAACTAGCAGTATGAAATTTAAGTTTACGAGTTATATCCTAAACTGAAAATCTTTAAGTATTATTAATGTCTAATGTGAATAAGAAAATTAAATTTAAATCTAAAATAATCTAAATATAAAACATAATATTATAATAGATAATTGATAACAAAATAAACTATTACCAAATCATAACAATTAACTTTGTTAACAGATTCATGATCCACAAGATTGTATAATCTTATTTTATAAAAATAAAAGTCTAACTTCCTAATTAGAATACAAACATATTCTAATAATACAACTAAAAATCATATGCGTTAATAATTAAAAATTACTATCAATCAGTAGTTCAACTGGTAACCGTTTTGAGTTATATCGGATTATTAAATAATATTTTTCTAAAAACAACCAAATTACAAACCAGATTGTTGGGTTTATCAGTTTAACTGAGGTCCGGATCCAATTTAAACAAAAATTGGGTATAAGTATATTGTTATGCAACATCATAAATTCAATACAATTGTCAAAACTTCTTACTAATATTTTTTAAAAAAATAGTATACACAAATATGATTACAAAAAACACAAATATGATTAAAAATACAAATATAAAAATTAAATTGCTAAAAGTTAAAATAAAAACAAAATATACCCGCTCTGGTGGTCAGAATCTAGTTATAATTAAAATAGATAGAATATATCCAAGTATCTAACAATAAGTTTTAAAAACAAAACGGTGAATATTATATATTTTTGGGGTAAAAGATGAATATAAATTTTTAATTCGGAGACAACTTTTATTTCGTACGAGGCCGTTTGATCTAGAAAATATTTCGTTGTGCAGAGTATGTCATATCTAAATAAAAATAACAGATGTGATCATTAAATTGTAAATAGTATTTTCTGATTCTTGAAGGAGAGAAAACTTTAGGCTTACCCATATTCTCGAAGAAGCAACAAAAGACTAGAACCAATATCGCAACCAAACCTCCTTTTCTGGATCTCTCTTTTATTTTTAAACCCATTTCTTCTGTTTTTAAGTGTTTCTTTTTGTGATGGTTTGAAGTGGAAGGAAGTGTGATACATTTTAAGCTCTTCACATGAGTTATTTATATAAGATGCAGATGGATCCAATGGTTCCAAAGTTGCTTCAAGTCAAGAAGATTAATAGTTGACCGTTGCTATCATCAAAAAAGATGATTAATCGTGCTCAACACGCTTGACTTGGATTAACTTAATATTGTTAGTCAAATGTAACTTGCAATATGGGTTATGTTGACTTGGTGTTCTTTAGAGAAGAATTCATGTATGTTTATAGTGAAATGACTCAACCTCTTAGTTTAATATCTAAAAGAATATACACAAAATATAAAATGTTTTTAAGTTGTTTAAAATATTTGGAAATATATACAAATAGTTATAAGTACATGTTCAAAATAACTAATTGATACTTAAAATATCTAAGTATTTTGATTTCCTATTTAAAAATTTAAGCTAAACTAATTTTTATGTTAAGTTTAAGTAATTTGGCATACATTATTCAAATTTATATGATATACTATTTTGATTTTTAAACTTTGAAAAATTTAAAACATATATGAAATTTACTTTTGAAACTTTTAAATAGGTTATCTGAACCCAAACCAACCAAATCCACGAAAATCTGAACCGAACCAAAACCATAATGATTCGGACCGAACCAAATCAAATGGTGTTCAAATGTCTACCTCTAATCAAATGTAAAGAATGTTATTGATAACAAAATGTATATTATTTATAACATTTAAATACAATATTTTAAAAAAATATTCACTCCGCGCAAGGCGCGGATTATCATCTAATATCAATTTAAACTCTCATAATTATTTTTCAATATAATTTGATTATATAACTAAGTTTTGTATCTAAAAGAAATTGAACCATTAGAAAGATAAGTGTAACAAGTATGACATTTTCATGTAGAACTCCCCTTCCTTCTATTTGTTACTTTTAAACTTTTTTTTTATAGTATGACATATGATCTATTACGTAATTTAAATTTCAGAAGTAACTCGTGATGTAATATCCAAAAAAGTATCTTACAATCTCAGTAATAGAGACAAATTTGTATAATTAATTTCTTTTGCCATTAATTCCTTTTTTATACTTCCCTCTTCTCCACGCTTAAATACGACCGACCCTTGGCAATATTTAAACAACACCTTATTGAGCGATATATATATATATGTATAACCGAAAGAAAAATCGCGACTTCACGCTCAGAGAGAAGTCGAAGGATCCCTAAGAGACGAAAAATACTCTGTGCGTGGAGAAGAAGGAATCGACGCTGCGATAAAGAGAAAGTGATTATTTCACACCGACATCGTTTTCTCACCGGAGAAGAAGAAGGTACGACGACGAAGCTCAGTGTGATTAAATTCTCGCAGCTGAAACCCATTCAGTTCAATTAACTAATGGGGATCGATCCATTCAAAACCGACAGTGATCTATCTCCTAAGGATCAATTGAATTTTAAAGCTCCCGAGAGAAGGCGAAAAATATCTGCTACGGACGAATCTCATGTACCAGGGAAGAGAAGGTACAGAGAGAAATCTTCAGGATTTGAGAGAGTCTCTAGGCGACATAAGCCCTCTCCAGATGCTCGTTCAACCATGTCTTGCGCTTCTTCTCCATGGGATCTTGGTGCACCTTCTCCTTCTCCCATCAAGGCCTCTGGCTCCTCTATTAGATATGGAAGAACCGATCAATTTGCATACTCTAAGGATGATGAGGATATATGGCAAGGAGATGAAGAGATGGTTTGGTATGATGATGATATGGACCCACTGTTTGATGCAGATAGTGCGTCTTTTGTTGTGAAGGAAGCTGAGCTTCTCAAAAAGGAAGATAGCAAAATGTTACTTGCTAAGAGTAAGAAACAGTCTCGGCGTAACGCAGAGACTGCTCTATGGGAAGACCGTCAGCTTCTCAGTTCCGGAGCTGTTAGAGGCACACAAGGGCAGAAGACTGTGTTCGATAGAGAAGACGAAGAAGAAGAAGAAGAAGAAGAAGGGAGAGCGGTTCTTCTTGTACATGATACAAAGCTACCTCCTTTTCTTGATAACGGAAGAGCCGTTTTCACAAAGGGAGCTGAGCCAGTAATGCCTGTGAAGGATCCCACTTCCCACATGGCTATAGTTTCAAGAAAAGGGTCAGGTCTTTTAAAGGAAATCCGGGAGAAACAAAGCTTGCATAAGTCACGGAAGCGGTTTTGGGAGCTTGCTGGTTCTAATCTTGGTGATATCCTCGGTGTTGAAAAATCTTCTGAGCAGGTTGATGCTGATACTGCTGTAGTTGGTGACAAAGGTGAAGTAGACTTTAGAAGGGAGGGTAAATTTTCCGAGCATATGAAAAGAGTAGAGGCTATGAGTGAGTTTGCGAAGTCAAAGACCATGGCGGAGCAGAGACAGTATCTTCCGATATTTTCCGTTAGAGATGAGTTACTGCAGGTCATAAGAGAGAACCAGGTGGTAGTTGTGGTCGGTGAAACTGGTTCGGGAAAGACCACGCAGCTGACACAGTATCTTCACGAGGATGGTTACACTATAAATGGTATTGTAGGTTGCACACAACCAAGGCGTGTAGCCGCAATGAGTGTTGCGAAGAGAGTCAGTGAGGAGATGGGGACAGAGCTTGGGGGTGAAGTTGGGTATGCCATTCGTTTCGAAGATGTGACTGGTCCAAACACTGTTATCAAGTACATGACCGATGGAGTGCTACTGAGAGAGACACTCAAAGATCCCGAGCTTGATAAGTATCGTGTGGTGGTGATGGATGAAGCTCATGAACGGTCACTCAACACAGACGTCCTCTTTGGGATACTGAGAAAAGTTGTGGCTCAGCGTCGTGATTTCAAGCTCATAGTCACTTCTGCAACACTTAATGCTCAAAAGTTTTCTGATTTCTTTGGGGGTGTTCCTATAGTTAACATCCCCGGAAGGACTTTCCCTGTTAATATCATCTACTCTAAAAGTCCTTGCGAAGACTATGTTGAAGCGGCTGTTAAACGAGCAATGACGATTCACGTAGCGAGCCCACCTGGAGACATTCTCATGTTTATGACAGGGCAAGAAGAGATAGAAGCAGCTTGCTTTTCACTTAAGGAGAGAATGGAACAGCTCATTGCATCCTCCAGTAAAGAAATTACAAAGCTACTTATTCTCCCGATATACTCTCAGTTACCAGCTGACTTGCAAGCCAAAATATTTCAGAAATCAGAAGACGGAGCACGTAAATGCATTGTTGCAACCAATATTGCTGAAACATCATTGACAGTCGATGGGATTTGTTATGTGATTGACACAGGGTACGGAAAAATGAAGGTTTTCAATCCTAGAATGGGTATGGATGCTCTTCAGGTTTTCCCTATCAGCCGTGCTGCCTCTGATCAGCGTGCAGGTAGAGCTGGAAGGACAGGACCGGGAACATGTTACAGATTGTACACAGAGAGTGCTTATTTGAACGAGATGTTTCCAAGTCCTGTCCCGGAGATTCAACGGACGAATCTTGGTAACGTTGTGCTGTTGTTAAAGTCGATGAAGATAGACAACTTGCTAGATTTCGATTTTATGGATCCACCTCCACAAGAGAACATCCACAACTCTATGTACCAGCTTTGGGTGTTGGGTGCTCTTAACGATACTGGTGGATTAACGTATCTCGGGTGGAAGATGGTGGGGTTCCCATTGGATCCACCTCTTGCAAAGATGCTTTTGATGGGTGAACGGTTTGCTTGCGTGGACGAGGTTTTGACGATCGTGTCAATGCTTTCAGTACCTTCAGTGTTCTTCAGACCTAAAGACAGAGCAGAAGAAAGCGACGCCGCGAGGGAGAAGTTTTTCGTGCCAGAGTCTGATCATGTAACACTGCTGAATGTGTATCAGCAATGGGAGAAGCATAGCTTTAGAGGAGACTGGTGTAATGACCATTACCTGCAAGTAAAAAGTCTGAGAAAAGCTAGAGAAATAAGATCCCAGCTTCTTGATATCCTCAAGCAACTTAAGATACCACTCAAGTCGTGTGGACAGGATTGGGATGCTGTGAGGAAAGCCATATGTTCAGCCTATTTCCATAACTCAGCTAGATTGAAAGGTGTAGGTGCGTATGTGAACTGTATAACCGGGATGCCTTGCCATTTGCATCCGAGCAGTGCACTGTACGGTTTGGGATACACACCGGATTATGTTGTATACCATGAACTGATGTTAACCACTAAGGAGTACATGCAGTGTGCTACATCGGTTGAGCCGCATTGGCTGGCTGATTTTTGGCCTATGTTTTTCTCGATCAAGGACTCGAATACATCGATGTTGGAGCGTAAAAGGAAGAAGAAGGAAGAGAACAGCAATGGAGGAAGAGACCGGAGATACTGAGAAGAGATTCAAGCTTCAGCTCATTCTAAGATTCATAATCCGAATCTGAACTAAATCTTATTTGGGTTAGTGTAAATGTTAATTTTTTGGGAAATAAACTATAAAGTGAATATAGTTTTTACTTCTTGATTGGTGGGCAAATAAATAGTTGAAGCGATATATTGAAATTGAAATTTTTTTAAAATATACCATATCTTAATTTTATTAAGCTTTTTAATACTCAAATTTTCTTACTACATTTAATACCAAATTAATTATTTGCTCATTTTAATCTTACAATATTAAAAGTAGAATATACTCAACAGAGAGCTGGTCCACGTCATTTAAAAAAATTAACCAATTAGAAACATCTGTTTTGCCATGTCAGCTGAACTTCACCCGACCAAATGTAATCTGAAATTCTTCATATGGGCTATTAATAATTTTACATGGCCCATTTGAAATCCTCCTTTTCCAAACCATAATCTCCGATGCAAGCGACGACTCCTATCTTTCACTTCGTCTCCATCGTTTCAATTCTCTGCAATTTGCCGTTACCACGAAAACTCAGAATCATTCAAGTCACCATCTAAATTGGCGTTCTTTCTTCCTGATGATTCACCTCCCCATCTCTTCATGTTATTTACTTTCTTTTAATTCAGTGAATTCATTGACCAACACTAAATGGACGATATGTATATCTCAGGCACTGCATATATCTCGGCAGTTTAAGATTCATTTGGTCGGTTCTTCCTCGCTACAACCCTCATCTGCATCTCTCGAGAAGTCGTAACTGATAAGACGAAAGACCTCACCTTTACGGCACCACAGGCTAAGAATACGCCGCCAATCTCGACTCGAATCCCTTCAAATCTGATGTGAAACGGTATGTCGAAGAATGCATTTTCTTCATTGGAGCTGTCGCTGTCCACCTTCCTTACGACTTAGGATTCATGCTCAAGCATAAAATCAGGTCATCGTGCCTTCATTATTAATATATCAATTACTCTTTCGTCTTCGTCTCACTCTTGCAATCTCCTACTGGTTTGACATATGTCGGGCTTTTGCTTAGCTGCTGATATGAGAAGGCTACACATAATGAATTGACTCTTAAGAATTGTAACGATAAATCTGTTTGGAAGCATCATTACCTTAAGTGTAGACAACGATTCATTTTCAGGTTTTGTTTTCATCCTCTATCTCTAACTAATTTTGAAATCTTATGTGATGAACAATGCATGAAAGCTAAAATACATTTCTCTTTCATGATTTTGTGCATTTCGTTGCAGATTAAGAGCTTAATCAGTGTCCTTTTTCCAAGATGATCAATCTCTTAAAATTGAAAAAGAGCACTGTTCTTTCAGTGGCCCGGCGTGATAGCATGTCCAAGGGGCTGCGGAATTCCCCACTTACAAATTACTTTGAAGTCAAATTCAACAACGCAAACAGCCACTTTTCCATTAATGTATGTTTTGGGTCCTCTATTGTCCTATTTTTTCCTGCTTATCCTATATAGCATAAATGTTCAGTGCTTTAAAGAACTTGCTTGGCGTAAGTTTTCTGTCTCTCTGATCACTGCTATTACTGTATTACTATCAAGATAGCCGTCCAGTGGAGGGTTAAGGTATTTGCAGGAAGATTCTTGATAAGGTTCAGGAGATTTATCAAACAGCTTTGGGATCCAAATACTTAGCTTCTGTTAGCTAGAAGATTCTGTTCACTGTTGGTGCTCTTCCCAGCAACAAACTGGATTTCTCTGTCATCGTTGATGTCACATCTTCTAGCAAGTGAGAAAATAAGTATATATTGTTTCCTTGTGGTCAAACATTATGATGATTTGATATTCTATTTATTTGCAGAAATAACATTGGAAATGCTTGCCTGAATGGAATGAATTACCCGGACAGCAAAAAATATAAAAAATTTGTAGTCAAGTTTCCTATGCAGAGTTTAGCTGGTGCAACCGCTGATGTTCATTATTATGTTGTCCTTACTCCTTACTTATAAATGGTAGATGTGATCTAACAATTTACCTTGCTTATCTGGTAATTTGTTGTTAGGTGTAAAGTGCAATTAATATGGTGGAGTAACGCTTTAGGCTTACACCATATGGGGAGCCACCTAGCCCAAGAGCTGCACATGTTGCTACTGCTGTTGGACCTTGGTAGTTATTCAGGTAGGGGAGAAACTATGTTTGTGTATAATGTAAGGGATATTACTTTACCACTTAAAGGTTACGGTCTGGTCAGCAATGAACCTGTTACCGAAATGTCTCTTTTGTCGCAGGGTGGATTAGGTTCTGGCGGTTTATCAGCTGAAGACCTTCACGTTCTTTATCTCACTCAACAACAGCCACAATGGCACAGGTGCGAATATATATATATATATATATATATATATATATATATATATATATATATATATATGCTCCTTTTGGGCTAGCCAATGAATCCAAGAAGTTCATGTTTGAGTAAGCTATGTGGCAAAGATCCCCATGCATGCGATTGCAAGCGCTCTTCGATGAAGGGAAACAGACAATGGTCAAGATGCTGTAAGAGCATTGAATGTTATTTTGCGCCAGAGTGAGGCATGGTAGTAAGTTGATTGCTGGAACGTCTTTCAACATTCGTTCTCTGCTTGGTCTTTGTGCATGTTCTAATTTTTGTCTGCAGCGGTTGCCTCCTTGGTCGCCAGCCTTTTTTATACAACAATGCTCAGAACGGGTTACATATCCATTGGCTTGAGAGGGTCCAGCTCAAGCTTCAGTTATTGGTAATTCATTTTTAATATTATGTGTATCAGACTCTTCTTTATAACATTTTAGCTACTAACACATTGTTTTTTTTTTTCGTTTTTGCTTTTATTTAGAAACTTCAATTACGATTAATGTAGTACAACCTTTCCATTTGGTTGATTTCCTTCTTGCAAATCAGAAGTATCTATCTGATTGTCTCTCATCAGGCTAGACATGCTCTCAACAATCTGAGTGTTAAGGTTGCCCCCTCTAATCGAGAATACAAGATAAGTGGAGTAAGTGAAGTACGGTGCAAAGATAAAATGTATGCGTCGAGGTTTTTTTATAACATGTGTAATCGCTTCGAGTTCTTTTACATATCTATCTTTGATTGATACAGGTTTCTGATGATGTTTTGAGTTGAGAGTGTGTATCGTTAATGTTAATATGTATCGTTTTATGTATGCTTAACGATATAACAAAGAATCGAAAAAATTCAATCCTTGAAATAAACATGGATAGAAAAAATCCATTCACCTGCATCCTAAGCGATCTTAGTAACATAATGCAACATAATGTTAACACATCAACTAGAGTAAAGGAAGTCGTGGCCAGATTGCATTTACTTCCCATCAAACTATGACAAAAATACAAAACATACAAATATAAATGCCACACAAACTCTTTCGTTTTTGCAGTAAGGAGCTGGATTAAAAAACAAATAACAAATGTTATAACTTTGAAGAATTTACAGTAAGGCAGTCAATAAGTACACTAATTGTCCGCATCTAAAAATACAAGAACACACAAACAATAGAAAAAAATGACGGGATGATCATGCCTTTGTTAGACAATAAGTTAAATAAGAAACCAATATTGAATTGTAAATAAGTCTACACATCATTTGTTCAGGAAGATATAATATATACTAATATAAGCAAAGCTATGTGGTAAAGAGTAAAACAAATACAGTCAGGCTGCTGATTTTTGGTTTCATAAGTTGTAAAATCTATTTTATCATAACAAAATCTATGTCGTAGAGAGAATAAAGTCAAGTTATAGAAATATTCAGTTTGGTCAAAAGATGTTTTTAAATAATAAATAAAGTCAAAATTTATAACATATTCAAATGAACTGGTTAAACAAAAATAAGTATTCTAAATTTAATATTTAGTATAATGTAGAACGAAATAATTTACATAGAAACAAACTAAAATGATAAATTTAATAAATTTACAATTTTCTCTTCAAAAAAATATAGAAGAATGCTATTCTTATCCCTATATTCAGGGATGAAAATAACAGTTTCCTGTATTTTTCTCCAAAGTTAGAAAAACTCTATTTTAAGGTATATATCGGAGAAAATTCGATTTATAATAAAGTTTCGGAGAAAATATAGAAATGGATTGGAGCTGATTTTAATAGAATAATATTTTAATTTGTGAAAAGAATTAACCCATTTAAATATAAATGTGAAAATAAATAGCCAGAATATTTAGACTATTATTAGATATAACCAAAATTTAAATATAAATAGAATTTACCAAACTCAAAATAATTTTGAAGTACTTAAATATATGAAACTACCCAATAGTATATAACAATCATAAATGATGATTCTTTATTAAATACAAATGAAACATTATGCACTCTGCTTAATTATTCAAATGAAGATATAACTAAATTGTATGATAAAATAATTTATAATACTGTACCAAAGTTTGTATGCATTTACCAATCTATATAATTTTTGAAAGATATAATTAATATAGTTTTCATAAAAAATATAGATATAATTAATACATTTATAAATAAAACATAGAAAGTGATAACTAATTTAAAGAATAAAATTTTATTAACAAACCTATTATATTTTGGTAATTTATAATTTTTGAATAAAATAATACAATACATTAAAGGATAAAATTCTATAATTTTAAATATAATTTTATTAACAAATCTATTATGTTTTAGTAATATTCAACACCTTACTAGCCGTGTATAAGCATTCAAAAATCTAAATAATATTTAAAAGATACATTATTATAAAGGAAAATTCCATGAAAATGTCTCAACTAAATTTTATTAGGCTCTTTAATTCCTGAATTTTTACTACATATTCAATACATCAACTAATTATTTTGTTCATTTTAATACACTAAATTTTTAAAAAATTCTCATTTTTATTACACAAACTATATATATATATTGATAAGTTTCAATCGAAATTTAAAAAAATCTCAAATTCAAAAAGGAATCTTAAAAATTACTAATTTTATTTTGAGTTTTAGGAATAAAAGAAACTAAATTGTGGATAACCTTAAACTTTTTAGTTTTAGTTTTTTTTTTTAATATCAAGTTCTATTTGTTTTCTAAAATTTAATATTGATTTATCTATTTTCATTCAAAAATAAGTTTTCTACGTTTTACAATTTCTTCCAAACTTTAGTTATTTTTATTTCTAAAATTTAATATTAAATTAGAAACTTACAAGATTGAATTTGAAAAATTGCTAAGAAAGTGAATGCATAGAGGTGAGTTAAGGCTGAGACAATGACAATTAGAAAAATCTTTGCTTATATTAATAAACAAGGATCAGCCAAGGTAAATAAAATATGTATTTATAAGCCATACAAAAAAAGATCACTTAACAATGTAAATCCATGTGTTTTTGACAAATGCAGGAGTCTTTTTTAAGTGCATAGTCACAATTGATGATGTTAACCATGATTCTTTTTGACATTATATCACTTCCAGGGATTGCAAAACAAAGGCCAGGCCCGTCTTCATTGATGTGATCTAAAGTGGAAATGAAAATATAACCGAAGTTGCAAAGTAATTAACTTTACCTTAAGTATTCAATAAATTGTTGGCTTAGATTGATATTTGTTCTGTTATGCACTGTTATCTTGCTAAAATATATGTCTATGATAATGATGACAAGACTGTGTTTGTGTTAATTGATGAGCTAACTGGAAAGCATGCCTCAGAATTGGTTGATAAGTACTTTGAGGTAGCTTTGCATTACATTATTCATCTTCCCCAACTCATTAAACCTAACTAAACTTTTTTCAGAATGTTTGGCTAATGGTGATCTTGGTCCTGACCATAAGATGCCTGTCCCACAAACGACACTATTGGTCAAACACATAGGTTCAAGGTGTAAGTTTCTGAATACAACTTAGAATAAAGGACTAGGTTATAACAGTTATGATGGTTGTCTCTCCCGCAGTCATGTGACCTTTAATAGTTCCAGTTGGAATCCTACTTGCCACCGCTTTTATAGTGCTTCTATTTTCTGTAAGTGTTTATGGTGCGTTTTCCAAAGACTGGAGACCTAGCTGGCGAATAAAACACCAGTACAAGTAACTGTGACGAAATGTAGAGAGGAAAATGTGCTAAATTTGAGTAATAGAGCATTAACCACTCATCTTATAGTTGCACACATGCTTATGAGTGAACTTATCTTTTTGATTTTAATTCTGAGCTTTTGCTAATTGTTTTCATATGTTGGTATTTCTATAATGTTACAATTTTGGAAAATCTGATGAATGTACGCTATAAAAAGGTCCATTATTTCTCTGTGTATTTAGATCATTTTACAACCTTCTCCTCTATGATCACTTCTTAAAGAGTTTCTCTTCCCACTAGATAGCAATGTAGTTGAGCCACCATAACGTTAATATAAAAGACCATTATATATTTGTGTATTTTATATGATTTACAAATATTAAAAATGTTCAACATACGTTTTAAATTGGTTTTATAAAATTTTAAAACTCTAAGAAATAATTTTATAAACCTTTACAAAATATAATATACTCTTATAAATAACTTATATACTTTATGCAAATAATTTTATAAATATTTTGAGTTATGATATTTTTTTTGTATTTATTGACAATCAATTTTATATATATTACTACCAAAACAGTGATTAGTAGAAGAATATCATATCTTAAATATCTAAAAATTATAAGATTGTGTATTAGGTTTAATTTCAATCTATAATTTCGGGATATATTCACTATCTAACAAAATGCAAGTAAACTATCAGCGTGGCTGAGAGAAACACTCTAGTATACTTAATTTTAAAAATGTGCTCGTTCTAGTACTCAAACAATGTTTTTATTCTAAAAATATTAATAAGTTTGAAACAATTTTTTTTTAATCTATAAAATTCAATATAAAGTCTTTAAGTATTCTAATTTTATTTTATGTTTTATAAATACAAGTAACTAAATTGTGGGTAATCTTAAAAAGTAATAATTTTAGTTTTAGTTTTAATTTAAAATTAAGTTTATTTTCAGAAGTTAACAAGTAATTTATTTATTTTATTTAGAATTAAGTTTCCTAATTTTTTTTAAAAAAAAATATTCAATTTTTTTTTTAAACTTAAAATAAAAATAGCAAATTTAAAATTTGATTTTGAATTTTAGAGGTTTTAATTATTGTTTCAAACGTATTAATATATTTTATTTAAACGTATTAAAACTGAATTCAATATTTGAAATCGATTTTTGTTTGTTTGTTTTTTTCCATAACAAGCATAAAAAACAAAAGATATCGTAAAAAGATGATGTTAGACGACTAGGTTTACAGATACTGATTAAAGAGATAGTGGCAAAATCGTAAATGTAATATAACAAAAATGCAAAAAAAACGTAAGCATTTGCTTCGAAACCCGGTCACTTACACATATAAAATAGCTCTTAACCATCAGACTGCATGAATACTTTGATTGTTCTTGCCAAAATAAAATATATAAGTGAAATGGTTTAAAATTGTTTTAGATTTTTAGTAAGTTGCTAACCATAGACCGGCATATACACAATTTTCACATCAGTTTAAAATTGAAAAAAAAAACTACATAAATATTCATATATTATCAAAGTTTATTGTAAATGTACTTTTAGTTTAATATTTAAATTATAGTTTAATTCGTTAATCGATATGAACATAACTAATTAAATCTCTAAACTGTTAACTTTATTTTGTATACTCACATTAAATATACTTGTTGAATGACTTTTACTCGATTCCTTGAGTTATAATTTTATTTCAATGTAAATATAACTTGCGTTTTCTAAAGTTAATAAATTAATTTATCATTTTAGATTTTATTAACTAAAATAAACAGAAATATAATATAATATAAAAATAATTTATTTGATATAATTTAAATTTAACAAAACTAAAAGCAAATAGAAATTTGATAAGATAAATAAAAATATGATTTATTAAAACTATTTAAAAAAAATATTTTTATTTACTTTCATGCGCACAGGAAACCTCTTCAGTGTTTTTGTAATTGACAGGACGACGTTTCCTTCTAAGTTAAGCTCTAATAATATAGTGGAGTAGTGACAAAAAAAAATATATATATATATATAGTGGAGTATTACAAATTAGGCTTAAATTGACGGACCAATAAGCCCATCTAACCAAACCCTAGTTTCTGTATAAGTTTCGTTTCTTTTCCCTTATCCGTCGTCTGGAGAAAGTGAGAGAAAATGCCGGCGGGTCACGGAGTGAGAGCGAGAACTAGAGATCTATTCGCAAGAGGGTTCAGGAAGAAGGGTGTTATCCCACTCTCCACCTACCTCAGGACATTCAAGGTCGGCGATTACGTCGATGTGAAGGTGAATGGAGCTATCCACAAGGGTATGCCTCACAAGTTCTACCATGGTCGTACCGGTCGGGTCTGGAACGTCACCAAGCGTGCCATTGGTGTCGAAGTCAACAAACAGGTCCTTAAAATCTTGATATGTCTGAAATGAGTGTTGATTGTGGAACTAGAGTTAGAACAGATTGTGAGTTATTACTATGTGTAGATTGGTTCATAGGTTTGAGATTTATGGATGATGTAATGTCTGTTATAGCGACTTTCTGTTTGTTTCTAGATTGGGAACAGAATCATAAGAAAGAGACTTCACGTGCGTGTGGAGCACGTGCAGCAGTCAAGGTGTGCTGAAGAGTTCAAACTCAGGAAAAAGAAGAACGATGAGATCAAGGCTGCAGCCAAAGCCAGAGGAGAGACAGTTAGCACCAAGAGACAACCTAAGGGTCCCAAACCAGGTTTCATGGTCGAGGGTATGACTTTGGAGACTGTCACTCCCATCCCTTACGATGTTGTCAACGATCTCAAGGGTGGCTATTAGTATTTTTACATTTTCCCCTGTATCTGCTCGGATTTTTTTTCAACTTGTTTTGTTTTATCGTTTCATTTACTTCTCTATCAAACAAGACTGAGTTTGGCTTATAATAATCATTTACTTACTAAGGAAAGAACATGTCAAGGAATCAATACCATTTGCTCGACCTTCATCCAACACACTGAATTACTACTACAGTGACTTCTGTTGTTCATCAGTTTTAAATTAATGTTTGGTTAAAACTTTGACAGCCCCGTTCGAACCCGATCACACTAAAACCGAGAGTCAGACATCAAGAAAATATTAATTACGGATGTATTATGTATGTATTGATGTTTTGGTATATATTTTTGGTATTTCGACATTTTTTAAGTTTTGGGTTCGGGGTTCGTATATAATTTTAAATTTTCAAAAATATAATTTGGGTAATTGTATAAAATTTTAGGTATTTTGCAAGTTTTCGAGTCAGATTTTGAATAAAATTTAAGGTATTTTTGGGTATTTGGATATTTTCAGACATTTTCAGGTTTTCAGATATTTCTGGATTTCAGGTATTTTTCAGGTTTTTAGATCTTAGATACCCGAAATCGATCCAAAATTTTAGGAATTATGGTATTAACAGTTCCTAGACAACTAGATCCGAACTGGCCCAAACCCAATATGACCCAAACGAACTCCGAACCGACAAGTTCTAGTTACCCTGCTAGATTTTAATATCTAAGACCTTAAGGAACCGAATCCGACAAAACCCAATCTAGACTCTCGAATGGCTAAGCCTAATATTTCGCCTTAGAGTAAGATTAATTTCAAGATGTAATTTTGTTTTAATAGAGAATTAGATTTTAACCCCCGCTTTGAAAACGAGGAATTGTATCTTTTGTAATTTTTTAATTTTTTTTGTGAATCATCTTTATTATTTTATATTTACATGAAGAAACTATGATGGGTTTAGTCTATATTGACAGTAGTAGATTTTATTTGTATTAGGTTTACATAAACGTAAAAGTGCATAAAATTCTGTTATTTAAAATAGATATTTTTAATTACAAATACTATATTTTATAATTTGGCAATAAACAATGATATCATTAAAATATTTAATTGTCATATGTTTGTTTTTTTTGATCAAAATCATAGTAATATAATTGGACATGATATGTGTTCAAAAAAAAATAATTGGACATGATATATTGTTAAAATCATTTAGAAATAAAACATATATTGGAAACAAATAATAAGGCACATTAAAATGTAACTAAATACAAATTCGTATATAAAATAATATAAATAGAAGTCATTATATAGCTACATGTATTTATATATTGTAAATAATATCTATACAATTTAAAATATATAAATACAATGGCCATTCTAAATACAAAGAAATAAATACCTATTTTTGACAAAAGAAACAAATACTCACCATTTTTTTTAACGGAACGATTTTGTTGCAAACGATTTTGTTTTAACGGAACGATGGGCCTTTACTTTTTTTAAACCAAACGATTTTGTTGATTTTTTTTTACTTTTTTTTTTGAAACACTGGGCCATTATTAAAGCGTTGAATTTATGAATTGATTTAAATTGGAAACATTTTATTGATTGAGCAATATGTTGAGAAAATAATTAAAAAAACAATTAAGGAAATAACATCTCTATAATATTATTTGAAAAGTCAGTTTCCTATGTGTCACGTTCACGTTAACTCTCACCATGGTTGATTACTCTGATATTTTTAATGAATTAAAAATGTTAAATTAAAATACTATTATTGAGTTTTTTATTTAGTTTGCTTTTTTCCCTAATAACATATATAATAAAAAAGGAAACATTTATAAAGTTTAAAAACAAATTCAAAAACGAAAAATACATGTATATATAATATGATTTCAATAAAAAGGAAAGTTCACAAAATATAAATATTCCATTTAAAAATATTTTTTAAATAACATAGAATATACTTTTGAAGTGATAAAATGTTTCTTTATATCTATACTACCTTAGATGAAAATATGTATATTTGTATATAATATGATTTCATAAAACAAAATTCACACACATAATCTTGATATTAGAAAAAACATAATTCTAAACAATACAAAAATAGATATTTTCAAAGTAATAGAATTTGTTTTAAAATATCTATCTATTTTCTTAGATTATTACATAAAATAATTAAGTAACATAACTGAAATATGTTTTATTGACTAAAAATAGTTTATAATTAGTTTTATTGAAATGTTTTATTTATTTTTCATATATTTAGTTTACTATAATATCTTTCAACTAAAGCAAACATATCTATAAATTATCTTTTACTTATATAATATGATTTATAAAATGAAATCACAAAAAAAACTAAACTGCTTATTTATAAGAGATATTGAAAAAATTAACAATAAACATATTTTGATCACATAATTATAAATATTTTTAAATAACATAACACTATATACTTTAATATATTATATTTTATCATTATTAAAATTATTTGTATTCTTAATATTAAATTTGTTTTTCAGTTTTATGTTTTTATGTTTGTGTAACTCTATATAACCATAACCAAAATACAAATCAAATCTGAATTCTCATTTCTTAAGATTATTTAAAATAAATTTCAGTTTACCAATTAATAAATCTAAGGAATAAATAATTTAGAATTTATAAAATATTTTAATTATTGTAAATACTGATATGCTTTCAAGAGCTTCCAAAATGAATTAGTTATTTATTTATATAATTTCCTATTGATCATCGCTTTATTTTCTAATATATTTTTTAAATCAACATTAATTTTATAAATATTATAAAAATACATGCACATGCACATTCAAATGATAAATAAAATTAATTTGAATTTAATTATATATAATAAAAAATAGCTATATTTTAGTTTGAATTTGTAAGAGTAAATGTAACTCGATATACTCACAACATGAGTGACTCCACAATATAAATGTGAATTATAGGATGACTCAAAACATATTCACAAATGAAAATAAAATATTAACAAACTTTTACAATTTGTTTTTTTTTTGTAAAATTTATATATATTAATGAGACTGTAGAATATCATCGTTATATTAATTTATGTAATTTAGAATCAAACATTTTAGTTTATTTATTTATATTTCATTCACAATATATTTTAAGTTAATTTCTCTCAAATATATTTATATATCTCAGACAACAACCAACGAAAATACAAATTAGAAAATTAATCATAATTTTATTATATTTAAAATAAAAATATTTGTTGAATTCAAAGAAATTGATGTAATCCAATATACCCAAATAATAACTAAATCAACTATAAAATCGACAAAACCGATTAGATATAACATATCCAAAATCATATGTCTAACTAAAGTAATATAATATTATTAATAAAAATTATGCATACAAATTATAAAGCAATTTAATTTGAAATTAAAAGTAAATAACAATCAATTATTATTATATATTTATTTTTATTAATATTTATATCGGTATATGAGCACGAGAAAATCAACTATTAGCAATGTAAATAATTCAAAAATACAAGGACAGAATTATCCGCGTCAATGCCCTTTTACATAAAAAAAATAATAATAATAAAATAATCCTGCAAACCTAATATACTTTCTGATGTCGAAAAAACAGAGTAAATATTGTCTGAAAAGAACTATGGAATGTATAATATCTCGAACGGGAAATAATCATTTCGTGCATTGTTTATGATAAATCATTTAACAAGATCATGATTAAGTACCAGAACTTCTTGATTCTGCTCCTCTTCCCCTGTTGCGTTGGAGAAATTCATATGGGCAATTTCAACACTTTTTGCCTCAACTTCTGGAAATTTTGTGCAAATCTTTATCCTTTTATTCTGGATAAACTTGAAACAATGATGACCTTTTGCACCCCCGCAAACAGTTGCAGTTCTAACTCTTTCAACTTCCTTAACAATTTCCTTGATAAAATCAGCTTCGGAACTGCCAAATATTGTAACATAATTAATTAGTAGATATATCTTGTGGATGTATTTTAATCAAAATATTCCACGTGATAAACTACCAGGTATAGAACTACAAGATATATAGGAAAGATCAATGATGTAAAAGAGCAGCGGATACTGAAGCAGCAAACCGTTGTTTTCAAATCTCCGTATGGGCATTATTGTTTTAAGTTTTCTTTTATGATACCTAAACCCGTTTTTTTTTCCCGATACCTAAACCCCTAACAAGAAAAAAAAAAGGAACAGAATAAGCACGAATAGTACCTTTTGTCTCTCAAGGACAAACCCATCTTGTTGGAGATACATTCTAGTGCATCCTTCCACTTCTTGATCTGATCTCCACTAGAAACCTTTGCTATCGCCCAAAATTTGTCACCAAACTTGCCTGTTTGTCTTCTCACATCTCTTGCCTTAACCTTGTAAAAGATGGGAATGACTTCCAGCTTCCCTTTATCTGCACGTTTCTTTATATTCACCAACTCATCCATGCACCAGCTGGACTCTGCGTACCTGTGGAGACATGATCAATACATCACCTTTAGAAGACTTATTATACCAAAACTAGGACTAAGACTAATGCTTATGCATCTATGGAGATGTGTTGAAGCGATTTGAATAAATGAGAAACATAAAAAGATTAAGTTCATGTTCATAATTCTTGACAATACCTGCTAGAGAAGATTACCAGCGCGATCTTAGACTCTTTCATCCTTACAAAGAGGTTTGTCAAGTCTTTGCCCCTTTGCTCGTCTTTATCTATAAAGAACAAGATCCCGTATCTCTCAAAGGCGTCTACGAGATGACTGACAAACCCATAGCGTAACTGGTCTCCTCGATAATTGAGGAACACACTACCAAAGTTGGAGGGAGATGAGATCGTCATGGGGACAACTGTAAGTTAGTGTGTTGGGTGATAAGTGGTGTATGGACTAGTGTATTGTACTACTACAAAAGATGTATATTTATACATGGCACAAGAATCATAGCAACTAATTTAGCTAAACGTTTTTTTTTTGCTTATAAAGCTCGAAGTTAAATGGATGGAAATACTATAGTCATTTGGCAGTGACTTCTAGATTCTAGGAACCAAGGGTGTAAGTTTGAGTCTGAATAAAGCCAACAACAGGAAAAAAGAAAGAAAAAAAAAATAGTCTACGTCTGGATATGATTCACACTGAAGTACGCGGTCACACGCGGCCCCTATCAATGCAAAAATGACTTGTCGAGTCTCCTGCATTTCTTTTGGATTATATTTATTAATTTATACATGTTTTTCTCTGAATGTTGTTACTAGGCGTCTCAAGAGTCAAGACATTCTATGCCTTTAGCGAAGTATTATTACATTACTTTTTTAAAAAATTAGTTAAAGATCCAAAAAACAAGATTTTTATCTGTGTTAAAAACGCAGAGTTATTCTTTAAAAAATCATTTTGATGAAAACTTTTTTTTATATTTATATGTACACCAGTATAATTTATTTATTTATTTAGAAATAAATACATATAGATTTGTTTTAGCTAAATTTGTTGAGTTTTAAAAATATAATATGCTTGACCTGTTGAATTTTTCTAACTTATAATAATATTCAGATGTTAAAATTTAACAAAACAGTCGTTGAACAAGAAAACACTTTGTCTATGCACTATAATATAATTATTATAATGAAAATTTATTTTATTAATCAGAAACTAAATAAAGAAATCTTCAATAATCTAAATAAAAATAAAAAATTATAAATTTATATATGTTGAAAAGATTAAATTTTCTTATAGTTTTGTTATAATCAGAAAAGGATATATATATATACATATATATATACTATTACTATCAACGTAGAATCTTATCTTTCTTTTCAATTACTGACAATGTCACATCAATGTCATATCATTCTTTAATTTTAGCCTTTCATTATTAATTAATTTTGACCAAACAATTAATTTAAAAAATATTCAAAAATAAAGTAATTAAATTACATATAATCAATGGAAAAACCACATAAAAAACCTTGAAAATAGCACTTACTGATACTTTAAACCTTAAAATTTTTTCTCTAACACTTTTAACCTTCAAAGTGATATTTGTATTATAAAAAACGTTCCATCTAAAAAGTTGACCTGATTAACAGGTGAAAACAGGAAAAATTAAATAAAAAATTCAAAATTAAATATTCAGAAAATTAAATAAAATTAAAAAGTTAAATAAAAATTTGGAAAAATAAAGTTCAGAAAATTAAATAAAATAAAATTCACAAACTTCACAAAAATTTAGACAATTCAAAAATTCAAAAAAAAACTAAAAAGTAATTTTCAAAAAATTACAAGATTTTTTTTAAAACGGACATATCATCGTTGACAATTATAATTTCAAACATATCATTTCTTATGATGATGTTTTCTCACATAACCATTAACAATGACATTTTGACATATCTCCAACAATAGACATCATCGTCGAAAATAACGGTATATAGGTCAATCTCAACATTTTGAAAACCCTCATTGTCAATGATGATATGCATAATGCATGTATTACACTAAATTTTAAATGCGTAAAATGTCAATATGATGGCTGTTAAAAAAAATTGTTATTTGTGAAATTCATGAATTTTTATTTAATTTTATGATTTTTTATTTAATTTCCATATTTTGATTTAATCTTATTTATTTATTTATTTGAATTTTTATTTAACTTTTCATTTTTTGTTAGTTTTCTGATTTTTTTTTTTAAAATTTTCTGAATCTTTATATAATTTTCTGAAACTTTATTTAATTTCTAAATTTATTTAATTTTCTGAGTTTTTAATAATGTTTTGAATTTTTGTTTAATTTTCTGAATTTTCATTTAATTTTTAATTTTTTATTCAGTTTCATGATTTTTTGTTTATTTTATGAATTAAATAAATATTTTTTAGAAAAAAAACCGACACTTCATCATTTTTACCTGTTAAACAGGTCAATTTTTTAGTTTGAAGGTTTTTTATGATACAAATGTCACTTTCAAGGTTAAAAGTGTTAGTGAAAAAACTGCAAGGTTTAAAGAGTCAATAAGTGATACTTTCATGATTTTTTATGCGATTTTACCTATAATCTATCTCCTCTATCATTTTCATCTACCTACTATAATTATTATTCTAAAAACTGTTTACAATAATTTTCTAAAAACATACTCACTATAACCTTTTATAGAGAAATTGCTTAAAATATCATAAATTGGAAACCATTCAGAAGCGGACCCACCATTAGAGAGTGTGTGTCACATGTCATATACTTTTTTTTTTACAATTTTTATTGTTCAAACCAAGAAAAATTGACAGATCCCATCTCTAGGTTCACCTCTATAATATGTATCAGCTCAATTGAAAATAAAATATATAGACAGAGTTACAATTTTAATTATCCAACCTAAATAATTGTTAGTCTAAAATTTAAAAGAACCCTAATGTTCCTAAAGAAACTTTACGTTTTTCTCTTTTGAAAAAATTCTGCAAAAACTTTATTCATCATCTTTAATACCCTTTTTCATTGTTTCTTTGGCATCTTTCTAAGTAAATTTATACATAATCTTTAATACTTCTTTTTATTGTTTATCCTTACTAATACAAATTTTCTTTTAGGTATCCATGGGGAGATATATTAAAAATCATCATCAAAAGTTAATCCAGGGAATTTGCCTTCAAGTTCTTTACTACCAAAAACCAACACAAGAGAATTTGACTTCTAATCCTCCAATATCAGCAACAAAAACTAATTTGGAGAATTTGCCTTCAGATCCTGCAGATAGGAAAAGTAACAAAAGAGATGAGATAATATGCAAATATCTTACTAAAAATTCTTGTCAACCCTGCGGTCATGATTCTCCTAAAACATTGATAGGACATAAGCTTAGAAGATTTAATCCAGCTTGGTTTGATCTCTACGGTGATTTGTTGGAATATATAATAAAAACAGACAAAGTATTTTGTTTGGTTTGCTACTTATTTAGATATTACACTAAAAATAAATGTGGAAGTGATGAATTTGTGGCAAAAGGCTTTGATACTTAGAAAAATCCAAAGAGAATAGGAGAGCCTAGTGGATAGGTGAATAATTTTCAAAACAATGCTCTAAGGATGGCTGGCAATCTAATGAATCCAAATCAATCGACATTCAGGCTTTTTATAAGTAGAATGACGTAGCCAAGAATGAATATAAGATCAGATTGAATGCTTCAGTTGATGCTTATAGATATTTATTACGGCAAGGATTACTTTTTCAAGGTCATGATGAACGGACAAAATCAGCTAACAAAAGAAACTTTGTAGAGCTTGTGAAGTATACTGCCGATCAAAATGAGATTTTAAGAAAATGATTTAATATCTTTATGTTCTTTGTAAAAATAAAATATCAAACAAACCACTGCAACGTACGGTCCCATATCTAGTATATATATAGTAGTTCATATATTTTTCCTAAAATATCATTAATGATTTATCTAAACAGTTATAAAAAGTTGTGGCATTTTTAATATTTTACATCAAATTAAAATTATTTTCAAAATGTAGTGTCAGAAAAAAGTGTTTTCACTTTTTTGCCGGAAACAAAAAAAATTGTAAATAATTTTTTTTTGCTGATCATGTTAAATTTCATACCATTTTCAAGAATTTACATGTTACTTACCAACTTATTAGAGCGACAATTACAAACATAAACAACCCATTACAAAGCAAGATAGAAAAGAGGTGAAGAGAATCAAGGCGGCCTTGTGCAGGCCAAGAAGAACAGCAGGAGAGAAGGCAGGAAAGATGGTGATGGTTTGATTGAGAGTAGCCTGTCCCTGATTTGTCGATCCACAGCTGTCCGCACGGCGAGAGGAGAAGAAACCTGCGAAGTGAAAATCCTCTTGTTCCTTTATTTCCATATCAAGTAGATGGATGATTGGAACATGAGTCTAATAATGCACTGTGCTTGCGGCGAATTAATCCAGGCAGCTGCAGAATGAATATCCTGAGGCGGATTCTCCCAACCCTTACTTGCAAAGTAGGTCCAAACAGCTGATGAAAAGCTACACTCAAAGAATAGTTGATGGTGTGTCTCAGCTGCAGCAGAACAGAGCACACATTCCTCCGGTACTGTCATTCCCCAACCTCTCAATCTGTCCTTTGTTGGCAAACGACAAAGCAAAGCTAACCAAGAGATGAATGAGTTCCGGGGAATATATTGTTTAAACCAAATGACACTCTACCAAGATTGAACCGGAGAGGGATTCCGTATATACTCCCAAGTTACTCTTGATGAAAAAGTTGATCCAAATGTCCCATTTGCTGCCTGATTTGGAGGCGTTAGAGTAGTCAAGTGAAATTGCAGAGATTCGACTTGAGGAGATCGTGCAGCTGGTAAGTGCCATTCTCCATCTGTAGGTACGTCAAAATTGTAAATAGTTCTTCTGAGATCTAACTTTAAATAAAATCAGATACCCTTAATCCTTCATAGCTCAACTTGTATACCGAGATCACATCAACTAAACGAGCCACGACCTAAACATCTAAAAACAGATCATCATACCGATTTTTCAAATCTCCCCTATGCGATAACTTAATAGTATTGTCTTACGGTATTATAAACTTTTCAGAAAGAAAGAGGTTATCAACCACCAACTTGGTTTCATCGCATGAATTGAGGAGAAATCCAGAGTCTTCCTAAATCTATGCTGGAAATTGTACTCTGTTACTATTCTTTAAGTTAGCTCCTTTGCTCAGTAAGCATTTACAGATATAGGATGATCATGAGAATCTATGTGTAAAAGATAAACCAATAAATCCAACTAGTTTTTGAAACGTAACCGCTAAGTTTAGAGAGAAAAGGTTGTGGTCACTCTTCTAACAGTATCTTTGAATAGTAATGATATTTTTTGTAGAAAGGAAACAAAGAGAAATGTTTGGGTTTTGGCATGTAGTATCAACTTTTAAAAGATATCAATACTATTAAAAGATATTGTTTCCTTTCTACAAAAGATATCAATCAATCCTATTAAAAGGAATAGAGTCAATACGATTTCTTTTTGAAAAGTTAATACGATTTTTTAAAAGAACGATATCTTTTCATCTATTTGTTTCTAATAGTATTGATATCTTTGGTATTATCGGGTCACTGAAGCGATTAAAGCAACCCCAATCACTCTCTCGCATCACCCTTCAAACTCTAGTGAAAGAAGAAAGAAAGTAAAGGTTGAGATCGTAAGTTTTCTTTCGTCCTGCTCTCTCTCTCTCTATCTATATTTGTTTCAGTTTTGATTCTTCTTTCTTATCTGGGTAAGAATAAAAGAGAGAACTTTATGTTAATTCATGGATCCTCGATGACAATCTGAAAAATCCAGGTTTATTTTTTGATTCCATAATCTCAATTCTTGAAAATCAATGTTATTCAGAATAGATCGTTTTAATAAGTGACATAGCTTTACATCACTCGAATAATGAGTATTATTATTTTGTGGTCGACTCTCATCAGATCCAATATAAGCATGGAGATTGCAAAAGAAAAGGCCGAGAATCAACAAACTTGGAGAGACCTTCCCTCAGAGCTTCTCATCTCGGTAATGACTAATCTCGAAATCGAAGACAACGTACGAGCTTCTGCCGTATGCAAACCCTGGCACGAGGCAGCAGTGTCCGTTAGAGTCACAGACCAGCCTCCTTGGCTCATGCACTTTCCTAACGCAACAAATTCTTACGAGTTTTACAATCCATCAAACTCCGAGAGACACACGAAGGAGCTGCCTCATTCGCTAGCCGGCTCCAAAGTACGTTACTCCAAAGACGGATGGCTTCTCATGTGCAAAAGCTTTTCCACAGATTTCGTCTTGTTCAATCCGTTCACTACGGATCTCGTGGTCTTGCCTGATCTCGACCTGGGGGATGGTTACCAGTTAGCGGGATTCTCTTCCGCTCCCACGTCGAGCGATTGCGTGGTGTTGACAATCAAAGACTACGATCCAGGCCATGTCACGATCCGTACGTGGAGTCCGGGCGAAACCGCGTGGACTCCGATGCAGGTCTCGTCTCAGTTTCTCGATGCGGAACGTAACTATGTCGTCTTTTCGAACGGTCTGTTTTACTGTCTCAACTTGAGAAACTGCGTGGCGGTTTTCGATCCATTGTTACGTAGGTGGAATGTCCTCGACGTACCGCCGCCGATACGTCCTGATGGCATCGACGAGGAGAGCTGGTGCGAAGGTAAGTTCGTGGTGGGTTATAAAGGAGACGTGTTTCTCGTGTGTACGTTTGGAGATGCAGAGCCTCTGGTGTTTAGACTCGATCTTACTGGACGTGTTTGGGAGAAGAAGGAAGATATTGGTAGTTTGACGATGTTTGTGAGTATTATTAATTCGTGTGAATCGAGGACGTATGTCCATGAGGGGATGTTGAGGAACAGTATCTACTTTCCTAAGGTATGTGACAGTGAGAACCGGTGTGTAACTTATTCGTTTGGTGAAGGGCGATACCATCCGCGTGAGCACAATTTTAATTGGGGAAAGCAACGGTCTTCTGAGAATATTTGGATCGAGCCTCCAGAGAACGCATTGGATCTAATCTAAGAGAAAAATGTCAGTGTTGTGTATGTATTGAGTTTGGTTAGAGTTAAGAGATTTGGTTAAAGATAAATATGTGTTTCCTCAGCAGTGTGCTTTGCTTAGGCTTAACTTGGTCATCGACTCATTGTGGCGCATCAATTTTTAAAAAAAGGAACAACTTTTTTTTTTTAAAAAGAGACTAAACGTTTTCCATCACACGAACAACAATGATAGCACGTTAAATAACCATAGACAACAAGCTTTGGGATGGCGGTTTCTCGTGTGGTGTTTCTCCTCTGGCATTCTTCTTCTTCTCGCCGTCGCGATGATAGAGAAGCAGTGTGTTTCTCCTAGGACTTGTATAACGGCGGCAGCACGAGGTGATTTTGCTGTGGCTAGGGTTGGTTATTAGATCTCCCTGTATTCGGCATCTGTGGCCTGGGGACTACTCCGTCGGCGGGTTGTCAACATACATTAGTCAAATACATCTTATTCTTCTTCAGATCACAAACTGCCTCTCTGTAATTATAAAGGTTCTTCCAAAAAATAGAGAGAAGATTTTTAGCATAGTTTTATCTCCACGACATGAAAGTCCACATGGATAGTATATTCCCCTATCTCCACTTAAACATTCTTAGTCATTTTAGCTGAATTTGCGTTGGAGTTATCCCCGAAGGGAAAATTGTTTTGAGGGAGTTCTACCTTTAATTTTATGAGCCGGATAGAATATATATCATTGGAACTAGCAGACTGGTGTAACCGCAGCGGTTGCGGTTGCGAGAGTTTGTGGATGCGGGTGGTTGTGGTTTTAAGCGTTTTTTAGAGATTTTTACGACCGTTACAGCGGTTAGAAATTGGTGCGTTTACGGGATTTTTAAGACTGATAAACTACCAAATGCAACAGCTGTTAAATAATAAATTAACAATATTTTACATTTTATATAATTATAAAAGTATTAAAATCATAATATTATAATAAATATAAAAATTATATTTATAAATCATAATATAAATTTTTAAAAATTATAGAAAATATTTTTGTTTTAAAGTTTTATAAATTAAATTAAAATATAATATGTATACATTTTACAATTTCTATTATTTCAATTTAAAATTTTTATTGAGTATTTTAGTTTTTATTTTTATTTTTATTGTATTTTTAAATTTACCCTCCATAACCGCAAATGCTAGTTGGAACCGGCTTTTGATTTTAAGAGGTTCGAGCGATTTGAAGCGATTTATAGCATTTTCGTGATTGTTTCAAAACGCTAACAACGCTTAACCGCAAAGCTGCGTTTGGGATGGTAGCGAAAATCAGTCAAACTCTTAATATAATAATTTTATAAGAATGTGTTAGTTTCAGAAGCTATTTTCCTTTGAGAGTAGACAATGTTTCTTGAAATTAACACCATTATCAAAACTAGTCGGAACTTATATTCGGGATCCGATTGATCCGAGATCCGATCCGGATCCGCTCTGAAAATCCGGATATCCAGAGGGTTGAATCGAATCCGGATAGTAAATGTTGGATCCGTCAAAGCCGGATCCGAATCGATATCTTGATTTTTAGTCCGGATATCCGGATCCGTAATTTTATTAATAATTAATTTAAAATAGTAATATATATATATGTAAAACTAATTTTATTTATTATATTTTCATTTTGTAATAGTATATATATTTTTATATAAATTTGGTTATAGTATACATAGAAATAATTAAAACATTATATAAATTTTTATTTTTAATTATTATTAATATTTGAAATATTTTAAAATTATTTTTTATTTATTTGAGGGTTCCAAATCTGGATCCGGATATCCGCCGGATATTACAATTTTTAGAAGGATATCCGACATCCGGATGTCCGAGAACCCCGGATCCGGATAAGGATAATAAAATCATAGATCCGCGGGATAGAAATCTGGATTCGGATACCTTAAAATTCCCCGGCTACCCGATCCGTTCCACCCCTATCAAAACCTACTCCATAAATTGTCGATACGAATCTCTTGGATTAGAGTGTTGTCAATGATAAAAGTATTTTATAAGCAGCATTAAATGAAAGTAAGATGACTACATTGTGTCAAAACCATTACCAAAGCAACTGGAATTAATACGCTTGAATGTAACTCGAGATATTACTCTAAAATTATTGACCAGGATCTCTTAGAGGAAAGTGCCGTCAATGATATTTTATGGAGCTTTTAAGATGACAACATTATTCTGTGCAGAAACCATTACCAACGCAACTGAGATGAATACGCGTGTAAAAGTAGGGCTGGGCACGAATCGGATATCCGAGTTTTTGGATATATTCGTGAGCTGATCCATTTCATCCGAACAATCAATTATCTGATTCGATCTGATCCATATCCGAAAAATTTTAGATTATTTACCGGAAATCCGATTCGATCTGGAAAAACAAATAAGAAATTTAAAAAAAATAAATTCAAAAATAATAGAAAATAATAATATTTTATCACAAAAATAAAATTTATTTACTTTTAAAATTCTAATAAATAATTTAATAAATTTAGTAAATAAAAATACTGTAAAATTTATATAAAATATAATATTTATATAACTTATATATATAATTCTGTAAATATATGTATATATATGCATATAACAGATCGGATATCCATTCCTAAAAATATTAGTATTTGTGATTTTCTTTGCTTCTTACGGATATTGCATTTTAGTATTTGATTTGCTTCGTACAGTTACAGATATCCGAAATTTTTGGTTCGAATAAAGAGAGATAACAAATTGGATCAAAATCTACGGATATTTTGTCCAGCTCTATGTAAAAGAAAGATGACTCATGTAGTTATAAACTCTTTTTGTAATCCTCTGAGAACGAATCTAATAAATAGGTTCCTTCTGAGTTTTAGATTTTTTGGAATTTTATTTTTTTCCACTTTTGAATCAGTTTGGACATTTTTATCAGAATTGTTTGTTAAACTACCAAAATTTGAAAAATGAAAAATAATCTTCATAGATTTCATATAAATTTGAACAATGTTTGATCAAGTACAAAAAATAAACATGAAATTAAGATTTTGAGTATTTATTTGGACTAGTGGGTAGTTATTCAGATGTGTTTTTAGCCTTTTTAGTTTTTTTTTGTAAAAAAATTGAAGGTGTCCAAATGGGTTCATATAGAATTTAGGTTATACTGGATACGTTCGCTCAGATATTTAGAGAAACAAACTGAATCTAATTCAATGTACTTTTACAACTAGATCACGTTTAGTTAGGATTATCTTAGGTCAGGTTCAGGTTAGATATCGGGTTCAGTTACAAATGCATGGCCTAACTAGACTTGTGTTGATCCTTAAAACCTCCTGTATACTCAGAAAAAGACATCTTTTTCCTTGAAATCCATGAAATTTCTAATGTTCTATTGATATATCATACTCCCTCTATTTCTTTTTATAAGATGTTTTAAGATGTTTTAGCATAGACTCACTAATTAAGAAAAAATTACTTTTATTAAAAAACACTTGATTACAAAAAAAGTAGCCAAAAAATAATTAATTATTGCTGTTCTGAACAAATAAAACAAAAAACTACACATTGCTTTTAATATTTTAATCATATGTTTTAATAGTTTTATATATAAAGTTTTAAAACATCGTACAAATTAAAACAAATATATCTTCTAAACATCTTACAAAAAAAATGGAGGGAGTAGTTTTTACCGGTTTTTGACCATAATATAAATTCTATTTAGAGTCTATATTATATGTTTTGAGTCGTTTTATAGTCTTTTTGAATTCAAGAACGCTTTAGGCAATTTTTAGAGATTCTTAAACTATTTAAAATGAAGAACTGCAGGGATATGACATAAGTTTAGCTATGGATTGAGGAATTCTCACGGTGAGGTTGAGCTCCTATTCTGACACAAGATAGAGACTCGAGCTTCCCAACTCCACCGATTTGAGATTGATCAGACGTTTGGATAAAAAATAATGCTTGTTTTATTGAAAAGTGGTCCGTCTGAACATGAGAGGAAAATGTCGAGGTTTATGACTAGTGTCGAACGACCCCACCATGGTGTCAAACAACGCCCCTCCTGACCAATTTTCCAACGAGTTTTAATGAAGTTTCAATAATTGTAGTTTGTCCCATAAGTTTTTCTTATTTACAAAGGATTCAAGAATGTGCCTTAAACCTTATATTATATTTCTAAGCCATTGTTAACGTCTTAACTACACTTTATTTTAAGTTTGCTTTGAGATAGGGAGAGAAGAGAAGAACTCATTAGGGAGTGTTCTTGGAACTCATGTGGATTTATTTATGATATCTTTTCAGTATTTGATTTATGTTTCATTGACCATGTATTGGTAGATCTTTTATCAGATTTACGGATTTTATGAAGTTAATGTCAAACTTTTAATCATTGATTGCTAGGATTATTCATAGATTCCTTAATCAAGATTGATCTTTATGCTTGTTTATAGATTAGCTAATTAGAAATCTAATTCTAGGATAGTTGTGAGACAAGAGAGTGTATTCAACACCTGAACTGATTCTTGTTGAGACAAGTTGTTAGTCGCAATGAAAGTTTGTTTAGGACTTAATGAACATATCGAATTGGTACTTAATGCTTGTTTAGATTATTTGGAATCGCGACTAGAGTTGGAAACCACTGATGTAGGGATCTGATAGAAGTCGTAGCGAGAGTTGGATGGCTTATTTATGAATTTGAGTTCTAGGATTGTTCTTTATAAAACTCTTGGTTCTATTGATTTATTTTTTAAATCTCTTGTTTGATAATTCCTTCAATCTAACACATTAATTGTCTGTTTAATTTCTGCATGCTTTTTTGTTTTCTACCTTGTGGCTTAGCTTAGGTGGAAACCATAAGTATTATGTGATCCCTAGTACATGTGGATTCGATCATTTACTTGGTATGCGTTGTGTAACGAGTTTTCAAACAAAATTTTATGTTTGCTGTTGATAGATCTGCGTAACCTAAAGTTATTGTTTAGTTTGGTTAACCGGAATTTTATAAATTCACTGAATTCTCCTTGTTTGGAAAAGGTAAATATTAAGTATCTATTATATTAAAACAAAAGAAGAAAATAAACTTTCTCAGATTTTTTTAAATGATCTTTTTCTTTCCGCAAGTAGCTTGATATCCTTAGGATGACGTGTCTTTAGTATAAACATGTATTTTCCTATAGCACATAAGCATGTGCATTGCTAGCAACTTTAAGAGATGCTTAAAGTGGGGTTTAGTGATTATTTAACTATTAAAATCAAGTTAAGCAATTATGTTAAGAAACACTTATTTTTGGTGGTTTATTGGAAGTTGCTTAATGAAGGTTGCTAAACATTTAAAAATTATTAATTTTATTTTTGATCATTATTTTAAATAAAATTTATTTATTACATAAAACAAAGTCAAACATAACATTTTTGACATAGATTTTAAAAACCATAAAACAAATATTTGTAAAATAAACGATAATATTTTGAAAGCGGCATCCAAGTTTAGTTGTTGTCTTGAGCATGTCCAAATTTACGTCATATATGTTCAACTAAATCTTTTTTCAGTTATTGATGCGATTGTCTATTACAAATTCTTGCTCGAACACCCATCTGATTGGCGATATTTGTCGGTTTATCTGTGAAAAAGATATCGTCGACATGTGCACCTCCGCTGCCTTCTCCTTGTTGGAAACCCGAAACATCGTCTTGAGTGCCATCTTCTCGTTCGTTTTCTACTATCATATTATGAAGTATGATACATGCTCTCATAATCTTCCCAATCTTGACTGTATCCCAACAACGTGCGGGATTTTTGATAATGGCAAATCGTGCTTGCAAGACTCCGAAAGCACGCTCGACATCTTTTCGGGCAGCTTCTTGACATTGAGCAAATAAAACTGCTTTCGGCCCTTGTGGAAGTCTAATAGATTGGATAAAAGTTGCCCAGTTCGGATAAATACCATCAGTGAGATAGTAAGCCATTGAATACGGATTTCCATTCACCGAGAAATTTACTTCCGGAGCTTCACCATTTATTATATCATCAAAAACAGGTGAGCGCTCAAGAACATTGATATCATTTAAGGTACCTGGAGGTCCAAAAAACGCATGCCATATCCAGAGATCGTATGAAGCAACCGCCTCCAAAACGATCGTGGGTTTTCCAGAACCACGAGTATATTGCCCTCTCCAAGCGGTGGGACAATTCTTCCACTCCCAATGCATACAATCGATGCTTCCTATCATACCGGGAAATCCACGAATCTCTCCAATATGAAGTAGATGTTGAAGATCATCCTGTGTTGGTCTTCTTAGGTACTGATCGCCAAACAAATCTATTATTGATTCCACAAAATTTTCCACACATAACCGAGTAGTGGTTGCACCGAGCCTGAGGTATTCGTCGACCGCATCAAGCGCAGAACCATATGCCAACACACGAATAGCTGCTGTACACTTTTGAAGTGTAGAGAGACCAAGCCTTCCGAGACCGTCCTTCTTTTGACGAAAGAATTCAAATTCATTGGAGAGACGATCAACAATGTGCATGAACAATGGCTTCTTCATTCTAAATCGTCGTCGGAATAGATTTTCATTATACGTTGGAGCATTGCTGAAATAATCATTCCATAACCGGAAATGGCCTTCTTCACGATTTCTTTCGATATAAACTCTTTTTTTTTCTTTTTTTCCTTTGTTCTTCTTGATCACCATGAATGGTGAAATTCTCAAAGGTTTGATCAAAATATTGATCAAAGATTTGATCAAATGCATCATCAAATGATTCATCTAGAGTGTTTTGAGAAGAAGAAGCCATATATGGTGATTGAAAAGAGAAGATGAGTTAAAGAGAAGATTTTTTGAGGCTGTTTTAAAGAGAGATATGAGTTTGTTGTTGTTACAAGTGCAAGAGAGAAATGAGTTTGGTGTTGTTTTAGAAGAGAGAAATGAGTTTTGAGTACATTGATCATAAAAGAGAGAAATGGTTAAAAGAGAGAAATGAGTTTCGTGTTTAATATATACAAAAGAGAGAGGAGTACATTGATCATACAAGTCCGTGACTACAAAAAGCTACAACAAACTACAACAAGACAAGTGATCATACAAGTCCGTGTCTTTGACTCCGTGACACAAGAAGACACACACACGAGGCTTCAGTCTTTCACTCCATGACACAACAAGACACACATGACACAAGAAGACACAAAGTCCGTGTCTTTCACTCCGTGACACAACAAGACACACACATGTGTCTTTCTTCCTCCGTGAATGAGACCTGAAACAAACAACAAGAACAACAACATATATATTTAAGAGATATATAATAACATCAACATATATATTAAACAAAAACTTAAGAAACAAGTTACACGTACACATAAACAGAAACTACAACGTAGAAAAACTTAAGCATCATCCATAAACTTCATGAAAATACGGAGAACAACGAGAACAAGCAACTAAAGCAAACAACAAGATAAACTTCATGAAAATAACAGAAACTCCATGACACAAACACTAAAACTGAGACATAAATTAGTTAGACATCAACTCATTGATGAGTTTCTTCTTCAAAGCTTCTTCATCATCCCCTAGTGGTCCTTGTTTAGCAATGAGACTGTCAAGTAACTTAATCTTAGACAATCTTTCTTTCAAAACCAAATCTTGCTGCTTGATGCTCCACATTGTCTGAAACTCAGACAGGTCCTTCCCATCATCCATTGTCTTCTTAGAACGGGCCTTTGCTGCCTTAACACCCGGGGGACGAGTTGTGGCTTCATCATCACCAGAATCTGCTTCTGTTGCTTTGGAGCTTGCTGAATGTGAAACATCCCCACACTTCCTCTTTTTGGAGTTTCCATCATTTTTAGACGTAGACATCTCACACCATGTCTGGTCATAACGCAACTCTTTCCAAGCATGTTCAAGGGTGAACTTTTTCTGATGGTTAGTGACGAAGATGCGGTGGGCTAGTTTAAGAACATCATCCTCGTTTTGACCACTGGTTCTCTGTCTGGTCGCAGCTTCAAATGCTCCACAAAACTTGCAAACAAGGTCATTGATCTTCTGCCAACGATTCTTACAGTGAGCTGGCTCTCTCTTCTCACTGCCAGCAGCGTGAGGACTAGCATTGTAGTACAGAGCAATTCTTTTCCAGAATGCATTAAACTTTTGCTCATTCCCTACTACTGCATCTTTGCTCGTGTTTAACCACGAGCTGATGAGGAGAACATCGTCTTCTGCTGACCACGTCCTTCTTTCTTTACGAGTGCCTTCAGTTTCTGCACCAAAGTTTGAATCCTCGGTTGCTTGACTGCCATAGATGGGAGCTTGCGGTGAAGACTGAGTACCAAACACAAGATTTTGTGGACTCATAAGAAGATCAACAAGGTTGGAGTTGGAAGTGGTCTCAGTAAAAGAATTAAAATCCATTTCCACAGAGAAAGAGTATAGAAATAACAGATAGGAATCTGTTGGAGGTGGAAGAAGAGGAAAGCGTTTTAAAGAAGGAAGAGAGACTAGAGAAGTAAAAGATAGCATTGAACACTCAAAACAACTAACAACAAACACTAACGAGTTGACATGTATCTAACTTAAATTAATTTCCATTTCACAAGTCATTTATTATCGACAATTCAATTCATTATCAAACCCTAACCAATTCATTAAACTCTCTTCCTCAACCATAACCAATCCTTTATTCATTTCAACACATCAAACAGACAATGACTCCTATTAATTACACGGGTTCAATGCCAACATTTACCTACCTAACTCATCCATAAAGCTTTCATTGACTTTAAAAGAAGCAAAAGATTTACCTGTATTGACGAGCCAACATACGCACGGGTTCGACTTCTATTTATTACACGGCTTCAATGCTCCAGCATATGCACTCCTCTGCTTTGACCATCCTTCCTCGTTTGCCTTGATCAATGCAGCTCAACAGAGACACAAACAGAAGCAAATAATATATGAGAAACAATTAAAACACAAAGCTTTTTAAAACGACAATCCATTTCGAAAACAAACACAAGAGACAGAGACATATCTTTATGAATCTGAAGATATATGTTTTACCTGTTTTGCGGTTGGATTTATCTTCTTTAACAAACCTTCATGTTTGTTGCTAATTCCATCTTAAGAAACACAAACAGAGACAAACGAAATGAATCACACAAAACCGAGACAACAAACAAATCAAATAAGAAAGAAAGATTCAGACATTAAAAGAATAATACAAACGTTTACCTTTGGTTTTGATTTCCTCGCAGATAGCCACCGAAAGAGAGGTACAAGTTTTCGATTTGATTTCATCGTCGGGGGACGATCACGAGACAGAGGCTGAGTCTTGAGGTCATCGACGAATCGTCGACAACGATGAGGAGTAGTCGAGGAATCATCAAGGAATCGCCGACAGAAGCGGTGTCCTCGAAGTTTCACCACAACGAAGCCGCTGAGGAAGAGAAAGAGAGAAGCGGATTCGTCGACCTTATCGGAGAACTTGGCGGAGTCGTCCAGACGATCCAATCGACAAATGCGGAGTCACCGAAGGAGAGGAAGAGACAAGCGGAGTCGTCGAGGGAGAGAGGAAACCGAGTTATCGAGAGAATTTCTGAATGACACGTGTTATTAAGATGCGCTTCTTGGGCTGTTTAATTAAGCAGCGCGTCCTCGCTTTCTCCCTTATTTTCTTTTTTTTTTAATCCTAAAATTATTAAACACCTCCTCTAAGCACCTGCGATGAACGTGCTCTAAGAAGATCTCCAATGGAGGTTCTCAACAAAAGTTTTTATATATAAAAAGTTATGGAAAATTCAACCGAAAGTATCTATGTTTAGATATTTTATTTGTTTCTACATTCTTTTTTCTTGTAACAGTAATTGTTTCTACATACAATTGATTTTATTATATCCTGTCTATACCCATATATCTAATCTACACTCAAACAAGATTCTTAGAGCATTTCAATGGGAATATGCAATGGAGTTTCTAACTTTTAAAGTAAAGATGCAAATTAGAAAAATAAGAGAGAGTGTAATAGAATAACTAAATTACACTTCATAAGAGACTCAATGAAACATTTAATGTTATATGTTCATTTATTGTCCGCTTACTGATCATTTAAGTCTTTTTAGAAAATTAAATATAATTACATAAACAAATTGTCTTAAAATAATAATATTAGTTTGCTTAGATGCTTGTTTTTACATACTAACCAATAATGGTAGCTCTTATATGTAGTCTACACCCATAAATCCTTGTAAAACTAGCGATGGTATCCTTACTTGTAGTCTTCGTATCATTCATTTTCTTCCTTGTATATGTCTTCCTCCACAGGAAACCTCAGGGCGGGCCGTTGTTGAAGAACTGGCCTTTCCTCGGAATGCTTCCAGGAATGCTCGTCCAGCTCCCACGAATATATGACTGGACCGTCGAGGCTCTCGAGGCAAACGGTCTGACATTCGCTTTCAAAGGTGCTTGGCTAAGTGGTACAGACTTGCTATTCACGGCTGACCCAAGGAATATACATCACATTCTGAGCTCGAACTTTGGGAACTACCCTAAAGGACCTGAATTCAAGAAGATCTTTGATATTCTGGGAGACGGAATCATTGCCGTTGATCTGGAGTTGTGGGAGGATCTGAGGAAGTCAAGTCTTGACCTATTTCACCACCAAGATTTCCAGAAGCTCTCGGAGACTAGCAATACAAGTAAGCTCAAGGAGAATCTTGTTCCTTTTCTTGATAATGCTGCTGATAACGATATTATCATAGACCTGCAAGAGGTGTTCAAGAGATTCATGTTTGATACTGCTTCCGTTTTGATGACTGGTTATGATCCAATGTCTCTGTCCATTAAAATGACGGAAGTAGAGTTCGGTGAAGCTACAGATCTCGGTGAAGAAGCCATCCTCTATAGACATTTCAAACCAGTGATCCTCTGGAAGCTTCAAAACTGGATTGGGATCGGACATGAGAAGGAGATGAGAAGTGCTTCGGTCACTTTCGATCGTATGTTCGAGAAAATCATATCTTCAAGAAGAGAGGAGATACGTTTCGGGGAAAGAGAGACATCAATGGACGCGTTAACGTGTTATATGAAGGTGGACACGACCAAATATAAGCTCTTGAAACCGCGTGATGATAAGTTTATAAGAGACGTTATTTTGAGTCTATTGATAGCAGGAAGAGACACGACAAGCTCAGCTCTCACTTGGTTCTTCTGGCTTCTTTCCATGCATCCTCGAGTTATGGCCAAGATCCGACATGAGATCAACACAAAGTTTGAGACAGAGAAACTCGTGTATCTGCATGCTGCATTGTCAGAATCAATGAGGCTCTACCCACCAGTTCCCTTTAACCACAAGTCTCCTGCAAAGCCAGATGTGCTTCCAAGCGGGCACAGAGTTGAAGCAGACTCAAAGATTTTGATATCTATCTACGCATTGGGGAGGATGAGATCTGTGTGGGGAGAAAACGCAACAGAGTTCAAACCAGAGAGATGGATTTCAGACAGTGGAGATCTAAGACATGAACCTTCGTATAAGTTCATGGCTTTTAATGCTGGTCCAAGAACTTGCTTGGGTAAACAGTTAGCTTTCATGCAGATGAAGATGGTGGCTGTGGAGATCATACGAAATTACGATTTCAAGGTTGTTGAAGGTCACAAGATTGAACCAGTTCCCTCTGTCATTCTCCGTATGAAACATGGTCTTAAAGTCGCAGTCACTAAGGCCATATGATTCTTATGCTTGCTTGGCTTCTATGCTTACATCACTTCACTTGATGTTTTCTATTTTTGTTTTCAGTTTTATTTGTGTTTAAAAAAAAAATTCAATTTTATCCAAGCTCTTTCACGTTGAATAATACCGTTGTAATAATTTATAGTACGACTTATTCAATAAACCAAACTAAATCGAAACCAAAATGGAGATAAACAATATAGAAAGAGCAGTTTTATGTTTCAAGTAAACAATTTTCAATTTTGTCACAAAAATAACATAAAGAGCAGTTATTAAATCCCAGATGGAAAACAAAACTCTACGATTCAAAGGTATCAAAACACACAATGACACAAGGAGTAACAGAGCAAGCCCCTAATGGAGATAGAGGAGAGTGAAGAAGAGCATTTCTCACTTGAAGCACTTGGCGTCCAAGAGGGCCTCGCCTTCAAAAGGCTCAGCATCTTCAATCATCTGGCTGACACGCTCTTTCTGTGCCTCGTCCGAGATATCAGCTTTGGTCCACTCGTAGAGCTCCATGTCGTAGACCTCATCCATGATGAATTTGGGGATCTCTGGTCCGCGGAACAGCCACAAACCCTTCACCTTGAAAGGAGCCTCTGACCCGCAAATGAGCATCTTTCCAAAGGCGTATTTACGTGCCAAGTCCATTCGCTGGAGGAACCCACCAACCTTGTTCAGTGTAACAAACGAAACCATGTTCTCGTCATTGTACTTGTAGTCACAGAACCATAGTGAGTATCCCTCTGGATCGTACATGTCCCAAAATCCTGCATTGAATTAAAAAACATTAAAGGCAGTCAACTAAAGTAGAATGTATCTGTGATCAGATTCGAAGAAGTTAAGCAGCTAAACTATTAGCTATAAGGCCACTGTATCTAGCCAAGACCGAACATTGAAGACTGAGTTAGTCAGAGCGCAGTTAGTGAGAGTTTATAGCGGATGTCACAGCAAATAGCTTATATTGAGATTCTATCTGCTTCATAGGTTCGTACTTGCCTAACTGATTCTACAAGCCTAACAAAAATCATGCATATCGGATGCAAAAACATGTAAGGAGAAAGTCATCATCACATATCATACCTTTGATAGCAACCTCACGGAAGTTGGACTTGGTGTTCGAGTAAAGCCTCTTCCACTCATCAAGAACCATTGGGCTAGGAGGTAGCAAATCGAGAGGATTCTTGGCTTTGGGCTTTGGTGCTTCCTCCTCCTCAGCAAACTTGGGTGCCTCTGCTGCAGGGGCGGCAGCCTTCTTAGGCTCCTCCTTGGGCTTTGCAGGCTGCGCAGCTTTCTTAGAAGGAACTGGAGGGACAGCTTCGGTCTGCTTGGCATCACCAATCACCTTCTTGAAGTTGGGCTGGTTGACCATCGTCCAGAAGTATCTCTCAACATGAGGGAACTCAGAGGTGAAGCTCTTGGTCATCACGGTGGCAAATCCCAGGTTCAAGTTGCAGACGGTTACAATATCCGCGAGTGTGACAGAGTGTCCAACAAGGTAAGTGTTGGAGGCGAGATGCGTGTTGAGAGCATCGAGTCCTCTCTTCAATCCAGCAATAGCCGCTTCCTCAGCCTTAAAGAAGAAGATATTATTAGAATGCAAAAGAGTAGCATGCTTAGAGAGTGAAACAAAAGGCGCTTACTGGAGCAGAGAAAGGAGCATAGCCCATCCTTGGAGCGAACCACCTCAGCATGTTAGCATCAATCTCCAACGAGGCAAAATCAATCCATTGCTCAATGTGAGCCTGCAAAAGTACTTAGACATTTAAAAACGCAAATAAAACAAATCTTTAAAATTGGCTAGGGGATGAAAACAGGAGCTTACGTAATCAATGAGGGAGGATCCGTTCAAAGGGCTGTCACCATTCACACGGCTCACTGTAGTGTGACAGCAAAAACATTAATTATATCCAGCAATGAAGCACATTGGCACACAAAGTAGAAGGAAGTGAAATTATACCGTAACGGGTGATGGCATTGCTCTCAAAGATTGGGCCTTCTGGAGTCTCAAGCACGGGAACCTAGCAGGAGATCATAACCTCTAATGAATCAAAAACTGACAAACGTTTCTTTTAACTAATCATAAAGAGATTCAAACAGACCTTTCCAATGGGATTCATCTTGAGAAACTCAGGGGTCTTGTTAGTGACGCCCATCTGAAAGTTGGAAGCCTCCTCGATCTTGACACCTGCATACTCTGCAGCGATTAGTGCCTTGTAGGCACCTTTGTTCCCCTTGTAAGTGTGCAGAACCTGATAAATAGTAACAAACTCAGCAAAAATCGCTACACAAACGAAGGAATAATAAATAAGCTTTAGCATTGAGGATCGAACTAACCAAAGCCATTGCTCAGACGGAAACAAAAAAAAGAGAGCTACGAACGAACTTCAGAGATCTAGCACCAAAAGAAGATACGAAAGTAAACGGGGTGAGTTAAGATTTCGCAACGATAAGCATGAGTAGAAGCAATGGGGGAGAAGAAGATAACTTACGAGAAGGTACTGCGAGTTTTCCGTAAATCGAGAGAGAGAGGAGAGGACGGCGGCGGAAAAGAGTATAAAGAGAGTGTGCGAAGGATGTAAGCTAGGGCTCTAGAAGGATCGGATACCGTCGGTTAGAGAATATTCTTCGTTACCATTGGTTCTATTCGGTTTAGTTTCTCGTTTTGTGGTTTGCCTTTTTTTTTTTTGGTTAGTTGACGTTTATATTTAGGGTTATATTTATATACTTGACAATTTCTCTAAATATCATACCAATGGTTAGTTTTTATAACAAAAGTAACATTGAAGAAACGAAATAACCAATAACATTTATTAGAGATTAAAAATTAAAATATCTTTAAGGAATACTATGTTTAATATAAATAAAAATAAATAAATATTTACAGCACATTTAATAAAATTAAAACAAATATTATTACTCTAAACTTTAAAACTTAAACTCTAACTCCTAAACCACATCTCCTAAAATCTAAACCATAATTCATAATCATTTAATCCTAAGAGTATATGAGTTCTTATACCTTTTAATAAATGTTGTTTTATCATTTTTCATTGTATAATAATTTTGGAACCAAAACTGTGTTTACTGTTATCATGAAGTTTTTTATATTTTTGCTTTGTTATTGAATAGGGGCAGGCAAAATATTTGTAAAAATTGATTTGATCCATTATTTGTTTTAATTTAATCTAAAAATCTGAATATTTGTTATTCTATAGAATAAAACAAATACTTATTTGCTTTTATTGTTTGGTTAGCCATAAACAACAAGTTGGCTACAGAAGATAGAATGGGGAATTCAGCAAGCTTGTGTATTATGTGGAGAACAAGATGAGACACATGATCACTTGTTTCCTCTATTCTATACACAATTGGGCAGAGAATCAAATCCTGACTGGTCTGATATGTAGGTCATCCTTCACACGGGTACATCAAACCTAGTGGACCGTTTTCTCATTTGCTTGGTGTTTCAGGCAGGGGTCTATCATGTTTGGAAAGAGCAAATGATTAGCCTAATCAACAAAGTCACCAAAAACAGAATCTATTCTCTTGGTTATAAAACAAATCACATACTTAATGGCCTTATGCGACGTTGGTTAGAGATGATTGGAATGTAAGAAGCTTCACCCATTTGTCTAGTTGCAATTTTTTTCATATTTTCAGTAGCACTACAACCTCATTCTTTAAACTTTCAATTTTTTAGATAACTTATTTTTTGATTGATCATAAATTTTAAATTTTATTAGAAAAAAACAAATACTAATATGTAATATTTGTAAAACGACACAAATCTCAAATACTTATATTTTAGAAAACGAGTCATTCTGATTAGTTATATACATGTTATATACATATATATATATATATTTCAAGAATTATATAAAAATTATAATTATCATATGTATATATAATTTAAAATATTTTATTTATTAAGCTAATTATTTAAATATTATTTTAAATACATTTTTCTGAAAGAAAATTTTATTATTTTATATATATTTAATTTTAGAATTTTAATTATATTTAAATAAATCAAATTGAATATACAGTTAAAATATATATAAATTATGTGTATCCAGACACCGAATATTTGCATGGCTACATATCAAATAGGATCAGAAAGTTAACTAACCCGACAAAATGGACTGGATCTCAATACCTTTAAAATTCTAAATATTTGATCCATGTCCTCCCCTGATGTTGAGCACTTGGTCCTGATCGTAGCAGATTTTTGAATTTTCGGTTCTATCTCAAAAGTTATACATTTTATTTTGGATTAGATTTGGTTCAGTTTTCTTTTTGTTCGATTCGCTGAAAAGTTTTATTTTTAGGACTTGTGATATTGTTTTCACCTTTCAAAGCAAGACTTTGATCGTCCATGGTTTTGAATTCTAAAGATAGTAAATTAAAAAGATTACTTAACAAGTTTAATGAGTAGATTCAAAAGCTCAATGTCAAATCGTGGGAACTATTGGTAGGTCTACTAAACTATATTATTGTCCTTTTCTCATATACATTTTCTTTATTAAGTTTCTTCCATGAAAGTTCATAAAAACTGGTTACTTCCACAAGTCGTTGCGCATCATTTCTTCACAACCTCTGCCTTTTAGTCAAAAGTACTAACAACTTTCAAGCATCTTCTGCCTTTTTATTCCTCTTCTTCTCTGCGTTTACTTTGGTGTGACCAGAAAAAAAACATAACTAGGGAAAAATGGAGGTTCCAATATGGAAATGGTGTTTGATCGTAATAGGTATCATATTCTTAGCAATTGCTTCTCATTTTCTGGGAAGACTCTTGTGTAGCCCTCGAGAGAGAATCACAGATGGTAATATTCAAAAGAAACCTGGACCAGAAACAGCCGCTCAAGGTAAGACTGAAAAGAAAGCCGGTGACGAACTCGTATGATAATGATCCTCGTCAAGTTTCTTTGTTCAGTTTGGATTGTAACTTGTAACTATGTAAGTCTCAAGTTACTTTTCTCTTTCTTGTAAAAGAATCATGTGATAAGCTCTTGGCAATCAGCTGTGAAGGCTTGAACTGTTGAGTGTTGCAGTATACATTTCTTTCTTTTTTTTTTTTGTACAAGATTTAACATTGAGAATTATTGAAAAGTTGAAAACAACTAGAAGATTCATGCAGCACTAAAAAGATGAGAAATCAAGAAAATGCTTTGATACAATGGGTGATCAAGAGAAGAAAAACTCCCCTAAGGAAAAGATTAAATCATTAAACAAAACACAATTCCACCATTCAGCAGATCACAACGGTATTTTTTCATAGATGGTTTAATTTTGTGAGTTATTGAAATCTTTTGGGATGCGTCAGCTAAAAGGATGAGAAATCACCATTGTATAGAACAACCACTAGGATGTAACAAAGCTCCCGTTGACGAATAACATCGTTTTCACTACCAACTCCTTCCACCAAACCAAATCAGATGACGTAAATGATAACTTGGAACAGTTATAACTCCAAGATCGGGATTTTTATTAGATTATTTAAAAGAATCAATCCGATAAATGTTAGCAAATTGATGACTGTACACGACAAGATCCTAAGTCCTAATCACCTTCTTTTGACCCATACAAGTCTTAACAAAAAAAAGCTACGTATGGTGAAGAACCACATCAAACTGTTCCCAAAAGTTTACTTTTATTTTTTAAATTTCAATAAGAAATCTCCCAGATTCACCTTCCATTAGCCAAAAGCGAGCCCCGGGTTTGTCTGCTAACGTCCCTCTTAGCCTTATCAGCTTGAGCTCGACGTACAGCCAACAATATCTGCCTCTCATGTTCTTTCAACATTTCATCCAAGTTACCTTCTCCTGAGATCAATGGTCCTGAGTAATGAATCCTCTCTCTCTTCTCTCCTTCATAACCCTATGTTTCCACCATATTGTGATTCAGCAACGAATATGAGAACACAAGAACTAACAGACAACAACAATGTTAAACGTGGGGTTTCGTTTCTTATTACCATTAATGTTCCTTTGCTAGAGGATGAAGGGTCATCTTTCCTCAGACCATTGGGTTTCTCAAGCAATCTTTGGGACAGATTGAAATTCCCTGAACCATCTTCAAGCCAGCGTTGATTGACTAAGGCGTCTCTCATACTTCCAAACTGTGAACCATCTCTGTTAGGTGCTACCGAGTTTGAGAATCTTGACAACTGAGCTCCTCCACGTTGGACATAGGACCTTTGTGTTCTAAGATGGCTTGACCCGTTAGAATGATTGTCACCATTTGTGTAAACTGGGTAGGGATTGTGTGGTTCTATCCGGAAGCCAGAGCCAGAATCTCCCTCAGGATTAAACGTCTCACTCACGCTTGTCTGGTTACTCTCCCCTAGACGCTTCTGTAAAATAAAGATAAAAAGAAATAAAACAATCCGAGCAATAAGATAGGCTCATATACACATGTATGAATCTTTAGTCTTGAAAAGATACCTGTATTGATGTCAGTAACTCAGCATTGGCACCAGGAGCAGGTACAGCTCTTGATTCTTTTGAAAACCGTTTTTGTTCATTCTGTTTACTGCTCGAACCTTTTCTTCTGCTCATGAGAAAATTTCGGATACGTTAAGTGTTCACTGAGATAAACAAAACCAGAAGGGTTAGAATGAGACTGAATCTTACCGTCTTGTTTCCTCTTCTCGAAGCTTGATATCAAATTCTTTCCTTGGCTGATATCTCGGTAAGCTTGATGGCTCGCTTGGAAAAGGTTTTGTCGTAAAGAACTGAGGGAAAAAGGAATGTCAGTAAAGTATTGAAGCCTGAATCTAGAATAGTTTATAAGTCAGAACCTCGCTTTGAAGGGCAGAGGAAGTGGTTCCACGTGCTTCTGGCTCTACAGCTAGAAGAACATCAAGGAGAGCCAAAGCTGAAGAAGGGATAAGATCCTTATACGTATCAGCCAAACATCGCTTGTACTGATGTTGAGGTTTAAAGATGGTTGCATGCCGCAATCTCGATCTTCTCCAATACTCCTCAGAAGGTGATCCACAGAGTTTAAAGATCTTGTGCATTTGTTCTACCTATTCATACAACAAACAAAATGCTCTTTTTAATATCCATTTTCTGCTCTGACATTCAATTGATTCAACAGTGGAAACAACACCTCTGTTCTCCCGGGAAGAAGAGGCTTTCCAGTAAAGAGCTCAGCAAGTATACATCCTGCGCTCCACAGATCAGCCGTGACTCCATAGTCCGTGGAGCCGAGCAGAAGCTCAGGCGGGCGGTACCACAAGGTCACAACACGGCTAGTCAGAGGCTGTTTCCGTTGGTGAAAAGTAGAAAGACCAAAATCAGCAATCTTGAGATTGTTGTTACGGTCTAGCAGAAGATTCGATCCCTTGATGTCACGGTGCAACACACCACAGCTATGGCAATGTTCTAAGCCAAGCATCAACTGCTTCATATAGCATTTAATCTATACCAAAAAAAAACAGAATGTTACAAAACACAAACTCAATTTACTACAAACTTGAGATGTTTTTTGTTTCTTACCTGTGCCTGAGAGAACTTGATCCCAGGGGTTGAAGCAAGGCCAGTAAGATCATGGTCCATGTATTCAAACACAAGATACATACTTCCCGAAGCCTTTGAAATGATGAGCCCTTGGAGTTTCATAACGTTGGGATGGTTAAGTCTGCGGAGGATGATAATCTCTCTGGCCATGAACCTCACACTCTCAGGATCCATATTAGCAAACCGAACCTTCTTCAGCGCAACGATCTGGTTCGTTTCGAGATCACGTGCTCTGTACACATTGCTATACGTCCCTTGCCCAATCTGCACATTCATTTTTTTTTTTTGGTTAACTTGATGAGATCCAAAAAAGCAAAAGATTCAAACTTTTACCATCTCTAACTTCTCGAACGAGTCAGCACAACGAGGAAGCCATCCACTGAGAGCTTCACCAGCAACGGAAACCAACCAAGAAGGCCAACCGGCAATCACCTTAGCTGTTCTGTCTCCATTAGCAATTCTACTACTCACTCTTGGCTGCAATGGTCCAAGTAACTCGACAGTGGTGGTGACTTTTTGAGAAACTGATGGTTCAAGAGATTTCTTCATCTCAAAGCTCTCCTCATTCTTCACCGTCTCCTCCTCTTCGTCGTCGTCAGAGAAGACACCATTCGTATTGGGTATTAACCTCAGTGTAGCTTCGTTTCCGTTAACGCTTGTTTCCTCTGAAGACGAATGTTTCTTGGAGGAGTTGTTGTTGTTGTTGTTGTCTTTGGGAATAGGTACATGGTTGGTCTCCATGTAACCATCGTTGGTTCGCACTCCTTTTGAAGATACGCAGCCCATGCTTCTTCGAGATCTGGAACACTACTGTAACCCGATTCCACAATGCACAATTTGATTTGAAATTGATCAAAAGAAAGGAAATTTTGAAGAGATCACAGAAAGCAATTGTGGAGAATATATTTGTAGATCAAACGCATAGGAAAAGAAAAAAAACTTAAAGAGGAAGGAAGTGATGTTTTTAATTGTAGATCTAAACAAGAAGTGGTATGTATGTTTAGATGAACATTGTTGTGTCCGGAGAGAGTAGTTTAGGTCAATAAAAAAGTGGAAATCAGAGAGAAATCAAAGGTGAAGACTTGGTCAGTAAAGCGATGAGAGAAAAGAAGAAACGTGGTGGAATTTTCGCAAATGAGAGATTTTCGGATCTGGGTTGTTGTTCATTCATACCTGCGAAAATTGTCAAAAATTAAAAAAAAAGGAAAATTGATGAAGAAGGCAAGCAATCGGAAAATCAAAAGCAAAAGGAAAATCAAAAGTCCAAGTCAGAGAGGATGTGGGATATTCCTAAGTAATTTAATACTAGCAAGATACCATCCAACCCCTTTACAAGGTCCATACCATGCTGATTTTTATTTTGTATGAAAATGACATTCTATTAGTATAGGAATTCCATTAGTATTTTTTTTTTTTGAACACATGGAATTCCATTAGTATATTACACCAAAAACTCTATAGATTGATACTCAGTAAATTAATAAACATAATAAATTAATAATTTTTGAATTGGATCATTTTAAAAATAGGATACAACTAGATGCAGTAATAAAATTATATAGTTCTGAAAAAACATCTATATAAACATATTATCTAACTAAAATCATAAATTAATAATTAATATAAATAAATTTTATAAATATATATACTATATACAAGGAATTTATTTTAACCTTTAAATTATTTACATATCCATGAAAATTAAGAAAATAATTGATCAGTTAAAACACTAAAATACATCGTTGTAAAAACTTAAATTACATCATTTTTTGTCTATTCCACAGACAACTCAATTCATTCATTTTTCTTAGGAAAAATATTTGTTTCAAACTAATTTTTTCTCTTTCAAACACATTTTCTTTTTTGGTCCTATTGAAACCTCCAAAATTAAGTTACAACAGAAGAAAACAAATTTTGAACTCAACAATTCTAGTTTAGTTTTCACCACCACCATCATTCCATCTGATGAGTATTCATCCAAGTGAATTATGAAGAAATTTTTTTTTAAAAAAAAAATTATAAAGAAAAACACGAGCTTGAAGTCAAATAATTAATAGAATTAAAAAAATGTATATGTTTTTTTTTTTTTGAACTTTAAAAAAATGTATATGTTATTATCTAGTTAGATAATATATAAGCTATGTTAACCCTAGCTAGGGTATTAAATTCATTTACATCATGGTTCCACAATACATGAATATTTGTAGAAACTTGTAAGAATAACTTATGTGGAGAAAAATCTAATTATATACATTATGAAAGAAAATGTTATCTATATTATTAAAACTCAAGTACAAAATTGAAGTGTTTGGAGACATGAATTACAGTTTAAAAAAGAGGTTTGTCTGGAAACATGGATAACAATATTAAATGAGAATTGTTTGGAAACATGGATAACAATATTAAATGACAATTGTTTGGAAACATGGATAGCAGTATATTTACTTCATTTTATTTACACATTTAGTCATTGCATTTATAATAAATTAGTTATTTCTTTTTTGTAATTCTTTTTATTTACAGATTCTATCACTGCATTTAAAATCAATTTAAATTAATTAATTACAATTTCAAACTTATCTAATCAAATTGATATTCATATATTGATCATTATTAATATTGTAAAATTATTACTAAATAAAAAAATTTCTATTTCACTTAATTTAGCCAAACACAGAAAAATATTTCTTTTATTTGTTTATGGAATCACTTAGGCATAGACATTCGGGTACCCATTTAGGTAGAGTCATTTTTTTCGGGTATAGATTTTTTGGGTTTTGAAATTTCTTTTTTAGGTACTTCTTTTTGTGTTTCTTTTTATTTACAGATTCTACCATTGCATTTAAAATAAATTTAAATTAATTAATTACAATTTCAAAACTTATCTAAACAAATCGATATTCAAATATTGATCATTATTAATATTTTACAAATATTACTGAATAAAATTTTCTATTTCACTTAATTTAGCCAAACACATAAAAATATTTTTTATTTGTTTACAGAATCTGTTAGGCATAGACATTTGGATACCCATTTAGGTACTGGTCATTTCTTTCGGGTATAGATTTTTTGGGTTTTGAAATTAGGCCATGTTTGGATATAATGGACTATGTGTGAGTTTCAAGTTGGATCCCCCGTGTCTGTATGAATTTTGTTCTGATGTATAGAAAACTAAAAATATTCAAAAATGAATGTATTTGAAAATGAATCGGATATTTGAACAAAAAATAATGGCTGCACATAACAAACAATCAATATAAAAGTACTGTACATTTGGATTCAAAATCATTTCTTTTAACAACAAACTACACAAATATGTTGATTTGTATAAAAATTTAAATTACAATGTAAATATTTAATTAATATAGAAATATGTCATATTGTTTAAACAAAATATCAATATATAGTATTGTACATTTGCGTTCTAAAATTAACAACAATCCAAATAAATATGTTGATTGGAGAGGGAATAAAACAAAGCCAGAAAAACACATAGTCTACCAGAGAGACTCTATGTGTCGAATTCATTATAAAGAAAGTTTTACTAAGATAAATACATTCAATAATTATAAACAAATAATATATTTCATAAAAGTGAAAAATAATACTCGCCCTTTTAAGGGCGGGTCAAAATCTAGTTTTGTTTTATAACTACAACATAAAAATGCCTTTTAAAAATTGATTAATATGATATTGTCGTAATAAACATATTTCAGTATATCCAGATTGAGGACAATTTCTCTCCCTAACTGAACGGCAATATCATATATTGCTTCACATTAAATTTTACATTCACTATATATATATAACAAACAATGTTATACAGTGAAATATACCACTCGTCTTCAAAAAAAAAAAACTCAGAAAAGAAAGATCATTCTCCTCGGTTTCGGAATTCATGATACATTGAATTTGTGTAGAATAATTAAACCAAAATAATGTTTAAACATGATTAAAAATTAAAAAGTATGTTATTACTCACCAACATATAAATCTTTGGAATCAAGCCTTTTATGAAAAATGTCACTGAATCTGAAAGAGAAAGGAGTACAAAGAAGACGATACATGAGGAATGTACTGAAATATGCTGGATCTATTGAATTTAAGTTTAAATTTGTTATTGGTTGTCATAGTTATACCACTATTTCCCTTTATCTATAAATTTTTAATATCATACCAATGGTTTTTTCGGAAGCCATTGACAAAATAAACAATATATCCATGAGGAATAGTTGCTTGAATTTTCTTCCCTTAATATTAATTTAAACATATAACATAGACATACATTTGTAAATGATATTAGAGTTATTATAAATTATAATATGTATAGCAGAAAGTTATTAATTTAGTTCAACACTTGATCTCAACATCGCAAAATCAATTTAATTTGTTACAACCCAGGAGATGGTAATTTTATTTTCCATTTTTGAGTAGCCTAACTTGAATTTGGTGAGAATTTTGTTGAGTGAACCTACAAATCTGACAAAAAAATGTAGAAGTTGACATTTTGTGTAGAGAAGAGATGCCTTTAAAAGTAGAAAAAAAAATTGAACTTATTTTCATAATGAGTATAACATAATACATTATATTAATATATTGATATCATCAAAGTTTTCACTTTTGATAAAAAGAATAATTGTATGTCAAAATATATTGAAAACAAAAATATCAAAGTACCACAATAACATATACTATAATTACTATATGCAAAATTCATATTGTGTAGCTTTTTAGAGAGAAAAAATGTTTCCACACAAATACACTAATGATTATATAATTTAATAATTAACGTAACCCTGAAAAAATAAATTCATAATCATTTTATAATTACATATTATAATCTTCTTACGAAGAAAAACAAAATATCCAAGTGACTTTTCAAATAAAATTAGAACATATCTGAAAGTTTTGATATGATAATAGAGTAGAACTTCATTCATACCTTCACAAAGATTTATAATGACATCTTAAAAAACATCATTCTTCACTATGATCTTTTAACATATACATGAAGAATTAAAAAATAATAATAGTGTTATGTTATATATCTTAATTTATTAGAAAATTTTAAATTAAGTTTAAATAATAACCCAATTTGACATGGGCATTTCAACATATTTACTAACATGTTTGAACATATACTAGGATCAAAGAATAACACCAATCAAAATGAAGAACCATCTTGCCATGATTAATATCTACACAATACACTAACAAATATAAATAAAGTTTTTAATGTTAAAATAGTCATAGTATAAACTAAACACACAATAACTCATACATTGACATTCAGTGATTTTTCAGAATCAAAACACATATAATAGGATCGGTCCAAATTCTATTGTTAGAATCTTAGATATTCTTTGTAATTTTACCACAAACACTACACAATATAATTGCATATGATTTTTTCTTGGGTTCACCCCGTAGGATGAACCTTTAGATTCACCAACTAATAGAAAGTTGTCATTTTAGATCTAGTATCTTTTAATTAAGGAAACAAAATAACTTGCCAAATTATATTATGCTTTTAAAATAAAAAGATTAAATAAATAAAAATAACAATAGTTCTCAAAAAGATTATTTTAAAAAAATTATTTGTTTTTAAGATTTAATGTTTAGTGTTTAAGATTTATAGTTTAGAATTTATCCAAATGTTTAGTGTTTTCCAAAGGTTTAAGTTTACCCAAGGGTTTAGGGTTTAGGATTAGAGTTTATGGTTTAGTGTTTTGTTGACAACATTAATTTTTTTTAATACGTTTTATATACTATTTTTATTTATTTTAAAATTTTATTTTGAAAATATAATATAATTTGACAAATTATTTGGTCCTTAATTAAAAGATACTGGATCTAAAATGACAACTTTCTATTGGTTAGTGAACCCAAGAATAAATCATTGCATATTTACCGTATAAAAAGTTAATACCTGAAATAGAAAGTATATAATACAGATAGACAAAACTTTGACAATATATATAGTAAAGTTCAAAACGAAGATAAAAGGGACAATCATCATATGCTTCTTCACTGAGCTTGTTGTGTTCTCCAACAGACCAGACAACTCCGGCGACACAGATTAATCTTAATATTAATTTTTTTTTAAAGATGACTGCATAACATGCTTACCAACTAAATACTCATAATTAAGCGAATTAGATAAAATTTCATCAAACCTAGAACATTAAAGATAGAAAAGATCGACATGTGATCTAGATGAGTAATAGTTATATAAGAAAGGAACTTAATCATGTATTTGCAACAGCTGAATGAGTTGGACCATATACTTCATTAACATAATTTATTATTATAATATATGTATATATTAAAATTATAATCTTAGAAATTTTTTTATCTACTTTTTTAGTTAAAATATATTAAATCAAATTCGATAAAATTAAGAGAAGTTTTGTCACGTATATATTTGTTAAAATGTAAGAATAATATTTAAATTTTTTTTAGATATTAAAAGAAACTAATAGTATTGAGATCAGAAAATTAATTTTTAAAAACTGCATAAAATTTGATAAATTGTTTTAGTAATAAAACATTTAATTATAAAAATATAATTAAATAATATTTTTAAAATTGTAAATTATTATTATTATTTCTATTCTTCTATTATATGATTTATTGTTATGTTAATAATGATCTATGTGTTAATATCATATTCTAAAAAACTTATCAGAAATATAAATCAACATTAAATGTAAACATCCATATCACAATTAACTTCAAACAATGTCATCATTATTATTATGTCATATTATCATCTTTCTTTCAAAATCAATATGGTGATGACATATGGCAAATCACTTATCAAATAATGTCTAGAAAATATAATAATTAATATGTATATATTTAAAATTATAATCTACGAAAGATTTTTTATCTATTTATTTTTGTTGAAATATATTAAATCAAATTCTATAAAATTTAGAAAACATTTGTTTGGTATATAATAATAAAATGAAAGGATAATATTTTTAAAAATTTATATATATTAAAATAAACTACTAGTATTGGGATTAGAAAATTTCATAAAATTTTGAAAAACTTGTTTTAGTGATAAAATCTTATAAATATAAAAATAAAATTAAATAATATTTTAAAGTTACAAGTTATATTACTATATTATTTATTGTTATATTAATAATTATTTATGAGGTATAATCATATACTAAAAAATTTACAAAAAAATATAAATCAACATTAAATGTAAATGTCTATGTTACAATTAACTTCAACCCATGTCATTATTGTTAATATTTCATGTCATCATTTTTTCAAAATGAATGTGGTGATGATACATGACAAATCAGTTATCAAATAATGTCTAGGGGATAGAGAAACTTTATCATAGAAGTGATATATGCTTCAATGTAATTATTCTAAAATAGCAATCTCTAAATAAAAAATAAAAAATAGAGGAATATTATTTATTCATTTATAAATAAAGGAAAAGATAATAATTTTTATTATAATAATAGATGTAAACTGAAATAATTTTACCTCCAAATACTATTGTAAAATTGAAAACACCAATGAGTTAGAGATGCTCTGAAAGCTTTAACCAAAAGTCTCTAAATAATAACTAAATGTTAGATCAAATGGAAAAGACTCTGATCTCTGTTAGAAGTCTCCAGATTTGAATGATCACTGAAACAAAACTAATATTAGATGTTGTTGTTTCGGGGTCTTGAAAAATTAGCTTCAATCCAAACCTCTTGATATCCTGAAAAAGAAAAGTTTCCAAGTTGAAAGGATTTACCCAGATAGGAAAAATCAACAGTAGCGTTTGGATCCAAAGACCACAGTTGATTTACTGAAAGCGTTCTGCTGGAAAGTACAGTGTCCACCAAAGATTATGCATTTTTTATGGCAATTGGTATCAGGATGTATAACAGTTAAGAAAAAATTGCAAGTGAGAGGGCTACAAGGAAATATATGTTGCACCAAATGTGGAGCTTCAGAGGAATCGATAAACCATGTGTTTTTTTGAATGCCCTCCTGCACGTCAGATTTGGTCCCTCTCACAAATACCATCAAATCCAGCTATTTTCCCAACTGGTTCCCTCTTCACAAATCTAGATCACCTATTTGGAGAATTTAACCGAAAATGGATGATCATCAATTTGCATGGATTCTATGGTACATTTGGAAAGGAATGGAACAAAGTTTTTAGTAATCTATATATTGTTCCCAGAGAAACGCTCAAATTTGCAGAAATAGAACAAGTGTTGAAGCACAAGTGTCAGACCATACAAAAGGAAGTACGACATGTAGATGTTTTAAATCTACCGCCAATCCCAGGGCGGTGGTGCTTTATAGATGGCTCTTGGTGGGATAATGAGTTTTTCTCAGGACAAGATCGGTATACATTGTAAAAGGTTTTGATGGTTTGATGGGGCAAGAAATGTTCAGACGAGTCTCTTTCCTCTTCACTCGGAGGTGGAGGTGCTACTTTGGGCAATGAAGTGTATGAGAAATTTGTGTCATTTTCGGATCATGTTTGCAATAGATTGTTCTCAATTGGTGAAGATGGTTTCAAAACCAGAAGAATGACCCATTTTTGCGAATTATTTGGAAGACATCAAGACCCTGCAAAAAAATTTCCTCAGCTCAGAGATTATTTATGTACCATGAATGCAGAATTTGAAGATGGATTTAGGGCATCTCCATCCCTATTCCATTTTTTCCTCCAAAATGGAGTAAAAGTGAGTATGGAGTAAGAAATGCTCCAACCATACTTCATATATCACTCCATAATGAAATTTACTCCATAAATGGAGTAATCTATTTTTTGTTTGTTCATTACCCCATTATTGAGTGAGAAATAGAGTGGGATTGGAGCATTTTTACTCCATAATTACTTTTACTCCATTTTGGAGGAAAAAATGAAGTTTTACATTGGAGATGCTTTTATAGGAATCACTCGTATTTTGTTGTTCACATAAATGCAGAATTATCGACGTGGTTTGTAGAGTTCGGTCTGTTTTTTTTTTTTAAGTTGACAAAAAAAAATTAAAAAGGACACATTCGCATATGAATTGCAATCGATGTTAGTTATTAATGTTTGCAATGAGTCCAGATCCCTCCAAATTTATTATTTAACGAAATTAATTTGTCTATGATTCTTCGTTTTATTCCAATTTACTCCTCGGATACTTTCTTTTTAGCAACTCTCGGATACTTTTTGAAAAAAAAAGTTTTTTTTCTCATTTAACCTTTTTGTCAAGTTTGACTCTGTAAAATATCTCATAATTAAATTGAGAATTAAATCTCTCTCTCCAAAAACAGGAGGGATACAAATTGGGAAACAGACAAACGCCGCCAGGGTGGAGCCACACACAAACTAATAATTAAAAAAAAAAAAAGAATCCGACAACCCGGACAACACACAAAAAAGAAAACCCGAACCCGGGTACAGAGTTTTATCGGGTATCACAGCTGGATACAGCCTGTCACCAACGGAGAGTCTCTTCCTCTAATCTTTGCTTTCCTTCTCCTTCCCCTATCCTTCCCTTTCCTCTTCTCTCTCTGTTTACGCCTCATTCCTTATTAAATCTCTCTCCGATTCTTAGGGTTTTCTCCGATCTCCTTCCTCCCGCCGCTCAGATCTTCCCCGTTCTAACTCTTTGGATCCAGATTCTCCTCCTTGTAAGCTCCTCTAATTTCCACCTGATTTTTTTATTATTGAATTGTGGATTCGTTTTCGCGTTGTTCGTTTCTGTTGAATCATCTCGATGTTTCTCTACGTCGGATCTGGTTGTATTTGATATATTCGTCCTTGCATTATGCTCGTCAAAATTGATTTTTCCTTGAGCGATTCTCTCGTTTGTTATATAGAGACACGTATTAACTTTCGTTCTATGTGTAGAGAAAATTTCTGAGAAAAGGTTATGAAACGTTGTTGACTAGTTTCAAAATCTCAATTCTTTTTATTCTTCAAGGTTGCTTTGTTATTATTCTGTGCTCTTGTGCTCATTACCTATGTAGAGATTTGTATTAACATAATATTTTCCGAAGATATTGTCTTTTTTGAAGATGTTCTGATTCATCCTTGTGTTCAGTTTATGTAGGTAAGACACATATCAAGTGCTAGAGTCAAGATCACAAAAAGTTTCCATCGGGTGATCTGAGCTGCTCTTTTAACTGACACTTTTAAAGCTGTGAGTGGTATCTAATCTTTAAAAACATTGGTTCTGGAGAGAAGGCGCCGAGCTAGTGGTCGGGGGCTAGAGAACTTTACTGCATCCATGCTGGTAGAGAGCATGCGTGGATACCGTCTTTTGGGTGATGCCCCTGACAAAATTAGTTCCCGATTCATTCGGCGTGCTGACCATCTGTCTAGTCGCTCTGCTCATTCTCCTCGGTCTCCTCTGCATCGCTTACTCCTTCTACTTCCAGTCTCAAGTTCGTAAGCAGGGTTTTACACAGCTCGGTTACTTCAGCGGTCCTTGGATTATCCGGATCGCTTTCATTCTCTTTGCTATTTGGTGGGCTGTTGGCGAGATCTTCCGGTTGAGTTTGTTTAGGCGTCACACAAGGCTGCTGAGTGGGTTGGATCTCAGATGGCAAGAAAACGTCTGCAAGTGGTACATCGTTTCCAATCTCGGGTTTGCAGAGCCTTGCCTTTTTCTAACGCTCATGTTTCTTCTGCGCGCTCCTTTGAAGATGGAGTCTGGGGCTCTGAGTGGGAAGTGGAACAGGAACACCGCGGGTTATGTTTTTCTTTGTTGTCTCCCGATGCTTGCTCTTCAACTTGCGGTTGTTTTGTCAGAGTCACGTCTAAACGGTGGTAGTGGCTCTTATGTAAAGCTGTCACGCCAATTCACAAGTACCTACTCCCGAGTTACTATTGATCAGGACCAGGTTGCGTTATGCACGTATCCTCTACTGAGTACCATCATCCTCGGTGTGTTTGCAGCCGTACTAACAGCTTACTTGTTCTGGCTTGGAAGGCAGATACTGAAACTGGTGATCAATAAGCGTCTGCAGAAGAGAGTATACACTTTGATATTCTCAGTCTCGAGTTTCCTTCCCTTGAGGATCGCTATGCTCGGTTTGTCTGTACTCGCAAAAGCAGACAAGATTGTGTTCGAAGCCCTTTCGTTCTTAGCCTTCTTGTCCCTCTTCTGCTTTTGCGTGGTTTCCATTTGCTTGCTTGTCTACTTCCCGGTTTCTGATTCAATGGCCCTAAGAGGTCTAAGGGACGTAGATGAAGATGAAAGTAGGGCTGTGACTGAAGAACGTAGTGGTGCTCTGTTGCTTGCACCACAGAACGAGGATAGCTTGAGCTTAAGAGGTCGGAGATCTTCTTCACAAGAGAGGTATGTGGAACTCAGCCTATTTCTTGAAGCTGAGAACTAAGATCGTCAAAGGCTGTCTCTTTGGCTTTTGGCAATGTGTATGTACTGATTCCTGGTGAAACAAGCATAGAGAGAGAGAGAGACAGACTTAAGTTTAAGTATCTGTTTGCGCAAAAAAGCATTATTATTCAGTTTTGTGGCAAAGACACTTTGACTGTAAAGGAGGGGTTCCGGGGGATTTACTCTTGTGAGGGTTTGATGTTTGAAATACTTTCTGCTTGATGGACATATTTTTGTACCTTTATTATGTGATCAGTTTTGATTTAGAAAAGAAAAACACAAAACAAATCAGTTGACTGGTGTTCAAAGCATGATCAAACTTATATAATCAAAACTATGAGGCAGTAGGAACAAAATAGACACTCAGATCTTGTTTTTTTTTTTTTTGGCGTAACGACTTTCATTTCAACAAAGTTAACATCCTCATCATAAGGATTTAGTCAATTTGGCATAAAACAATACAACTTAGGAATACAATTTTTAAAAGAAAGAATGAGGAGGTCATCAAGCAAAACGTTGACCAAGAGATTTTATTCAAGGTTAAAGAGACTCCTATGATACAATTGAGAACTAGGAAACCCTTTGTTTTTATTTTGTTTTCTTACTGGAAAGGATGATCTAAAGCGGTATCAGTGGTCCGTTGGACTAACTTGAGGGCAAACCCCAATAGGGTAAAGCCGTTAGGATCGCGTCCTGGCCACTGATGAATTTTGAGGCGGACCCACATGTAAAAAATGGGTTCAATTGACACATGCTAAATATAAGTAAATAATTTTTAGGCTATATGCAATAAGCCCGAAACAGTTCGGTTGGTCACTCTGTTCTTCTCCTGACACCCCTAACCTGGCTTTGAGTCCTCTTCCTGCCCCCTCTGTTGTCTCCTTTTAGTTTAAATTATTTATAGTTTGAGTTTTTTTCTTAGATTCTGGGTTTAAGTGTTAATTATGACCCATATTAAAAAATCTCCGGGATACGCTACTAGATTAACTAAAATTTTGGTATTGCCAAAGATAGAGAACCGACACGTGGACTAAAAATATAGGCTTTTAACATGCAATTAGTCTGGACCACTTTGGTGATGGCCAAATTTCCCTCTATAATCCAAAAAGAAATTATCTAAAGCGATATCAAACACACTAGTCATGTATTCGTTAATGGTCGATTTTTAGATTTTATCCAATTTTTAATTAGTGTATTTTATAGATCTAAACCGGAAAAGACACATATCAATGGATTTATTGATTTGACTGCGAATCTAGATCGGATATAGAACACTGATTATATCTTAATTCGTCTAATATAACCCCCTACAAGGAGTTAAATCATTTGTACAAATATAATATTTTTGCACCATTTAAATGTAGCACTATTCGGCTCTGACATTTATGGATAATCTTTTAAAAAATCGGATAAGAAAATATTCAGATGATTTGTTTTTTTGGGTAACTTAATTTAGAAATTGTATTTTTAAAATATTTGGTTACTTAAAAATTAAATATGATTAATGTTTGTAGGTATATAATTTGTTAGTATTGAAAAACATATGCAAGTTTTGTGGCAACTTTTTTTTTTTGAGCATTTTTGTGGCAACTTTCTATTCCTTAACAAATAGGGAAAAAGGCATCAAAACTCTTTACCACCGTTGGATCAATCTAACGGTCAAGAAAACCTCATAGAACATTCTGGAAACATGAAGCACAATGCGTATAAAAGAAAACCTCAAGCGCTCCTCTCTCACACACACACGATAAACTCAAACCTAATTTCGCTCTTCGCCGTCCCGTAGCTTATCTTCACAAATCTTCGCAGCTAGTTTTCCGATAATGTCTGGTAAAGGAGAAGGTCCTGCGATCGGAATCGATCTGGGAACGACCTACTCGTGCGTCGGAGTATGGCAACACGACCGTGTCGAGATCATCGCTAATGACCAAGGTAACCGTACGACTCCGTCTTACGTGGCCTTCACCGACTCCGAGAGGTTGATTGGTGATGCCGCCAAAAACCAAGTCGCCATGAACCCGATTAACACCGTCTTCGGTACGTAAATCTCAGCTTTGACAGTTTCGATTATTAGAATATAAATCACATTGTGGTTTTGATTTACTTTTCTTGATTTTGATTATAAAGTTGGGATATTTGCAATAAACTCTGTTTTTAATTGTGACAGATGCAAAGAGATTGATTGGTCGAAGATTCAGTGACACATCTGTCCAAAGCGACATGAAGCTATGGCCTTTCAAGATCATCCCTGGTCCCGCCGACAAGCCCATGATCGTCGTCAACTACAAAGGCGAAGAGAAGCAGTTCGCCGCTGAGGAGATCTCTTCCATGGTTCTCATCAAGATGCGTGAGATCGCTGAAGCTTACCTCGGTGTCACCATCAAGAACGCCGTGGTCACTGTCCCCGCTTACTTCAACGACTCTCAGCGTCAAGCCACGAAGGACGCTGGTGTCATCGCTGGTCTGAACGTCATGCGTATCATCAACGAGCCCACCGCGGCTGCCATTGCCTATGGTCTTGACAAGAAGGCCACCAGTGTTGGAGAGAAGAACGTCTTGATCTTTGATCTCGGTGGTGGTACTTTTGATGTCTCTCTTCTCACTATTGAAGAAGGCATCTTTGAGGTCAAGGCCACTGCTGGAGACACTCATCTCGGTGGGGAAGATTTTGACAACAGGATGGTTAACCATTTTGTTCAAGAGTTTAAGAGGAAGAGCAAGAAGGACATTAGCGGTAACCCGAGAGCTCTGAGGAGGCTGAGGACGGCTTGCGAGAGAGCGAAGAGGACTCTTTCGTCCACCGCGCAGACCACCATCGAGATTGACTCTCTCTTTGAGGGCATTGATTTCTACTCCGCACTCACCCGTGCTAGGTTTGAGGAACTCAACATGGATCTTTTCCGCAAGTGTATGGAGCCTGTCGAGAAGTGTCTGCGTGATGCTAAGATGGACAAGAGCACAGTACACGATGTTGTCCTCGTCGGAGGTTCCACACGTATCCCGAAAGTCCAGCAGCTTCTCCAAGATTTCTTCAACGGTAAAGAGCTCTGCAAGTCCATTAACCCTGACGAGGCTGTGGCTTATGGTGCAGCGGTTCAGGGTGCTATTCTGAGTGGTGAGGGAAATGAGAAGGTGCAAGACCTTCTTCTCTTGGACGTGACTCCTCTTTCTCTTGGTCTTGAAACCGCTGGTGGAGTGATGACCACGTTGATCCAGAGGAACACTACAATCCCAACGAAGAAGGAACAAGTCTTCTCCACCTACTCTGACAACCAGCCAGGTGTGTTGATCCAGGTCTACGAAGGTGAGAGAGCTAGAACTAAAGACAACAACCTCCTTGGAAAGTTTGAGCTCTCTGGTATCCCTCCTGCTCCACGTGGCGTCCCTCAGATCACTGTGTGTTTCGACATTGACGCAAACGGCATCCTCAACGTCTCTGCCGAGGACAAGACCACTGGCCAAAAGAACAAGATCACCATCACCAACGACAAGGGTCGCTTGTCTAAAGACGAGATCGAGAAGATGGTGCAAGAGGCTGAGAAGTACAAGTCTGAGGATGAGGAGCACAAGAAGAAGGTCGAGGCCAAGAATGCTCTTGAGAACTATGCTTACAACATGAGAAACACCATCCGTGATGATAAGATTGGTGAGAAGCTTCCTGCTGCAGACAAGAAGAAGATTGAGGATTCGGTTGAGGAGGCAATCCAATGGCTTGATGGTAACCAGTTGGCTGAAGCAGACGAGTTTGAAGACAAGATGAAAGAGCTGGAGAGTGTGTGCAACCCGATCATTGCAAAGATGTATCAAGGAGCTGGTGGTGAAGCAGGTGGTCCTGCTGATGATGAAGCTCCCCCTGCTGCTGGAGGTGCTGGTCCGAAGATTGAGGAAGTCGACTAAGCTGTTTTTTTAGAATTGTTTTCACTTGATGTCTGGAACGTCCCAATATTAATGTTGTTTGGTTTAGTATTTTGCTTTTTTTTAGTTACTACTCTTATCTTCTGTGGAACTTATTGCGAATTGAGTTGGAATTCGTAGGTCAATAGCAGAAATTGTTGTTTAGCTGTGGTTCCAATGGCTTGGCTTTGCATTCGTGTCTTCAGAACGTGCACTGGGTTCTAAGTGAATTGCTCTGAGAATTTGAACTAGTTTAGATGATCTTTGCTTGATCTGTTTGTGTGTCATCTTCTTTCTTTCTCTTCCATCATTACTTTATTGAAATCGAGCACATTTCATATATGGAGCCTCCGCATAGTTTTTTTCTTCTGAACTTGTGCGATATGGATTGACATCTCCGATGTCTTGACAATAGTGTCGCCGAACCAAATAGTTCTATCAACTTCCATCACCGTATCAAAAGATATGCTTTTACAGTGGACTTAAGAAAATCAAACTCACATTTAGAGTTGCAGTTTACATTTTAATGTTATTTATATTTTTGATAAGTTTTATATAATATAGTAGTAACTCATAAATCATCATTAATATAACAGTAAATAATGTATTAGTATAAATAGAAATCTTAAAATATTTAACAATTTTCGAAATTTAATTTAATTCTATTTTTATAATATATAATTTTATTATTAAAACACTTCTTCAAAATTTTGTGCAATTTTCAAAAATTACAATTTTCTAATCCCAATATCATTAGTTTCTTTTAATATATACATTTAGAAATATTATTTAGTTTTTGTATTGATAATTATATACCTAACAAATTTTTCTTAATTTTATTGAATTTTGTTTAATATATTTTAACCAAAAGAAATAGATAAAAATCTTTCCAAAATTATAATTTAAATATATACATATATATTATTAAATGTAAGTTTTTGAAAAGTATATATTCGATCTTAATTTTTACGTATAATTAAACTAAACTTTAAAATTAAATATTGTAAGCAAATAAAATATCTAAAACATAAAATATTTATTTTAAAATAAATTTTAAATTTTTAAATTTTTTATTTCTGTGCAGGAAAACACTAGTATATCAATGTTAAGGGAGCAAATCAATCTATCAACCGGCAAATCAATCAATCCGTGAATTATATACTCCAAGGCATAATCAATCAATTTCACCATCCTATAAATTAGGAACTTTAATTTCCCTTTCCCTTTATCTAGTCTAGGCTCTTCTATACTCAATAACATTTTTTTCCATTACTCAATATGAGAGATATACAATTCACAAAAGGTACCAAATCCTCCCCTCCGGTTGCTGCGCTGATTTCAGAGGCTCCATCTCAGTGTCCTCTCTCTGGTGGGACTTTTGGTGCCCCTTTGGCCATGGATTATGTTGTTGAATCTATGGAAGGCTAGAAACAACTTTGTTTAAACAAAGTATTTTCCGGTATGTAAATCATCTTAAAGTCTATCTCTGATACAAAGTGTGGCAAAGCTCAGAGTCTTGCTCAGTCTACGATCCCCAAGTTTGGCTCAGACCCGCTCATACCCTTATACCCTGCTAGCAAAATCCTCCACACATGATGCCGTTGTCTGCAATGTGGAAGCGGCTTGGGACAAAAGTACTATGAACTGTGGTGTGGGATGTGTTTTTTCAGGTTGGAGCCACCTTCCGCGACTTGACCAAATTAGTGTCTCTTGTGGTTCTGTATCATCGGCGTTAATGGCTCATCGGCGTTAATGGCTGAAGTTCTTGCCATCCGCTTGGCGGTTATATATGCTGCCTCTTCAAATGTGAAATCTCTTATGTTCCGGTCTGACTCTCTCTCCTTTGTGAAGATGCTGAGGAAAGGAGGTTCATCTCCAGCTTTGTTTGGAATTCTATTTGACATTTATCATTTTAGTTCTTGATTTGATGTTATATCCTTCTCTTTTGTACCTCGTTTGAGTAATATGAAGGCTGATGATGTAGTAAAATCAGTTTTCTCATTGCTAAACTCATTCTCCGTTAATAGAGTGTAGACTTTAAGTTATGAAATGAATGTGTTTGATAAAAAAGATGTACCAACTACCAAATCTTCATTAACCAGTTACTTTTTTCTTACGTTTATTAACAAGTACTGCAAAAGTACAACAATTAACAATGAATTACAAAGTTTTCAGATCTATACAACATATTGGACACATTGACAGATAAAGAAGTACAAGAAAGTATTCGAAAACACCCAAACATACATTTGACATGAGATTAAACTTCGACAATGTTCTCTGTTCGGTCAAGTTCCATCATCTCCTTCTTGTTTTTCTTGTGCATTGAGTAGAAGTACGATCCTAAAGCCAAAGTTGTTCCAATCAGAGCACCTATTCTAGGCCAACTAAAATCATCATCCATAAAATCAAATGCTAACACAACAACCAGAGCCACAAGTGGTGAAGTACACATATGCACGACATCACCAAACACACCCGAAACATAAAGCACCAAACCTATCAATCCGACCGCCCAAACCTGCCACGACAAAGCCAACCCAACCAAACTCAAAGCATAATATGTTTCGCCTTTCTTGAACCGTTTGCTGTCGCCTCTCAGTTCCTCATATTCACCACTCGCAATCAAACCAACAAGACAAACAACTGATGCGACAAAAGAGACACATATTTGCATCTCTAAGACCATTCTAAACACTTTCTTGTTACCATATCTCTTTGTCTTCACCAGAAGTTTCTCAAACCCGAGTTGGAAGAAGCAGAGAGATAGTGCGAAAGCAACCGAACCCGCGAAGGTTAACCAAGCGTGGATGCTATAAAATTCTTCATTTTCATCAGGCTGCCCTGCAAATTCAGGGCTACCTAAAACGTATATCACGATCGTGAGGATTATCGATATAATGATCCATCTGTTAAACTTGAAACGGTTAATGATGGCTGTGAAAACTGCTATAAATATCAACTGTGTCGTGGAAATCAACGTGAATATGCCATAGTTTGCGTATAACTTCCCAAGTGCGAACAACTTGCTGTGAGCCGCAACAAGAACACCAAGAGATAAGTAAAGAAAGAGGAGACGAAAAGAGAGGAAACGAGTATTATTGGTTTCAGGGTTTTGTTTTGGGGAACGGAAAATGAAGAAGAGAGGGATAAGGACTGGAAACCCAGCGTTTTGAATCAGAGCTTGTGTCCATGTTCCTGTGTATTGAAGATCTTGATCACTATCTTCTCGATTGTCTTGGACATAGAAGAAGTTTAAGAGAAGCATGACCAGAGAGTCTCCGAGAACGACCAAGAAAAGACACAACGAAACAGAGAGCCACCATTTTCTTTGATTTACGATCAACGATCTTCTTTGGCTCAAGAGCTGGTCTGGTTCTGGATTCTGAAGTTGTTCTGATTCTTCTGTTGATGCAAGAAAATTTATAATCCTTAGTTGTTTCTTTTTGGGAGCAGAAACAATATAGGAAAAAAACAAGAATTAAGACAGTGAAAGTACCACGTCTTGTAGTCTGTTTTGAAGCTTCTGACATCTCCCTGATGTTTTTTTCCTTTCAGATCTCAAGCTCTGAAGAGTTTTAAAATGCAAGTACGTTTCATTCTCTTTTGGATATCTTATATAATAATTTCCAATAGTTTTTGAATATTATACTATCCCAATTGATTATCTTTGATTTTATGAGAATGGTTGAAGAGAAGTGCGCGCGTAGACAATGACTAGTTCCATCTTGGCGGCGATATAACTATTTTTAATGATTACAAAATATCTCTGATACATACGACATCACATGATCCTTTGACAATTGACAGATAAGGTTTTGGTACTTTGAAAATACCTCTGCTATTATCCAAAATCATATGACCTGATATAAAATATAATTTTGATTTAAACATAACATTCTTTAGGGAGAGTGTATTCAATCTAACATTTGAGTTGATTTGATTTTTAATAGAGTTTTAGATGATTTCAATAAGTTGCAGAGATTTAGGTGATTGTTGTTAAAACATTCTAGAATATCACCTAAAACCATGAGATTTGGGTTTTAATTTTTTTTTTAACTAAGAAACTCCACCCAAACAACCTAAAATCACCTGAAAACTTTAAGGAGGGTGTATTGAATCTGAAATTTGAAGTGATTTGATTTTTAGTGAGTTTTTAGATGATTGTAGGAAAATTTGAGATTTGGTGTGATTTTTGTTAAATAACTCTAGAATCTCATCTAAAACCATGGGATTTGGATTTTTATTTTTATAACTAAGAAAGCACTCTAAAAACACCTAAAGCACTCTGAAATCTTTAACTTAAATTTTGTTCAATAACAGTGGATTTTAGAGTATTTTATAAAATGACAAGTTCAATAACACCGGATTTTAAAGTGATTTTTAAAATCCATGTTTGAATAACGGTGGATTTATAATTTTAAGACAAATCACCTCAAACACTTAGTTGAATACACCCCCCCTAAAACTCCACAATTTAAAATAAGTTCAATAACAGTGGATTTCAGAGTACTTTACGAGATGTCAAGTTCAATAACATTTGATTTTAAATGAGTTTTTAAAATTCATATATGAATAACAGTGGATTTGTCATTTTAATACAAATCACCTAAAACTCTCAGTTGAATACACTCCCCTAGTCTTTACTATAAAATACTTTCTCCATTTCAATTTAAGTATTGTGTTAAAATAATTTTTTGTTACAAATTAAATGTCTTTTTATTCAATATAATTTATACAAGATAATACCTATTATAACCTTAATATACAATAACAAAATATTTTAAATTAAATTAAGTATACTTCAAAATATCTCCCTTTAAGATCTTTAACATAACTAGATTTTTAACCAGCTTGTGATAAGATATTATATGTATTTTTCAATTCTAAAAGAATAATGTATAATATTGTATTACATTATTTAAAGAATATAAAATAAGACTACATAACATAAATATATTTTTAATTTTTTTTTGTGGATATCATTATCTTGTTTGATTGTTGTACTTGATTCACATATTTGCATAGATATTTGTGATAGATGAATAACTATATTTTTATTATCAGTAAATAATATATATTTATTATATAATATAAGAAAACTGAAATTACTTACTTTTTAAACAAACTTGTCTCATGTTAGGGACTCGGTTATAGACATATAATATTCGAAAGAGACATTTTTACAGTTATCAATCTTTTTAACAATCAAGAAACAAATCTGAATATCAAAACAATATCTCATACGATCTCCTTATGGAAGAACTGCTTTGAAGAAATTGAATTTAGGCATCAAAAATGACTGAAAATGGATGTGCAGATGTATTATCTAAGTCAACTTTACAAAGTACTACTCATAGTTCGATATATAATTTATGTCCATCCTTTTTTTGTCCATCCTTTCTTAAACATCTTGAAATAACTGATGTTAATTAATAATAAAATTTTGGCCGGCAAAAAAAAATCAAACTTGTGTAATTATTGCTTAAATATTTTATTAATATTGTCTAAGAAGCTTTCAAGTGATATCATAGTTTAATTTTTATTAGTTTTTTTGTTAGCTTTTAGAGTTTTCTGTATTTAAGATTTTTTCTATATTAAGCTTCTATTTCTTTCACAGAGTTGATGTATATAACCTGTAAGAAAAAAAAACATTATAAACTTCATAAGTAAAGAGAAGTTGCATCAAATTTTATGAGAGCAACTTGATATCGTGACTTGAATGAGCTAAATGTTTCTGTTTCAAGTATTTGAAAGAGAGAGGCAATACACACCATAAGCAAGATGAAAAACATTAGAATATGAAAGTGGTATAGTTCCTTTTCTCAATGTAGTTATTGATCCACTGATTACACCACAAAGAGAAAGGTTAAGGGTAAACAAACAAACAAAAATATTTAAGTTAATTAATAGACCAAGCTAATCGACATAGGATCAGACGAAACCTTAACTCGCCTTCTTGTGGTTCGAATTCGACATCTTTGAAGAACAACACTTCATCGGCTTTGGCGGAGGAGTCGGAGTGGAGAACCGCCTTTCCGTTTGGTTTCTTCGACATAGGATCGCCGGAGACAGGGTTGGTGGAGGAGACTCAGGTTTTGCCAGCGTTTTTGATCGGTTGAGATTTTCCATCGGGTTTCATCGCGGGTTCGCCTTCTTGAGAGGATTTTGATTGGAACCAAAAAATGGTGAAGAGGTTTATAAGAAATAGATAGAGAGTGAGTTGAAACGAAAGACATTAAAGATGGGAGTAAAGAGGAGGTTTGATTGTTAGTGCCACTGTTTGAAAATTTGGTAGGTGTTGTACGTACGTTCGGGTTGGGCCTAGCGCCTAGTGTAAAAATCGGGGACTAAGCGGAGATTATTCTGGGCCTAGTTTTAGGTTTATCTTGGATTTTTTAAATACGTACATATATAATTAGTGATTCTTGTATATGTGTCCAAGCAAGTTTCAATGGCTTAGTGGTAACTATCCTATATTTATGTCATACTAACCTGGGTTTGATTATTTCTATCACATTGTTTTTTTTTCTTGTCTCAAGCGGAGGTGATGTGGCAACTTCAGACTTTCTGATTGGTTGAAATATTTGAAGATAACAAGTTAGAATAATAATATAATTCATTCATTCAACCAAAAATTAAAGATAATTTGGTGAAAAATATTAAGAAACTAATATTATACACAGAAAAAATATTTCTTACTAGTTTAAAATATTAAATACATATATAATTAAACTCGTAAATAAATTTGACTTACAGGGAATAATAGATAAATTATTAGTTTTAAATCTGTGTGAAACTTTTTGAAACCACAACTAGATTAAAATGGAAAAAATATTGATTAACAGAACATTATGGTATATTTTCATTGGAAGCGAAGCTGAAAATAAATATAATTTATATTTGAATTATAAAGTGACATTTTCATATAACAAGAAAAAATGTTAAAATAACATTTTTTATTAAATATAGGGAATACTAAAGATAAGATAAACATATTCTTGGGTATTTATTTGTTTGAGTTTGACGTCATTTTTCTATTTTGAGTATTTTAATATTAGAGGTAAGTACATTTAGGTATTTATTGTTTTGTCCGGCTTTGATTTGGTTCTAAACCTAGATAATTAATTTGAGATCTAATTTTTATTTTTAATACTAGTTAATTATGATATTACAAATTAGAAAAAAAAAATTTATAAACGATATTATAATCTATACGTTTGACTGTATCACCTTAAGCTGATTAATGAAATCTATTCTTAGTGGTATTTTTTGTGTAATGCTAGAAATTTTTTGTAATTTTTTTCTCTAATATTCTGCATATAATTCGCATTTTCTTCAAAATTTGAAACTAAATTTTTTTGGTGCAAAACATTAATAAATTCTTTGTTAACCATTGGACCATAAAAGCTTCTACAATCTAATCTTTGTTACTGCTCAGTTCGATTATTTTTATATAACGAGGAAGAGCAAGTCTTTTTTTTTATTTGTAAATATATATGTTTATCATCAATATATGTAATTATACAAGTATTTCACCGTAATTATATGTAAGAATATAAGCATATCATCTTATATACAAACATAAAATTACTATAATAAATCTACTATCTAGTTATCATAAACCAGCCAATTGTAACTAGTTTGAGTAAACTCACAAGATTAAATAATTTTACTGTTTCAAATAGTAAGTCATATTTTTAATATAAAATCTAAAATAAATTTAGCAACAAAAAGGAAATAAACATATTAATATATAAGTAAATCAACCAATCTGAGTGATAGAAATTTTTATTTTACGTTTTCTAACTTATTCTTACATATTAAAATAATGATATTTGCAGTAAATACATTTTTCTTAATAAAAATTATATGAGCATAGGACTGGTTTATTACTTTTGAAAGATTGATATCATTTTAGTAGAGACAGACTTTCCAAAAAGAGAATATACTTAAGAAATTATCTTTACGTATATTTCTACTAATGATATAGTTATCGACGTAATAGCTGATGTTTAGCAAACATTTTTGTTTCTCTGACTTCCAAATTTACATCCACTTTGTAAAGTTTATTGTTGTCCGATGACGAAGAAATTTGAAGGAAAATCGATCAAAAAAAGTTTAAGGCTGTAAATGATTGCTTTTTTCTTTTCTGCAACTCGTCGTCATTCATCAGGCTGTAATTGATTGCTAGTCGCCTAAAAATAAATAAAGCCACAGGTTGTAATTCAGAGTCAATGGTCAAGTATGTGTAGTTTCAATTTTCTATGGCCCACGTTTCCTCTATTCTCATCATCAAGAGTCGGAGAAAACCACGTTGACGCCGCTTTTTTTTCTACATCAACAAAAATAATTCAACTGAAACTTATCCAAATCAAATTGATAGCATCCAAATCAAATTGATACTTTCGTATCCATGTAAAAAAACAAACGACAATTGCTGCTTGGCACTAAATACTACGTACAAAATTATTCGTCTTAAATTACAAAAAGACTATCCGTCTTTATATTTTGTATTTAGGGTATATAAATGAACTTTGAATGATTAAAGTTTTTTTTTAGCATTTTCCGAACAACTTAGAAAAACCGATCATTCTTTTGGTTCCGAAACCATCTTCATCATTTGATAATAATCCGTTCCAAACTTTACGTGATATTATCTTAAATTCATCGAACATTCCACGTTGACGTCACTTAAATGGATATGTTTTTAACTAAGGATGAGCATAATATTCATAAGTTTTGATTCAATCCATTTTTATTTTGATTCGGATCCAAGAAGTATATATATTAATAATTTTACACAGTAAAAAAAACTAAACAAATCAAAATACTAATTAATATTTCAAAATATATATTTCAATCCGATCTGTTGTATAGATATATATACATATGTTTAAATAATTATTATATAACATAAATATTTTACCTTATGTAAGTTTTACCATCTATTTTATTAAATTAATTATTTCAGTTATTAAAATTAGAAAATAAATAAATTTTTATTTATAATAAAATATTATTATTTTATATTATTTTGAATCTATTTTTTATATGGATCTAATCGGATTTGAGCGAAACAGATCTGATTATTAATAATTTAATATCATTAAAAATCTGGATATTAAATTTGTGTCCACTCCTGCTTCAACGAAGACGCCTTCTCCACCAAATGAGATGTAAAGCTGGATTTCTATAATTATTAATATAAATAACTATTAAGTGTATCCATGTTTCATCAAGGTCCCTAGACTCAAACCTTGTTTCCTTGACTTTCGGGAAGACATTTGAATCCATCGTTACCAACCTAGCGTGACGCATTAGGAAAATAAAACCGTAATAGACAAGACAAATTGAAATCCGAGAATTACTCTTTTTTATTTTTATTTGGTAAACTAATGCGAGTATTACTTCTGTTAGTTTTTATTAGCTCAGCCCAGGTGAAGATATTAGATTTGGACATGTTATGTATTCTAAGAAGGCTCAGCAAAATATATTTGTCCATCGTTCATATCAAAACAAATTCAAGTGGTTAGAATAAGAATTCAGGTCTCATCGGAAAATATATTCGTTAAATAGGTTCCTTAGATTCATAATCATAAGAACTATAGAATGATTTCTAAACTCATCCCCTAGACTAGGTCTGGGCATCCGGGTCCTCAGGTCGGATTCGGATCGGGTCTTGTCGGATTCAGATCGGGTCTTGTCGGATCCGGATCCTTCGAATCCTGGAAATTTAAACTCATTTAGATACCTATAATTTTTCGGGTCGGTTCCAGATCGGGTCTTGTCGGATCCGGGTCGGTTCGGGTCTATAATTAAAATACCCATAATTTTCGGATTCGGGTAGGATCCAGATCGGGTTCGGGTATTTAGGATATAAAAAGGAACCGAAATACACAAATTCAATCGAATTTAGTCAAAATTTATCATATATATCTAAAATTTTACAAAATAACTTAAAATAAACTATTGATAGTTAAAATAGAACATTTTAATTCTATATTTTACATTTCAAACTTCATGTTACTTAAAAATGTTACAAAATAATAATAAAGATTGTTAATAAAAAAAAGATATTTTAAAGTTTTTAAGTCGGATTTGAATCGGTTCTTATCGGGTCGGGTCTATTCGGATCGGGTTCTTTTCGGATCTGGGTCTACTCGGGTCGGTTCTTTTCGGGTACAGATCCATTCGGATAGAAGAATTTTGGACCCAATAGATACTTGTAAATTTTCGGTTCGGTTTCGGGTCGGGTATTTTCGGTTGGTTCGGTTCAATTTTGGGTCGAGTTAAAGCCCAGATCTACCCTAGACATTATTCGAAAAAGTAATTTTTAAAATTTGATTATGTATCATCTCCATATTCAATTTCATTAGAAGAAAAATGACATGGCTTAGTAAAAGTAATAACATAGCTTGAATCTAACTGTCACATAGAAATTTGCATTTAGTGTTAATAACTCATTCATCATCTCTAATAACTCATTCATCATCTCTAAATTTAATGTATTGAAATATAACATTAAATAATATAATAATATTTAACAACATTTCAGAAATATTATTTAATTCTATTTTCTATAATTTTATAATTTCTTATTATTAGAAAATTTATTCAAAACTTTATGAAATTTTTTAAAATTATAAATTTATAATCATAATACCATCAGTTTTCTTTTAATTCCATCAGTTTTCTTTAATACTACAAATTTTTGAAATACTACTTAATTTTACTTTTTGAAAAAAAAATTAACAAACTTTTCTTTTAATTTTATGCAATTTGATTTAATATATTTCAACTAAAACTAGATAAAAATGTAACCAAAACTAAAATTTTAAATATACACATATATATTATAATATAAACTTAAAATAAACAAAATGATTTTATCTTAATTTTCCGTTTATATAAATTAAAATAAAGCTAAAAAGTTAAAAAATTAAGTTTTAATAATTTTTTATTTTAAATTTCATTTCTGCACATGATGTAAGAAACATCTCGTCAATATTTGATAATATAAAGGAATAATGGAGATTGGATAGGAAACTCAACTTTCTTTACTTTGATTTTGTAGTTATCTATATTTCAATAATTATCTTTTTTTTAAACTATTCACTATATGATATTTTTTTGCCAACCACTATATGATATTCCATGTTTCTATCATAGACTCAGACTTTTTTCTCCTTGACTTTCGGGTGTACATTTGTATCCATCGTTAGCAACTTAGCGTGACGCATTAGGAAAAAAAAGAAGAAGAAGAAACGGGGTATAGAAAATAGATGGAAACGTGGTTACATGTTTGCTAACAGTAAGTTTACAAAAAAAAAAAATGTTTGCTAACAGTAACACCCGGCCTGCTGGCAAAAATTCTAATCAAGTCAGTAGGCACGAAGCTTCTCCATGTATTATCATGTCTTGCTTTTTACTACCCTCAAGATATCATAAATAAATTGCGAAGAGCAGTAATTCTGGTGAGTACAAAGCATAACAATTTGAGTTACATGGGACAAGATCTGCAAACCGATGGACAAAGGTGGACTAAATTTTCAGAGACCTAAAGATTTTCACTCTCCTACCTAGAGTATTTAAACGTAGAACTATCGTCATACAAAGCCACTGGAAATTAGTAGCTCTCTCTCTCTCTTATGGTTGGAAGAGTATGTTGGGAGCGAAAGATTCTTGAGAATGTTGAACTGCAGAACATAATGGAGTTTGTTCATAAATAGGGTAAGCTCTTGAAGATGTCTAGAAGAATTTTTTGTAGTTTCAGGAATGTCCTGAAGTGTCTATCAGTGTGAAGTTAAATCCAGGAGGGATTTAGACTGATCATGAGAAAAGATGGGTATTGACATGAAAACTCTATCAGTACGACTGAGTTATTGCATAAAGCAGCTGAGTTAATGAAGACAGCTGAGTTATCGCATGAGGCGGCTGAGTTAATGAAGACGACTGAATTATCGCATGAGGCGGCTGAGTTTTGCTGACGGAAAAAGAACTGTTGGAGAATGTTGACTTTAAGGTGTGAACACAGATTTAGATCTGGATTCAAATCTGATGGAACCTTTAGAACACCCTATTATCCAGCATACTTTACTATCCTTCTTCTCTCTTATGTTTCTATAAATACCATTGTATGTGGTTCATAAAAGATTAATGAAATATATTATCCTTCTATTAATCTTCTCTCTTGGTCTTGGATCTGAAACTATAATCTTCTCTAATCTCTTATTCTCTCATACTTCTAGTCTATCAATCTCTGTTTTTAAATCTCTATTAAAAGCACTCATCTTGCTCTATTGGAGTTTTACACACAAACACACATCGAATGAAAAATAGAGTAGAGGTCTCTTTAAAAAATCACAGAAAAAAAGATATAAGGTATATATGATAGGATCAGAATTTTATACGAGATTTTGATTTGATCCTTAGATCCGGTGATGACCATAAGTCTTGAATTCCATAATGGCGTCCCAAGTAACCCAAATTTATATGTTAACCAACTCAATGACTACATCACCAGAGACTGGGACGATGGACCTCATTTGCAGCATATGTGGCCCATATGATATACCAGTAATCCGGAGAATTCGATAGAGTCACAATCTAAAACCGAATGGTATTTATTGGATTTATACCAAGTCTAGCCTCTATACTGTAAAATCTGGATACTAACTGGCATCTCATATTCTGGAACCAAATAAAAATTTCTTAATGAATAAGGTCTTAAACCTGAAAGCTATGAAGACGATGAACCACCTTTTATGGAGGTTTAACGGGATGTGTAGCAGTCTGTAGGTTTTTTTTTTGATTTTCATTAGGGGAACGAGCGATGTCCTAGCTAGATACGAAGGGAAGGAGGAATCAATTAACCACCTCCAGTTCCAATGTCACACATCCCTTTATACATGGATTCTCTCAGATATCCCATCGGCTCCGGAACTGCTCTCAAGTGAATCTCTCTGTGAGAGTTTTGACTACCTCCTCGTCAGAGTTAACGTGAGAGGCTGACAAGGATTAAGTTTAATTCCCTAAACACTAGACTGCAATCTCAATCAAGTCATTGTAGCGTGTAGGGTGTCAATCCAATCTAGGGAGATTTCAAACAAAGAGAATATAAATCATGGCTTAATCTAAACAATAAAAGTGTTGTTAAGTAACTAAGAACAATTCTAAGCAAATTCAAACAAAGATGATCTCAGTTTTAACAAGAAACAAGAGCAAAATCAAACTTCAATCGAATGCTAGAGATGTATTCATGAGCTAAGATAATTGATATAAGGTGATCAAGGTTCAATCTAAGATGTTTAAACAAAACAAATAACAAGTTCTATAAGTATAGATCTCATTCAATTAAACTAATCTATTTTCATGACAATAATTCATATGTTGTTGTTATTCCTGTAACATGTCCATAAACTTGTAATCCACTTTGAGTGATGTAGTCACTGCTTTTTGTGAAATACCAAAGCAAGGCCTCGTCGTCTACTGAAGTTCGTAGGTACAGAAAGATGTGTTTCACGTCCTCAGCTGTAAAAGTTTGCTCCATAAGAGCTTTGTACCACTAGCCTAAGTTCCTATCTATCAGGTCTGACACTTTTAAGGGTTAGATCAATGATCCTATCAGGTCTTGGAGGACGTGGCGAACCATCCATCACCCAGTTTTCCATCCACACATTCGTACTTGTGGCAGTAAATGCCTAAATTGAAGATTTATTCCCTTTTTATCGACTCATGGCAGTAAAATATTATGTAAGAGCGAATCCATTAGTCTAAAAATTCATGAACAGATTAATGTTTCTGTTTTCAGTGACAACAGTCTTATGGTGTTTGACATTCGACGTATAAATCAAACATATCTAAACAGGCAAAAAGAAGAACGATAGCTAAATACTTATGTTACATTGTGAATCCTTAGTTACTACTTCTCATCAAGGCCTCAACTGCTTTGTGTAAGGAACTAGTACGATTTGAGCCTTCTGGACGTTTAAACAGTGAGTGAGGTCCGTTCCAGACAGAACTGTGATTGTTGCTTTTAGGAAAGATAGTCTCGCAGAGATTTAGCAGCTGAGGGTTTCTGAGTTGGAACTTCTCGTGCATCTTAGCTCTCCATTGTTTACGCTCTAACTCCTGCATTTCCTGCAATAACACAATTAAACTCAGTAGTTGCTTACTGCTTAATCAAAACAATCATAATAAAGCTCGGAGAGTACCTTCTGCTCTCGGAGTCGTTTTGCCTTCTCTTCCTCATCATTCTGTGTTGATTTTGGACCCTCAGCAGAAGCTAAAACAACCAACTTCTCTGCAGCACTAGTCACGGGCTCGTCACCAGTCTCTTCTGTCAATCTATCAATCGAATGAGTCTTATCCTCGACAGTAGGTTTGATTTTAGTTTCACTCTCCACCTCAAGGGTTTCCTCTTCCTCTTGTTCTTCTTCCTCCTCCACATTTTGCTTTTTATTTTCACCAACTCTCTGTCTTTTTGCCACTGGACTATCTAGTTCGATGATTTCTGTTTTTCCTTGTCCAGTTTTGTTGTCAACATCAACATCCATGTCCTGCTCCTCACGCATATTTATTGATGAATTATCCACAGACGGACTTCTCACAGGTGAAGATTCCTTCAAGAAAGAGATATTTAATTACAGCCAAGCACCCGGGTTGTGCGTTCTCTTTGGATAAACAAAACACATTAACTAACCTCTACTGCTCCAGAACTTGCTTGAGAACTGTGACGTTCTCTTTTACGTCGCTTCAAAATACATACCGCACACATGCAATCACTCTTGTGATGCCTTCTGCAAGCGAAAATAATGACACTATCAAATGAAACTGATTCCGATCACAAATCCCAGACAGGACATCTACAAGCTCCATATTATCTATCGAACAATTGCAAGACGTACGAATTGGGCTACAGGAACCAGAATACAATTTGACAAAGAGGAAACCAAATTCAGCTTCATGGTTGGCTAAGATTAATTATGGTTACAGTAACTTTGTAAGAGATAACCTCTTGTCTATAAAACCTAGGAAGACTGATGGAACGTTGAAACCAAACTCAGGATAACACTGAACACAAAGGAGAACACATCTGATTCATTTAAACCTAAGACCAATATGACACCACTTACGTTTTGTACTCGAGTTAAATTGTTCATACCATCAAAAAAAAAATACAAACAAGGTTAGAATCTGAATATAAGTCCCCACGTATCATAAAGGAAAAAGAGTTTCAAAGGCATACCCATGGCGCTTCTGGCTCTTCGGCTTGGATTGACTACCTTTGGAGGATGCATTTCCACCATCCTCGAGTTGAGCATTCTCTGATCGTAAATCGAAGAAACCAAAGAAGTTAAACCGTAAGCTATATTACTCAGGCCAAAGTGCATAGCTACAAGAGTCAATGCAAGTACTGTATATTGTTAACACTTTCTTCATATTAACATTCTTTTTTATAGTTTAATCATACATCTCTCCATCTGGATATTAATAAGAGAACTAGAAACGAAAAAAAAAAGAGAGACGAAATTCACGATTAACTCATCCATCAAGCTGCTCTGGATGAAGAGATCAGATTTCAGAAAAAAACAGTTTTAAAGGGTTCTTATTTTATTATTAAAAATGGTGGTTACTTCATTTTAACTGTTTATGCATTTCAACAGTGACTTTCATTAGCTGGAATAAGCAAAGACCCTTGTCAAAAGCACAAGACAATTCAGGACCAGAAGCTTCAAAATGTGTTCACAATATCTACTCTATATGCCTAAGGGGAACCAGAAACGTAGTTCTGTACGAGAAAACTACACCTACCAATTTAACAATGCGTGAGAACAAATAGTCAAATGCTAGAGAAGATTAACTTTTAAAAATACCTGAAGATTGCTCAGTATACAATCCCGCGGCAGCCCAGTACTTCATGAAATTTTTCTTCACTCGCTTCATCAGGTCCACGATATAATCACCTTTCTTATTATACTTGGAACAGTTATTCCAGATGTACTGGACATCCTTGTAAACATCCTCAGAATTCATATATATGTTGCCTTTTTCAAGATTACTGCATACAGTTCCAAAATCCATAGGTGTCTTGATGATATCGAAATAGTCCTAATTACATAACCCGAAAACAGTTAAACGTGTTAGACAACAATTCTGAAACCCCTTGACAAAGCAAAGAAAAGATTAAAAAGAAGGGACAAGTATTATTTCCTTCACATATTGAAAGAGAATGATGAACCCCTACCCTAAGACTAGTAAATGTACTAAAGCAATTTTGAGTCAGTTGAGATCAAAATGATTTTCGTCTGTTCACAAGAAAAGTACTCAGGCCGCTAAAACACACAGAATATTTACCTATGAAGTATGTAATGGAGATATGTGAAACATAAGACATGTATAGATGAAGGGTTGAGCTTTCACAAGCCAAAGTTAATATGTAACAACATCTCTCAAAATGGTGGATATATTAAAATAAATAGGAAGCTAATGATCACACTTACAGGAATCCCAAGAGCTTCTGGGTCCACGGGAACATTAAAGGGATCAGCAGCTTCCATCTTCATAATCTTCTTGACCACCTAAGACCAACATGACACCATTACGTCTGGTACTAAAGGTAAATTGTTCATACCATAAAAAGACAAGGTTAGATACCGTAAGAGAATCTTCCAGTTCTTGCTTATTGTATCGCGGAACTTGATCAGTCTTCTTCTGCTCATTCAGAGAAGAAACGGATGCACTTTCTGGTTCTAGCTTCTTGACTTGAGGAGAACTCTCTTCATCAGGCGTCATCTTCGTATCCTTTTTATCAAGTACAACTGCATCTTGAGACTTGACAGGAGTATCAACAGCAGCAGTCTTGTCAGAAACTGAGCTAGATCCATCAACCGCCTTCCAAGACTTGATCTTGATACCTTTCATCTTCCTGTAAACATTCAGAACTGGTTTTCTCTCAGGCAAAGGAAGAGGAAGAACAGGAGGATCCTCTTTTTTCTCAACAACAGGTTTCTCTTGTGGAACATCAGGTTCTGGTGCTTTGGAGGTCTTCAGTTTAACCTTGACACGCCCGACCGACTTAACCGGATCTACACTAGGTGAATTGCCACTAGGGGTAGAAGAAGAAGGTGCATCAGCAACCACCGTTTTAGATTCATGTTCACTCTTCTCACACTCAGCCGAACTTCGCTCAGAGTCCGACTCATTCAAATTCTCTTTCTCTTGTTCAGTGGATTTTTTTCCTTTCTTATCTCCTCTCTTACGCTTCATCGTCGCTACGAGAGAGACTCCTGCAAAATTACCAAAAGGCAACACAAAATCTTTAAAAGCTGAAACAATCAAGGAGAGCACTAGAGACCAAACATTCAAGTTGGAATCGATTGAAACCCCAACAGGATTATTCCAAATTGCAGATGAACACAAACAATTTGCGATAAAGAGATAGGATGTTCAAATCAACACTATGTAATCTAGCAATCGATTCAAAACAATCTTGAATCAATGAAACAGCGGAGGGAATATACCGGAAAAGGAAACCCTAGATCTAGGGAAAACCAGAAGGTAACAGGAAGAAGATGAAGAGGGGAAGGAGGGAGATTCAAAAAGTTGGAGGGAAACGAAGATTTTTTACCAAACAAACTTATTATTCGACTCGAGACCGCGCTTTCGGCTTTCGAGGCACAATTCTTCGAGCGTCGCTTACTAGACCCGAGATGAGACGGAGCTTTTTTTAGAGTTTTTAACTTTTAAGAGCTTTCTTTGCAGATTTAATTGTTACGTCGTCGTTTTCACTAATGGGCTTTTATGGGCCAAACAAAAAAAAACTATGTGACAAATCTCGTGGTCGTTTTAACCTATGGGTTTTATGGTCCATATCATGACCACAGACCACATGTAAATTCCTGACCTCGACCAATTCTAGTGAAAACCACTACATCGCCATGATGTGATTATCATGTGTACATATCTTGCATGAAATACGTAGATAGAATGGCCTTTCCAATATTTTTCTAAAAACAAGAGACAAAAAGTCTTTTGTTCATACCTGATCCCGTAATTAACGTAAGAATAAGTTGAAACTTAAACGACGATTTGGTTATCTGGTCTGATTTTCTGACAGTGAAACTTTTTGGTATAACAATAATAATAGAAATCGATTGGAAACTTAAGCCCATTTATAATTTCGGCCTAGTATGTATAAGAATGGAGAGACGTGGGTATATATTAACGTTTTCATAAAATCTATACTAAGCAAAAAATGGATTTTCGAGGTTCATAGAGGGTCCACATCAACATAAAATCTTTATTTCAAAAGAAGCTATGTGAAATTATTACTAAAAAAACAAAAATAAATAGATATACAATATAAGAAAAATTAAGTAATAAGTAAATATACACTATAAGAATAAAGATATTACATTAAATATCCATTATGATATTATCATTTATAAAAGCAATAAATTAGAATAAGTAAATATACAATATAAGAAATAGAAAACTATATTAAATATCAATCTGGTAAATGTATAAAATAAATAATAAATATATATACAATATAAGAAATAGAAAACTATATTAAACATCTATCCGTAAATGTATAGTAAAATAAATAATAAATATATATACAATATAAGAAATAGAAATATTATATTAAACATCCATCATAATATAAAAACAACAAAATTAGAATACGTAAATATACAATATAAGAAAAAAATAAAAATTAAGTAAATATACAATATAAGAAATGGAAAACTATATTTCAAAGAGTCAATCTCCTTCACTACAGCCTGAGAACAACAGTTCACCTCAATATATTATAAGGTGAAAAGAACTTTCTTTCTTCCATTTCGAAAACAGATCAAGGAACCTCTATATTAGGCATAAGTCAAGAGGACATGATATGATAGTGACAATTATACTTAATGATGATCTTGTGAATAACCGTGTCTCTATCCTAAGATCAAAGGATCAAGTGCCAAAAGCTTTACTTCACAACTAGTTATCTCTCTTTTCTCTGAAATTCAAAAAACATATTAGAATATAAGTCATGAGGATACATGGGAGTCTTTTATTTCATTGGTTGAGTCTCACCTCTGCATCTTAGACAAGTTGATTAAGGGGGATAGCTGCAAGGAAATACGCTAGATTGGTCATTAGATCCAAGTGAATCTGTACTAAATATACACAATCCATATTATGCTTTGTTGTTAATTACAAACAATAATAATAAACTACAGCTGACGTTTTGGTCCTGCATATTAGAGTTCCAAAAGACACGAAGAGCACTATAATCTCATGAAGAAAAAGCTGAGAGAAGAAAGATTCAGTGGGGAATTGAAAGTTGAGCTTGTGGTACCAATTATGGATTGTAAAGTGCCTAATTTCAGCAGTAAAATGATAATCTTTTTTATCCTTTTGGTATATTGTATACTAATAAATGGATCTTTTGAGGTTCTATAGAGTGTCAACATCAACATAAAATTATTTTTCCGAAAGAGCCACGTGACATTATTACTAGAAAAATAAAAATAAATAAGTTTAGTTGGAATTTTCAACCAAAACATGTCACTATATTTGTGGAACTTATTCTTACAAACATAGAGAAATTAGACAAGGTGGTCGTACTGTTGGATGAACGTCACCTTAAGTTTAAAATTGAAGATCTGGTGGTTTCAACACTTCCTCACAACAACAATGTCACCATTGTGATCTCCTCCACCAACAAGCTGATGACATCAAATGAATGGTGAATCAAAGGGGATTAAAGGCTTTGAGTTTTATTGAACATTTATTGTTTAATTACATAAATTGGTGTACTTTATATTTTATATTCTACATCGACTCTATTGAAACGCAATAGAAGAAGACCTTGAGTTGTTCGCACAACAAAAAATCTTCAGGCCACGTAAATGCAGTTTTTAAGAGCATATAAAAAAATTGCTTTGGTTTCTTTAACCATAGCTTTTGTGAATAAGTTAGTAAACGTCGTTTATACGACAAATAGAAATCAGTAGAGGAAGCGGAATTATGGTTCCATGTCAATGCAGTGGAGTATGGAGGAACCAAAAACAGATCCCCTGAGCGTGAACGTGATGTGTAATGTGGCTTCGTCATGTAGAGAAGCTCTGCAACTTAGTGGCGTAGGTTGGATACTAAGGGAACATGGGGTAGATACGGGCAGTTGAGAGCATGGTACATAGGAAGGTGAAACATATCATCTTTGAAGTGTCATCAACTTTGATCAGGGAGGCCAGCACATGTCCGGGGAACATCCCTCAGTACTGTAATATGATAACATTCGATCAGCAACCTCCTATGTAGTAGGATTAAGAATTGGCTGATTAACTTCACTGGAGAGGAGGCAATGTAGCGGTGATGAAGATTGCATCCTCTGTTACGAGAGATAAACGCTATGTATCATATGTTGTCCGGCATGGTCCTCGTTGGCTACAAGCCTACAACCAACACTGGAACGGGACAAGTCCCTGCTCTGCAACTTCATTTAGCAGTACTATTTTGGAGTAATTATGCTTGGTCTCTATTCTGATGCCTATTGGTGTTTCATTTCATTTAACCTTTCTTGAGTTCCCAGACCATTTTGGCCTGAACCCATGTGGTTGATGTTTTGGTTTGAATAAAAATATCAGTATTAGAATAAAAAAACACTAATAAACTCAATTTTGATAAAAAAAAAACTAAATTTTGCTTTAATTTGTCAGCGCTGAACTTTTTTTTTGTCTGGTTTCTTCTACAACAGTTCTGTCAAACATCTTTATAAAGAAGCACTATAGAATATTTTTTCCCTTTTTTGACCAAAAAAAAGAGATTTTTTTTTTTATATTTCTCGTAGGCATTTTCTCACAGTAGGTGAAGAACTTTTCCAACTCAAACTTCCAAACCTGCTTAACTGCCTCGACACAGGAATTCAGAATCTGAATTGTCCTTTTTTTTGAACAAGAATCTGAATTGTCCAATTCAGTAATTCTCAAGCAATCAAACTATCTTCACATTGGGAGGAAGTTTTACAACGCATCAACTTTACATGAACCATTCACTCCATGGGAATGCACCATTTTACCAGTTACATAAATTACATACAAAATAAAGAGTAGATAGCATATAGTACAACTCCACATATCAGTGTTTCTTTTACCATAAACACAAGTCACCACAACAATCACCAGATTAATGAAGTCCAGGTGTCTGATCTTTGAACTAAACCACCTCAGGCAAACCATATGCTGGAAGTAATAAAGGTTTTCAGGTAATGGAAACCAGGTGCACTAGTGTACCAACCATAATAAAGAGTGACGGAGTATTACGAGACACTAGAGTAGGTCCTGCTCTTGTTGAAACGGCAGTCCCTTTTGAGCTAATGAACCGTTGTGTAGAGAGACACACAGACACGTTAACTAAAAGTGGAACTGACCCATCACAGATAGAGAGTCACGCCTGCAGTTGGAATCGTTAGCGTTCAGGGAAAGACTCGAGAACTGAGAGTCTAGATCTTTGCTAGTGGCACGTTTGTGACTTGCTGATTGTTGACGTGTTTGCTGTTGTTGTTGCTGCTGCTGTTGATACAGAGCTCGTAGTCTTCCAATCTCCCTTTCCAGCACCTCTTGTTCCACTGGATAATAGACAACTCATGAGTCGTAGTACTACTACTCTGCTACAGTTTCCAATAGGCTAAGTAAGTATTGTAAAGCTTGTTTGTTAGTTTCACCAGCAGCTTAATGTAGATAGGAGCTACAATGAATTTGAGAATGTTCATGTTCAATCTTGATGACTAGCTACTACTTAGAAATCCATACTTCAGATTAAACGTTGAACGTAAAAGAAACTAAGAGAACATCTTTTGGATGACTGGAAGAAACTTACATTGCTTGATCAGTTTCTCCTGAGCTATACTTTCTAGGCGCTGCTTAAGAGCTTTGTTTTCCAGACTCAAAATAAGATTGCGCTGATTGAGAAAATCAAGCTCAGCTGAAACTTTGGAGCCTTCTGCCTATCGATAGGAAATATAAAAAATATCACAACTGAATACATATTACACTAACTATCGTTTTTGAATACAAGGTGTTTTCTTAGCATCATTACCTGCAATGATTGTACATTCCTTTCTAGCTCAGATATGTACTGGAGTTTACGTACCCGTGATCGTTGTGCAAATTGCCTGCAGGAAGCAGCAAATAGAGAATTAAGTCATCGGTGATATGCTATTCAAAAAAAGGAAAATCATTAAAGAGAGAGATCACATACTGTTTGGCTCGTTTTGTATTGTCAGGCTCGTACGTGACAGGCTGAGGATTGGAGTTGTTTTCCTTAGAAGATTCTAAGAACCTCTTTGTGTCATAAGAGAGAGCTTCTGCATAGTCTGCTGTTGCATCTTGAGACATATATGATGCTCCCATGTGTTTCCCACCGACGCTCTCCCGAGTGAAAGGTAGCCAACAAGGACGAGCCCCAGATGACACCAAAGTATCCCGCTGTCGATTCGTCTGTTTTAGGAAGTTAGCATCAACGGTGTCCTGAGTGCTTCTTCTTCTACTACCATCTTGAATTCCTCCTCTCATATTCCTATAACTGAAATCTGTTTGGAGGGCCAAGCCTGTGTTGGTAGCATTAGCCACGTCTAGGTAAGCATAAGAGTCGCTTGCTGAACGCCTATGGCCAGATTTGCGAGCAGCAGGGCTCTCAGGCTCATTGAGAAGATCATCAAGCCAAAAGGGAAGCTCTTCTACCAAATGGCTCTCAGAGGAAGTCCGCTGGTGGTGGTGGTGGTGGTGGTGGTGAGGTTTCTCAATACTAATCTTGTGGCCGTGCCTTGAAGAACCACTGGGAACGTACTCAGAATACGATGCTGATACGCTAGGAAACGGGATCTTTGGAGGGAGCAAAGCACTTTTTCCTGGGTACATCAAACTCCTAACACTCTCTGATCCCTTGGTGCCAGCCATTGTCACTAAAGGAAAAAAAAAGGGTCTAACTATTAAAAAAACCATTGCATCAACTCCACAGAGCAGAGCTTGGCACAATAACATAGACAGAAGAAAACTAAGGAGACAAAGAAGTAAGAAGGCTCATCCTTACTTTAACGAAACAAAGTCTTAAGATTAAAAAGAAAAATCAATGCAACAGTTACAGAAAGCATTAAACTTTTTTAATGTTTTAGTCAGTCCACTCCGCATTCAAGTTGCTTTCTCGTTAAGCTAAGTTATCATAATATTACACACACTTTGTTTGAAGACTCGTGTAACAGTGATTTACAAGCTTCTTAATTATCATCTAACAACCTTGAACATTAATCAAATCATCTTTTTCTTCTTCCCCATCCGCATCAGTTAACAAACCAATCAATTAAATGCAAAAAAAAAAAAAATCGAGATTCCATTAGTAAATAAACCCGAAAGTAATAACAGATACAGATTCATCGGAGAAATATTTTCCATTTTTTTTTTTAAAAAAAAAGAAAAACTAACCAGTTGGAGAAAGAAGGAAGGAAGGAATCGAGCCTTGAGAGATTATATGGATCTGAATCCAATCAAGAATCAGGAAAACAGAAGTAGAACTCGTTCCGTTCACCGGAGATCTTCCGTCTTATCGTTGAAGGAAGGAAGGAGAGGAGAGGGGTGGATGAGAGAATTTTGGGGGAATTTAGTCCTTAAAAGGTAAATCAAAAAGGCTTTAAGACCCCTTTTGTTTTTCCTTTCTTTTTGTTTTTAAAAAGTCGTCCCAAATACTTTTCTCATTTTCTATATGTTTGTTTTCGCGCTTTGTTATTTAAAAGTTCTTGTTACTTAGAGCACCCACATCAGTCAACCTCCCAAATCCCGATTCTCTAGGTATTTTTACATTATTTTATTTTATTTTTTCGTTTGACTTTTCTTTTCTTAAAAAAAAATTAAATAAATACCTGAACTTATCGCGGACCGACACATGTCGTGGGACCCGCAGAACAGTTAAGACTCGGGTTCACCCCACTGAACTCCCAAGACTCGGATTCACCAACAAATGCATATTATATTATTATTTTTTATTGAAAAACGTATGAACCTCCTCTAAAATCCTCTAATGCTCTTGCTCTTACTAAGTAACAGGTTTGAGTGTTTGACCATAATACAGTTGTAATCTTTATAAATTTTATATCTTCATAAATTATAGAATATTCAAATTTCAAAATAAATGTATAGATTCAACTATTTTGATAAATTAATATTTCATTAAATTGATTCAAATATTATAATTTAACTTAGATATTTTATGATATTATTTCTCAATTTCATTAAATCGATTTCTATTTGACTAGCAATACTAATTAGTCGTATTTAAGGAAAAAAAACACTTATCTCAACGTCTAATTGAGAGACATAAGGACAAAGACATTAAACTAGTTACAGTGTACACGTCATAAACACTACACAAAGGAAAAGAGGATCTTTTGTCGAAGATCATGTTTCATGCATATGGGCCAGTTATTTATTCATATTCTTTATTTTATACTTAATAATGATTGGTGAGTTGGAATTGATCTGTTAACTAACGTAAAGTGCAACAACATGGGCCAAGTTGATCAACAAATAAAGATTAATATTATTTCTATATATTTTATAGGTTCACAAAATGACAAAACACAAATGCAACCTCGAATTTTTATATTTTCTCCAACATGTCTCTCAAGAAACTTACTTAAATCCAATTATCTTGTTCCAAATCCAGTCTGTGGCGGCCCCTATCTTTCTTCAACCTTGTGACTTTTTTCCTTCTTTTTTCTTTTCGGTATGTTAACTAACCATCAATCACTTCATATTATAAATAACCTACTTGTTTATGTACTTATATAATTAACATATATATGGTAGACTTGACCAATTTTTATATTATCAATGCGTATTTGTGAAGCTTACTTTTATAATATAAGGTAAGTGGGAAGAGAAAGAGACCATCACTATATAAAAACTATGGCAAATTGATATAAAGTGATAGATTTGTATAAAATATAAAACAAATTAATAATTGTATTGATGTTCATTGAAAACTTATATAAAAACAGAGTAGCCAAGTATTTCATGACAAATAATTTCAGAAATAGATACGATACAAAGTTGAATTTAGCCACAGATTTAACTATAGTACTCGGCTAGATAGTAAATTTTGTGACAAATATACAGTCTGAATTAGCTACTATTTTGGCCATAAACATCTTATGGCAACAAATTATTCACTATTATTGGGTGTTAAAATTATCTCCAGTGGTTCCTCATTTTAAAAGGAAAACATCAAAAATGAAGATGATTTTGAAATAAATTATATTTGAGTGAAATTTGTAATTTTCATAAAATAATAGGTTTATTAGAATTAAATATTAATAATATAATGTACTTTAAAATATTTTTTTAAGAGAAAAAATGAGGGTAACCATGGAAAGGCCTAAATAACCTACACATAACCAAAACGCTGGTAGTGTGATGGAAAATATTGATTTGGAGATAAAGCATAAACATGTCAGTTGTTAGTTAATTTGTTTTATTTTAGGAATTGAATTTCTTGATGTTTGGCAAATGAAGATGAGGCTCATCCCATCCTAGAAATTATTTTCGAATATATATAGTCATATAGAAATCTAAAAAATTTTGTTGAAGAAGTTCAGGACCAAATTAGTAAAACACATGAGCTATAATATTAAAGTTTTATAAACTCTCAAAATTATGCTTTTGTTCATACACTGATACACATCTTATTTTGGATACCCTCTGTAGTCCATCGCTCCAATTCACATAATTATTTATTACCTACATCACAAAAGGAAGAGTCAGTATAAAAATTACTCAGCGCCGCCCACAATCAACCCAACATAACAAATAATTCAGTCAAGTTATAAATATCGTATTAGCAACTGTCAATCCATTTTCATTCTTATTTTAGTCATTTTACCTAGTTATTTTCACGTATTTTCAACTTTTTAGCAATTCCAACTCATTTCCGTTTTTGGAGCTCACCTACGTTGCGAAGATTAATTAATTACACGAAAAGAAACCCACATACATGGTTTGAAGCCCACATACAGTCCAAAGCTACCACGTACAGCCTGAAGCCACTTGATATTGGTCCATATGACCCGTCGGTCTTATCAACCCGTTGGTTCACATACAGACTAAAGCCACATGACCCACATACAGTCCATGCATGAAGCAAACATGCTGTTCGAAGCCACTTATGACCCAAAGCCATAAATATATAGCTTATACTTTCCTTATTCAGCTCTATTTACATCGTCCACGACTTTTTCGTTTATATTCAGCATTCATACATTCTCGTACTTTCATTTATTTCTGTTCACATAGTATTTTCCTTTCCTTATTCAGTTAATTCATGGACATTTTCGGATTTACATGTCATTGCTACTTAAGATCTCACTTTACTTTTATTTCCATAGAAACATCTCGGCATACATATGCCCGCCAAGTCATCGTTACATACAATGACATGCCAATATTAAGAATTCGAAGACCATTTTTTGATCCTTCAGAAATTGAACAAAGTTTTCATAGACTTCATAAGTACAAGCCATCAATATCAAAATACAAATTCAAGGAAGAGATTCGAATCGGTATGGTTTTCAGTGGACTTGTCCAGAACTTTATGGTACAAGCGTATGGAGCTAGGTAACAGTCTAGGTTAAGGTAGTGTGATTTGTGTCATCTTAATAACCTTTTTGGTAACTTTGGCCAAAACTCCATCCAATTTCTCACAAAAAAATTTAGGTATCTTATATTGTTGTTCAAGGATCTTATGAATGGTTTCTTCCTTTCCTGGCATATCAGTCTTTTGTAATTTGCGTTAGATTAGCTTTTTCGCTAGTGCCAAACTGTTCGTACGAAAATATTAGTGAGAGATTCAAATTTAGTTAGGTTTATACATTTTTAGTTTTTACAATGATTACCATTTGTTAAGTACAAAATGAACTAATGAAGTAGAGGAAGAGAAGATACTCTCTTATTAAACTAGTTTAAGAAGAAATCCTTATCCAATCAAATTTGCTAAATAAAACATGATTTGCCAATAATACATTTATGAACTAATAATTTTGAAATTTTATTATTATTAATTTAATACTTTATAAATGTTTTAGATTATCTAAAACGATTTCCAAAAAATTCACAGTAGCCCAATTCTGGCGGAGTACTACTATAACACAGGCAATCACGAGTGTTTTAGGGTTGGGCATTTTATCCGTTAAATTTGATTCGATTCGTTATTCGTTCCGATTCGATCCGAAAATTCCGAATATCCGTAAACTTTCGAAGCAAAGCAAATACTAAAAATCAATATCCGCTAAAATCGAAGCAAATCACAAATTCTAAAATTTTGGGAAGCGGATATCCGATCCTATCCGTCAATATATAAATACATGTATATCTTGATTATATTTAAAGTTTTAAATGTATAAACTTTATAATTATTATTCTAACATATGAATTGACAAATTCTATTCATGTTATTACTTATATAAAAGTATAAAATAAAAGGAAGAGAAAATTTTTATAACAATTATAATTTTTTCTTAAGTTTTGTATTATTATAATTGTTAACTAAGTTTAAAAAATATACAAAATATGTAGATTCACTAATTCTTTTAATTTTTATCTTTTATATCATGCAAAAAATACTTTACAAAACAAATTTGTATCAAATTTTTAGGATTCTTTGTATTAATCAAAACAGTTGAGATATCCGTAAGTATCCGTAAATATCCGCAAATATTTATTTATTTTCCAAATATCCGTTTTTCCGAATAACCGTATTTTTTTGAAACAAAGCAAATAGAAAAATTAGATATCAGTGACATACGAAGCAAATCACAAATACCTTCAAAAAACCGGATATCCGATCCGTGCTCAGGCTTAATAAAACATATAGAGATAAAAATGATAGAGGACTAGGTTTACACGCTTTAGAAGAATTTAATACATCTTTACTGATAAAACATTTATGACGTTTAATTGACAAACCAGAATCACTATTTGTAAGAGTTTTAAAAATTTGATATTTTCAAAATATGGTTCCGCTGAATTCAGTTAGATCTTACTCATCATCTTATGGAAGAAGTATTTTGTCTGCGGTATCTCTAGTTATAAAAGACTAACTAGATCTTGATCCACGCAACCGTGCGGATGTTCGTTTTCAGTTTTATATATATATATATATTTGTTTTAGATCATAAATTTTTAATGTTAAACATATTTTTAAATGTTTATATAACTATTTCAAATATAATAATTTTATAGTTTACATGTTGAAATTAATCAATTGTTTAAAACTGTCATCTATATTTATCGCTTCTTATTAAATATTTATCATATTGTATTTGTGTTTCTTTATTGAAAAAATTAATATATGCATTAAACAATATCTTAAAAATTATTTTGTATTAAATGTATGCTCAATTTTAACCTGCCGACCTTCAAAGCCGAATTTTCTATTAGCAATATTTTTTAAGTTTTTTCATTTCAGATAATATATTCTTTTATGTACAAAATTCTAAGATATGTTAATTTTTATACATGGATTATATAGTTTGTGAATGTTAAGTCGTTATGTCATCGTATTATATTTTAGCATAAATATTTTATATTTTATATTTTTATAATTTTATAAATTTAATGTAACGTTATCATATTTAGTTCAATATAATAATTTCATTTAATATGAATTATTATTATAAAATAGATAAAATAAGATAAAACTTTTATTTTTATTTTATAAATGATAACTGAATATATATTAATGCATAATAATATTTCATTGCTAATTAAGTTGAAATATTAACATAAACTTTTTGAAAATTAAGAAATTGTTAAAATATTTTTCAACAGATTTGTTAAAAATTTTTTTATATATATATATATATGTAAAACGAATAGATATCATGATTAAAAGGTTTTATATTATTAGCTTTAATGAAATACATGTTAATTATTTTACAAGTAGTATATAGTTTACTAATGTTAACACGTGTTACCTAATTATATTTTGAACATAAAACTTAAGGAAATAAAATATATAAACTTAAAATTTAATATAATTTTATTATATTTAGCTCAATATAATAATTTCTCTTAAAATAATTGATTATGATTATATAATAGATAAAATAGGATAGAGTTTATATTTTAATTTTATAAATATATAATAATATTTCATAACTAATTTCAAAATTAGTGAAAATATTTACATATAATTTTTGAAATTTAAGATCTTGTTAAAATCTTTTAAACAGATTTGTTAGAATTTTTCAAAATATAGACTATAATTAGAAAGTTTAAGAAAAAATATACAAATTTTATTTTTATTTTGTAATAAAATCTTAATTAACATTAATTTATAATAATATTATATTACTAATTAGAAAATTAATTAATTCATAATTTGTTTAGATTTTTTTGTCAACATATTTTTATAATTAAAAATATAAAACAATTTTATAGGTGAAGTTGTTATATATGTCAATTATGTAAGATGTGATATGCAAAAGTGTTAGTTAGAAATAAATGAAATAAGATTTTCTATGAAATGTCCATTTTTAAAAATATCACACATGAATCAAGGTTGTGCCTTCTATATTACAATTGTAATATATAAGAATTATAAAATTGGAAATATGAACATTCATTTCAGCATGAGAGGATCCTTGTATTTGCACTCATCGCCAGGACGATCAATAAATAAAATAAAAAAAGAATTATGAAATCTCTTTAATGAATTAATTGATCAGTTGACATGAAGTTGAAATATGAGCCTACTAAACAATATCATTGTCCAATGGTGTGCTATTATCAAACGAATACGGTTTAATCATTTTTCTAAACCGGTTTCATAGGGATGAAGTAACAAAAATAAGGAAATTATACAGTCAAATTTGGTTATTATGTGGTCAGATGTATATGGATAAAAATGTATGGATGAAAGATTTTATATTGCAAGTTATGTCTGGAAAGGTTACCAGTCTCAAATAATCAAACGGACAAGGTATAAATTATTAACATGTTCTATTTGAATGTCTTCCAACGGTACATACATGGACACTTTCAGTTTTTCCTTCTAACCCATGAATATTCCAGAAAGCTTCTGTTTTCACAAATATGGATTGTATGTTTTGGAGAATCCCAAAGATATCCAAATTGAAGTTTTCCTTGGATATTATGATATATATGAAAAGTAGAGACATATAAAAATTCAACAATAAAGATCAGAATGCAAAGAAAGGACGAGCACTTGCAAAAGTGAAAAGTAATTTATGGAAAAAGCCTAACAAATGAATATTAATTAGGGTAAAAACACAATTCCACAATTTTGCATGAGAGAATTCGTTGAGGAATGTATTGTTATGTTGATGGAGTTTGGAAATAATCAGATTTTGTTTTGCAAGACAAAGTTGAGTTTGTAAAAAGGAAAGATTGATGAAACAACAACGAAAGCAAGGAACATACAAACACAATCTTACACCTTTGTATATAGAGCTGTATGCCCTAATTCAGGCCATTCAATGTATCAAAAGTGTATCAACATCTGACAGAATTACAAGATATGGTGTTTGCAACAAATTTATACATACTTATATAATTTTTTTATTTTTTTTTACAAAAATGATATAAAGATGAAAATACCATATATAAAATCATAATTTAATAATTTAAAAATTAATATCTCAAAACTAAATTAATTTTAATAGAATAACTAATATTTTTTAATAAATTGAATATAATTTTATACTTTTGAGATATATAGAAAAATTTCTATTTAAAAAATAATTGCAATTATGATTCAATATTTCATCATAAAAATATGTTGAACCCGCTTTTACCTCACATAACCCAAAGATGAGAAAAATCTATACAAAATCTATCTATACTATTATTTATGAAGTGATTTGGCTTATGTGTCAGCTATTCCATAATTTTAGGGTTTTTTGCTTATTTGTTATTATTTATTGTTTATTTGTCATATTTTCCATAATTTTAGGTAATTTACTTATTTGTTATATTTTAATAATTTTAGTTTTGATTATTTGTCATATTTTACATAATTTAGGTTAATATTTATTGACATGTTTTTAACAATTTTAATTTGTAATTTAATTTATTTATCATATTTTAAAATAATTTTAGACGATAATTTTAGTTTTGCTTATTTGTATGTTCTCCATGATTCTAGGTTATTTTGCGTATTTGTCACGTTATATTATTTTTCTGGGAGCTTATTTGTCATATTTCAGAATTTAGGTTGAACCATTAGTTTAATAAATAATTGTTATAATTGTTAGTTTTTAAACATTTTTAATGATTATTTAATAAATATTTTCATTACATTCAGGAATAATTATTATTAACGACTGTTATCAAATTTTATAAATAATTTTATAGTTTTGTTCATCTTAAGTTTATTAATATGAAATCGTATATTTTTTATTTTTGAAAGAATTTTTTTTAATACTACTGAATCATCGTATCAATCAAAAAATATAGTCCAAAAATACGATCTCTTGCCGTTATAATTAAAAATTCCGCTTTTACTAGACATTTATAATGTGTTACTTTTGTTTTGTAAAATTTTAGTTAAATAGAAGTATGTATTTAATTATTCTAGATTTTGTTAATAAGCGTCACTATGAACTTCGACGAAGAAAAAAATTCATATAAGATGTAATTAAGACTTTGATGAAGGGGGTTTGATTTTATATGTTTCACTGATAATTGGTAGTTATGGTTTAAGTTTTTAGATTTATCTTTTTAATTTTACAATGTAAAATTTTAATTAAAATGTATTAAGATGCAATAACAGCTAAAATAAAATAAAAATTCAAGTACCAAATTTATATGTATTGGTTGTAATAAAAAGGTAAATTATATCTTATAATTAATTTAATATTTGAAACTAATTAAATAATTTAGATTAAATTTTTTTAAAAATTAAAATTTGAATTAGTTGGATATATATTATTCCGCAAAAGGTGCGAGCCATTATCTAGTAACAAATTGTTTGATGTATTTTTCTCAATCTGAAAGGCTCTCAACAAAAATTATTTTCATGTGACACATAAAATTTTGGTTGTTTTCAAAAATTATTATCGATAATAATATTTTTATCATATATTATTTGATAAATTATGTTGCTAAAAGAAAATATTTATTAATAATATTGTAAAAATTATTGGTCAACCAATTTTTAATAAAGTATTTTTAAAACATAAAACATATTATATTTTGAATCATCAAATATTTTCTAAAACATTTTACATTATGAAAGGAGGGAGTACCTTTGCTTTGTTGGTCAAAGATTGTTCTTATTTTCTTAGGAAATGATTAAGCTCCTTGTAAATGTCCAACTAGTTTTTTTGTTTCATCATACCAATAACAGAGTCAAAACAACTAAGAACTGGATATGTTAGCACTGATGTGGCCATAACCTAATAAAGGAGGGTGATAAGATTACTTGAAAAATAAGTTATAGCCTCCATGAATATAGAGGAAAATATCTTAAAATAGATAGAGGTATGGCGTAAACAAAGGCTATCACAAAAACAGAAAAGCCCTTTATATTTTCAATCCAAATCTCTCTCACCTCTTGCGGAAAACAAAAAAAGAAACTTAAGCCTCAAGAAATCAATCCACAAAATCAATTCAACAAAAACCTTTTTCCTGCTCTCAATCTCTTTTTCATCCCATATGTTGCTTCCGTGAGTGTTATATATCTTTTCTTTGGAAAGAATGGGAAGAAACATCTGAGGATTCATTGATAAACCAGACATAAATAATATATTCAAAAGAAATAAAATATATATTTGTGTGTGTGTTGTCTAAATGATGAAATAGCAGATTGAGAGCAAGAAAGAGGGTACATAGGTGATAACCGCAATGGAGATACAGAGAATGAGGCAGCTGATGTCCCTTTGGTCTAATTTGAAGAGTAGCCGTGTTTCTCTAACTGGTGGGAATCATACAGCCGCTAGGTTCTGCACTCGCTAGACAGCCTTTCTCTTGACCCTCTCTCTCTCTCTCTTCTCTCCTTTCTTCTTTTTCTTTTATTTACCTGTTTTTCTCTTCTTATAATTCTCCTTTTAATTGTCTATTAGCTTTCTCTTCTCTTTTTCCTTTTCTTTAACTTTCAACTGCACTTTTGGGGCGCTCTCTTCGTCTCAGCAAAGATAAAAAAAAATGGTGTTTGATACTGTCCATGACTTTCACTCCATGTGCCAAAAGCATTGTCACTACCTCTTGAAAAAAAGAGACCATTCAACAAGCTCTTCCTTGGGCTCTGCAGATTCTTTCTTCAAGGCTTCCCGTTCTGAAGTCTTGACTCTTTTTATGAGATCAATGCTTCTGGCTTTGTTTTTTCTTTCGTTTACTTGGTTGAGTCTGCTGAAGTTTGAAACTGACGCAACCGCTGCATCTAAATCTGAGCCATTGCCTTTGCTTCTGAATGATTTAGAGAAGGAAGGTCTCTTTAAGCTTGGAGATAAAGCACTCCTCCTTAGTGGAGGAGATGATGATGATGAGGTCACTGTTACTTCATACTCTCAAACAGTTACCGAAACCGAGGTGCTCTTTGTATCTGCAAGCGATGAGGAGACGCAGAGCATGGTCCCAAACGAGACCTTTGACTTTGCATTTGCACATTCTCGTCACATTGACTCTGCTGAATTTCTAGACCGGGCTCTCAAAGTCGGCGGAATCCTCACAGTCCAGCTCAATCTTGAGGATCTTCCTCCAAGTTTCTTGGAACACTTGAACTACGAAATAGTCTACATGAAGAGCTCCGAGTACACGGTTATGGCGATGAGGAAAACAGGGGAAACAGAGGAAAAACAGGGCACAGTGGCCCCCGGGAGAAAGCTTCTCACCACAATGACAGAAGAAGAGGCCAAGAAAAAAGCTTTGAGTAAGCTAGAGGATGTTCTCCTTGAACCACCAAGAGCAGCTTCAAGGAAATCAAGAACGTACTTGAAACGGACGAGGTACCTCCCAGACCTTATGGGAGACACTATGGACCTGGGGAGTTACTCAAGGCGAGTGTTTATCGATGTGGGTAATGGAAAAGGAAGCAGTGGAACGGAATGGTTTGTTAAAAATTACCCAACAAGAAATCTAAAGTTCGAGATGTACAAGATTAAGACAGTGAACGATGAGATGAGCCTAGAATCTGAAAATATGGGGATGACAGAGTGGCTCAAAGAGAATGTGAAGGAGGGGGAATATGTGGTGATGAAGGCAGAGGCTGATGTGGTGGAGGAGATGATGAGGAGCAAGTCGATAAAAATGGTGGATGAGCTTTTCTTGGAGTGCAAGCCAAAGGGTTTAGGGCTAAGGGGAAGGAAGATGCAGAGTAAGAGTGGTATGGCTTATTGGGAGTGTTTGGCTCTATATGGCAAACTTAGAGATGAAGGTGTTGCTGTGCATCAATGGTGGGGTTGAAGTTTAAGAACATGGAGACAGACCTGAGAGAGAATATCCATCAAAACCAGTCTCTTTTATTATTGTATTATATGTTCTTGCTATTTATTTTCTCTCTGTTGTCAGTTTTTTTTGTTTATTTTATGTGTGATCATCAATGTATTGTTGTGTTTAAAGTATTTTGTGGTGTTGTAAGTTTGGGGATCTAATGAGCTTAATGAAATATCTTTAGTAAATTCCTCATAGAAATTTGTTTTATTTTCCTTCTAGTATGCACCTAGTACTTAGGGCCTGATTGGTTGAAATGTAGCACTTGCGGTTGCCGGAGTTTGCGGATATAGGTGGCTGCAAATTATTGGTACAACGGTTAGAAATCGTTGCGTTTCCGGGATATTTGTGACTGGTTGATTAAGAGACAGTAGCGATTTAATAATAAATTATCAATCGTAACATATTTAAAGTTATAAAAATATCAAAAATAGACTATTGTAATAAAATATAATAAATATTAATATAATGGTCTATAATTAATAACAATATAATTTTTTTAAAAAAATTAGTTTAAATTAAAGATATAATTTCAATAAAATTTATTTTGAAGATTTATATTAGAAATTTTAAAAGAATACTTTATTTCATTTATATATGTATATATATTTTTATATATGTATATTTTATATATGTGTATATATATTATGTTTAAAAATTATATTGAATAGTTTTGGTTTAAGGTTTTCATAAAATAAAAATTATACTGTTAGTGAATTTCAATTAAAATATAAAAATATATACTATTTATAATATTTAAAATTAAATTAAAAATTAAAATATTTTTAAAAAATATTTTAATATTTATTTATCTACCCGCAACCACAAACGCTAAAAGAAACCAGTTTTGATTTTATAAGGTTCGGAGCGGTTTGAGACAATTTGTAGCGTTTTGTGTGATTGTTGCAAAACGCTTACAACCACTATCAACCACAAAAGCTGCATTTGCAGATGTTAACGGAGAGACCAGGTACACCTTTAATTACAGCAAATTGCATTAGGTATACATATACAAAGATACATTTGGAGATTAGGACTGGTGGTTGTTCTACATTTACTCAGCTCCATATCTGTCTGTCTGAAACATAGAATTCATTGCTATTCTTGTCTGAACTGAGTCTCCACTTCTCAAGACTACAATCTGACAAATTGTAATAACATCCATGAATCTTGACTTCACCACTCTTTACTCTCTCTCTTATCCATGGATAGGTTATCAAATTCATCACAGAATCCTTTATAGATTCCTGCTCCAAAAAAAACATGCACACACACAGATCAGATTCAGGTACAAGAAACCTGAAGTAACAGAGTGAAGATGTTTGGAGTTTGATACCTTCTCACAGTTTCTGCATTGTTCATCAAAACTTAAGTGTGACGAAGCTTCTTGTGTTCTTAATTTGGCGGCTTTTCCATTCATGACCCATCTCTCTACCAAACTATTACACACAAAAGTTGTTGCTACAATCAGGCAATTTGAAGATTTGTTGGAAAAACCATTAGTGTAGATATATATCTATACCTAGACGGTTGTTCTAGATGGTTTTGATGGTTCATAAGCGCTGCGATTCCTCCACAATTGCTATGACCCATTACTATAATGTTCTCAACCTATGCAGAAAAAAAAATTGAGTATATACATTCTTTTTGCTGCAGTGTTCACTATGTATGTGTTTAAGCTTACCTGAAGAGTAGTGACTGCAAATTCAAGAGCTGAGTTGGTTTCTGTTGGCCCGTTCTTTCGATCAAATAGAGGAGAACATGAAAAGGGTTTTAGAGGTTTTCTTGGTGTAAAAATATGTAAGAAGAGAAAGCAGTAAGTGTGGAATGCACCTGAATCGGTGTGATGAGATTGGCAACATTTCGAATGGTAAAAGCCTCACCAGGTTGAAATCCTAGTACATAAGAAGGACACACCCTTGAATCTGCACATCCTATCACCATAACCTGTTTCTTTTCCTTGTCAGTTTTGTTCCAAAACGGCGATAATTTCTTTACCAATTAATCAGAATAATCCTGAATAATTCTGATGATGCTCACCTTTGGTGATTGAGCTATGGCCAAAGCTTGAAACTTTTCTATCTGTGGTCTGTTTTTTGTGTATCAAATTAGATTTTTGAATCAGAGAAGAACAGAGCAAAATACAGAGGAACAAGAAAATGAGTTTCTTTGCTTACAGATATTTTTGTCTCTTGAATCTAAGAAACCTCTGTCTCATCTCACCCAGAAAATCATAACTGGTCTCAGTATCTCTGTTTTCCTGCATAAATTCTTCTCTACTTCCTAGTTCTTGAACCATATTCGTCCTCCTACCATACACAAAAAAACAGAGTAATCTCTGTCTTTATTATTCGATTCCCTTTTATTTCAAAGATTCTAGCTTTATAGAAACGCAACTTTGAAGAACAAAGACCAAACTCTATCTTATCACCTGGGTAATAATCTTACTGCTTTTGCTTCACCAAGCTGAAACCGATCCGATCCGGTTTGTTGAAGCTTCAACAAGTAGTTTCAAATAAAAAATATATAAACTTAGGTTTGAAGTTATGTAATTGAGGATATGAAGATCAAGGTGTGGGACTCACTCTTTGAAGACAACCATTGCTATATACTGATGTTGCAGAGACTAAGCGACGAGCTCTTCCACCTGAATATGGAAACACAACGATGACGTTTAGAGAAGCAAGTACATCTGATGAACTTTGATCAGCTTTTGATCATAAAGACTCACATAGTGTTAACGCCATCTTTGCGGAACGGTCTCCTTTCTGTTTTTTTTTCAATGGTCTTTGATCTGACTATTATAGTACTATATATATATATATATATATATATCTATTTTGTGTGTATTATTTATTATTCATCAATAGTGCGATGATTCCTCTTTCGGATTAATAATACTATCGAAGGAAAAACCCCAAATAAAATTAAGTCAATAGTGAAAAGTACTTAAAATTATTTCATCAATGAAAAAGAAACTTGAATATGAATTTGCATCACTTTTTTTTTGTCAAAAAGTTAATCTGTATAACTATTATTTTTTTCAATAAAAGAGAAGCGGATTTTTTGTTGTCATCAAGAGAAGAGGTTATTTATAATTCTCAAAAAAAAGCGAAGTGGTTATTTGTCCCCAAAATTAACAAAGAGGTGGCAAATTCTTATCCAGAGAAGAAGGAAAGTTACGCACGAGATACGTCTCATTGCCTTGTCACATGTCATATCCACTTGCCAATAATCCAATCTTATTCATTTTTGTAAATAAAAAAAAAACAAATAATATTGAGTTCTAGATTGACAAGTACGCGAGGATAAATTTTTAAAAAGAAAGAAAAATCAGTAGCTCCCAAAAAATTCAACAAAACATAATACACAAGCATAAAAATTAGAAAATTTCATTATAATTATAATATTCTTAATGAATAACCAGTTTAATGTAAAATACTATTTCTTTAAAAGTAAGAATTCTAATTTTTCATAAAGAATTTCTATAATTATTAGATATGATATGAACCATTTCCTAACAATTAGTGAAATTAGTATATATTTTTTTTGTAATACCCAAATTTTAGATCTCAAAATATTTTATATATCACTGAATATATTTGTAATCATACTAAAATGAATAACTAATTTCTTAAAATTATATTATACCTTTCCAAAACATCTAAGACGACATATTTGTTGAATATCTAAAACCACTAATTTTTGCATACTTCTACCACATAGTAAATAATTCTGTAAGGAACAACAGTTAATCCATAACAAATTTTAATATAATAAATTTATTTATTTCATGCAAAATTTTAAATTTGAAAATGAAAACTCACATTAGATCAATGTATTTATAGAATAAATTAATAATTTAATAATTTAATTTTAAATCACATTTGACTAAAATAAATCTAAATTTTTACTACAAAACGAATGTAGTGGAATATTTATGGTTGGGCATCAAAGCTGGAACTTCAATTCTTAACTAAATACGAACTGAAAAATCTAAACCATTATTCAATTTAAAATGTAAAAATATCCCAACAGATATTTTAAGGTGATACAAACAATATCCAAATTCAAAGTATTTTAACTGAATTCGACCAAATAACTTAAAAATCCAAAATTAATATACATATGTACTAAAATGATAATTTCAATGTATATATTTATATGATATTTAAAAAGTATTAAAATTTAAATAAATATTTTAAATATCCTATTACCTATTAAAAGTAGTTCATAATTTTTCCTTTGAAATAACAAGTTTATTCTATCTATAAGATAAAACATATTATTTACAAATTTTTTTTGTTTTCATGTTTGATTTATGTTGTTATTTTATTTAATTTGATGTGTGTGGATTATTTTCTATTCAATTTTCCAGTGAAACAAAACAGCGGAGAGGAAAAAGTAGTTTTTTTTTTCATTCAGTGGATAAAGACAGAGCATCTGAGCCGAGTGAAAAACAGTGCCTAGAAATGGGGTTGAGAAGTCTGAGGAGAAGAAGACAAATAATATCATTAGAAAAATGCATTAGAATCGCAACTTAATTTAACTTCAGCGGAACTTTTAACAAACGAAATACCAAATACTGAATTAATACTACGAACATGACATGTAGTTTAAAAATCGACAGTGAAAATACACAATCAAAGACATTTGGAACGTTTTATAAAAGCATCAATAAGGCGAAACCATGCTCGGAGCCAAGTTGAATCAAAACAAAGAAACACAATCAATGCAATCCACGTTATACCGTAGGTAGCTGCAAGACTCCAATAGAAAATTTCCATATCAATCGTCGTTTCTTCATCTCCACTTGAAGAACTGGGTGTAAGGAATGTATTGATCTTATTAATTCAATGACAATAGTCATGAGAATATATACAGACTCAAGACTTGGGAACCAAGTTACATATAAACAGATTTCCTAAAACAGAGGATATGATATCTATACAATCAATATGAGATATCTTCGTATAATATCTTACATGCCCCCTCAAGATGGAGTAGAGGATCTTACTCCAATCTTGCTGCGAAGTTCCATGAAGCGTGCGCGTGTAAGAGGTTTAGTTAGAGCATCGGCCAGCTGATCTCGAGTATTGACATGAGCAACTCGGAGAGCTCCCTTCTGAACTTGATTGCGCACAAAGTGGTAGTCAATGGCTATATGTTTCATGCGTGAGTGAAAAACCGGATTGGCGCAGAGGAAGGTAGCTCCGACATTATCACAATACACGACCGGTGGTGATAGCAGCGTGATACCGAGTTCGGACAAGAGATTGCAGATCCAGCTGAGTTCAGAAGCAGCATTAGCAACAGCACGGTATTCTGCTTCCGTAGACGATCGAGCCACACCGTTCTGTTTCTTGGATGCCCAAGATATTGGATGACGTCCAAGATAGATTATGTAGGAGTTGGTGGATACATAGTCATCAGAGTCTCCTGCCCAGTCCGCGTCCGAATAACCATGAAGAATGAGTTTGTTTGAAGCAGAGAAGAAGATACCGTGTGTAGGGGTGCCAGCTAAGTATCGAAGGATTCTCTTAGCGGCCTGCCAATGGTCTTCAGTAGGCAATTGCATGAACTGAGATAGTTTATTTACCGCATATGCAATGAGTAAACTGCAAGTACTGTAGACTTCCTATCAGGCGCCTATATTTGGTTGGATCAGCAAGAGGGACTCCAGACCGTAGGTGTAGCTTAGGTGAGGACGCCATAGGAGTAGTCACAGGTTTTGCATTGGTCATGTCATATTTGTGTAGAAGATCAAGGACATATTTGCGTTGAGATAGGTGAAGACCCTGCTGTGATCGGTGTGCTTCAATGCCAAGGAAGTAGTTTAAGTCTTCGGCATCTTTAACAGAGAATCGGTCGGCGAGTAGAGCCAGGATTTTAGCAATTCCAGAAGTGGTGTTCCCGGTTATGAGAATGTCGTCGACGTAAATGAGGAGATAGACGAACTGTGACCCTCGGTGAAGAACAAATAAGGAGGTGTCAGCCAAGGAGTTAACGAAGCCAAGACTGATCAGAAAATTACTTAGCTCGTTGTACCAGGCCCTGGGAGCCTGTTTGAGTCCATAAACTGCTTTGTTGAGTTTGCAGACATAGTCCGGTCGATCAGTATCAACAAAACCGGGTGGCTGCTCCATGTAAATCTCCTCCGTGAGAGTGCCTTGAAGAAACGCATTGTTTACGTCTAGTTGCTGGATAGGCCAAGAGTAACTTACAGCAATGTCAAGGACAAGACGAAGTGTAGTGGCCTTGATGACTGGGCTGAATGTTTCCGTATAGTCACGACCATATTCTTGTGTGTACCCCTTTGCAACAAGGCGGGACTTGCAGCAGCGATGAGAACCATCGGAGTTGAACTTGTTCTTATGTAACCACTTGCAGGCAATGACGTTGTGATCAGGTTTGCGCGGAACAAGATCAAAGGTGCCATTGCGTGCAAACGCATCAATCTCTTTGGACATAGAACCTCGCCAGCGCTTGTCTTTGAGAGCTTGGTTGAGAGTGTTCGGCTCTGCAGGTATGAGAGAAGAAAGAGCAGCGGAGTAGTTATACTTGGAGTTCGGTTTGGTGATTTGATTCTTTCTTCTTGTGACCATAGGGTGCGTGTTGGGTGGCGGAGCAGGTGCGGGAGCTGGTGAGCTCGTTTGTGGTGGCTGTGTGGGCGAGGAGTTGTGTGATTGCTCAGCAGGTGACGAAGACACGTCAGTGTCGTGCGGAGTTGCTGGACCTGAGCTAGGCGAAGCTGCTGACTGCTCTGCATTTATACTGTTATCGTTAGTAATACTAGGCAAAGTCGAAGTAGAATTTACCTGCCCTGGTGGAGAAGGAGCTGAGCTCGGAACCCCCGTTTGCTGTACAAGCGGCGGTATAGGGTTTGGTTGAGTGGGTGTTTGTGTTGGTTGGGGAAGAGGTATGATTGTAACAGAGGGTGACGGGTTTGGTGTGTGAGAAGAAGGGTCAGGGGAGGTTTGTGGGGTTTTAGTTTTGGTTTTAAAAGGGAAGACAGACTCGTCGAACCGCACATGGCGAGATACATAGATCCTGCCAGTATGAGGTTGTAAGCAGAGGTAAGCACTTTGTGTTGGGGAGTAGCCGATAAAGACGCAGGGTGTGGATCTGTCTTCGAGCTTATGAGCTGTGTAAGGTCGTAGCCAGGGGAAACAAAGACACCCAAAAACCTTGAGCTTGTTGTAGTTGGGTTGCGTCCCAAATAATCGGTGGAACGGCGAGTCCATGTTGAGAACTTCTGTGGGTTGACGATTGATCAGATAGGTGGCTGTGGAGAAGGCATATGTCCAGTATGATTTAGGCATGGAGGCGTGGGTGAGTAAGGTAAGGCCTGTTTCAACAACATGACGATGTTTCCGCTCAGATATTCCGTTGTGCTCGGGGGTGTGTGGTGGGGAGGTGAGATGAGAGATTCCAGCATCGGCAAGGAGTTGACGGAGAGCTATAAATTCACCGCCGTTATCGGAAAAGAGGGTTCCGATCTTGAGTGAGAAGTGGTTCTCGACGAGAGCTTTGAATGTCTTGAACACTTCTTTGACTTGTGACTTAAGTTTCAATGGATACAGCCAAGTGTAGCGACTGTAATGATCCACAAGCACAAGGTAATACTTGTAATTATCGACGGAGAGAACTGGTGAACTCCAGAGATCGGTAAAGATATATTGGAGGGGTCGGGAAGAAGAGATGGTCGTTTGATGAAAAGGTAACTTGTGGGTTTTATTAATGGCACAATCTGGGCACAAAGTGTTTTTGGTTACAGATTGAGAACAGGGTAATGAAAAATTTGAAATAACAGACTTAAGAATGGAAGCTGAGGGATGGCCAAGACGAAAATGCCAATCCGACAGTGTAATTTTTGGTGGTGAAGAAGCAAAAAAGGACTGAAGGGTAGATGGGTTGGCTGGCCATTCGTACAGCTCATCCTTGGTCTTGCCTTGGATTAAGGGGATTCCCGAGCAGAGATCCTTCACCTGAAAGGAAGCAGGGAAAAATTCAACCGAAACCTTGTTAGTATTACATAAACGGTAAACAGAGATGAGGTTCTTTTTAATGTTAGGAACACAAAGAACATCATTTAGACGCATGTTGCGTGTAGACGAAGGCAGAGAAATAGAGCCAGTGTGAGTAATGGACAAACCAGATCCATCGCCTATTAAAACCGAATCATCACCGAGGTATGGTTGATGCAGGGCCATGTTGTGAAGATCACTGGTTAGGTGGTGAGTTGCTCCTGAGTCTAGGAGCCAAGCGTTGTTCGGGTGTTGAGCTGCTACTGCTACATTGGCTCGTGGTTGCCACGGGCGTATAGGAGAAGTGCCAGCGTTGGAGTAGAGTTGAGACATCTGAGTGCAGCGGCGAGCGCTGTGACCAAACACACCGCATATCTGACATTTGCCTTGGTAGCCTTTGGTGGAGCGCTGATCATTCTTCTGTATGGAGTAGTTGTTGGGTTTGTAATTTGTGTTCCAGTTGGAGTTGTTGCCTCTGTTGTTCTGCGACTGATGTTGTTTAGGACGAGTAGAGGCGATGTTTGCTGTCATGGGTACCGAGCTGGGAGGCGTAACAGAGACGGCGAGAAGTTTTGCTTCCTTGTTTATGAGCTTCTCGTGGATCTCTATTATTGAAGGGGTTGTGTCACGTCCTTCGACTTGCTCAGTAACCGATTTGTACTCCTCAGGGAGTCCATCAATGATGAACTCAATCTTGTCTTCATGATCCAAAGGCTTGCCAAGGAGACCGAGTTGATCAAACCGAGTCGTCAGGCCCCTCATGTACTCATCGATGCTCTTGTCCCCTTTTGTGAAGTTCTTCAGTTGGAGACGAAGTTGTTGAATGTGTCCTCGGCTGGGAGTGGCGTAAGTAGCACTTAGAGATTTCCACACCTCGCGAGCAGATTTTGAGCTTGTGACGAGCGCCTGGATGGATGGGGAGAGGGTGCCGAGGAGAGCACTATAGATGAGGCGATCTTGACGACGCCATTTTGTGAAGTCGGGGTTAACGGTTGTGTTTGCGTCGACGGTGATTGTTTCTGCAGGTGCAGGGGTGGTGCCGTCTATGTGTCCAGCCAAGTCGTATCCATCTAGCAAGGCATGGACTTGAAGGCTCCAAGTCATGTAATTTGCAGAGGTGAGCTTTGTGATGTTGACCACATTGATGTTCAACAGTGGTTTGGTTCCATCGATTATCTCATGAGCTGCGTTAGTAGCCATGATAATGGAGGATTTTGCAGGTCGGAGAGAAGAAGAAAAGAGATGAGAGAGGTAGCGGCTAGAAGAGAAGAGAGATGAAAAAAAAAAAATTTAGGGTATCGTTAAGCTCTTGATACCATGTAAGGAATGTATTGATCTTATTAATTCAATGACAATAGTCATGAGAATATATACAGACTCAAGACTTGGGAACCAAGTTACATATAAACAGATTTCCTAAAACAGAGGATATGATATCTATACAATCAATATGAGATATCTTCGTATAATATCTTACACTGGGCTCCTCAGAAACGACAGTGTTGCTATCAATACAAGTTTTATTTATGGCTGATCCACAGAGAAGAGGATTGCCCATGAAGTTGGTTTCATCCAAGGTCAAAAATTTACCATGACTTGGAATGGAGCCAGAGAGGTTGTTGTAAGAGACATTGAATACAACCATATAATCTAACTTAGTTAGATATTCAGGTATTGGTCCGTGCAACATGTTGAACGAAAGATCAATGCTCTCTATATCTGTTAGACCAGAGAAGCTCTCAGGTATTAAACCTAACAAGGAATTGTGAGACAGATTCAAAGCACGTAATCTCTTAAGATCACCCAACCCTGTTGGGATCTTACCACTGAGATCATTACTTGAAAGATCCAGTCCAGACATGAAGTCAAAACTTCTTCCAGTATAAGAATCATATCTACTCTTTGATGCAAATTCAACTATGAAGTCCAAATCGCGAGAGTAGTCTGAAACAAACTCATATGGCAAAAGCAAGGACTTATGGTACGTTCCCAATTCATTCTCCAAGCCAAGAATAGATGAAAATCCATAACCATCTACCTCGTATTCCAAGCTCCTTCCAAATGATATATTGTTGAGACATGAAGGTATAAACCCATTCAAGTTGTTGTTGGCAAGATCCAAAATCTTGATGCTCCTTAGACCGCATAGATTAGTAGGAATATGACCCGTTAATGTATTACCCCTCAGCAGAAGAGAAAGAACGTATTTGTTGTTAACAAAGCGTGGAATCTTCCCTGATAATTTATTATTTCGCAGATCGAGTACTATAAGATTTTCGAGTAATGTACCTGGGATCGGACCACTAAGTTCATTATCATTTAGGAACAACATACCCATATCCAAACATTTGAAATGTAATGGCAAGTTCCCCGAAAGCTTGTTCCCTGATAGGTCAAGAAGTTTCATGCGAGATGCGTTAAAGAGCTTACTTGGTATTGTACCTTCCAAACGATTATCTGAAGCCAAAAGAAACGTGAAAGAAAATTCACCCAACCAATTTGGAATGATGCCTTGTAGATAGTTATTCGAAACGTCGAGAATTGAAAGTGTCTTTGAACGAAGCAATCCATCAGAAATCCCAGTAAATTGATTGTTGTCCGCAATCAGAAAGGCCAACCACTCTAAATTTGCTGGGGATGAAAAAATATGGCCACTAAATTTGTTGTGTGAGAGCTTTAAAAAGCGCAAAGAGTAACATCCCATGAGAAATTTTCTTGGTAGACTGCCACGTAAATAATCATGTGATACGTCCAAGAAGTGGAGCATTTCCATCTCTCTCAACGAGGATGGCAGATGTCCTTGAAACCCATTCTTTGAGAGATTCAAATGTCTTAGATTCGGAAATACGTTTCCAATATTCTCTGGAAGCTGTCCATCAAAACCATTTGCTGATATATCTATAACGTGCAAACGATGAACAAGTCTTGGAAGCCGAAGAAAGGTGAAAGAGTTGTTTTGCAAAAGCAAAATTTCAAGTTTTGGACATTTCACCAGAAACCAAGAAGGAAATTCTCCAGTTAACTTGTTGTTGGAGAGATTAATTAGTTTCAAATATTAAATTAATCAGAAAATGCAGTTTGCCTATTTTATTACAATACAACATAGATAATGGTTTTGTAATCACAAAATCTTTTATTTATTTTATCACCAAACCACACATATAACAAAATATCATCATCATCATTATAACTTAATAAATTTGTATTAATACTTTAAAATAACATAAAAGATAAATTTATAAAACTTATGAATTCAAACCTTTTTCATCAAAATCTTAATTTCATTTTATATGAACTAGGTGATTTTTCCGTGCTCATGCACGGATATAAATATTATAAATAAGTAATTATATAAATTATTAATATTCTAATTTCAGTTTAATTATTTTTTTATTTTTATATATGATTTATTTTAAATAATATTATATGAATTAATCAAACACGTAGTTTGGATATATATATCTAGTTGGTTTGATTACTATTATTTAGGTATATTAAATTGTCTTTACTTCTGTAAGTTTAACAATAGTATTTTTTGTGTTGAAATAGATTAAATTTTGATGATTTTTTTTTGGAATTTAGACTTTTGACTATGAGAATAACAATTTAGATTGTTTAAATTACTCATTTTGCGGATTATATTGAGTTACACATATTTTCTTCAAATCGAAGCATAATTACTTTTGATTCTTGTTAAACTAAATTAGATTTTTTTATTTATTACATTAGTTTAGTTCTTCATATTAAATATGTATATTTACTTGCGTAAATTATTTTGTATAATTTAATATTTGTTGATTTTTAAAATAGTATAAAAATTGAAGTGATGATAAGTATGAATTTTGATAAACAACATTGAAAACTCATTGACAAATATCGACCTTTACAAAAAAAAATTCTAACAAAAGCCTAAGTAAATTTATACTTTAGAGTTTAGATGTATAAAATACAAACTAAAAATAATTATAAATAATCTTAACCAACAAAATTTGTATTAGTTTATGCATTCTTGTTAGAGGTATATTATGTTGTATAAATATATTAAAAAATATGAAGCCTTAAATCACTTTTAGTAGTATAATATGTTTGATTAAAATTTTTAGATTTTCTATTTATGTAGTTTTCTTAATGTGACAAATTAAAAATAAATTACGGAAAATTAATAAACATCTTAATAGTAGCAATTATAAAATATTTTTGGTTCATCAAAGATATTTTAGTATATGTTTAAATTATTTTTGTAATAAACTAAGAAACAGATTGATATAAATAAATTAATTTATTAATTTAAAATATATATATTATGCTTTTTAATATTATCTTTTAAAGAGATGCTTATTTTAACAAAGTAGCTACTTTTTGGTGAAATTCTCTTTTATGAAAATCATATTTTATATAAAATATATTTTCGTAACATATGTTTCTTTTCCTTTTTGTAAATACAATTTTCGTTTTTATTATATGAATATTTCCTTCTTTATTATATACACTCTCCGTTCCTAAATGTAGGATGTTTTAAAAAAATCTGATGTTCCAAGATGTTTTCAAATTTCTAGGTAATTTTTACTTTATTAAAAACTGTGTAGCCAATCATATTTAATAATCTATTTTTATAATTGGTTGAATATCATCAGTTTATAATTTCAATACTACTTTCTGTATAAAAGTTAATTTTCTTAATATGTATGTTTTTACCTAAACATCTTACATTTAGGAACGGAGGGAGTATGTTATTTGGAAAACATAAAAATAAATTAAAATTAAATATTTATTTAATATTTTTAATAATGGAAATCAGATATAATACATTTATTCATTAAGGGTACCTTTGTAATTAACCGTCGTGAGAATTAACGTGAGAACGACACATAGGAAACTGACTTCTCAAATAATATTATAGAGATTTTCATTTCATCGGAGTTCATAGTAAAGACACTTATTAACAAAATCTACAATAATTTACTTAATTTAACTAAACTTTTATAAACTAATAGTGATAAATTGTATATGTCTAGTGAAAGTTGGATTTTTTAATTTTTATCAGCGAGAGATTGTATTATTTGGACTCATATTTTTGATTGGTAAGATAATTCAGTGACATAAAAGAGAAACACATTACAAAATAATAAATAATAACATTAAACAATTTAATATTACTAAAAGAAACATAAGATGAAGAAAACTATAAAATTATTGTAAAAATTTGATAATACTCGTTAATAATAATTAACTCTGAATATAATGAAAATATTTATTAAATAATCACAAAAGATTCATAAACTAACCAATCAAAAATTTATTATTAAAACTAATGACTCAACATAAATCATAGAATAAGAATTATGATAAATAAGCTTCTAAAAATAATAAGACATGATATCTAAGCAAAATAACCTAAAATCATAGAAAACATGACAAGTAAGCAAAAGTAATAATACCACCTAAAATTAGTTGAAAATATGAAAAATAAATGAATTACCAATTAAATTATCAAGAACATAACAAATAAATAAATAACATCTATTATGAAGAATATGCCAAATAAGCAAAAATAAAGTTATTAAAAACGTAATAATAGGGCAATTCTCTCAAATAGACATTTTCAGTTTTTATCACAAATATAGCCTCTAAGAATCAAAATGACCAAAATGCTTCATTTAAGAGGTAAAAAGACCATTATATCCTACATATAAATACAAACTAAAAAACCTTAATTTTGAATTATATATTTTCAAATTCGAATTTTTTTTATAATTTTTATTTTTCAAATTTTTGAAATTCGAATTTTTTTTAAACTACTTTTAAAATTTTATTTTCAAAATTTTAGTATTTTTTTTATAAAATTCTAAATACCTTCCCAAAACCTCATCCCTTAACTCTAAATAGGGTTGTTCAATACGGTAAAACCGAACCGTACCGAACCGAACCAAACCGAAATAGACAAATTTGGTTTGGTTTTGGTATATACCATATAAACCGAATGTATGTGATTTTATAAAAACCGTAGGATTTGGATATGGTTTGGTTTATAACCGATTAGATCGAATAAACCGAACAAAACCGATCAAAAGTAGAAACATGTAAATATGTATCTATTTTATAACGACACATGAAAATATGTTTGTTATATAAGTTAATTTTTGTTAATAACAATTACCATATTTTTATAGTAATAAAGAAACTCTAATTTGTAATACACTTGAACTATAATTAAATAGCAATACATATATCGCGATCGTGGCTTCTTATTTTCTTAGTCTTCCTTTTTTAGTTTTTTTTGCTTTATTTTAGCATTGACTAAATTGAAGTGAAGGTTATAAATTTGATGGATAATAATTAGTGAAAATTCTTCACAATTCTTTCTTATCAATAAACGAACAAATTTTCGGGTTCCATCAAAGAAGCATGAATTTGATGAACAATAAATATGGAAGAGTGAAAAAACTTTTCTTTCGTGCTTCTGTTTTGTTTCTTATTTTTACTTTCAAATTTTTTAGCTTTGATTCTAATTCCAAATTTGATTATTTTATATGATGGTAGAAGCGTGTTTTACTTTTTTATTCATTTATTTGAATTTAATAAAATAAATGTGTTGATAACATGATTCTAAAATTCATATAATATGATCTCAAACTAAATAGTTATGTTTTTGGTATAAAACCGAACAAAACCGAAAACCGACGGTATATAAACCGAACCGATGTAAATATGGATTTAGAATGGTAGTTATATTTTAGTAACCGAAAAACCGAAAAAACCGAACCGAAACCGAACCAATATCCGGATTGAACACCCCTAACTCTAAACCTTAGTGTCCAGATTAGTTAATCATACGGGTATTTTATATTTATCTATTTAATGAAATATTTTGGTCATTTTGATCCTTAGAGACTATATTTGTGACAAAAATGTTTTAGGTCTAGGAGGGAAGTTCCCTAACAAAATTACCTAAAATTATTGAAAATATGAAAAATAAGCAATAAGTAATGACAAATAAACAAAATAACCTATAATGAAAATATTTATAACTTAATCACTAAAAATGCTTTAAAACATGGAAAATAATATAAATAACCTAAATCTATATCTATACTATTATTTGCAAAGTGATTTTTTGCAACGGAGCTATCACGTTAAAAGTTAGAGGGGTTAATATCGATTTTACCCTTAATGAATATTTATATATAAATGATTATATAACTAAAAGCGAATTTTCTATTAATAATATATATAATTTGATGTTCTATTTAAAGAATTCAAGAACATTTAAATTAATAAAACATAAGCTAATAAGAATTCGTAGTAAGATTATTCCCGCATGTGCGGACAAAATTAGTTATGGAGAATATGACAAATAAGCAAAACTAAAATTAGTAAAAATATAATAAATAAGAAAATTAGCTAAAATTATGAAAAATATGAAAATAAGTAATAAGTAATGACAAACTAGCAAAAACACCTAAAATCATGGAGAACATGATAAATAAGCAAAATCACTTCATAAATAATAGTATAGATATATGGATGAAAATTAAAATCTATCTTGCAGTAAACATAAAAAACGAGCGAGTTAGTTCATGGGCTAGTTGGTAAGTGTTGCAATTGCTTTGTTATTCATTTATACAGCGACAGTAAATTGTCAATTGTTTTTCAGCAAAAAAATCTAAATCTACAGTCCAAATTTATAAGAAATAATTATCTTTGAAAGTCAAATTTTCTATTTAGTGCTCTAAAACTTTTTGAAATAATTATATGACAATAAAATATATAGGTCTCATCAGGAAATGTAGAAGGCCATGAAGCCGTCCAGTGCCTCTGGCGAGACGCGTCGTTATACTGGCATTGTCACTTTGATGACGTCGCTGTTCAGCAGTGTTATCCCAGGCAGCATCACTCCGGATTCACCATCCAACGTTATTATTCTGATGACGTCAGTCCGGCGTCAGAGTCCAACATTATTATTGTGCAGCATCACTGGCGTCTACGTCTGGCGTTACTCCCACATTATCATTTTGCTTTGTCTTGCTAACATCATCATTCAGCGTTATCATTCTGTGTCGTCTCTCCGACATCATCGTCCGGTGGTCATTCCAGGTTATCATCCAGTGTCATCACTCTGCGTCGTCACTCCATAATCACCTTGACATGTTGTCCACATATTTCATCATTCCAACCTTGTATCACTCGGAATATCTACTATAGGGCTGTTCTTTTCGTTGACGCTGCGGCGGCGACCAGCGATCAACATTTAAAAGGAAAGAAACAAAATTTAAACGAAAAGAAAAAATAAAAGGGAAGGAATTGTTTGTGTTTTCTGCCGCTGGAAGAAAGAAGGAAGATGAACATAGACGCTACTTTTTTCAGCGAGAACAGCACCCACTGGATTCGTTTAGTAATTCAGCAGACGCGTTTATTAATTCTCATCCAGCGATGGATGAAGAAGAAAACCATGACCAAATTTTAACCGCTGACACTATCGCAGCGACAATTATAAGAACATGGCTTATGTCATTTAGACCATTTCTAACCACCATTTATATTCATCTCTATATTTTTCTTGAAAAATAGAGAATTTATATTAATATATTGTATAGGTGGATTTGTTCCAATTTACACCTCTATAATAAAGTTTTCCTATTTATAAGTGAAATATTTAAAAATGTTATCTTCATCTCTAAATATAGAAACAAAAAATAGTATTTTTTTATATTTTCCTCTAAAATAGGGGAATTCTTTATAGAATCCTACATTGGCACAAAACCAGCTTTATAATAGAGATCTTTATTTTAAAGAAAAATTTAGAGATACACATTAAAGATGCTCTTAACTATAAATTCAAATCACTTAAAAATTAAATATAAATTGCTTAATCTCTATTATACTAGTAGGTAGGTAATCTTTTCACAAAGGTGCAGTTATAATTACAAAAACCCTCAATCACTTTGCCATCACTTAGGAGCTTTATTATTAGCAAGATTCTCTGAAATTCTACATCCTACTTTGATTATTTTAGTCTTTAATCAAATATTAATTTACTCTATGTTTTTTAAAATTTTCAATAATTCATATAGTTAAAAGTTCCACACTATTTCTTTGGGCTTGGGGCCAAAGTCACGTCAGGGCAGGCTCTGATGTTGTCTGTACCGCAGTTTTTCTTTGCACCATAGGTCGACGTCGTCATGGTAGTATCATTGCAGATGCCAGGGTTCCGTATGTACAGATATGTTTGACTTTTATAAAATTGAGTACCTGCGAATTTTGATTCGTAAAACTAATATTACAAAGCAGATTTCCACATCATTGGTCTCCAAAAAACACCTTTTTGTACATAAAACTATAACTTTTTGTTTGTACAACTCTTCCAAAAATAATCATGTATACAATTTTAGAAAAAAAAAATCATGTGTACCCTTAAAATCTATTTATAAAAGGGGAGAAGTCAAAGTCTTCCGCCAAAACCTCCTTGGAGATAACGATCTAATTAAATAACGAAGATACTCGAGATTTATTCGTGTTGATTTCCCACTCATTATGTCATCATTCATCAATATCCTTACCATGTCAAGTCAAATGACTTGAAGATGGATATAAACTTAATGAGTTCTCGTGTGTTGTAGAACTACAAACTCTATTCCCTTGTTTATTAGATTCTCACAAACATGTTAGTGTTCTTTGTACCTCGATTTTTCTTCACAGCATGGGTTATTGTAGTTTCCCTGCAGATGCATGGATATACAAGTTGCATCGAGAAGGAAAGGAAGGGATTGTTAGAGCTGAATGCCTATGTCAACTCCGAGTTTCCGTATGATTGGCCTAATGACACGGACAGCGACTGCTGCCAATGGGAAAGAGTCAAGTGTAATTTTACAACTGGAAGTGTGGTTGGCCTCTTCTTGAATTCTACATACACCGATCGTCCCCTGCTAAATCTTTCATTGCTCTATCCTTTTGGAGAATTAAAGACTCTAAACTTAGACTATTTCAACTATACAGGCTGGTTCGATAATATCCATGGTATATTTTTGATTCAATTTTTTTTTTCATCTCTGTAGCTAACTTTCCATCAACACATATTTCAAAAGGTTATTGGGTTCGTTTTGTAGGTTATAAAAGTCTTGGGAAATTGAAAAAGCTTGAGATCCTTGATCTAAGTCACAACTTCGTTAATAACAGTGTCTTACCCTTTCTGAACGCTGCTTCATCGCTTAAAACTTTGATTCTACATGGTAATGATATGCAAGGTCTTTTTCCGATGAAAGGTACGCCCAGTTCTTGTTTTTATTAAAGATGAAACATACAGATGAATATTATCATTCTTCAAACATATTTTCATTTATTAATCTTCTTTTTTGTGGCCACCTGTTGTATAGAACTAAAAGATTTGAGAAATCTAGAACTGCTAGATCTAAGCGGGAACATGCTTAGTGGCCCTTTGCCAGGTAAAGGTAACAATTTTTTTATTACGTTTCGTTCTCTTCACGAAACGACAAACAATTTTCAAACTCTGTTCATTTTTGTCTTATCATAGGTTTTGCGGATTTTCATAAGCTCCAAGCTTTGGATTTAAGCCATAACAAATTTTCTGGAACATTGGAAGAGGAAGGTATTTAAAAAGAAATCAAACTTTTAAGTTTTATTTACAAGATTAAATATATTTGTTTTTTTTTTGTTTAATGCTGGATATTTTGCTATTACAAACTATGAGAAATGTTAAATATATTTGTCATTATGAACTGTTTGGGAGTCTATTAGTGAATGAGGTCTCTTTCATATTATTGTAGGACTGTGTCAGTTGAAAAATTTACGGGAGCTTGATTTGAGTCGAAACGAGGTTATAGGTCGACTTCCTCGGTGTATTAGTAGCTTAACTAAACTCGAAGTTCTTGATATCTCTTCAAACAAATTCAGTGGGACGAGTCCATCTCTTATCAGCAATCTCAGTTCTCTTCAGTACTTATCTTTCTCAGATAATGAGTTCGAGGGTGTCTTCTCGGTGGAGTTAATAGCTAATCTCTCGAAACTCAAGGTGTTCAAACTTTCATCAAGAACTGGTTTTCTGCGGATTGAGAATAAAATATCATTGCAACCGAGATTTCAGTTGAATGTCGTCGAGTTACAACATTGTAACTTGGAGACAGTTCCTAGATTTCTTCAACACCAAAAAGATTTGCGTCTAATCAATCTTTCCAACAACAAGTTGACCGGAATATCTCCATCTTGGTTTCTGGAGAACTATCCAAGACTTCAGGTTTTGCTTTTACAGAACAACTCTTTCACCATGCTTCAGTTGCCAAGACAGCTACTACTTAATCACAGTATGCAGATTTTGGATTTATCGTCCAATAAGTTTGATCAAGGTCTTCCAGAAAATATCGGGCAGGTCCTTGCAAATTTAAGACACTTGAATCTTTCCAATAATGGGTTTCAAGGGAATCTGCCATCTTCGTTTGGTGAGATGAAAAAGATCGAGTTCTTGGACCTATCTCATAATAATTTCTCTGGGACTCTACCAATGAAACTTCTTACTAGCTGTTACGAGCTGTTTACTTGGAAACTTTCGTACAATAGTTTTACTGGTAAAATTTTCTCACAGCCAGCAAAGTTGGAGTCTCTGATGGTTTTGATTGCAGATAACAATCATTTCACCGGAATCGGAGATGGGCTGCTTAATTCAAAGGGTCTAATATATTTCGACTTGTCAAATAATTTTTTACAAGGTGTCATCCCAAGCTGGTTTGGAGGCTTCCATTTCATGTATTTTTCGGTTTCAGATAATCTTCTAAAAGGTACAATACCAAGCACATTCTTTAGCATACCCTTCAAACTTCTGGACCTCTCTAAAAACAAGTTTTCGGGGAGCTTGCCTTCTAACTTTAGTGGCAGGGATATGGGTCTGCTCTACTTGCACGACAATGAGTTTAGTGGGCCGGTTCCGAGTACATTGCTAGAAAATGTTATGCTCCTTGACCTGCGTAATAACAAGTTATCCGGGACGATCCCACGTTTTGTCAGCAACAGATATATTCTTTATCTTTTGCTGAGGGGTAACACATTAACTGGTCATATTCCTACAAGTCTTTGTGACCTGAAGAGCATCAAGGTTTTGGATCTTTCTAACAACAAATTGAATGGGTCTATACCTTCATGTCTTAACAATGTATCATTTGGACGGAGCTTGGACTATGAGATAGATCCTAATTATGGTGATTCATTTGGCATTGCTGGTGGCGATAATGACTTGCAGGCGTATCCTATGTTCTTTGTTTCTAGGTTCCTGGATTTACCCCTTGAGGTTTATCTAGATTACTCAGGCTACTTGGATTTTTCATTGGAATTTACATCAAAGAGAAGATATGATTCTTACACTGGAGAAAGTTTTGACTTCATATTTGGACTGGATTTTTCGGATAATGAACTTAGTGGTGAAATCCCACGAGAGCTAGGAGATCTTCAGAGAATGCGAGCTTTGAATCTGTCTCATAACTCCTTGTCAGGTCTAGTACCTGAAAGCTTCTCTAATCTAACAGATATAGAGAGCATTGATCTTTCGTTCAACGTATTGAACGGGTCAATACCACATAATCTAACCAAGTTGGACTATTTGGTTGTATTCAATGTGTCACACAATAACTTGTCAGGTTCTATTCCAAGTCAAGGGAAATTTTTAACTTTGGATGAAACAAATTACATTGGTAATCCTTTTCTCTGTGGATCACCTGTAAATAGAAGTTGTGATGGTAACAATACTACGGGTGAAAAGGAAACAAACTATCGAAGTAAAGATGGTGGTGTCGCAATTGATATGGAGATGTTCTACTGGAGCCTTGGAGCCAGCTACAGTGTGATATTGATGACATTTATTGTGTTTCTTTGCTTTGATTCGTCTTGGCGCCGAGCATGGTTTCGCCTTGTTGATGCTTTTATACGTTGTTTCAAATGTGTTTAGTCTGGTGTATTTTCCCTGGTATGTAGACTACATTTTCTTTTGGTTTGTAAAATTTTTGGAAGTTCAAAGTTTGTTATGCACTATTCGGAATGATAAATCCCCAACCATAAAGATAGTTTCGATTCTATTTTTTTTTAAAAGCTTGTATGTCAATCAAAAGTGTTCTTACAATACCAAGTCAAACAGACCAGCAACACCGTAAATTAACCTCATACATATGAGTTTTCAGTTTAAATAAATAAAATTAAAGTAGAGAAAATGGTGAGCATAGAGCATGTTTATTGAGGTCTCTTAGCTCGTAATAGAAGATACGGTCTTCTAGTTTTTATTGGAGTTTATTAATATTAACATTAGCTTCCATTTTCAGTTAGTTCAAAAAAAAAAAAAAACATTAGCTTCCATTTCTTAAATCTTTTCTCGGGATTTTCTCCAGAGATCGTGATGGCTACGACGAAGTCCAAACCCCACTCACTCTCAGCACGCCGTTCCCCGCCGCGTACTCGCTCCGGAGCTCTGCCAAAACCTCTCTCCACACCGGCTACTCGCTCCCGATTCTTACCAAAACCCAATTCCGACGAGATTACTCCCCGTACGCCCTTCTCCTCCAAGTCCATCACACCCATCATCGGCGGAACCCCAAAGTCCGTCTCTTTATCCGACTGGTGGCTAACAAACGACGGAAAGGGTTTGGGTGTTGCAGGATTCGAGTCCGAAGCGAGACTCTTCTCATCAGCAACGATCTCAACGAGACACGACAGCACCACTCTCGAAACGTCCGATGGGATCACCGTCTCAATCAGTGGATTCATCAACCGATCTCGTTCTTTGGAGAACGGGTTTTCGTCTGAGGTTTGCAACCGTTTTCTCTTGGGGTTTCCGTATCACTGGAAAGATTACACTGAAGAAGGGTTCGTGGAGGAGGAGGATGAGGAGGAGGAGGATGATTATGGTGTTTCGTTTGATGATATTCATGTGGATAGGTTTGAAGATGTTCTGTTAACGGCTTCTCCTCGCTTTCAAGATAAGATCTTGGGTGATGCTATTGACAGTTTAAGAGATTTACTTCGTGGGAAACCAGACAAGGAGTGTCAGGAGGCAGAAAAGGAGTGTGAGGAGAGGTCAGACAAGACACCAATAAGAATGGATGGTGGAGATGAGGAGGAAGGTTTGGTTTTGAGTGATGAGGGGGTAAAGACTAGAGGGATGCTTAGAAGGAGAGAAGAGGGTGAACTTTCCATTGGGGAAAGACTCCACAGATCGTCCAAGAAGAAGAAAGGAGAGAAAGGTGAAAACTTTCTACTGAGAGTTTGCTTTAGTAACATTGTTGTTTAAACTCAGCTTTAGCCATGTGTAAACAAGCAAGAAATGTGAAATTTTCTTTATTTTATGTATTTTGGTCTTATTGTTGTTATTTTGTCAAAGGAAACATCCTACAAATGAGGTTTGATCAAAGGATCCACCAAAATACTCGGACAAAGACTACTTCTCTCTTCTTTCTTTGTCTCAAACTTCTAATTTTCACACATTGAATTGAATGTGATACGGCCATGTTTGAGCCTTCTTCTTCTTCCTTTGGACGAAAGAGATGTTGCAGAGAGCAGCGAGCAATGCGTATTCATGGTGGTGGGCCAGCCACATCCGTACAAAGCAATCCAAATGGCTCGAACACAATCTTCAAGGTACGTTCCAATTTCCCTTGTTCTTGATCATGTGTGCCCCAATTGCTTGATCTCACTAAAAAAACAAAAGAATTCTCTTGTGATTTTTAGATATGGAAGAGAAAGTTGAGTATACTCTTAAGATCATAGATGAAGATGGAGACACTTTCGCTAAAAGAGCTGAGATGTATTACCGTAAAAGGCCAGAGATTGTTGGTTTCGTGGAGGAGGCTTTTCGATCATACCGTGCATTAGCTGAACGCTATGATCATTTGTCTAGAGAGCTTCAAAGCGCAAACCGCACCATCGCCACTGCTTTTCCTGAACATGTTCAGTTTCCTCTGGAGGATGATGATGAAACTGATGATGAAGGGAATCCACGGAAACAACCGCATCTTCATCTAGTTCCTAAGGGAAGCAACATCCCAGAGATACCAAAGAAAGAATTCAGGAGTCAGTCTATGATGTTGTCAAGAAAAGGACCAGCCGGTCTGAAAAGGACAGTGTCGTCTGCACTAGCGAAACGGGAAGCGGCGGTTGTGAGTTCTGGATTGAGTAAAGAAGAAGGCTTGGAGGAGATTGATAACCTTCAGAAGGGGATCTTGGCGTTGCAGACGGAGAAAGAGTTTGTGAGGAGCTCATATGAACAGTCTTATGAGAGGTACTGGGATTTGGAGAATGAAGTGACTGAGATGCAGAAGAGAGTTTGTAGCTTACAAGATGAGTTTGGTCTCGGTGATGCGATTGATGATAGTGAAGCTAGAACATTGATGGCGAGCACCACCTTGAGCTCCTGTAAGGACACACTAGCTAAGCTTGAAGAGAGACAGAAGCAATCTGTTGAAGAAGCAGAGATTGAGAAGGAAAGAATCACTACTGCTAAAGAGAGGTTCTATGCACTGAGGAACAAGTTTGAGAAACCGGAAAGTGCTGATCATGATGAGTTCATTAAGACAGAAGTAGAAGAAGAAGCTGTTGTGGTTCAAGAATCGAGCTATGAATCTGAGAGAGAAGATTCAAATGAGAATCTAACTGTTGTGAAGCTTGCGGAGAAGATTGATGATCTTGTGCAGAAGATTGTTTCATTGGAGAGCAATGCTTCGTCTCACACTGCATTGGTGAAGACATTGAGATCAGAGACAGATGGTTTACATGAACATATCCGTGGTCTAGAGGAGGACAAGGCGTCTCTTATTTCGGATTCCACGGATATGAAACAGAGGATAACTCTTCTTGAAAAGGAGCTGAGTGAAGTTAGAAAGCTATTCCAAAAGGTTGAAGATCAGAACAAGAGTCTACAGAAACAGTTCAAGGAAGCCAATTGGACTGCTGATGATTTATCTGGAAAGTTACAAGATGTGAAGATGGATGAAGATGTCGAAGGAGCCGGTATTTTCCAGGAAATGCCAGTTGTTTCCGGATCAGAAGATGATCTAAAGTCAATCTCAAAGGAGACGGAAAGGAAAAGTAGTGTGGAGGACAGGAAGAAACATGACATTGTAGTTAAAGATAGTGAAGACACTGAAGGAGATCAAGAAGGGAGACCTGAGACTAAAGATTCGTTTGCGATGTCGGAAACAGCAAGCACTTGTTTTGGAACAGAAGGAGAAGACCTGGTAACGGAAGATGAAGATGAAGAGACACCAAACTGGAGACAGTTGTTACCAGATAGCATGGAGGATAGAGAGAAGGTTCTGTTAGATGATTACACATCAGTGCTAAGGGACTACAGAGAAGTAAAGAGAAAGTTAGGCGAAGTTGAGAAGAAGAACCGAGAAGGGTTCTTCGAGCTGGCATTACAGTTAAAAGAACTCAAGAATGCTGTTGCTTACAAAGACGTAGAGATTCAGTCGTTACGCCAAAAACTAGGCACGCAAGGGAAAGACTCTCCACATCACGTAGAAGGAAATAACCAGTTGGAACATGATCAAGGACAGCGTGAGAGTGTGAGCATTTCACCAACTTCTAACTTTTCGGTTTCCACTACACCGCATCATCAAGTAGGAGAGATGAAGGGAACACAGTCAAATGAGGTTAGGGTGAAGTTTGCAGACAATGATGATAGCCCGAGAACAAAGATTCCAGCTGTGGAAGACAAAGTGCGTACAGATATCGACGCAGTTTTGGAAGAGAATCTTGAGTTCTGGTTAAGATTTAGCACATCGGTGCATCAGATACAGAAGTACCAGACAACAGTTCAGGATTTGAAGTCAGAGCTAACGAAGCTGAAAATCGGAAGCAAACAACAACAAGAATCTTCAAGAAGTAGTAGTAGTAAGCACGCAGCTGCATCAGAGGCAAAACCTATCTATAGACACCTAAGAGAGATTCGAACAGAGCTACAGCTATGGCTAGAGAGCAGTGCGGTTCTTAAAGACGAACTACAGGGAAGGTTTGCATCGCTAGCTAATATCCAAGAAGAAATCACAAGAGTCACGGCTCACTCGAGTGGTACTAAAGTAAGTGATTCAGAGATTAGCGGTTACCAAGCTGCAAAGTTCCATGGAGAGATACTTAACATGAAACAAGAGAACAAAAAGGTCTCAAGCGAACTTCAGTCGGGTCTTGATCGTGTAAGAGTGTTGGAGACAGACGTAGAGAATATTCTAAGTAAACTGGAAGATGATATTGGGATCTCAAGTGCAACAGAAGCAAGAACTCCAAACAAGCGCACTTCGAGTGGAAAAGCGAGGATTCCATTACGGTCATTCTTATTCGGTGTCAAGTTAAAGAAGCAGACAAAACAGAAGCAAGCTTCATCATCTCTCTTCTCTTGTGTCAGTCCATTTCCAGCTCCGCAGCAAGAGTATTGTGACGTTAAACCTGGAAAGCTCCCTGAATAATCAAATCATCTGTCGGTTATTTTCCTTTCAGTTACTTGTTTTCTAGCTTTTCTGTCTTTGTACCAGAAACTATTTGCCCAGTGATGCAAATCAAACTCTTTATAATTTTGCTTTACTGTTTTCTGTCTTTGAAAATCTCTTTGGAGTAAGTAGTGAGTACTACTACTGTACATCATCGTATTCCAGTCCTAGGAAAAAACATGAATAAAAGCGCTAAAACAATGCAGGATATATAAACTACAACCCCTTCTTCTCGGTCCCTGTTACGGTTGCAACATCAGGACTTTTTCCTTTACTTTCTTCACCCTTGGATTTTGATTCAGTCTCAGCCACAACAAGAGGTAAAACCCTGGTACTACTCTCTTTTTCAGATGGTTTAGCCAACGAACTTTTATCGGTACAACTACCAACTTCAGTCTGAGGTACTTGGGTATGCTTAGGCAAAACACTAGGAGTCTCCACTTTTGCAGCCACTGGTTTTGCTGTGCTTATCACTGAGTTCGTTGAGATGGCTTTATTTGGTTGAAGTGTTGGTGTAACCAAGGGGTTTGCTCTGTTTCCCTGTATCTGCACACCAACAGGCTTGCAAGTGGCAGTAACTCCCGCTCCCGCATTTGGCTTTTGTGGAATTACAGTAGCCGCAGGAACTCTCTGTGTAGGGGCCAATCTTGACGACGCAAAACCAGGAGATGGATTATTCTGGATTGTAGGCCCTTTGGAGAAAGGAGCCATAGTTGACGGTTTATTAAAAGGTGACGAAGATAGCACAGGTCTTGGGCTTCCAGTAACTGCACTCCTTACACTCAAAGCTCCAGTGGCAGCAACACTCTTTACTGGCTCAGCCTTCGATGCTGATATAATACTTGACGGACGAGGCAAAGACACTGCAGAGGCGGCTTTTACAGGCTCAGGCTTTCGTGCAGATATAATACCTGATGGACTAGACAAAGAGCCTACAGAAGCGGTTTTTACAGGCTCAGCATTTGGTGCTGATATCGTACCTGACGGACGCGGCAAAAAGGCTACCGGAGTGTTTTTGACAGGGTCAGCCTTTGAGGCTGAAATAACGCCTGATGGACGAGGCAAAATGGCTGCTGAAGCGGTTTTGACAGGCTCTACATTCAGTGCTGCTGATATACCTGATGGACGAGGGAAAGAGGCTGCCGGAGCGGCTTTTACACGCTCAGCATTCAGTGCTGATGATATACCAGATGGACGAGGAAAAGACATTGCAGAAGGGGAATCATTCTTTACAGGTTCAGCATTCAGTGCTGATGGTATAGCTGATGGGCGAGGAAAAGAGTCTGCGGCAGGGGAAGCCTTTATTACGGGTTCAACCTTTGGCACTGATGGAGCAGTTGCCAGGCCAGACATACAGGCTGCAGCAGCTACTGAATTAGCTGTTACCATTAGTGCTGATCTCGAAGTGGAATTTGCTGTTGTTTTCCTTGCAGGAACTCGAGATTTTGTAGTTGGAATCGATGTTGCTGCCCGGGGCGTTGCTTGAACTACTGGCTGAGACTGTTGTTGACCTTGCAATGAACTACCATTGTTGGCACCATTGGCTTGTGCTCCCGTGATGCTACCGGATGCACGCACTGGAGGTATACCTAAACAAACACAGCCATATGACAAATCTAACTCAGAGAAGCGTTGAGACTTAAACAATCTAAGAAAGTATATTAACCAGAGCCTAGACGAACTTAAAAATAGTAGAATAAGCTAGAACGGATCTTCTCTTACCCATACCTACTGCAGCCTTTTTTGAGGGAACTCGATTTCCCACTGCCAAAGATAATGCACGATTAGCTGCCATTTGTTCTTCTGTTCTGTGTAGGCCAGATTGGGTAGAAGTGTTTGAAGTGTCCCACCTTTTCCTTAAAAATCCCCACCGCTGCAAATAAGAAAATTCAGTTTGTTACCACCAACACGATGAAAGAAACATGATACACAAAAAGCATCCTAGATACTCATAACTACATCCAAAGTTGTCCTCATAAATCTTTCTTCACACTACTATAACTGAAACCATCAGAAATAATTTGACGAGAAAAATTCCAACAAAAATGGTGACAGGAAAGAATGCATAAACTACACAAGAACGCTCATTCATGCTGACACGAGGATACACAAAGTATATGAAGATTATTAAAAAAAATATGAAACAAATCAGCCAAGTGAAATTACAACCTGCGAGAGTTGTGAGACTGTTCTCTCTCCTTCAAATTCTTCCCTAGAAATAGTGACCCAGCTGCCTTCACCATGTCGTTTCACAGCAGCGAACAGCTCCTCATCCTCCTCAGCTGACCATTTTTTTCTTTTCTTACGAGAAGCAGCGCTACTGGCTAGCCCATTTCCATTATGTCCCTCAGCTCCTTTCTGAAGGGAAATAGGAAAGGTGATATTCATCCCTTTTGACGACCAATACGAGTCTGATGGTTCCTGAGGCCCCCTGTGCCCATAAGGTATATTAATGGTCAAGGGAGCCTCAAAAGTTGAGTCTTCGGGAATGTCGGAATCACTTGGAACATAGGAAGAAGCAATCACCTAAAACGGAGATAAATCAGGAAACTTAGCATTTGAATCATTAGCAACTCAGAATAAGCAGATTCATATACCCAAGAATAGTAGTCACCACTTAAATTATTAGGAAGACTGCATGGTAGTATGCAAACCACTAACTGAGACTCTAGTAATACATGCTCCACCAATTACTTTGGAATGCAACATGATAAAAATTCAAGAACAATACTGCCGGAGGAACGAGAAAACTAGAGAAAGGAGGATACAAAAGTAAGCTCCTTGCCACAGGAACAATCCAAGTTTTGGGTGAATATAATACCGAACTTTTCTACTACCCTTCATGAGCTTATCAAAAAAAAAAAAACGAAAGATCCAACCAAAGGAAAACGCAATCATAATCTGCTAGTTCTCTCATAAGTAGAGATATGAAATTTTTGAATCACGATAAAATCACCAAATAATTTCTGAATATCGAGAAAACTATCTACGGAATCACTTATATGAATCTAGAAAACAATGAATAATACAGAAGAATGAATTCAAGGAAAAAAAAAAGATAAATATCAGGAACTCATATATCTCTCAGATAAAATGTCACCGAGAAACAGCAGTTATAGTGCAAAGGTATAGAGAAGCAGCTCTTTTCTAGAAACTAAACAAAGGTTTCAAGAAAAAAGAAGAGAAGTCTCAGAATATTTATCCATCTTACTTTCACATGCGCAACAGCTTCGGCTACTGCATCAACACTGACTGCAGGGGAAGTTTCCAATTCACACTCCATGTCACTATCATCATCCTACACAAGCACAAGTTTGTCAAATCTGCAAGTAATGAACAGCTATCACAGAATTTCGTTCCACCTTAGACCAAAATGCATTTCACCAACAAAATTAAAACGAAGAGGGTAAAAAACTTTCACTCCAGACTGTCAAGAAAAAGTACTTAACAATATGGAGAATAATAGCCACTCATCAGTTACTATTCCAAAGTAATGAATAAAAATCCCAAAACAAAAAATTCAAGGATACATTATTAATATAATCAGTAGCAATGCTAAATTGAGTTTCTAACGAGATCCATATGTATATCATCAGAGAAGAAGATAGACCACACAATCATCGTAGAATCATCAGACAAGTGTTACTAATACAGACCAAAGGTAGAGCATTGCCGTCCATGGGGAGAAGAGAATCACGATAAGCAAGATGCCGCCATAGCAGCTGATAATCTCTAGCACTGGTGATTCCAGTACTAGTCTTCTTCACCATCTCATTCCAGTCCATCTTGGGTTCAGCGTAATAGGCCATTTCTTGTAGCAACTTCAGTATCGTCGTGGTGTCATATCTGTAAACAAAAGGAATCAAGCCCCAGAGTGTTCCTGGGAATCAACGGAAGCGGGGAGAAGGGAAAGTGATGTAAAGAAAAGTTTAAAAGAGAGAGACCTTTGCAAAAGAGTGGCCATGTCTTCTTCACTGATGAACTCTTTCCTCTTCTTGTTACTGCTATCAACCATTTTGCTGTAAACAGCAATCACATGAGTCGGAATCGAAATCAGAGGGCGAATTCTCTACTCGAAGGGATCGATTTCAGTGTCGAAACCCTAAGATTGGATTTGAGATTGAGAGACGACGGCGGGGGCGGCGGAGGAAGTTCAAACGAAACGGCGGAGGAAAAGCAAGCACTGTTTCCCCGAGATGTGGGGAAGGAGAGCGATTGGATGATCGGAGAGAGAAGCGGATGGTCGAGACGAGAGTGATAGTGGTGGCGCGTGGGGACACGCGTATGGTTTGGGTATTTGTCTGTGAGGAACGGTTACAGTTTTGCTCGCCGACTAAAGATATCAGAATCTACTGCGTTTACATTCCCACCGAAGAAAGTTTCGTGGTAAATTACAAGAGTAATTATTTGGAAACAAACCATAAAAGTACCATAATTACTGGAGAAAAAACTAGGTATATTTAAAATTTTGATGACAGACACTACACAGAATATACATAACAAAATGTTTTTTTTTTCTGAAATTTTAAATTGATTATCAACAAAAAGAAAAAACTACACTACCAAAATCTGTGGTTTCAGAGATGAACACAATCAATAGAGAAGAGAAAAAACACTAGTTTTATCTATGAAACACGTCCAAGCCAAAGCTGCATCATATTGGAATAGAAAGATGGGTGCCGGTGACTTAGAGAGGAGAATGAGTGGTCCACATAAATATATAATAAGTTTTTCTATTAAATTAACCATAAATTCATCATTAATGTTTATCATTCTTTTTTAAAATAAAAATTAAGGAACTGCTTAATATGGTTAAAATATATATATGAAAATTAATAATTTTGAATAAAAAATATTTGATAAAATTAGTGTATCCTCTATCATTATTTTTAATTTTAATTTTAAATTATTAAATTTTTCTGTTATGTTATATTTTGATATTTTTAAACGATTATAAGTTACTAAAACTGTTAAAAATTGTACATTCAAGTTTTGTGATCTATGGTTTAAATTTTTGTTATGACAAAATACAAATGATTACAAAATCATATAAATAGGAAGTCTCATTTGAAAAATATTAAGATTAAATAAATATATATATATATATATTAATATGGTTTAAATTAAACTATAAACCATATAAACATACATAAATATTTAAATTTCCAAATTTTCTTTGAACAATTTTTTTTTGATAAAAGCTTTGAACAAATATTGACAACTTAGTAAAAGCCCTTTATCAAAAAAAAAATTGGCGATTTAATATTTATATTTTAAACTTTCCATTGACCCACAATGAAAATTTTGTTATAATGATTTAAAGTTTTTGTTATAACAATATACAAATAATCAAAAAATCATATAAATAGAAAGCATCATTTAATAGATAATTCTATTTAAATTTAATTATATACCATATAAAATAGAAAAAGTGATTTCTTGGATTAATAAAATTTATTTATGTGTTAGCACCAATTTAATTATATACATCATAGTTACTGACTTTTTAATTATTCAATATATATTTATTATTTCAGAATATGTAAGAAACATATAATACATAAAACTACTTATATATATAATAAGATGTGTCGTGATCATGTTAATTAGCAACATTGAAGAACCAAATTTTATATAATAAAATATATTTATTATTTCACAATTTGTAAGAAACATATAACACGACGCTAATGCACACAACACAATGAACAAAATGGTCTTATTTATAAAATTAGCACACCCCAATAAAAGACTTCTCCCTATGTAGAATTCACGTATAAAATTAGTAATTTAATATAAAATTTGAAATACTTTTTTAGTAAGTTGTAGATGATTGTAGATGAAATAGAGAATCTAATATGATTTTAGTTAAGTCATTTTAGAATCTCATTTAAAACCATAAAAGTTTGGGTTTTTTTTTGGTGTAAATGCTAAGATAACACATTTACTAAGAAAAATTTATATGCTGGGGTTAAATTATTTATATCCGGCCTGCTATGTACAAATCCATGAACTTTAGGTTTAACATCTCGTATTTTACTGAGTGTACTTTGTTACTCACTCTTTTTTTCCACTTTAAGTGAAACTAAATAATGATATTTGGATTGGATGGATTGTTGTTATTGGTAGGGGCGGGACGGATCCAGATATCCGGGAAATTTGGGCTATCCGGATCCGGATTCAGATTCGTCGAATCCATGGATTTAGTATCCGGATCCGGATTCGGACTTTCGGATATCCGTCTAGTTATCATACTATCCGCGGATATCCGGATACGGATTTGGATTCGTAAAAATAATTAATAAAATAAAAATAATATTTTTAAAAATATTAAATTCTAAAATAATACATAAACTAAATATTTATACAAGATTTATAAATATAAATATGAATATAATATTAAAAATTAAAATATAGTATTATAAACTAATTTTATAAATAAATATTAATATATCAAATATAATTATTAATAAATTTTATAAAATTAATAAATTTTATAAAGTACGGATCCGGATCCGGATATCCGGACCTAAAAATTATTGGACAGTTTTCATTTGCATGTTATTTTAGATTTAGGGAGACGTGGAAATGAGTTATCTATATTATTAAAACTCAAATACAAAATTGGAGTGTGTGGAGACATGAATTGCAGTTTAAAAAAGAGATTTGTTTGGAAACATAGATAACAATATTAAATGAGAATTGTTTGGTAACATGGATAGCAGTATATTTACTTCATTTTATTTACACATTTAGTCATTGCATTTATAATAAATTAGGTATTTCCTTTTTGTAATTTTTTTTATTCACAGATTCTACCACTGCATTTAAAATCAATTTAAATTAATTAATTACAATTCCAAACTTATCTAAGCAAATTGATATTCATATAATGTAAAATTATTACTAAATAAAAAAATTTCTATTTCACTTAATTTAGCCAAACACATGAATCAGTTAGGCATATACATTTGGGTACCCATTTAGGTACGAGACATTTCTTTCGGGTATAGATTTTTTGGGTTTTGAAATTTATTTTTAGGTACTTTCTTTTTGTGTTTCTTTTTATTTACAGATTCTACCGTTGCATTTAAAATCAATTTAAATTAATTAATTACAATTCCAAAACTTATCTAAACAAATCGATATTCATATATTGATCATTATTAATATTGTAAAAATATTAGTAAATAAAAAAATTTCTATTTAATTTCATTTAGCCAAACACATAAAAATAATTTTTTTATTTGTTTAAAATCAGTTAGGCATAGACATTGGGTATCCATTTAGGTGCAGTCATTTCCTTCGGGTATAGATTTTTTGGGTTTTGAAATTTCTTTTTGGGTACTTCCTTTTTCTTTTTATTTACAGATTCTACCATTGCATTTAAAACCAATTTATTAATAAATTACAATTCCAAAACTTATGTAAACAAATCAATATTCATATATTGATCATTATTAATATTGTAAAAATATTAGTAAATAAAAAAAATTTCTATTTAACTTCATTTAGTCAAACACATAAAAATAATTTTTTATTTGTTTACGAAATCAGTTAGGCATAGACATTTGGGTATCCATTTAGGTATGGATCGTTTCCTTCGGGTATATATTTTTTGGGTTTTGAAATTTATTTTTAGGTACTTCATTTTTCTGTTTCTTTTTATTTACAGATTCTACCATTGCATTTAAAGTCAATTTAAATTAATAAATTACAATTCTAAAACTTATGTAAACAAATCGATATTCATATATTGATCATTATTAATATTGTAAAAATATTAGTAAATAAAAAAATTTCTATTTAACTTCATTTAGCCAAACACATAAAAATAATTTTTTTATTTGTTTACGAAATCAATTAGGTATAGACATTCGTATCCATTTAGGTGCAATCGTTTCCTTGGGTATATATTTTTGGGTTTTGAAATTTCTTTTAGGTACTTCATTTTTGTGTTTCTTTTTATTTACAAATTCTACCATTGCATTTAAAATCAATTTAAATTAATTGGTTACGATTCCAAAACTTATGTAAACAAATAGATATTCATATATTGATCATTATTAATATTTTACAAATATTACTGAATAAAATTTTCTATTTCACTTAATTTAGCCAAACATATAAAAATATTTTTTAATTTGTTTACGGAATCCATTAGGCATAGATATTTGGGTACCCATTTAGGTACTGATCGTTTCTTTCGGGTATAGATTTTTTGGGTTTTGAAATTAGACCATGTTTGGATATAAATTTATATGTGAGTTTCAAGTTGGATCTCCCAGGTCTGTATGAATTTTGTTCTGATGTATAGGAAACTAAAAATATTCAAATAACGAATGTATTTGAAAATTAATCGGATATTTGAACAAAAAATAATGGCTGCACATAACAAAAAATTATTATAAAAGTATTTTACATTTGAATTCAAAATCATTTCTTTTAACAACAAACTACACAAATATGTTGATTTGTATAAAAATTTAAATTGCAATGTAAATATTTAATTAATATAGAAATATATCACATTGTTTAAACAAAATATCAATATAAAGTATTGTACATTTGCGTTTTAAAATCATTGATTTTAACAACAAGCCAAATAAATATGTTAATTAGAGAGCGAATAAAATAAAGCCAGAAAAATATATAGTCTACCAGAGAGACTATTTGTGTCGAATTTATTATAAAGAAAATTTTACTAAGATAAATACTTTCAATAATTACAAACAAATAATATATTTTATAAAAGTAAAAATAATATCCGCTTTCTTAAGGACGGGTCAAAATCTAGCGATTTATTATATTCGGCGCACAGTTGTTAGTTGTTGAGATAGAAATAGAAGGGTGTTGCATGTTAATCAAATGTTTGAGGAAAACATTGTTCCGGTGGAAGAAAACAGAGACCCGGTCATGGAAAAATACATGAGCTGGGCCAAATAATTGTTCCTGTGGAAGAAAACAAAGAATAGTCTTGGACACTTTAGCCATTAAATGGAATAAAAGTTATAAAACAAATACATGGTCTTGGACACTTTGGCCATTAAAAATGCGTTTATGTTCTAAACAAAATTTAAGAACACGATTGGTCTAATAATATAGCTAGTTAACAAGGAAACCAGAGCTTTTATCTGTTAGAGATTAAAGAGGTTAGTAGAATAGAGGTAAGAAAGAAGCGTTGTTATCAATATATAATTGGTGATGAACGAATTAGACAGTAATCTTTTTAATAAGCAAACAATTCGTCTGAATAGTATAACTAGTTTAAGAGAAAGAAATATAATAAAAACAAAAGTACATACTTTTTAATTAAACTAAGAGGTGGAGTCATTTCACTATAAACATACATGAATTCTTCTTCAAAGAACACCAAGTCAACATAACCCATATTGCAAGTTACATTTGACCAACAATATAAGTTAATCCAAGTCAAGCGTGTTGAGCACGATTAATCATCTGTTTTGATGATAGCAACGGTCAACTATTAATCATCTTGACTTAAAGAAACTTTGGAACTATTGGATCCATCTGCATCTTATATAAATAACTCATGTGAAGAGCTTAAAATGTATCACACTTCCTTCCACTTCAAAACATCACAAAATTATTAAAGGGACACTTAAAAACAGAGGAAATGGGTTTAAAAATGAAAGAGAGATCAAGAAAAGGAGGCTTGGTTACGATACTGGTTCTAGTCTTTTGTTGCTTCTTCGAGAATATGGGTAAGCCTAAAGTTTCATCTCCTCCAAGATATAAATATACAATTATGTTTTGATCAAAAAAATAATAATTATGTTTAATTAAATTTATCTTGTATTCAAAAAGTTGCACTACATCTGAAAAATTCATAAATATATAGAATCAGAAAATACTATTACAATTTAATTATCACATCTGTTATTTTAATTGCTAAGGTGACATCACTTATAGGGTGTTATGTTATTAGATATGACATACTCTGCACATAATGACATAACGAAATATTTTCTAGATCAAACGGCCTCATACGAAATAAGGGTCGTCTCCGAATTAAATATTATATTCATCTTTTACACACAAAAATATATTATATTTATCGTTTTGTTTTAAAAACTTATTGTTAGATATATTCTACCTATTTTAATTATAATTCATCTTATGTATCAGCCGGGATCTCGATCGCGGTTTCACCTTATGAACCAGTCACAAGTTATATTTCGGGAAGGTTCTTTGCTCTCCACAACAAGTACGAGATGCTGAAATCGTTGCCATCTTATAATGAGTACCACAGAAGACTCAATCGAGCAACAGGTGTTTTCTTCTTTAAAGTATTTCTGACTTGTTCTTTCTACCAATGAATAGTACGTTTGTTTTTGCCCCAACAAAAGAAAGAATAGTACGTTTGTTATAGATCTTGAACCGCTGCTCATATTTGAAATGTTATATTTTTTTAGTAATCACATATATAATTAATAAAAAGAAGGAAAAAAGTTTCTTAACTACACGAAGTTTACACTAATATGTTGGAAACCATCCATCGTATGAAAATGTGTCAACAATTACACTAAGTTTATATTAATACATGCCACATATACGAAGTAAATAATAATATGGTGTCAACATCACAATCGGGTTTAATTGATCTTAAGTTAAGTTAATGTGGTTAATCCGTAATTTATGAAACTTAATTGATTTTATTAATAAACTTAATAATTATTAAACTTAATAAAATTAATAATTTATTAAACTTAATAAACATAATAATTTTTTAAACTTAATTACTTATTAAACATAATAAACTTATTAAACCTATTAAACTTAATAAATTTAATTGATTTTATTAATAAACTTAATAATTATTAAATGAAAAATTATTTAAACTTTATAAAATTAATAATTTATTAAATTTAATAGACTTAAGTATTAAACTTAATAAATTTATTAAACTTAATAAATTTATTAAATTTAATAAATTTATTAAAATTATTAAAATTAATAAATTTATTAAATTATTAAGTTTATTAAGTTTAGGATTAAGTTTATAAAGTTTAATAAATTATTCAGTTTATTAAATTTAATAATTTTAAGTGTATTAATAAAATCAATTAATTTTAATAATTTTATTAAATTTAAAAATTATTTTGTTTATTAAGTTTATTAAGTTAAATAAATAAATTTTTTTTATTTTGTTTAATAATTTTATTAAGTTTAGGATTAAGTTTAGGATTAAGTTTATAAAGTTTAATAAATTATTTATTTTATTAAGTTTATTAATAAAATCAATTAAGTTTATTAAGTTTCATAAATTAAAGATTGACCCCATTAACTTAGTTTAAGATCAATTAAACCCAATTGTGATGTTGTCATCATATTTTCATTTACTTCGTACATGTGGCATGTATTAACATAAACTTCGTGTAGTTGTTGACACATTTTTATACATTGGATGATTTTCACCATATTACTGTAAACTTCGTGTAGCTAAGAAACTTTTTTCCTAAAAAGAACTACAGTAGATGTATCTAACCCGGGATTTTGAGTATATTGTACTAAAACAACAAATTATTTGCCACTCAAGCATAACATTTAAAGAAAAGTTTACTATAGAATTTGTACATCTATACTATATTTTAAAATTTAAGTTTATTGAAAATGTTTAAATAATGCATTTCGAGAAGTTTATTGTGCCTTTAAAATGTTTTGATGGAGTTTTAATTAAAATATAAGTTATCTAAATTACATAATTTTAGGTATTTTTAACTAAAATCATAGCAATTTCCTTAATCTAATCTAATTATTAAAAATCAAATCCTTCCAAATTCTTCTAAATACTATACTGAAATATCTTTCTAATAATTTTTGCTTCATTTTTTTGAATGAATATTAAATTTGTATACATTGGAAAACTTTTTTACATCAAGAAATTAATTTTCTGGTTTTTGCATCATCTTCTTGATTATTCTAACTCAGGTTTTACATTGAGATGCAGTTCAAGTGTGGCAGACGATAAGAAACAGGTGTAGAGATGGTTTCATCACTTTGAGCATCAAATCAATGCATTTCTTCAACTCAAAGCTTATGCAACATAGATATTCAACATCACTTGTAACCCCAGTCTATCACTCTTGGACTTCTCGAATTATTTTCTGGGTTACATTAACACGATCAGTCTCGTCAATGACCAACGACACAGCTTTATAATTTTTTTTTAATCTTCACATAAGGTGTGTGTGTGTGTTTTATATGTACGCAAACATGTGACATTTGAATATATAAAAATAGAGAAGACCTACATGGTTGATAAAATAAGATTTTGTCAACCAATTGCAAAAGAAGTTCGATATATTATTAAGTATTTAATTTATTTTGTCAATAACCCATACAATGAGATCAAGTTTTAGCCGATAGAAAAGTTGTTCGAAGAACCATCTTTATCCTACTCGGTCTACTATACATGGGAGAAACGCTTTGGTTCCTAGCCTCATTTTCAAAAGAATCTGCATGAACATTAATTATGCTCCTCAGAATATGGATAATATATATACTGAAACTTTCAAAGTTGCTGTGCTAAAAACAAATAGAAGCTGGCTCTAAAGTAAACACCGGTCAGTCAACCGGGTTGCCGATCATGCAGTAGCGGCCTTGGGCATAAGCAGTGGAAGCATCTGCTTCCAGCTGTTAATATAAAAGACAATTTTAGGCCATTTTTAGAACAATTTTCACTAGCTCAGATGGTTCATGTACTAGTAGATTCCTCATAGGTAACAAGTTCAATACTTTTTGGCAGCCTTTTTTTTAGGTTGTACTTCCAGTCTTGATTATTTTTAAGTTTTTCAGGACCGGGTCTGCGATCATGTCTAACAAATCATCACAGTCAATCTTAAAACGAATCATGAGGATCCGTAGCTCTCTTAGGCACGATATCAAGAAATAATATTGTTATATAAACCAAGTGCAAAGACTTACTTCGAATGAGTTATACCCTGATTTGCGTGTCAATATATCCTCTAGGACTTGTTATCTCATGCATGCAGTCTTCCCATATTATGACCAGTGATCAAAATATAAGAAAGAATTCTCACCATTGGAATTGTGGATTTGAACTTGATAAAAATATTATGTAGTTTCTCTGAATTTCATTAGTTTTGTCCCACATCCATGATCCTATACGTGAATTCTATAATCCATTTAATCCATAAAGCGGATTGAGATAAAATGTGGCGGAGGCCTTGAGATAAAATCCCGGAAACTTATCTCAAGGCCTCTGCCAGATTTTGTAACACATATATCTATACATACTATTTTGTTATTCCTTGGGTTTAGCTCCAAATCCAACCACAAGAAAATAGACAAGAGTTTCTCTTTATCTCATCCACAACTATTGAGAAGTCTATAAGCTGAAATTCATTAATCCAATATACTGGTGATTAATGAGTTTAGAAGTTGAAGTCTCTCTGCATATGAGAGGAATTGATTTGTCAAAGAACCCATTTTAGATCGAATTATCTATGTCAGAGGAATGTAGTTTGCTTTAGATATCTTCTTGCCATCCGCAAATATTATTAGATCTTTGGCAAATCACAAATGGGTCAGTTGAATTTGCTTACACTTATAAGGATGGAATTCGATTCTTATTTCTGATGGCGCTTATTGATCAGTCTAGAGAACAAATTCAATATATTACAAATTAATATGGTGAAAGCAAACATCCCTCTCACTTCGAAGTTAATTTGCCCTTTACTAGCTAGTACCAAAATGAAGTCACTGATATGAAAAGATTGATCCAATATATAAACTCAACCTAGAATTCAGAGTGGATAATGTGTAATTTATTAGACGATCAAATGCTTTAGACATATCGATTTTCATGACGCATTGTGAGGAAACACTTCTTTGTGGCAATCCTTTGCAAGCTCCTTATCTATAATTTGCCAAATGAACTTTGGCAACAACATCGTGAGGAAATTTGGAAAATTGCCAAGATTTTCGAAATGACTTTGTAACTGACATTGCGCATAAATATAAGACAATGATATTTCTTCTCTTATTAGCTTATTAAAAAAAAACATTATTTCAGTCTCTTTTACATTAAACCAATGAAATTTGAACTGTTGCTGGAGAAAACCTTCCTCGAGATTATACATATGCTGCTACTTATTAAACCAGTAAGTGATCTGGAGAAATTGCGAAAAATGCTCCCAAATGGCTCACCCCTAAAGAGTTTTATGGAGAAAATGGGTTAAATTGACATACATATAAAATATGGAGGAAATTACATAAATATTTACTAAAATGAAGGACCTTCTTTTGTAAATTCTATAAACTCTTTTCTTTCTGCAGATTCCAGAATTTGGGGGTAAATGCTTCATTAGCAGAGAGAGACTTGAAGAAGGGTTTATTCTTCTCCCTTCGCACTGATCCAAGAAGAACGGTTATGTGAGAGCTTCCGGATAATTTCTCGTTGGATCGAACCGTCGCCTATAGATCTCAAAATCAGATCATCGACACGAAACCGATTTCGACGCCCCGCCCTAATGGAATCGCCTGCAAGTTCTGATGCAACTGCCTCTCATTCGGTACGCATTTCAATTTTCTACAGCTTCTCTCCGATGAATCTTCGTGTTGTTGATTGCTTGAAAATTGATAAGAATGTGGGGGTTTAGTTCTATATCCCGACGACGCTGGAGTATTGTTCATGTTGCTAGTGATTATTCTATTTGAATGTATAAGTTATATTTTTGTTGTTGTGATTGCAGCCGAGTGTATCTGTTCTTTTAGATGCTCTTGAGCAGTCCGTATCTACACCTAGTATTGCAAACGGTCTTTCACAGCGGCTGTTACGCTCGTTGCAGCTTTCAAATGAGAATAGACTCTCTTTCAAGGCGTTGAATGGACCCTGTCGTGTGCTCAGGTTGGCTTGCACTCAAGCCAGGGAAAGTAGGAAGTCTGTGTGTGTTGACACTTTACTAGAGAGTAGTGACAGGGGAGTTCTTCTAGTTGATTCACCTCATAAGAAGTCTCATACAGAGGATTGTTGGTTTGAATGCATGGAAACATGCATTGGGATTTTCTCGGAGTTTTTCTCTTCAACAGATGATGCGAAAGCATATGTTTTGCGGAGCTCTGTTTGTGTTGATTGCCTTTTTGAGCTGTTTTGGGAGAAGGCCGTTAGGAACAATGTGATGAAACACATTATTGATCTCATGAAGGTATTTCTTTTCAAACTTGTAGTTGTTAGTCTTTGCTATACTTCTGTTGATCTTTTAGCCTGTTCAGGAGCATTAAAAAGATTTCTTAATCCAAAATTTCAGATCACGCCTCTGTGTGAGGAAGACAAAGCAGCAAAATTACAAGTGTGTTCCAAATATCTAGAAACATTCACTCAAGTGAAGGAAAGAGAAAATGATTTTGTTGACTTATCTGTTGATCTATTGGCCGGTATGAGGGACTTGATCAAAACTGACTCGAGGGTATGACCCTAAGTTTGTTACTTAGTGCTTCTAACTTTGGTTGGACATCATCTTTAGTTTGTCTAATTTTTGTCTTCTATTGTTTCGTCCCTTCAGTATTACCAAGCCTTATTTCGTGACGGGGAGTGTTTCTTACACATCGTGTCTCTGTTAAATGGTAATCTCGATGAAGCAAATGGAGAGAAGTTGGTGTTAAATGTCCTCCAAACTCTAACTTCTCTGCTTGCAAATAACGACGCCTCAAAGGTGACCCTTCTGTTCTTTTGCTTTTCGCTACAATAAGGGTCATTTTAAAAACGCTTGTTCACTTATCAGTTATCACGTTAGGATTCGAAAAATAATATTGGGTTGATGGATGTATCTGATTTTTCTACCAAATTTAGTCGACATTAAAATGTTCATTCTGTAAGGACTCCTCATTTTCATGTTAGCAAATTACAAACATCAGACCTCTTTGTAGATAAGGTTTTTCTCTGGATGACATGTGAATTTAACTTAACTTGATTTGGGACTCGAGCAGTGGTGAAAGAAATCCAAGAAAACTTGGATCTAAACTATTCATATAGTAGAACAAAAGACAGATTGTTATTCTACCGTTTAGGAAATCTTTCGGAGTTAAGTTGGACCCAAAGATTACTTGCACTAGTATAATTTGTTTTTGGCACTGCTTCCTGTTGTCGCTTTCAGTTTGCTTTCAAAGCTCTTGCTGGCAAGGGCTATCAGACACTGCAAAGCTTATTGTTGGATTTCTTCCAATGGCAACCTACCCAAAGACTCCTGGATGCTCTACTTGACATGCTTGTTGATGGCAAATTTGATGATAAAGGCAGTGCTCTTATAAAGGTGATGATGCGTTTTACTTTGCCAGTTAAATGGTCTCTTTTTATAAATGGCGGCTAATTCTACTGCCCTGTTTCCATTTTTTTCCCCATTCAGAATGAAGATGTTATCATACTTTACTTAAATGTACTTCAGAAGGTTGGTGCTATTCATGTTACTTGGATTTTCCTTTACTAAATTCTGGCTTTGGGATATATCTTTACTGTGGATGTTTATGATTTGGCAGAGCAGCGAGTCTTTGCAGTGTTATGGGCTAAATTTGTTTCAGCAACTCCTTAGGGATTCCATATCAAATCGTGCTTCATGTGTTCGGGCAGGAATGCTCAACCTTCTTCTCGATTGGTTTTCTCTGGAAGATGCTGAGAGTGTTATCTTGAAAATAACACAGCTAACTCGGACAATTGGTGGCCACAGTATTTCTGGGAAGGATATTCGTAAGATCTTTGCCCTTCTCCGGAGTGAAAGAGTGGGTAACCAACAGAAATACCGCTCACTGTTATTGGCTTGTTTGTTGTCCATGCTGAATGAGAAAGGACCAACAGGCTTTTTTGACATGAACGGGGTTGATTCTGTAAGTGCTTTTCCCTCTGTGAAAGTTTATATGCATAAAATCTGCGTGTTATCGTACTGCTACAATCTATTTTAGTTATTCTCGGTGAAATCAGTTTCCAGTGTTTAATGAACGGTGCTATAACTGTATTTGAACATGCCGCAAGTTTAATTGGTTAAAGTTTAGACATCGTGGGGGCTATATGAGGTGGAAAGCTTTTGAATTTTGAAACCAAGAAATGGTGTTAATCTGTCGGAGATAATTCATTTTATAGTATTGCAATTTTATTGGTGAGTAGACAAACTCTGGCTATTTCTTATTCTTACGTCTTACCTTTTTTGTAAACTATTTCCCTCTGCAGGGCATTGTGATCAGAACACCTGTTCAGTGGCCTGTGAATAAGGGGTTTTCCTTTTGCTGTTGGCTTAGAGTAGAAAGCTTTCGTGGAGATGGAAAAATGGGAATCTTCAGTTTTATGTCAAAAAATGGGAAGGGCTGCTTTGCCGCTGTTGGGAACGATGGATTGTCTTATGTTGTAAGACAAATGACATGACTTTTCTGTTTTCTTTTCTTTATTATTTCTAATTTCTTATGGCTCACCCTAATTCAAGTTTCTTTCTTTTCAGTCACTAAATCTGAAACGGCAATGTGTAAATGTGCACACCAATTTGGTCAGTAAGAAGTGGCATTTTATTTGTGTTTCCCACAGTATTGGAAGAGCTTTCTGGGGTGGTAGCCTCTTGAGGTGTTATGTTGATGGGGAGTTAGTGTCATCTGAAAGATGCAGGTGATTCCAGATATATGTTTTTGTACCAATTTGATTAAAGGCTACATTTGGACAGTTCTTGATTTCGTCATCTTTGTTTCAGCTATCCAAAAGTTACTGATGTACTTACCAGTTGCCTCATTGGTACAAGTATCACGTTGCCACATATCCAAGATAACGAAGGCCTGGAATCCATCCGAGACGTGTTCCCATTTTTTGGCCAGATCGGTCCCATTTACTTGTTTAATGATGCCTTGTCTTCGGATCAAGTTCAGGCCATCTATTCTCTAGGACCAAGCTATATGTATGCATTCTTAGAGAATGAGATGACTGGTCCCTTTTCTGATAATCCAATTCCCAGTGGTATCCTTGATGGAAAAGATGGGCTTGCATCTAAGGTTTCCTTTGGACTCAATGCACAGGTCATACACCTCTTAAAGTACTTCTTTTCTATCCATTTATGCCAATTTTAATAAGAACTTTCTATTTCCAATGTAATAAAAAAACTTTCCTTCTCTACTTCTAGGCGAGTGATGGTAGGAGATTGTTTAATGTGTCTCGGGTGTCAGATCATTTACAAGATAGGCTCGTATTTGAGGCTGATATTCTGGTTGGCACTCAGCTATGTTCGCGGCGGTTGTTCCAGCAGATAATTTACTGTGTCGGAGGGATATCTGTTTTTTTCCCTTTGATTACACAAATTGACAGATGTGAAAGTGAAGCACTTCAAGAGGAAACTTCATCAGTGCCTGCTCCAGAAGAGCGTATGACAGCAGAAGTTATTGAACTTATTGCTTCTGTCTTGGATGAAAATCCAGGAAATCAGCAACAGATGCATCTTCTCTCTGGATTCCCCATACTAGGATTTTTGTTACAGTCTATTCAACCGAAGCAACTCAACCTAGAAACACTTTCATCCTTGAAACACCTATTCAATGTTATTTCAAGCTCTGGTACGTATTGTGAATGCATCATTTTTATTTTCTGCAGCTAGTATCACTTCTGGTATTATATATTGCAGTTGTTTTTACATGAAGTTGAAACATTTTTCTAATTATGTTTGGATTTTTTTTTAAACATTCCAATGGTATTCTTCACATACTGTTCTCTGAATCTTGCACATTTACTCAGATTCTTGCCTTTTTGGCTAATTCAGTATCAAAGTTGTTTATAAATCAGGGGCTGATCAATTTTAAACTTGTTATATTTTCTCTATCCAGGGTTTGCTGAGCTGCTTGTGGAGGATGCTATATCAAGCATTTTCCTTAATCCTCACATTTGGATCCGTGCAACCTATAATGTGCAGCGTGAACTTTACATGTTTCTCATTCAACAGCTGGATAATGATCCGCGACTTCTGGGAAGCCTTTGTCGACTCCCAAGAGTTATTGACATAGTATGGAACTTTTACTGGGAATCTGAGAGATACCGGTCTGCTAAAGAAAGCAAGCCTCTTATGCAACCAGCAAGAACTATTGCAGAAAGACCAAGTAGGGACGAAATTCATAAAATTCGTCTCCTTTTACTGAGCCTAGGTGAAATGAGCCTGAGGCATGTCATCCACTATAAAATTCACCTTTTCAGTCATCTATATTTTATACACCTTTCTGTAGCGTAAAATACATCATATGATAAACTTTTGAAAATTGTACTCAAGTCGTTGCTCTCAGTTTCATTCCAACTTTTCATCCGTATTTCAGGCAGAATATCACATCAGGGGACGTAAAATCTTTGATAGCATTTTTTGAGACATGCCAGGATGTAGCATGCATCGAAGATGTTCTGCATATGGTTATTCGTGCAATTTCTCAAACATCAGTCCTTGCTTCTTTTCTTGAACAAGTTAATCAAATTGGTGGATGCCACATTTTCGTCAATCTTCTTCAGAGGTAAGTTTTTGTTATCCTATTAGTTTTCATATTTGTCGTGGTTGGTTAGTACATGTGATTTCAATTTCCAAATAAACATGAATCTTGCAAATATGGGTGGGTCTGCTGTTTTCTGCAAAGCCGTTGTTGTTTTCATGCTACCGAACTTTTAAGGGGCTTTGTTTGTACATCAGTTGAAACATATAGTTCATTTGCAGCAATAGATGCTCCTCTGTTATGCATGTTAACAGATTGTAAAACTGACAAGAACCTCAATCATTTCATAGAGCAAAGGCTCAAACATCATCTGTTCATGTTTCTGTTTTTTTTTTGAAACAAGTCAAGTACTTTCTAACCGTCAAAGTATTGTTGAAAATATGGGGCTGATGAATTAAAGTGTAGACTACTGAAAGCCCTAGTACCCTTTCATAACAAAAGAGCCTCCTTTGCTTTTTCTCATTTGGTAAATTTATTGAGGTGGTTCTTTCCTTCTGGAGTCCTGGATAAAGATAAGTTTTTCTGTTCGCATATGCGTCTTTCTTGTAAAGGAAACATGTGGTACTGAGTTGACAGTTTCATGCCTTCTTATAAATTAAACCAGTCGTATTGAGTCAATAGCTGCTTAGAAAAATCAGTAGACAGTCGTAGCTAAAGCAATGTTTGTCCATGGTCTGTGCTGAACATAACTAATAGTTTTGGTATTAGACTAGATCAGGGAGAAAGTTTTCCTCTATTTTATGAGGCATACAAAATCTTGCTCAGCTCTCTGCACATTGGGGGTTTGGCAGGGATTACGAGCCTATAAGGTTACTCAGCTTGCAGTTCCTTGGAAGGCTTCTTTATGATGTACCTTCAGAGAAAAAAGGAGCAAGGTTTTTCACTCTTCCCGTTGGAAGATCTAAATTTCTTTCACAAGGGAATAAGAAAATTGGTGGTAGAACGCAGCCAATTTTTGTTGCCATGTCTGATAGACTGTTCCAATATCCTCAGACCGATAACTTGCGTGCAACCTTGTTCGATGTTCTTCTTGGTGGTGCCAGCCCCAAACAGGTATCAGTTCAAGAGTGCTAGTTTTAATCAGTTTTCCTACTCAGTTTTATTTTCCACAAACTTCCCTAAATATATTGTTGGAAATTATTGGGACATATTTTTTTCCTTGTAGGTTCTGCAGAAATACAACCAAGTTGATAAGCAGAGAAGCAAAGCAAGCAACTCTCATTTCTTTCTTCCACAAATTTTTGTTTTTATTTTCAAATTCCTGTCCGGCTGCAAGGATGGATCAGCACGAATGAAAATAATCAGTGACATTCTGGATCTTCTTGATTCAAATCCTATGAATGTTGAAGCTTTGATGGTATATACACCATGACTGAAAATTTCAGATAGTCAAGTGTTAAAACGCCAATTAAAAATACAAAACGGTATGTGTAGGAATTTGGATGGAGTGCATGGCTATCAGCGTCAGTGAAACTTGATGTGATAAAGGACTACAGATCTGAGTTGCTTAATCATGATGACTTCGCATTAAATGAGCAACACTTTGTTAGGGGCCTCTTTTGTGTTGTTCTCTGCCACTATATCTTATCTGTGAAAGGAGGCTGGCAGCAGTTGGAGGAAACTGTGAATTTCATACTCTTGCATTGTGAGCATGTAGGTTAATCAAAACTGATTTGTTTTTTTATACCTTTGAAAAAGGTTGTTGTTGGTCTTTGCTTATTCTATTTTGTCACAGAATGATGGACCATACCGATCTTTTCTCCGTGATCTCTACGAGGACTTGATTCAGCGGTTGGTGGAACTCTCATCTGAAGATAATATTTTCCTTTCGCACCCATGTCGTGACAATGTGCTATACCTCTTGCGGCTCGTTGACGAGATGCTTGTTCGTGAATTTGGCAGTAGGCTCCTGGTATGACCAACCTACTTTTGGTTTTTACATTCTTATTGGTTGATTGTTGAACTAAGTTTTTACTAAATCATGTTTTGGTTGGTATTTTCCACGTTCTCCCGGATTGTTAGACCAGGTTGTGCTAAGATCTTTTGATGAATATTAGATTATCTATAGTAACTCTCCTTCCTTTCATTCATTACCTGTACTCGCTATGAATAATAAGCCAGGATAGTGAAGGATTTAGTTAAATTATTCAGTGAAACATCTTGGATTAAACGAAGCTCACATGAATCTCTTGAAACCCAAATAACTTCATGATTTAAGGTCAAAATCAAAATAACAAATGGTTTGATCCAATTTCCTGTTCTTGTTTAAAGCGTATCTGTGCTTTACTTTATCTATAGAAACTTTAATGTCAGATTATTCTTTGCAGTTTCCGGCAAATAGTACTGATTTTTCAGAGGATTTATTACAACTTGAAAACCGTGAGGACCACAGTTTGGGTTTAGATGAGGGTTTCCAACGATTGTTGACGGAAGAAACCTCTAGGTATGTTCTTTCTGGATCTCAAATGTATAAATTTGTGTCAAGATATGCAATCAATTCCTATATGGATAACTTTACACCCACGGTAACCAATTATAGGATACATGTAGTGGTAGCATAACTTTTAGCCCATGCTTTTGTTGTAAAGAAATATAACTGCCTTCCCATTAAAACAATAACATATTAAGATGTGAGTTTGGGTAAATCAGGATAGTGATTTACTGTTTAAAACTTAAAAGAAAGCCTATTACTTGACTTCTATCTTCACTCCTCTTTGTAGTTTTTTTCTTCATTTTTTTAATATTTGTTTTTCATCATATGTGAAGCTGTTTTAAAAGAAGGTAAAACATTCCAGTATATTGTATAAAGAAAAATCTTTCCAGTGAGTGGTCCCTAATATTTGCTCTCTTGCTTGTTACCTTTGGTGATGATGTTATTTTCCTCGTTCATTTTCCAGAAACACAGAAAGCCAGCAGTCTTGCACCACAATAACTGAGCTAATGACCAATGAAAGATGGTGGAATTTGTATGACAATTTGTGGAGAATAATATGTGATATTAATGGAAGGGGTCCGATGAAGATGTCTCCCAAATCTTTAGCTACTGGTCCCTCTATTGGTCAAAGAGCGAGAGGATTAGTAGAGTCATTAAATGTTCCAGCTGCTGAAATGGCCGCAGTTGTTGTTTCGGGAGGAATAGGCAATGCATTAAGTGGGAAAATTAACAAAAACGTCGATAAAGCTATGCTCCTAAGAAGTGAGAAATGCCCACGAATCGTGTTTAGGCTTGTCACCCTTTATCTGTGCATGTCGTCGCTGGAAAAAGCCACTAGATGTGTACAGCAGGTGACCTCGCTCTTGCCTTCCTTTTTATCTGCCGATGATGAACAAAGCAAGAGCAGATTGCATCTCTTTATTGGCTGTTTGCTTTATGTAAGATCCCAATATGGAAAGTTAGACGATGGTGCTCGTTTCCATGTGATATCGCACCTGATACGTGAAACTGTTAGTTGCGGAAAGTCCATCTTGGCCACCAGTGGTATGAGTAAGGATGACAGTTCTGAATCTGGTGGAATCTTCAAAGAAGTGGGTTCTATCCAGAATCTTATTCACAAAGACCGTGTGCTTGCTGCAGTCACTGATGAAACGACATACATGAAAACATTACTCTCTGATCGTACTCGTCAAGTGCACGCCCTCGGTGAAAGGAATGATGAAGCATCATCTTTGGAATCCAACGGCAAGAAATCTTTTGATGATGAGCTGCAAAGCGGTTTAAAAACTGTTCTTACATGGGATGAAAATAGACGAGTTGCAGTGCAATTAAGCCATGAAGAGCAACAGCAAAACGTTACTGAGAAATGGATTCACATGCTGCGATCTTTGATGGATGAAAGAGGTCCTTGGTCTGCAACTCCTTTTCCTAATAACATTGTAAATCACTGGAAACTCGACAGGACAGAAGATTGTTGGAGGCGTAGACCAAAGTTGAGAAGGAATTATCATTTTGATGAAAGGCTGTGCCATCCACCTTCTACTTCCACTGCCACTGAAAATGAGTCCACAAACGTTATCAATGAAAGCAAGTCTGGTGTGATACATTTACCCGAACAGATGAAGAGATTTTTACTGAAAGGCATTCGCAGGATAACCGATGAGGGTGCCTCAGAATCTTGTGAGAACGACAATAGTCAAAGTGAGCAAAATTTATTGGATACGTCTGCGGACATCCAGTTCTCTGAGCTTGTGAGAAGCAGTAGTGATCTCAAGGATGTTGTACAAGATAAAGTAGATGCGTCTTCTTTAGAAGTTGAAACCAGCGAGGTGAATATTTCGCAGATTTTGAAGGAGTAGACTATACAGTGTCTATATATAACATGCTTTTCGTTTTGTATTTTTCTCAGGTTTTGACATCAGTTCCTTGTGTTCTTATAACTCCCAAGAGGAAACTGGCTGGTTGTTTGGCAGTTATGAAAAATGTTTTGCATTTCTCTGGGGAGTTTTTGGTGGAAGGAACTGGTGGATCATCTGTCTTCAAGAACTTTAGCACTTCAAAGGGTGGTGATGTAACAAAACCTGACAGTAAACAGAACCTTGTTAAATGGTCTTCACCGTATGAGAGGGAGATAACCTTAGATTTACAATCAGAAAAAAATAATCAGAAACCGCTAAAAAAGTTTAAGCGTCACAGAAGATGGAAAATAGGGAAGGTAACAAACATCACACTAATTTGGTATTTCTTGCATCAGTGCCAGCGTATTTGATAATGTTTTCATGGATGTGCTGTTGATAGGTGAAAAGTGTTCATTGGACGAGATATTTGCTTCAGTACACAGCTGTGGAAATTTTCTTCCAGGAATCTGTGCCCCCTGTTTTTCTAAATTTTGCATCGCCAAAGAATGCAAAGGAGGTCGGAATGTTAATAGTTTCCACCAGGAATGAATTTCTGTTTCCGAAGAGTGTTGCTAGGGACAGGACAGCAGTGATTTCCTTTGTTGACAGACGTGTCGCTATGGAGATGGCAGAAACAGCCAGAGACAGATGGAGGAGGAGAGAGATTACAAGCTTTGAATACTTGATGATTCTCAATACCCTTGCAGGCAGATCCTATAACGATTTGACTCAGTATCCTGTTTTCCCTTGGGTGGTGGCTGACTACTCATCTGAGACACTTGATTTTAGTAAAGCATCTACGTTTCGTGATCTTTCTAAACCAGTTGGAGCTTTAGATTCAAGAAGGTTTGAGGTTAGTATAAAGCACGACTATGCATTTAGTTTCTGATGTTAATGGCATGAATATAATAATGCAAAATGATTTATTGCTGTATCAGGTTTTTGAGGACAGATACCACAGCTTCTCTGATCCTGATATACCTAGGTATACCTGTTAAGAATGTTTTCTCTACTAAAGAGATACTTTTTCTCCCTTGCACCTAATTTTTGTTATTGAACTTAATGCAGTTTCTATTACGGGTCCCATTATTCAAGTATGGGAAGTGTGTTGTATTACCTTTTGAGGTTAGAGCCATTTACATCCCTTCATCGTAGTCTGCAGGTATTTGCGTCAGACTTTAACAATTAGCAGATTTCTGGAGTGTAATGAAAATGGTGTATACGGACAGATCACCTAACAGTTCTGTTTGTGGCCAGGGTGGTAAATTTGATCACGCAGATCGTCTTTTTCAAAGTATTGAGGGGACATATCGAAATTGCCTGTCAAATACAAGCGATGTGAAAGAATTGATCCCTGAGTTCTTCTACATGCCTGAATTTCTGGTAAATTCCAACTCTTACCACCTTGGAGTGAAACAAGACGGTGAACCTCTCGGAGATATTTGTCTACCTCCATGGGCTAAGGTATGCTTATCACACCCATGATTTACAGGGTAATCTAGCGGATCGCTGAATTAGTTTCTGGAGTTTTGTGGGACAGCTGAGTATATTTCTATATATATATGATTCTTTAGAGTAGTCTTGTGATATGGAAAACATGTTCCTGAGGTGTGTTTGGTCCTTATTGAAGAAGACCACCTATAGAACTATGATTATGTCGAGATAAGCGAGAAGTAGTAACAAACTAACGTTGAAACGTTCTTTTGTTTAGTTTAGTTTTCTAGACATCCTGAATGTACCGCTGTTTAATCTTCTTGAGAACTTCATTGCCAATTATATATGCAGGGTTCTCCAGAGATGTTTATTGCTCGAAATAGAGAAGCCTTAGAGAGCGAGTATGTTAGCTCACATCTCCATGAATGGATTGATTTGATATTTGGACACAAACAGCGTGGCAAACCAGCTGTCGAGGTATCCCGATTAATTTTCTCAGACCAGCTTTATTTGTTGCCCGCTACTGGTGGTACTTTATATTTCATAAGCTCGTCTCTTTTCTGTTGAAGCCTCTTATTCGGTTCTTACTAAAAATTAAGTTACTCCTTAACTGCAGGCAGCAAATATCTTTTATTACCTTACATATGAAGGTGCTGTTGACGTAGAAAATATGGAAGACGAACTGCAAATATCAGCAATTGAAGATCAGATTGCTAATTTTGGTCAAACTCCAATCCAAATCTTCCGGAAGAAACATCCGAGAAGAGGGCCCCCTATTCCAATTGCACATCCGTTGTACTTTGCGCCTGCTTCCATCAATTTGACTTCCATTCTTCCCGCTACAACTAACCCCCCATCATCAGTTCTATATGTCGGTGTAGTAGATTCAAATATAGTTCTTGTTAACCAGGGTCTCACTTTGTCAGTCAAGATTTGGTTGACAACTCAACTACATTCTGGCGGAAATTTTACTTTCTCTAGCTCTCAGGTATGTTCTGTATCATCTTTTTGGATTCTATTGATTCAATATTACAATGTATGACATTAGCTGAGTCCTGTGTCACTGCAGGATCCATACTTTGGAGTTGGTTCTGATGTTCTCTCTCCCCGTAACATTGGAAGTCCCCTTGCAGACAATGTTGAACTTGGATCACAATGCTTTGCCACAATGCAAACCCCACTGGAAAACTTTCTGGTTTCATGTGGGAACTGGGAGAACAGTTTTCATGTCATATCCTTGACTGATGGACGGGTAGTCCAGAGCATCCGACATCATAAAGACGTCGTAAGCTGTGTTGCAGGTATGCTCTTTGTCCTCTGCTTCCTTTACCTGGTTGAAGATGCTGTTGCTCTCTTAGAGATGATAATGTAGACAACATGAGTTTTCTAGGATAGGTCTTCTTTAATGTTCGAGAAAATACTTCAGTCTGGAATTATGGTAAAAATCGAAAACCACTCAGTCCCCCAGGCTAGGTGCTTAAGCTCTTTTCATGCAATTAGAGTTTAAACTCTTTCGTTCAATTAGAGTAACAGACTAGGTGCTTAAACTCTTTCATTCAATTAGAGTTTTCGTTAATCCGCGTCTAAACATTTCATGGTTTGGTAAAGCTATTCATGCCTCGCTGATTATATCATTGATACTGCAGTGACTGCTGATTCAAGCATTCTTGCAACTGGTAGCTATGATACGACTGTGATGGTGTGGGACATTCTCCGCATGAAAACACCTGAAAAGAGGGTTAAAAATATGCACGCAGAAGCACTGCGGAGAGATATCGTCCTCGCGGATGCTCCTTCCCATATTCTCTGTGGTCATGACGATATAATAACATGCTTATATGTCAGCACTGATCTTGACATAGTCATCAGTGGGTCAAAAGATGGAACCTGTGTTTTCCACACATTGCGAGAAGGAAGATACATTAGATCATTAAAACATCCCTCAGGCAGCGCAGTTTCGAAGCTTGCTGCATCGCAACACGGACGGATTGTTCTGTACGGCGATGATGATCTTAGTCTGCACCTCTACTCTATTAACGGGAAACATCTCGCTAGCTCCGAGTCAAATGGACGCATCAACTGTCTTGAACTTAGTAAGTGTGGAGAGTTTTTGGTCAGTGCCGGAGACCAAGGACAAATAGTTGTTCGGTCTATGAACACCCTTGAAGTAGTAAGAAGGTATAACGGAGCCGGGAAAATAATCACCTCTTTGACTGTAACTCAAGAAGAGTGTTTCTTAGCAGGGACAAAAGATGGAGCCCTTCTTGTTTATTCGATCGAGAATGCTCAACATCGGAAACCAAGCCCAATCTGGAGCATAAAATCGTGAAGCAGATTTTGATATGTTCTGTATGTAAATCTGTGTCCCATGATCCCATTGGTTCTCGATTCGTGGCTTATCTTGTAGACCGCAGAGGGGACTTTACAAACTTTTTACTGCCTTGTAAATGTGTCGTATATCTCATCTAATAGATTAAGATGCATAGACGATAGAGAGGTGTTGATTGATGTAACAGTACCATATAGAGATATATATGCCTTTGGTGCGTTTAAAGAGGTTTATACGATCTGTATGCATGGTCGGGGATTAAAGTAAGAATCTATCCCTCTTTCCCATTGCCATTTCGTTGAAAACTGCCTTTATGCAGTCTAGAGCCAATAGTAATCACCCTAGATTTGTATGGTCTTTCATCACTCAAACATCCGTCAATCGTTTTCAGCATTTCAAAATCTATCATCATAAGTTGCAAAAACCCGCTGAAGCTTTTCAATAACATAATAAATCATCCAAACTACTATCATTCATAAACTTGTAAATAAATTTTGATGTCAACCCCAATAATCATATAAAAGTTATCAACTACCATTACAAACGTTGTGTTAAAGCTGGTGCCGACAATCTGAACTCGCTTATAGAGGTGTCAAATGAGTGTATTAAATGGGATAAACCCATCTTTTCTAAGACGAAAAGTGGGTTGGACCGGTTAGTTAGTGGATTGATCCAAATATATATATATATATATATATATTATTTTTTAATCCAAATATATTATAAACTTATATCAAAATCGATTTGAAGAAAAATTATCAATATCTAAGTAAAGAAAATGTCCACGTAACATGACTAATTCCTAAAGACATCTAGTTTATTACTTCGACCTTGTGGACAATCCAGTGGTCAAATTTGAATTCGGTTTATAATTGGATATGGGCAATCAATATTCAAAATATCAGTGTGCAAGCCAATTTCAATGTGGACAATCCATTTGTCACTTCTGCTCGCTTATCACTGTTAACCTGTATAGCCCTCTATCTGTGCTGGTCCAACCAGTGACGCATACTTTTCCTTAAATAGACATTTCCATAATTTAAACCATAAAGTGATATCTAAATTTTTTGAAAAAACACCACCCATATTAAAAATAGTTGATTTTTTTTTGGACAAACCTCAATTTTATAGACTCTTACTCTCCATCAAAGGAGAAATGGTTTACAGAACATGATAACAAAGCCATACTGGCCAAACCAATAACAATTTACAATGAAGCAAATAAGGATAAAGGCATACAAAACACATAAACAACTAATGGCATAGAGAGGTCCTCTAGTCTCAACAACCAAGCTGCAAAGTGAAAGGAAGCCTTGAGAATTAAAGACCACATTTGGTGATATAATTCTTGAGACTGAAACAGCATCAACTGCACAATTAACAATCTTTGAAATGGCTATACACACATAGGCGACTGAACACCATTTTGCTGAGTCTTTGATTAGAACTTCAATGACTGAAGTATCTCTAATCTTAAATGTTTTACTTCCTGAAACAAAACCACTTAAAGTAGATAATGAAATCGGAAGGGGAACACACTCCACAGATGAGGAAAATGGACAGTAATTGTCGACAAGTAAAACCCAAGGAATTGAAATGTCCGACATAACTCCATCAAGCTGCCACAACATAACACAGTACTTGAATATAACAAAGGCAGAACTGCATAAAACAGTAAAGAAACTGCATACTGCAGTAAATGCTCGCACCAAGGCGAGAGACGGACCACTAGAGAGTCCACGAGAACACTTCAATACAATCAACACAAGACCAGTGAATAAGTTTGAAAATCTCAGAAATACAATCTGGATTGTCAGGAGATGAAGGAAGCATGAGGTGGCGATGAGGGTCGAGTCACCCGTACATGAAGCTACAACCAGACTGACAAACCGTGGGATAAAACGTACAGTTATTGCGACGGAAGGCGACGAAACCCATAAAGAGAAACTACATTCTGCAGTAATAAGACCATTGGAAGACCCCAAACTAAGCACCAACAAACCAGCTACCAAGACTGAAGTAGAAGAGCTTCTTGGGACCAGAGCCAGAGACAAGATGGAAAACGAAAGAACTCCAAAGTCATAGCACAGTGAAATCTGAGAAAATCTCAGATTCAGATCTGGACTCAGGAATGATTCTGAAGCAGAGAACAGAGGAGATGGGAGGAATAGATGGAAAGTCCCTTGGAAAGGACAGGTCTGTCCAAGAGATAGGATTGGCAGAGGGTGAGAGCTTTGACGGTAGAGAAGTAACTGTTGGAGGCTCGAACAGGAGATGAGGGTGGATCGGGAAGTTCTGGTGGGTCAGGCTCCGGCAACTGACCGGAATCCATGGCAGAGGAGGAAAAAACCAAGGGACGAAGACCCTGGCGGCTAGGGCTTTCTAGAGAACGTTTGTATTAAAAATAGTTGATATTTTGTATATTTCACACATTAATAAAAATTAAATGTATTCTTTATCTATTAACAATTTTTTGATTAATTTAAAGTTTTATGTTTTCTAATAAGTTCAACCAATCATATTTTTATATTTTAAAATCAATTTCAAATCTAGAGAGAGTAGCATATTCCTTAAATTTTGACAATGTTTAGTTCTTTTTCTTTTAGTTGACCCTTTGTAATTATAAGTCATTTGTAATTGCGCGAAGCCTATGCAATGTAGCTGACAAGCAAACACATGCTGTTTTGGATATGGTAAAGACTGATGAAGTGACCTGTGGTTTTTCATTACTTTTCCAATATACCAACGTCTGTACAATATTGCTGATCTCTCTCTCTCTCTCCCTCAAATATTGTTCATTCTCCTATTACAGCCGGGAAAAACAAAATTTACAAGGACGACTCCTCAGAAGCTGAGAAGTCTAACCTTCCTACCTCAGCCAAGAAGAAGGTTCTTAATCTTGAAAATCTTCGTACGGTGAAGATCCACTTGAACAATCACTCTCAAATGCAGTGACCTCTCTCGATGATGATGGAAGTGATTCTCTTTGCTGGATAGTCGAACCTAAGCAGAATAAAATAAAGTTAGAATGCTTAGTCCAACGAATAAAGAACAAGTTCAAATGACATCTCGACAAATGCTACATAGTGAATGTGCTCTCACCTCTTTGAGATCTTGGACGTAGCTTCTTAGTGTGACGTCTGATGAGCTTCTTAGTTTTCGTTATAGTTAATTGCCGAGCAAAAGGAGAGAATTCTACATCACTGTCACTCCACTCCCCGTGGAAATCGTTTTCTGCTTCACCTCTCATAGTTCTCAACACAAATGCTTTGGCCTTGCGCCTTTGCGTGTTGAATAGTCCTTTAACAGAAGTAACAAATCCCTCCCCTGCTCCATCACTTTGACGCTTAAACAACGTGACTGGTTTCCCCGTTTGATCATTGTCACTTAGATTAAGGTCATTTTCAGCAGTCCCACGGTTGTTTATCTGTGATTTGTCTTTGAATTTCTTCCCCTGAAATTTGTTTGATTGTTATTATTAGCTTTACTTATCTTTTAACCTCATAACCTATCTATATGATTTATATATCTGACCTGCATTCCTGTAACAGACTTCAGTACTCCCCAAATGATGTGTTTCTTAACACGAGAAAACAGTCTTCTCCAAGTCCCAGTGAACTCAACACGGTCAAATGTATCCATCAACAACTTGAGGTCATTTACAACAAATCTTGAGCCCTCATAGGTCACTTGAAGCTCCACCTGAAAATGAAATTGATGTGAACTGATTAAACAAAATCAATCGACGAAGTGGTAGATATGTGACAAGTTACCTGGCTTATTTTGATGTTGTGAAACTCCATCATCTTTCTAGGCCTAGATTTCTTCTCCTCATGCGACTTTCCAGCCTTTTTTTCTTCATGAGAAGAGCGGCCAGGCTTGACAGGTTTTGTTTCTTTGGGCTTCTGTTTAGAGGAATCCTCCTGTTGTTCAACGGAAGATGACACGGTGCAGGAATGAGCTTGTAGAACGAGTTCATTAGCTACGGATTGTGCTACATTTTCTTCCCAGGTCCTATCAAAAGAAGATGTTCTTCTCAACTCCTGACCGAAACCACCAGTGCTAGACCTGAGGCTTAGCGTATTTGATTTCTGCAAATAGAATGCAAGTAAAATCAGAAAAAGAATGGTGAACATTCATGAAAAATACTTTTAAGTGCAGGCTAAGGTGGAAGCCTACTTGAACAGAGTCGGCATTGCCTTGTGACAGCGCTGTGGTAGAAGCAGAGAGCGCTGCTGAACTCCCCCGAGATGCTTCAACATTTGAGTGACTAGTTGTAGAAGATTCATTACCTCCTTTCTTTACACGTTTCGAGCCAGCTGTTGTCGAAATTTTCCAAACTTCCTGCAGGAGAGAAAGTTAACCCAAAAACATTCAATACAAACTTAAACAATGACTCATAAAAAAGGTGAGTTGTGATGCATTTGTGACCTGTCGCCTTTGGGAATCCTGCTCTTCCTCTGGGAAGAAATACTCCCACATCATTCTGTACATTGTTTCTGTCAAATGAATTCTCAAGGGGTAAATCGCCACCTACAAGATTTCCGGGTAATCATACAAATTTTAAAACTCACACGGTAAGCAAACATAGTTCAATTATAAGATGTAGAATGCTAATTAGAATGGTTACGTTGGGTCACTATTTTCAAATTCACAAAGTAACGAATCACGGAAAGAGAAAACAACACATACATGGAAAAGCTCAAGAGGATAGTGACCATCTTTTGGCGCTCCTTGCTTTGCATCTACATGTAGCATAAAATTCCTGCAAAGAATACTAAAGGTCACCTCTAATGAATTTCACTTACCAGAACTGATACAAAGTTCGAATGCTTTTAGTCTCTAGAACATATGTTGTAAGAGGGAAGCACACTTTCAAAGTCAGAACCAGCGTCAAATGAGTAATTGTTTAAGTTTGAGTTTACGGTGCTAAGTTCTATATACCTATGGTTTCATTAATTTATCTTAACCCATCAGAACCTTTACCAGTGCAACTAAGAAACCATCATCAGAATTAAAACGCCAAAGCATGTGATATGATAAGCAACCAAAAAAACATACTTTCCCCAGTCGCTTGGAGGATTCCACGCTGATAAAAGCATATCCGACTTCGCATGAGGAAGACAGTTCCTCAAAACAAAGGACTTGGTGGTGAATCGAGCAACACCAATGTCTTTGTAATCCCGATAAAAGTCATAAATCTGCATGTAAAAATCCATTTAATATGTACTGATTCTTAATTTATTGCAACAGACTACGTACACTGCAATAGACAATGTAAAGTTCGAAACTATAAGTAGATTTGAGGAAAAATTCTAAACAAGCTGCTCACCAAGTAACTCTCATCATTTCACATTCTAAAGAGTGATGGTGAATAGCAAAACATAATATGCATAAACTTACCATGTCATTTATCTCTGCTTCAGCAAAGGATTTGCCGTCTACAATCATGCTCCAAACAACCTTATTGAATTGCAAGGAAATGCACATAGCATATGATGGACTTTTGTTCTTTTCTTTCTCCATCAGTCGCAGCTCTGCAGCCTTCTGCAGCGACATTCTTAAAGATGCAGAAGCCACCTTTCTAGACTTCTGTGCATATATGAGCTCTTTCTTTAATCCTTGCACCTAAACAAAACCAAATGCAACATCAACTTTATATTGTCACAACAATCTAATTTCACAGAAGGATATTAACAGGAGACAAACAAAAGGATGACACTTGGGAAAAGCCTAAAGTTCTTAGCTGAATAGTTGCAAAATGTAATAAAAAAAGAGTTTAATGGCTACGTGAAAGATAATCTCTAAAACGGAGGTTACTTCACGCTATCATCGTAATATAGCATCTAAACAATACTTCCTTCAGTAAAGTCTTACCAGTGTGGATTTTCTGGTACTAATCATCCACAATTCACCTTCCCTTTCCATATGTGTGTCATCCATACTGTCGGAACAATGAGACAATTTTCTAATATCATCAAGAAGCAACTTTCGTGCTCGCTCTTTCTCTTCAAGGTTTATTTTTGCAAGCTCTACTTCTTCAACTCCATATGGAACTACCTCATCAGCCTCCTCTTCAACGTCTTCATCTTCAGTGGGACATTGGAGACTACTTTTCCGAGGCCTGAATTAGCAAAGAATATCCTTCTTCATGCTAGAAAACTTAAAAAATTAAACAGATACTTTAAGTATTTAAGTAGCCCTAGTCACTGATGAATTGAAGTGGTATGGATTTTGAAAAGCACCTATGTTAGCTAGTTAGTGCAGTAAACAAGAGAAAATGGACGACAAATCTATAGGTTTCCCCTTTAATTTTTATTAAGGCTTCAATACTCACTTTGGAAGCCTTGCAAAGAGAAGATTAGTCAGAACATCCAGCATAACCTGGAATTGCCGAGAAGTCATCGTAGCTGTTATATTGTGTGAATTGAAAGTGAGTTCTTTTAGTGGTTTCACCTGCAAGGGCACACGAATTAGGTTCTGAAAAGATTCAGAGACGGAAGTTCAGACAATATAATAAATTAACTGTTGAAAATGGCGTTACCTTTAAATCAGGATTTCCACCTTTGTGTCTTGTATACCTAAAGTACATGTCACAAGGCATGAAGACTCTTTCAAGTAAAGCCCCAGTACGTTTCACCTTTGGCGAGTTTTTACGAATTTTTGGGAGCCACTGCAATCCAGCACCCGGATCAACATCAGTTGGAGCAACATGAGCCTGCACATGCTCTAACATTACCGTAATTTCCATCCGTGTCCATGTCATTTCAGGACTACATTCTGGAATCTGGACACTTCCAGTGCCTAGAGCCTGCTCAATCACTTCCACACCAACACGCATGATGGAATTAAACGATCGTGCTAGAACACGGCCACTAACAGCAGCAAGCAGAAAGCGTCCCTGGTATCCATCAAAGTGTATCAACCAGTAAGAAAATTCGAATTTTAACACACAAAACAATAACATGTCTATTTTGGTGGTTACTACATTCATCATGCAGCTTGTTCAAATAATATATATTTGCCATCGTGAAGGCAAACTAAGTAGAATTAAACAGTCAAGACCCTATAATAGGTAATGGTGTTGAATAAGGCAATAATTACTTACATTAGCTTCTTCAGAGTGAAGATTAAACTGTGGCTCAATGACATTCACCATGAAGTGACGAGTGCCTTCTTCCTCAGATTCACTGTTCTCAATTTTACCTAGATTCAGGTCAAAGATGCATAACTAAAGCAGCAAGTTCTCTTAGAAATTCCAGTGCTTAAAGAAAGTGTGAGTAAGAAGAGAAAAAGTTACAAACTGACGTTGATCATTAAATCAAGACATACCAGCTCTGTCATATGATTTCTCAATTTTCACTGAGTGTAACGGTGATGAAAGAGGTCCTGCCATCTCCATAGGCTGAGAAGGGATGTTTCTTCCAGGGCTTGCAGAATACTTCAACGTTTCCCCTTGAGTTTCTGGACAATATTCTTTTTGGCTTTCTTCAAGAATCTTCTTCTGTGTATACTGACGAGAAGGAGAAGGTTTAGCAGGCTCAAATGCTTTCGATATTCCACCAACAAAAGACCAAACAGCGTCTCTGTTCGCAATGGTCCACAGGAGTTTGAGGCCATAAACGAAGACCCGTTGACAATTGTCAGCAATGACAACGTTGTATCCATCATCATCACTAGGGTCTGATCGTATGTGTTCATCACTCTCGCTTCCGTTCTCAAATTCAGACCGCACATATGTCATCTCAAGATTTCTTCTTCCAGCCTCTTGCCAAGCTAATAGCCTTTCCGGATCAGCTTTTGGGGCCTGCCTTCTGATTGTAAAATAATCAGACGACAATAGAAAACCTTCATCGCGATGCTTCTCATCCCTCTTGCGATCCTTTCCACAGGGTATTCTGTCTATGAAAGCACTCTGAGTGTTTTTCCTTAAAGCCTGAACGGTTGCTGGAATGCAAGGATGCCCATCTTTGTTAATAAAAGCCTTAGGCACGTGAAGATCAAGACCTTGATACACAAGGTCAAGCACATCTCGCTTGCACTCAAATGTATACTTCTGCTTCCCACGACTATAGCATAATTCGTATTTCAGCTTTGCCATGTTAAAAGTCAATCCTCTGGCAGGATCATCAGAGTCCCAAGGCATGTAATTGATCAGGGAAGGAGTGGCATCTACACGGAGCATAAATTCCGTCATCACCTTATCTAGAGATAAGTTTCCTGATCTTGCAACTCTAGCGACACCAAACCTAGGCCATCTGGAGAAAGAACGTAACTTGTGAGGAGGATAGTACATCAAACCCCAGAACTTAAGTATCCATGCCAAATCATGAGCTCCAAGATTCATTGTGGGTGTCTCAGGCTTGTCTTGCGAGCTATAGACAGTTCCAGTGTCTGTTGACTCTGTATCTGAGGAAGACTGGTGAAATTTCTCCGGTCTAAGGGAGAAATTCCACCGAAGCGAGAGTGATGTTGATCTAAACGGATCAAAGACCTTTTCACGAGGCTTTCCTTCAGTTGGAAATGCATATAGGTAATGATTCAAAGAATCCCCAGACTCGCATTCCCAGTCCATTGTAACTTCGAGGTTAAACACAGGGGCTTCAATAAATGCAGCTCTAGAGGTGCCGACTGGAACTTTTAAAGAGTGTCGGCTAATCAAACTCTCCAGACTGCTCAGTTTTATCTTGAAATCTTTAGCATTGACAAACACGCGACCATCTGACTGCCGAAGTTCAATAGGACCAGTCACTATTTGAAGTTTATCAAGACTCTCATACGGATTTGTTGTAGCAAGAATATCCCACTTTGATTCAGAAAAAGATAATGTGATATTGCCATGAACATAGTTTCTCATATCATCCCACCAAGGCAAGCTTCGTTCTTTTTTAGCGGGAGGTGGAACACTTGGACTCCTATTACTCAGATTAGCTCTACGAAGAGCCACAGTGAAAGCATAGCTAATGTCTGCGAACGCCGGTTCATATCCAACTCCAAAGGAAACTTGTCCTTGTTGAAAGTGTATGCGCAGATCTGAGTAGGTCTTCATCGGCGGAGTTGTGCCAGTTGCTGACCGGAACATTCGCACTTTTCTCCATCTGCCTACAAATACTTCTTGGGAAATTTGTGGTTGAAAACACGTTGCCTAATTTAAAAGAACAATCACAAGCAGTCAAATAATTAGTCAGTTGAGGCCATTACCAGAAAACGGTGAGTCACAGAGCACAAACTAATCATAAATATACAGATGGCATGCGAGGAGACAGCAAGAAGTAATCATACCTGCTGAGCAAGCACAATACGACCTTCACATTTGCCCGAAGTGCCAGAAAGAAGAGGGAGTGTGTAATTTCTAAGTTGAACTACCAAGCTTCCAGTTTTCAAATCAACGTTGCTTCCATATAACCGAGAAAAGGGTATGTCATTTTCTTGACAAATAGGATCAAGCTTCTTCAAGACTTCCATCAAACCAGCATCACCACCATGAACTGCCGTCAAGCTTAAATCAAAATCTGTGGCACAAACAGAGAGAAGAGAGGTTCTAGCAGCACTTGGCTTAAAACCTGCCTGAAATCCTTCCCTACAGGCACCTGAACCTTCTGAGGGAGCTAAACCCTGACATGCCTGATAATACGATTGATAAGACCGTCTATGAATCTCATCCTTGACTCTGTTAATAGCTAAAGGATCCTTGACATCAATTTCAACCCCATCAAAAAGTATCTTTCTTTCATCCGAAGGATCACTTGTTTCAGCACCTTTAGAAGACTGACTAGTTTTGTGAATATGATCTTCAAGAAATTTTAATCTGACAGCCAACTCGCAAGCTTCCTTCTTAACCAGGTGATAGTGTTCATCAAGCCAACCCTGAATTGGTTCTTCCTCAATATCTGCGGTAAGCCTGCGTATGCAAAATCTTATGCGGCCAAATTTTGGACTAGATTTCTTACTCTTAGGTTTCGAGCTTTCTCTCTTTCCTGGAAAAATGTTTTTACCTTTCGCTACAGTTATAAGTCTCAAGGCTCGCAACATGTCTTCAATCGAATCATCTATGGCACGTAACTGCAGTTTGTATGGCATGCAAATATGCACATCAAGCCCTTGTACTACCCAGTCCCAAGGACCACCTGTCATTACAGGGACTGCATCAGATAAACTCGACGAGGCAGAAGGAACTCTTGATATTTGCATTCTTGTAGTTTTAAACACTCGAGATCCATTAAAAGCAAGCATAAGCCCCTCAAGAAGCACTCCTATACAGGCATTCTCAGAAAATATTGATTGTGCCTCCAATTGAAACTCTACCCCATCTCCTACCTCAGCTGATATTGTCAACGTTTCCACATCAATAGCAAACATAGATTCCTTTTTCTTCTGCTTGTCAACAGAATTCGACAGATTTATTTCTTCACCCGAGCCACCATCTTTCACACTAGAGATGCATTCCCTTTCATGTTTTTTAAGACTTTGTGCATAAACCAGGGATTTCAACCGCAAAAACAGTTCATAGAAAGACAGATGGACGTCAGGTTCCCAACCCAGTGAAATATCAGTAGCACTGAAGAGAGAACAAACACCTATTTCATTGAGACCACCAGATCGACGTACAAGCTTCGCGTTGTGCATATCAAACAACTTGACCTTTGAACAAGGTTTATGCTCCTCCAAATATTCCTGGTAGATAGACATTGCTCTTCCAAGTTCCATTTGCGTTGAGTGTTTATCCTTGTTGAGACAGAGTCTAAAATGTGATATTTCCAGAGAGACCGAGTACTTCAGTCTTTTACACTCTTCAGAAGCAGTAGACTGAATGCTTGCCGTGCGTAGTCTGCCATCAGCCAATGAACTAAACGTAACTCGGCCACCTTGTGATCCATAGTTGACGGTTTTAGGATCGTCAATAACTGTGTTATCCAATCCTGTATCATCACAGAAATTCACACAGCAACGTTCAAGATTCAGGTTCACAAGCCTAGTTCCTTTTCCAGATCCTTTGGATGGTTGCACTCCTCCAGTTTGATTCATCTTTTTGCCGGAAACAGATAATGTCTTGAAGAGAGCTTTGAAGGACATAGCATTTGTTATGAGGGATTCAACACGCTTGAAAGAAAAGTAAATACCCATTCCAGTCACGTCTACTGAGAGTACCAATTTACTTCTGCAACCAACTTCGTCAGATGATGTTCTGTCACTTCTTCCCCAATCCAAGCTAAGCTTTGCTATATGCATTAACGAGCCAGAGTTCGGCTCTATTCCGAAAAGGTTTTCTTTTAAGCATTCCTGGTACTCATCTGCCAGATGCAGATTCAATTCCCCAAGTTCAACATGAACTGCTGTGCCCGTACTCGAAATGTTATTTGCAAACACATGCGACGACTGCGAACAAAACTGCGTATAAAACACCAAGAACATTATACTGTTTAGCACATAGTAAATCAAATTAATATGTGCGCAATAAAGAAAGAACAAAGCAATCAATCAGGTGAAAAGGCTTATATGGCTCTATCTCACGATTACAGTCTAAAATTCATCAAAACTG